>JAMRYA010000001.1:0-625000 GCA_024447215.1 Panagrolaimus sp. LJ2400 | reverse complement strand
AAGATATCCAATGATGGTGGTAATTCTTCTGATTCAGCAATGGGGTTAGTCTAAAAAAAAGAAAGACATTTAGTTTTGCTTTTTTGAAAAAACAAATAAAAAAAAGAAAGATAAATTTGAAAAAAATATAGAGGAATGTAAAAAGCGGAAACAAAAAAGCGCGTGATGTTTTTTTATATTTTTACGTATGTTTTTTTTTGAATGTACTTTATTCTAATGCTGGTTTGGGCGCTGCTTTGAGGAAAGAGATAAAACAAAAATAATAAATAGACAACATAATAATCAATTTCTGGTAAAATGGTAAATGAGAACAGGAAGTGTTAAGAGAACATTTTCGATCGACAAAGATACAATTAAACAAGAAATTAAGCATCATGAACTCAGTGAATTTAAATTTGACTGTTACCAAATCAAGATTTTATCTGTTCACTGAACAAGTTAATACAAAACTATTGAAGAATGATATTAATTGTAGATGAGGAAAATATACTTGCTCTAATTTAGTGCTTCTAAAACTTCAAAGAAGCTGTAAAAAGTAAAACAGGAAGCTCGAAAGCCGAAAAGCCCAAATCTTGAAATCTTCAGAAAGAAAAATTGAAAGCGCAAAATTGAAGTAAAAAAAGAAGCAAAATGGAAGACAGAAAACGGGGATTGTCGCAGACTTAAACTACAGTATTTTTATTCAACTAAAAAAAAGCTTTGAATAGTATATTTTTTAGTAGAAATGTAACGCAAAATGGCGACAGGAAAAAAATGCAGACAAAAACAACAAAGATAACGATTTCAAAAATCTAGAAAAATTTCGATAAACAAACTCGAACATTCTGCCTCAAAAAAGTGTTCTGTTTAATTGACAAGCAAAAACAGCACATTATAACTTTAAAAAATGATACAAAAATCCTTAATTGTGCCAATAAAAATAAATCTCAGCTTTTAAAACGAAGCTATAAAACTTAAAACTAGTCACTAACAGAAACTACAGCAGTTTGCAGGGAAATCAAAAAAATTTAAACAACTTTGTTAGATTGTGGTAAATAGAATTAACTCAAAGGAACACCCAAAAAATTTAAAAAATTGTTGAAATATTTCCATCTGTGATATATGTATTTCTATAGAAGTCACAAAAAACGAACTCGAAATGATTTCATTCGGAGGAGGAAAAAAAAGAATTCAAAACCTCGAGCTTGTTTTGTTTTCTTTTTTTGCGTCTTTCATCAACACGGAGTAAAAAAAACAGAAAAGAAAACAACACACTATTAAAAAAGTAGATGTAGACGAACAAAAAAAATAAATACGAAATAAGGGAACATGGATAAAAACTGAAAGAGAAAAGAAAACAAGAAGACAAATAAAAAACAAAAAATTGAAGAATGAAGAAGGCAAAAGTTCAATAGCAGCTTTGTATGTACAAAATAGAAGGGGATACTGTAGTTGTTAAACAGAGTACAATAATGGTAATAATAACAAGCTGAGAAATTAAAAAAAAAGAAGCAAACAAAAATAAAACTGTAGACACAAATATGGGGTTACTGTAGTAAAAATATACAGAATACAATCATGCTAATAATAGTACTAATAATAATAAATAAGAAATTATAAAAATAGATAGACAAAAACAGCATTAAACGACAGAGAACAAAAAATGAAGGTGGTTTAATAGCTCTATAAAAGTGCATTCCAAATTATGCACTTTCAAAACTTAATAGAAGACCATAAAAAACAGAAACCAGAATAAAAAACATTCCTCAATTTTTATTTATGATTGTTTATAAATGAAAAAAGGGCAAGTTACTTGCTGTCTACAAGTTATGAAAGCAATGAGAGAAAGAATTATCCTCAATGTTTAAACTTTAATGTTTGCGAAATAATTAAATCATATGGCAAAAAATGGAACACGAAGAAGTTGTTGAAAAAAAACTTTTTGCTGAAAGCAGAAGGCAGGAAATAGAAAGCTATGGAATTATTAAGAAAATACAGCAAACATAAATTTCACCAATAAAAAAGTAGCAGGAAAGTAACAATAGCTAACAAAGGTGTGATTGACAAAAATCAAAGCCATAATTGCATTAGAAATAGAGAACTTAAAGCAACTGCAAAACAAAAAAGGAGAGCAATTTAATCATCAATAAACTGCTACAAGTTAGCAAAGAAAAAAGCATATCCAATGAGATTATTGCCGTAAATTTCTTATAGCACTTGTCAGCTCAGATTTTAAACATCTACAGTTAATTAAAACGAACCATAAAATCGTTGCAACAAAAAATATAAATCTAGAAAAACTGAAGACGAAAAAATGCAATCAGATATATATTGCGCTCCTGCTTGCAACTCAAAGTTAACAAACGTCTTAAAAGTAGCAAAAGTAAGCTTCAGATTATTGTAACAAAAAATGAAGAAAAAAAACGTTGCCGAAAAAAAAACGCAATCAGACAAGTCTGCAGACACCAACATAAAAAAATGATGAGATGAATGAAATCAAATGAGTGACCAAAAAACAAAGCAACGATCATCTCTCGGCTCTTTCAAGCAAAAATGGAAAAAGTGAGAGAGCGAGAGAGCAAGCAAGCGAGCGAGCTTTTGGTCAAGACAAAAAAAGTGTGAAAAATGAATTAAAACAAGAGAGATGCCGTTTCAGTTAAAAAATTAAAGGAAAAATCAAATTTTAAACAATTTGCGGACAAACATGCAAGCAAATAAAACATTCACGATACTTTTTCACGGACTAATTTTGTGAGATGGATTTAAAGATCAACAAAGAGGTGGCAAAAACCGAGAAAATGTTAAAAAAGTCGTTTAAAAAAGCTTTGCGCCATCCCTGTCCATGGCAGTTCTTTTTTCTTGGTTTCTTATTACTTACTCTTTAAGGATGTGAATAGCCGGGATCCAGGATTATAAAATCTACGAAAACTGTAAGGAAGATATTCAACCACGGCAAAATTCATCTGTCGTCGAGAGAGGGTTTTTATTTTATTATCGAAAAAAGGGGGAGGAAGGAGACAGAAACATTAGATCGAAATATTCGACTTTTGTGTAAGATAAAATATTTATCTTCTGCTACTTGAAAAAATTGAAATTTCGAAATCAAAAATTTCTTGTTAAACTCTTACAATAAATTCTGCCCAAAAATTTAAAAGAAACGCGATTTCCCTTTTTAAAGGAAGAAATTGCAATTTGCGTTCCATCTATTACAAGTTAGAAAAAAAATATTTAAAAAATGTTTGATATATAAATCAGGAGAGAAAAAGAAAACACGAAAAAAAGCTGACTCACTTTTGATTCTTTGCATTTTTCATCATCTGCATCGACAGCAGCCATAGTAACGTCATCAGAGAAATCAGTCAAAGTTGGAGGTTTATCATCACTGCTGCCACAGCTATCAGAGAATGTTGATGCTTTTTTGGAAGAAGATGCTGCTTTTGCTAGGAAGCTTTCCAATAAAGGATTCATTGTTTCTTTAATTGAAATAGAGAATGATGGATTTGAAGAAGTTGCTGTTGTTGGAGTGAAGAGAGGAGTTGATGTTGTAGAAGTAGCAGCAACTAATGAAGGCATCGTTGCTGGAGTAGATGTTGAAGAGGAGGTTGATGAATTTGGAGCCAATAAAGCCGGCATTGATAAATCTGCTAATGATAAATTTGGTGTTGCTATTATTGTAGCTGTTGCAGTAGCTCCAGTTGCAGCAGAAGATGTCTTTGGTCGTAAAACAACAGGCTTCTTAAAATTGAAAACTGGCATTATTGCTGCTGGATTTTTTGTTGCTGAATTTGTTGATGCCGAATTTGAGGCTACTGGAGTCGTTGCTGTTTTCTTCGGTAATGCTGCAAGCGGTGTTACAGGCTTTTTTAACAGTGATGGAAGTAGCTTTGCTAATGCTGCAGCAGCAGATGGATTTGAATTCACAAATGATGATGAAGATGGAAGTGCTGATAATGGTGTTGTTGGATACGCTGCTGTTGTTGCTGAAGAAGAAGATAGCTGTTTCCGAGATTCATTAAATTTTTGTAGCGCTTCTAATAAAGTTTTTGGTCGATCATCTTTATGTGCTTCAATAATTGAAAATTGTTCTTTTGATACTGGAACATTGATGATTGAAGATGATCGCTTTGGAGTTGGAGCAGCTAGTGGTGGAGCAGCAGCTGGGACAACACTAAAATTACAATTGTAAAAAACGAAAGAAAATTATTTTTTAGCAAGTTCTAATTATTTGGCAACAAAAAGTAACTGCCTAATTTTGCTACAGTAATTTTTACCAAAAATTGTAGCAGCAATGTTAGAGTCAAGTATTACCAACTCCAAAAAAATTTTTTAAAAGCAAATGGTCGCTTTTCACGTGAAAAAAAATCGATTTTTGGAGCAAAGGTCGTACGGTAGACTTTAACCTTCTGACAGCGGCGATTCAAAAAGTGCCCAAGCTTTTGACTTGAAATTTTACAAACATCAGGAGGATACTGTGATCTACCAGTTTACTAAGTTTCAAAGCGCTACAGTAATTTTTAGCAGAATTATTACTGTTGTATAATTAAGCTTGAAAATGGAAAATGGTAGATTTTAGTGCATGCAAAAAATCGATTTTTAAGCATGTTGTTGACAGATTTGTTGCATAATTTTTAGATAAGTTTATGCGCAAAAAAGTAAACAAAAATTATGAAGACAGAAAAAAGCTTTTTTAAACGCAGCTGCAGCAAATGAAAGAGTGTAAGGAAGAAACCCATATATTTTTAACGTTGGGGTTCTTTATGGCATCTTTGCCTTTCAAAAAGTTATAAAAACATACCGATCCAACATTGGTGGTCCATCATCATCGTCATCACTGTCATCTTCTAATGTAATAATTTTATTGTTGCTTTCATTTGCTCGAAGTTCTTCATCATTTTCAGGTTCCATTAAAAGTGGTGGAGGAAGATCAGCAGCAGAAGAAGCGGAAGCTGAAGACCCAAAAGTTGAAGAAGAAGAAGAAATGGAAGTTGATAAATTAGGTATTGTTTGAAGCAATCCTGCTTTTGTCAAAGATGGCAATAACCATTCCATCTTAGTTTTTTCTTTCTAAAACAAAATCAGAAAATGTTTAAAGTTTTAACATAGAAAAAAAGAAGAACACAAAAATAAAATATTCGCGAAAAATGCAAGCAAGCAAAAAAAATCAGAGAGAGAAAAAAAAGTTTTTTTTAGTGTAACAACGGTTAAAAACATGGTTTAAAAGGGGAATTATATTGGATGTAATGATGTTTCTAGCAGAGCAGCAAAAAATGGGAAAAAAGGCCATAAAAATCAGTTTTTTTATTCAAAGACAAAACATAAGTAATAGCTGGAGAGAAAAAAACTAGGACTAAATAACATTGATTAATCTGTCTTTTAATGTTTCAATTCTAAAGAAATACGATAAAACAGAAAATGTACGTGACATTTTGAAATAAGTGCAGAAAAATTCTAGCTCTAAAAACTTTTTTAAAAAACATCGGGCAGTTTCAAAACATGAATTTTTAATGTTCAAAAAGTTTAATAAAGCATTTTGTGTTCCATTAAAAGTTTATAAAAATATATAAATGACTTATATCAACATTTTTGAAAACAAAATTGCGCATAAACTTATCTAAAAATTATGCAATAAATTTGTCAACAACATGCTTAAAAATCGATTTCGTGCATGCACTAAAAACTGCCATTTTCGAGCATAATTTGTCGACAGTAATAATTCTGCTAAAAATTACTGTAGCGCTTTGAAACTTAGTGAACTGGTAGAGCACAGTATCCCCTCGATGTTTGTAAAATTTCAAGTCAAAAGCTTGGGCACTTTTTGAATCGCCGCTGTCAGAAGGTTAAAGTCTACCGTACGACCTTTGCTCCAAAAATCGATTTTTTTTTCACGTGAAAAGCGACCATTTGCTTTCAACATTATTTGAGAGGTTGTTAATTCTAGCCTCTAACATCGCTGCTGCAAATTTTGAGTTTTTGGTAAAAAAATACTGTAGCAAAATTAAGCAGTAATTATTTGGTAGCTAGAAAAATATTTAACTCAAATTCATGAAGATGTAAAAATAGATCAAAAACAGAATAGTCTATTTTTAAAAACTTTAGTACGTCTTCACTCCCCATCATCTCGTAAGTACGTATTAATTTTACAGTATGACACTTTTATTTTATAAATAACAATCTAGTAATTGTAATACAAAAAATAGAAGTAAAGTAAAAGAACAAAATCGAAAGTTTAAAAAAGTAAAAAAAAATTGCTGCAAAAGATAAATGAACACTTTTCTTAGTGACATTTAAGACTCTCTTGTCTTTTCGTTTAGCTTTTAACAAGTCTCATGTCTTACAAACAGCTTTAACCTTGATGCTTGAATTAAAAGTATACACTACATAAATGCCTACTACTGGAAAAAAAGAAACCTTAAAATAGCCGGAGAAAAAGTATTTTGAAATAGTTGTGACATCTTTTTAAAAACCGTTCTATTTTTGTTTAAAACTATTTTTAAATGTGGAATACACAAAACGTGGGAGTTCAAGAGGAGGAAGACAAAGAAAGCAAAAGAAGAAAAAAGGTCAAATTAGGGCAATGTTTCAGGGATGAGAAAATTTTTTTTAAAGAAAAAGTAAGCCAAATGTTAATCCCCCTTCTTTATTTTAAAGATATTTTTTATCAAATGTAGTAAAATAGCTATAGAACTCCTATCGGGCTTCTTTCTTTTCCGTCCCCCAAAAAAGCCACCCCGCAAAAAAAAGGTTTTGCTTAATCTCTTCTATTTTTTTAAAACTGAACACATATTTTTTGTCGAAGCAGAAAAAAATAATAAAAGATAAATAAAAGCTTTTTATTTCAAAAAACGTAAAAAAAACTGAAAGCGAACGAAAGCTAAAAAAATAATAAGCAAAACCAAAAAAGCACACAAAGAAATTTTTTGCTGGCAGCTGATAATAAGAGCTTTGTTGATAAAAAAAAACAGAGATTGTTAAGGGTGTGCATGATAGAAGTTTGAGAACGGTAATTGATTAGGAGAGAGACAGAGAGCTGTACTTTTATGACTGCAGATTGAGAAATGGGTAAAAAAATCTTTGCATGCGTTTCAAAGGAATAACTTTCGTTTTCGGGATGGGAACAAAAAGTATAGATTAATTTCGTTTTTGGCAATTTTTTCAAAAAAAAAAGATTTCTTTCGAATACAGTTTTTAGGTAAAGCTAGACTTCAAGAATTAAGATTTCGATTTTGTATTGGAACCATAAAAGATAGCTAAATTTCTAGCCTAAAATTTTAAAGAATTTATTCAAAAGCTATGCTTAAACCCAAAAATTTTAGGTTATCCTTTAAAGACAAAATATTTTTCATACAAGTGTCGAAAATGTTAGTTTCGTTTTTGCTTCGAGACCATAAGACTTAAATCACTTTCGCCACAAAATTTTAAAAAATTATGCAAATTATTCTTGACCGAAGAGTTTTAGGAAAATCTTTAAAAGATAAGCTTTCTTGTGCGTCAGTTTTAGACATGCTACTTTCGTTTTCGCTTAAGGACTTAAAAATTTACCTTTATCTCGTTTCACAAAGCTTTCACCAATTGCTCGGAAGTAACCCTCAAACCGTTTAAATCTTCAAAGCAAGAAACCCAAAAACAACAACAAACTTGTGCCACCTCATCTATCTAACCTTTTCCGCGCTTATCCATACTTGCAATCTCTTTCAATCTATTCCATGTTGCAAAAACTTCAAATTACCAACAAAAACTTCATGTACTTAGCTACGCTCAATAAATTGCCTGCAAAAACCTTGGGAAAAAAAGTGGGAAGGAGATAGAGAGAAAGTAGAAAAAAGTGACCCTCAAGTGATGACTGACCCCAAAAAAAGAACAGGAAAAAAAAGTAAGCGAGACACACATTATGTTTGCACTTTATTTCATTTTTTTTGTTTGAAAGGGAAGACAAGAAGAAAGAAGAAAAAATGAATGCAGCATCTTGTGACAGACAGTAACACTGACAGTGTGTAGAAAATAAAGAAATATAAATATAATATAACTATCGACAGAAAGAAAAAAGAATGGTTGTTTAATTTTTTGTAAGCATGCTTAAAAAATTTTACAATAAACAATGTTAAATAACAAACCATCCCACTTACCAGTAAAGAAATTTGTTTGTTAAAAGTTCAAAGAAAAATATTTTTTTGCAAGTTCTTTTTTGGCTACAAAAAATTACTGCTTAATTTTGCTACAGTAATTTTTACCAAAAACACAAAACTTGTAGGAGCGATGTTAGAGCCATGCATTAACAACCCCACAAAAATTTTTGAAAGCAAATGGTCGTTTTTCACGTGAAAAAAAATCGATTTTTGGAGCAAAGGTCGTACGGTATACTTTAACCTTCTGACAGCCGCGATTCAAAAAGTGCCAAAGCTTAGAGCTTGAAATTTTACAAGCTTCAAGGGGATACTGTAGTCTACAAGTTTACCAAATTTTGAAGTAATACAGTAATTTTTAGCAGAAATATTACTGTTGGAAAATTAAGCCGAAAAATGGTAGATTTTAGTGCATGCAAGAAATCGATTTTTAAGCATGTTGTTGACAGATTTGTTGCATAATTTTTAGCTAAGTTTATGCGCAAAAAAATAATTTTGTAAATTTTACCAAAAAATATTACCAAAAATTATTTGGACAAAAAAAGCTTTTTTTAAACGCAGCAGCAGCAAAAAAAAGTATGCAAAAGAAAAGAAACCCAGCGTAATTTTTTTTTCTGTGTTGCGAAAAATAAAAAGAAAGCAAAATTCTTTTTTTTTTCAAAAAAAGAAGAAGGCAGTGTTCGTCCCGCTGCTGCTCTGAGCTGCCGGCGTTAGAAAGAGAAACTGAATGAACATTTTTAACATTGAAAAAAGAGAAGTGAGGAGTAAGAGAGGCGATAGAGAACAGAGGGAACATTAAAGAAAAAAAGATACTCTCTCTGCTTTGGGCTTGTTGAGTTGAGAGAAAAGGAAAATCTTTCTGTGGGGGGAAAATATGCACACATATTGGTCCTTTTTTCCTTCATGTTGAGCAGCATCTCTTCTCCTCTTTTATGTGTGCGTCATTCATTCCCGGAGAAGAACGACAACGACGACGACTATAACATCAACAACAACACTGTCGTGGCAAATTTCTCTCTTTTTTTTCAGTTTTTTTGAAAAAAAAATGAAAACGATTATTTTATTTGATTTTTTTTGTTTCTCTCTCTTTTCCAGTTTCTTCTCTCTTTCAACATTTTTAAATTTACCGCGAAAAAACCTTTTGGAGTGGTATACTGTAAGAGAGAGAGGGAGATAACGCATTTGAACATACATAAAAAAACAGAAACAAAGAAAGAAAAAGAGATGGTGTTGAAACATGTGTTTTTCATGCTCATGCTTATTTTTTATGACGTTTTCAAACAGCAATATTTTGGGATTTGCATTTCATTAACACAAAACCTAATTTCAAAAAAATAGCTCAAAAAAGTTGTATCGAAAAAATTTTAAAAACAAATTATGTAAATTTTTTTGGCAGCAAGTAACAGATTAAAGCGAAATCAACACTCCTATAAAAACAAATCGTGACATTTAATTTTGAAACGATTTCTTTATATTTTTTTAGATTTAATAGTCCCTTTATTTTTTTTGTTTAAACATCTGCCTCAAAAAATCTTATAAATTTCTATTTTTAACGTTCACAATGCTTTGATGATGTCATCAAAAACATAAATAAAATTCCAAAAAAAAGTTTTTTTATGCTATTAAAAATGAGTGGTTTAATGACGTAAAACCAGAAAAGTAGATAATTTTAGATAATGTTTAAATTGCATTAAAACTGAAAGACAAGGGGTGATTAAAAAATTACTGCGTATTTTTTGCTAATAAATTGCTTTTTTACACGGGATCTCAAACGCAGAAACAAATTAAAATTTGCGAGTATAATAAAGGATGACCTTTAAAATATTAAACTTGTAATATCTTTTGTTTCAACAAAATCCGTAATTCTTTTTCTGGCCCTCCAAAAAATCAGTAATTTATTGGAGTTGTTTTTTTTAACATCTTAGATAAAAAAAAATGAAGAAAAACAGCTCCATTTTTTTCACAATGATCAGAAAAAAGTTTTTAGAATGTTGCGTCTTTAAAGACCTTTGATCTAAAAATTTTCACTAAATTTTTGACCTGTTTTGAACTTAAAAATCTATTGCTGCTTTTATGACTGACAAATAATTTTTAGCAAATTTGCCATTTTTTATATATTTATAAAAATGAAAATCCTCAAAGCTGTTTTTTTTCTTCATTATCATCTTTCACATATTTTTTTTGACACACATATCATCATCATCAAAATAGAATAGAATGAAATATGCATTGGGCAACAAAAACACCTTAATAGCAAAAAATAGAGAGAAAAAAATACTGACAAATGCTCACTTTCCTTTTTAAAAAAATAAAAGACTTTGAAATTTATCTTTTTCATAAAGCTGTTTTTTATTTTTTTGTATACTTTAATCCTATTTTTAATAAGACTTTTAATAAGAAAAGTGATAGAAAAGTAATAAAAAAATAAGAATATTAATCATATAAAATGTTAAATGTTGTAGCATACTTTTATGTCTATATCAGTAATCATTGCTATAATCACTTTTTTATTGCTAACAATTAACTCCCCCATATTTTTATGAAATGCAAATTAATTTCACGTTTTTTACCCCCAAGAAAGTCATATCAATGTTTTTCGTGTTCTATGCAAATTATCATTTGTGTTTACCCAAAAAATAGTGCTTCAAATTTCTTCAAATATGCAAACTAATTTTTACTTTTACCACCAAAAATTTATTTACGCTTAATTACTAACCTTTAAAATTAATTTAATTAAAAAAATATTAAAAAACAAACAAAAGCCCACACCCTTTTATTTTGAATCATTGCTATAATCATGTTAAAAATAGACTCCCCCATTTTTTCGTGAGATGTACATAAATTTTTAAATTTACTCACAAAAAACTTTCTCATAATGTTTTGTAATATGCAAATTATTGTTTTTTACCGCAAATTGTGCAATTAGTTACTACCCTTAAAAATTAATTTAATTAAACAAACATATATATCAAAAAACAAATAAAGGCCCACACACTTATTTTTTTCCTGTCTTTTTTTGTATGTCGTTGCTCTTTTTTCCTCCAATGCGCTTTCAAAGAGGGCGGAGAAAAGAGAGAAAGAACCAACCAAAAAGTGACACAAAAAAGCACACATCTTTCATCTTTTTTTTGTTCTCTTTTCTTTCTTCTTTACTAAAAAAAGCTGCGCAACAACGGTAAATAAGAAATAAATGAAAAAGCTATTAAAAAATTTGCATTTTCAGATGCCTTTAAAAATTGGAACAATATAGCATCTACTAAACAAAATTTTGAAACACAAAACTTTCTTTTTTAAATATTTTGTTTTGGAACTTAAAAAGTTTTCCTTGAAAACTGTGTTGTACCTTTTTTTAATTTTTAACCGATTCTGAGTCTGGTGTCACGCCAAAAATCAAGGTGTCGACTCGAGTTATAAAATTTCAGTGATAAACGTTAAAAACATAATTTTTTTCCGCTCTTTAATATCTTTAAATGTCTATAAATTCGTTCAAGCTATTTTGATGTGAAAACATAGTTTTTGAAGAAACTTCCATTCATTTTTAAATATCCGCTTTTATTGGTTTTAAAGCCAAATTTAGCTAACTCAAGGGTTAATTCAGTTGCATAATGATTTTTAGAAAAAAAAAACTAATTGAATATTAGATTTTTAAACATTTTTTAAAATTTTACTCGGATTCGATTCCTCAGCCATCAGTCAACTCCGAGTAAATTATCCGGATTTCACTCCGAAGTCGGAGTTTCAAAACACTGCTTGAAAATGCAGTAACCACTGAAATGTTTTTTTTGTTTTTTTTCGGATTACTAATTGTTACTCTTAGAAGTAATCATTGTCTGGTTTTCATGAATCGTCGGAAAAAATTACGTGATCAAAATTCTGATTTTAATAGATTTTTTTGAGTATTGTTATTAATTAATCTGCAAGAATTTTAAAATCTTAAGTATTCAAATTTTTTAAAAATAATTTGTTGTAAAAACACAAAAAAATTAAACTTTATAAACATTTATTTTTTACATTTTTTAAACCCGAAAGAGAACATTTTTTTTTAAATCACAAGGTAAATTACAACATTTAATAATTAAATGATTAAATGGTTACACTAGCACAATTAAGCATTTTTGAAATTACAATTAAAAAAAAGATCATTTAAGCAAGAAATTACGAAATTCATTTTTATGGAGTATTCTCACGAATATCTGCATAATTATTATCAGAATCACAGTAATAAGTTGTTGTAAGTAATTGATTGAATGGACGAGATTTTAAAATTTGACGTTTTTGAGCGACAGTTGGAAGTGGAGCAGATGAATAAATTCCTTTTCTTGCAAGGCTGTAATATTTTCGACAAAAATATACCTGAAAATTATGGTAAACCCAAGATGGTATTTAGAGAAAGATGCAACGAGTTTCCAAATGTTGATCCCGTTTTTTCCATTTTTTAAATAAATGATTTATAGAAGACCAAATTACATGTAACTTTAAAGAATAGTGCCTGGGAAGAAATCTATGTCAATTTTAAACCCTATGTACACTTTGACCCCATCTGGAGCGTCAAAAAATGGAATACAAAATAAAACATTCATGATAATCGTGAAAAGTTGTAGAAAATGGTGGAAAATTGTGTTAACTTTTCTACGATTTTCTTCGAATTTTTTTTTGTTTTTTTTGTAATTTTTTGGGAGTTTGGAGTATTGTTAGGGCTCCATATGAGGTCAAAGTGTACAAAGTGGTATAAATTTAAAAAAATAGAGAAAAAACATTTTGTTACTCATTATATTCGAGGGACAATAGATCAAAAGCGTGTCTCCTCAAACTCTGAATTTATCCCCCTCCAGACAAAAAAAATCAAGTTACTGGCTGTCTTTAAAATATAATTTACTTACTGAATCTTGTGGTGTATCTTCATGTGGAAGGAATCTTCGACGCGGATAACTGCTTTCACCACGAGGCCATAATTCTTTACAACGGGATTGAAGTGATGAGGGAAGTGAGTCATATTTGTTTTCGGCAATGTAACTAAAATTTTTAAGGGTTATTTTAGGCTATTTTTTTACACAGAGGGACATTCAAAACATTATCACTAAAACCTTGGCATTCTGAGACACTTTGCCAAATGGCGCCAAATTTGAATTTTCAATTGATTAAACCAGTTTTTTATAAAAGAAAAATTCACATTCTCAAAATTGTTAAAATCAAAAATTTACTTACCGACAATATTCCGAAAATGTCAATACAAAAGCATGTGCTTGAATGGAATCACATGAAATGGTATCAGTATGTTTAGAAGCAATTAATTCTCTGCTATCAAAATTATATTTTCTTTCAATCTTTGTTCGATTTTCTGTATTCAAATTGCATTGTCCATATTTATAATACCATAAAACATTTGCACACATGCCCAAATTTTTATCAAAGAAAATTCGATCAATTTTTCCAATATTATCTTCATCTTCTTCTTCCCCGGCAGCAACAGAAATCACATCCAAAATATTGAAGGTAATATTTTCAGTTTTATGTTTGATTGCTGGAAAACAGCAGACTGCTTTTTTGCTTGGTGATGATCCAATAGAAACCATTTCAGCCCATGGCTTACCAATTGGAATCCAATTTTGTTCTTCAGGGGATAGATCTTCTGGTTCAGATGGCTTTGATTTGGGAGATTTTTGAGCAATTCTTTTTCGACGTTTTGCAATGGGTTCAGCGCTTGAAGGTGATTTTCGTTTCTTTTGAAGTGAAGCTGGTTTTGGTGTAACTGTTGATGGTTTCTTGGGAGCTGGAGTAGACTTTGATGAAGGTGTTGGTTCTTTAGATTTTCTTTGAGATCGACGATTGCTTTCACCGTTTATTTGAGAGAATGGTGATGAAGATGAAAAACTGGATAGAACTTTACTTGAAGGTGATGGAATTTTGTTTTCATCTTGTGACAATTTGTTATTATTTTCATCCTAAAAATGAATAGCTTTAAATTTGAGAAATAAAGGATGAAAAATGAAGATTTGGGCATACATTCCCGAATGTCAGCGTTTACAAAAAATCGGAAAATTATTTTGGCGCATTGACAAGTTCTGTTTTTGTTATTTTTTTGTTCTAAAAGCTTTTAGAATTTCTTTTTTCCTCTGATGAACTTGCAATAACATTTTTTAGCATCTTTTAGAAGTTAGAGAAGCTTCTGTAAGACGCTAACGAAAAAGAAAGAAGACGAATTAACTCATTTTCTTTAAAACCCCGTGTGCAGGAATGCAAATTGTAAAAGAAAAAACATACTTTTGTAGTACTTTTTCGTTGCTGTCTGCTTCTTGGCCGTCCACGACCTTTTTTAACTGATTCTTTTTGGCTTTGTTGTTGTGACAATATTTCTTGACTAGGCAATTTCATTGCGGCCATGTGCTTCACTTTGAATTCTGATGTACTTCAAGTTTTGTTAGCTTCAGACACTGACAAATGTTCAATTCAAATAGCTGGGAATATCTGATTTCTACGAAAATTTTGAGACCAATAATAAAAAAAACGACCAAAACTGTGTCTAAAAATTAGCATATAAAAATCAATTTTTTTTCTACTTTATCTTTTTTTTTCTTCTTGATTTTCGCGCAAAAAAAGAACGCAGATGTTTTAAAAACAGAGAAAGAAAAGCCCTTTTACACATTACGGATAATGCTGATGCTGCTGCCATTCAATCGGTCAATTCAAGTCAGAAGAGGGAAGGAAAAAAAGTAGCAGCAACCGATCATCGTGTTTTTTAGGCGCGCAAGCAAAGAATGATGAACTAAAATACAGCAATAGAGACAATTATGCTCTCTCTGTGTTTATTCAAGTCTTATTTGATTCTTTGCTGCTTTTTCAAGGTTGATGATAGAAAAAAAGAATGACAAGGAGAGAGACAAAAATGGAGTGACTGGATTTAGGACAAAAAAAAGAAAAAAAAGAAGAAAATTAAAAAAAAGTATGTGAATCTGAGTGAAAGCAAATGTAAAAAATGAGCATCAGAGAATTTAGCTTTTTTTTAAAAAAAGAAAGTTTCAAAAACTTTTAGAACGAAAAAAAATGATCACTAATTGTTTAGCATAAATAATTTACAGATTTTCTGTCAAATTCCGATGTTCGGTAAAAACTAAAAGTATTCAAATTATTAAAGTTCCAACAAATCATGTGCTGTTAAACATATCAGGCTAAAAATACTAAAACTGTTAAGTACACGTTGATCAGCATTAAATAAAAAACACTTTTCTATTCCTAAAAGAAAGAAGGTACTAATAATGGAAAATTGATTACTAAAGAATTAGTATAATAAAAACTGGAAATTTTTCCATTTTGTCAAAAATAAATGTTGAAATTCAATGAAAAGCTTAAATTAAAAAACTGAAAAATAAAACAATTTTTAAAATATATGAACGCATGATATGCTTCATTTGGAAGCAATTTTGAAAAGCAAATATAAAACTGTCATTTGTTAGGTCGTTGATAACTGTTAAAACGGCATCGGGTTGGTAATTGATTATTGCTAGTAGAAACATGGATATTTTATTATTACATCATTTTAGACATGAATGTATAAACTTTATGTACTCTAAAAATACTATGAGGAATAAAAAATTAGGGTAAACTGACAGCTAATATATTCCATTGGAAACTGAAATAAACTTCAACGAAATCTGGCTAAATTAATATAATATTACTAAAACTAAATCCAAGCGTATCAATAAAGAAAGGATTTCTCATATTTAATTTCTTTATCAACATACAGTCAAACCTCGACTTTACGTCTTTCAAGGGACCGCGAAAAAACGACGTAAAATCGAGGTGGACGTAGAATCGAGGTCCATTTACATTGATTTCGCTTTGCCAGGACCGCAGAAAGATGACGTAAAATCGAGGTTCGACTGTAAATATTTAAAAATAAAACTAAAAAGTCAATAGAAACAAAAGTAAAACTGTATCGAATTCAATACATAGAAGAATATTATCAAAAAAACTGTCATATATTGCCAATTTAGATAGGTAGTAAAATAGCATTAACAACTGTCAATAAGTTTGTCAAGAATAAAATGACTCACTTTTTACACAATAATTTTGAATAAATTTTATCAACATAAAAAAATAAGGAAATAAAAACTCGAAAGGAAAAATAATTATTATTATTAAAACTGTAACCCTTTTTTTTCGCTTTTCTAAAGAAAACAAAACTGCCATGAATGTTTTTCACATAATCACTAAAACTGTAAAGTAATGGTTTGGATTGTTAAACTAATTACTTTTAGCCTCTATAAAAGATTTGAAGACGAATTAAACGAATTTTAAAAAACCAATAAAGAACTCTTAAACTGCATCTATTGGGTCATTCTTGATTTTCAAGAAAAAGTAACTGTCGATGACCACCTTTTCACTTTAAAACTGCATATAAGTTCCATAATAGATTTATAAATTCAAAGATTTTTTTTATAAAATTTGATTAATCTCATCTGTGAAATAAAATATTAAACTGGAAAAAACAATAAAAATAGGAGGAGAAAAATAATTCAAAGAACAGCTTCCATCTTTGGATAGGCTAATTAGAAGAAAACGCAAGTGCTATTTGCTACAATTTTTAATAATTACTAAAACTGTATTTTCTAGCTAACTAATACATAAGCTAAAAAGACTACCCATCTTTTACATCTCTTTTAAAAAAAGTAAGAATAAATTTTATCAGCTAAAAAAACATAAGGAACTAAAAAAACGGGGCAGAAAAAAGAAGAAGACGGAAGTTAAAAAACCGACGCATATAAAAAATGACTGCTGTCTCATATTTAAAAGTACTGGTAAACAGTAAAATAAATTATATATTTTTGAATTGAAGTGCAATAAAAACAATATTTTTAAAAAAACTGATAACCTTCAGTTGAATGAATATCAAAAATTGTGGCTCCATGACTCTTTGCAAGGTAATAATCAGTAGTGGAAAAAACTATTCACTCAATTATTTACATCTTCTTAAAAGTTTAAGAATGAATTAAACTAAGAAACATAAGGAACTAAAAAACGGTAAACATAAAAAGAAGGAAGTCAAAAAAATAAAAAATAGCTGCTGTCTCGTAATGTGAAAGTTAAAAAATGATAAACTAAATTTCTGTTTTTAAATCAAAAACTAACAAGTAATAATCCTTGAAAAAAAATGAGTGTAGCTTTTGAAATAAACTGGTGTTTTAGTGAGAAAAATTTATTGTTTAAACTGCTATAACGGAATCCCAGGCAGAGATTACTCATTAAATAAGTTATAAAAATAAAAACTGGCGTCGAAATTGTAAACATAAATATCAACTATTTTGATGAATTGCAGTTGAGGGGATAAACTGTAGCACTATGATAACTATTTTGCAGACCTTACAGAAAAATTACTCAAATTGTGCATTTTATGAATAAAATTAAAAGAAACATACGGAATTATAAAAATGGAGTATAAACAGAAATCAGAAGGAAAAAAAAAATGCTTAAAAAATTACATATTATAGTAAAGCTGAAAAATAGTAAAATAAAACTGACAAGATATAAAAAAAGATTTTATTAATAACAGAAATTTAACAGAATAATTAATTCCGATTAAACGAAGAAGTAAAAAAACTGCGAAGATCAAAGAGAAGCTTTCAAAATGGCTGCTTTCAGAAGAAACGGTAATTAACAAAAATTATTTTTAGGTTATAAACTGATTAGCCATATTCTCAATTTTTTCTAATTTCTAAAAATTAATTTTTTTTAAAGGAATGATTAATCCCAGTTAAATAATTTTTTAAAAAAAAGGACGACGACAAACTTTTATCTCTTACTTTTTTTTGTTTCTTTTTTTTCTCTGTGTCTTTCTTTCGTCAGCAGAAAAAAACAACATTAAAAAAGTGGACATGAAAGAAAAGAAAGGAATATATATATACGAAATAAAAAGGTCACGTGAATCCTAACACAAGGAGAAAAAAACGAGATGAAAGAGACAGAGAGAAAAAAAGAGTCTCGAGATGGGGATGACGAAAAAAAAGAAGGAAAGAAAGCATGAAAGGAAAGAGGAGGAGGGAAAAAGGACATATATTTTTGACGATGACTTGAGGTTAAAGATTGCTCAGGATGAATGTATAGAAGTTAGAGTCTAACTGTTAGACACAATAGAAAAACTGCAATGTACTAGAAATGGGAATAAAATATTGTAAATTTAAGTAACTGCCAAGATATAACAATTAAGGGTATTTGTACAACTGGAAGATAAAAATACATACTTTACAAATTCAAAACTGATGTTCTGGTTAACTTGATTTAAAAAACGCATTTTAGCTAAAAAATTAAACTGAAAGCGCCAGTAAAAATTCTATCATATAAACCTAATTTTTTACAATGCTTTTTAAAAAACTGCAACGCCGATTTCACATAAAAAAATTCCAAAATACAACTAAAAACTACAAACATACTTTTCGATTATTCAACTTTTGAGCAAATATAAAATCAGTTCCTCAAAAAAGGGCGTGATTGAGCTATTATTTTCATCAAAAAGATATTCCACACAAAGTAGCGTTGAAAAAATTAGTCATCAAAAAACGATAAACAAAATGTTGACGTCATTCTTTTAGTATTAAACAGAAGTGCAATGAATACTGTTGCCAGCATATATATTAATTAAAACCTCTTACAACAAATAAAACTATAAAAAAATTAAACTCGGCAAAGAAAAATAAAAAACATGAAAAAAATGTAAAAAATGATAAGCATTCAACTGATGGCGAAATATCTTATTTCTTCTCGTGGTCTTATTTCGCAATATTCTTTTACACTGCTTCTCGAATTTACTTTCACTGTTCAAGCAATTTAGATATTATTTGTAGTGATTGCGGCAAATGGTGATCAAAAAAGAACAGGGTTAATGATATAAATTTGTCATCAAAAAGCGATAATGACGTCATCATTTTGTAGCATAACTGACATAGATACCATTTCCGGTGAAAATGTTAATTACAAATCGAAATATCTTCTTTCTATCTTGCTTATTTCGCAATATTCTTTTTTCATTACTTCTCGAATTTTCTCTTAAAAAATCTTCAAGAAATAACAAAAATATTGGCTGACTTTTAAAAACTGCGCAACAAAACACTGATAAAAAAACTGAACAGAGAAACAAGTAAAATCCCAATTATATCTATTTAAATAAAGCTGTAAGCATGCTACTGTATTTTTGATTATATAAAAACAATTACTGAAAAAATGGGGCGTGATTAAGCTTTTATTTTTATCAAAAAAGATATTGTTCTCAAAAAAAAGTAGAAAAGAATTTGTCATCAAATAGCGATAAACAAAATGATGACGTCATCGGTTTATCATTCAATATAACTGGCATAAAATATGTTCCCGACACAAATACATATTAATGGTAAAGTTTAAAAAATACACGATAACAAAAAATATTAACTAAGAAAAAATTAAACTTCACCAACAAGAGAAAAAATAAAAAAAGAATTTTAAAATCAATAAGCATGCGACTGATGGCGAAATATCTTGCTTATTTCGTAACATTCTTTTTTCAGTATTTATAGTTTTTTTTTCTCAACAAATATTCGAGAAATTTCAATATTATTAATTGATCTGTCACAAAAACTGTAGTAAATGATGTAAAAAAAAGAACAGGTTGCAAATTGCATGACATTAAAAAAATTAATCACTGACAACTATAAACTTTTTTATTCAAACTCGAAAACTGTCATCAAAGAATGGAATATCTATAAATAATATTTAAGTTTTTAGCAGATTTAACGCATTTTTTCTCAAAATCAAGCGAAAATCAGAACCTTGTTCAACTCGATTTTTTCAAGATGATCGTATGGGCATGAAACTTGGCAAATATAAGAAAAAACACAAAAATTGAACATCGGGGCTATATACTTATCAAAAAATGTTGCGCAATAAATACACATTGTTAGATTATTCAACTTTTCAGCAAATAAAAACAGTTATTCAAAAAGAGGGCGTGACAAACCTTTCTCTCTTCGTTGAAAGACATTATTTCGAAATTTTTATTGAATGAATACGTCATTAAAAAGAAATAAATAGAAAATATGACGTCACCATTTCATGATTGAACAAAACTGAAGCTCTTTTGTCTCCTCCAGGAATATTAATTACAAAACTCTTAAAGTAAGTGATTTCAGAAAATTTAAACTGTGAAAAAACAAGCAAAAGCAAAAAAAATGGAAAAAATGTGAAAAACGATAAGTATGCGTGTGATGATGAAATATTTTTCTTTCTCGTTTTGCCTATTTCGCAATAGCTTTTTTTGCACTTCTTGAAGGTTCTTTCAAAGCATATTCGAAAAGTTATGAAATGTGGCTTTATCGGTTTATCTATTTTAAAAACTGTGTAAAACATTTTACCACAATACCTATGTTACGCAAAAACTGAAATTTTCTTTGAACGAGGATATTAGCAGTAAAGTATTACGAGAATAAAAATTAATTGAAGATGATATCAAAATAACAATGGTTTTTTTTAACAGAGGAAAAACAAGGCGTTCTCACTGTTCAGCAACTTCTTGTTTGATACTGCAAAGCTCGTGATTAACACATTTATAAAATTTTATGCGTTAGCTTTTGCTTTTATCGGTTAATATAAAACTGTAAACACCAATAATGACTAAAAACACATTGATTAACTGATCTTTGGGATTATACAGTAGCACAAAACTGCGCTGTAATATTTGGTCGTAAAAACTTTTTTTTGTTTTTTGCGTAATTGAAACAGACGTCAATCTCATTCAGTACAAACCGAAATATTAAAAATAAATTTAAAATGAACTACCAAAAAGAAAAATTCATGTAACGCAATTAAAAACTGACACATTAATTTGTATGATAGAATCTGAATATTAAAACAAATGGTAAATGACATTCATCAAAGCTATTTTTATTTGTTTTGATATAAGCTTTAGAATATGGCACTATAATGTTAAACATGTATATTACTGCAATTATAATAAAATATAGTCTTTGTGATATTACTTGGGGTTATTATTGTAACTGACATCATTTGTAATAAATTTGTCACAAATTTCGAAAAACAGATTTCTTTAATAAAAAAGAATTTAAATGAAACTGAACAAACGCAGCCATTAATGAAAAAACGCATTTTTTTGGGTCATCTGATAAACTGTGATGGCATAAGCAACGAATGAGAGTCAAAAATGTTAATATAAAGATAAAATGTTCTATGCTAAAAAACTGAAATCGCTGAAATGTGAAAGGTTGTTAAAACTGAAGGATTCTTGGTACAGAAATTAGAGAAGCTGTTAAATGAAAAAACTGATTAGAGAAAAGCATGTGAAAAAGACTATCGCCAAAATGTGTGTTCACTTAATTTAAAAACACTTTGGCAATTTATTTATCGATGCCAACAGTCCTTGAAATTTTTTTTGAAGTTATTTTAAATGACGTTTAAAATAACTTTGTTAAAGAAGTTTATGATTTAATAAGGTTGTTAATTAATATATTTGTTAACCCTTAAAACTGTAATCATAAATAATCGACGCATCTTTTCAGAAATGTCTCTTTTTGATCATTCAAATGAAGAATTATCATTTAAAGCACCTTTAATTCATTATATAATCAAAAATGCTTCAACAAATGTGAAATTAAAGCTATGTAAATGCAGCAAACAAATGAAAGCTTTGGTAAAAGCGAAGCATGGATTATATTCAGATCTATTAAATATTGCTACAGATGAAAATTATTATAGTGCTAAAATTCCTGCATATCCATTTAAAATGATTTATGGAAATTTAATTGGTGAATTTAAAATGGATAGCAAGCTTTTAAGTGAAAAGAATCCAATAAAAGCTACTTATCAGTTATGTTTATATTTAAAGAGAAATCAGAGATTCGATGATTTGCTACCGAAGCTTGATTTGTCTGAAATGAAACGAATTATTGCTAAAAATGGGTATATAAATTTTGAAGTATTAAAATATTTGTTGAATCCTTCACTGATTGTTGCAAAATTTGAATATCCTGTTATTGAAGGCTGTGATGCATTAAAGTATATTTTATCAAATTGTCCAGTACTTAGTTGTTTAGCGTAAGTACTATCTTTTAATGATATGGTCAAATGATCAAACTGCAGAGATTGCTGGTAAAATTAAAACCTCATTTTGTCCTTATATATACAGTATGCTCAATTGTAATAAAAATGTATAAAACAGATTTATTGTATAGGTATTCAAGTAATGCCGGACTTGAAGCCCCATATTTTGCCTAAATACTCGTTTTAGTAAGGGATAGTTTGAGAAAAAATGTCAGCTGCTGAATCCTTGATCTGTGGATTTAACTGATATATGGATATAGCTAATAAATAGCAGACGATAACTAGTACTGTAATATCCAAATTTCTGCATAATGAATACTTTTCAAATATTATAAATGTATTATTAATAGATTATTTAAGTTATGCTTGCAATTATATCTCTTTACAAGAGAAATTTGGGGCCTCGCTTCGCGAGTCCCCCGAGAAAATTTAGAAATAACATTTCTTCCAAAAAAACTAACACAAAAAAATTGCAAAAACACAAAACTATTAAAAAACCGCACATGTTTTGTTTGATTAATGAAACTAAGTCATATATGTTACACACTAAGGCAGGTGAGGTTCTCGCTTTTGGTGTGTGCCTGAGGCTGAGCCTGAGACCTGAGGCCTAAGACTAAGCCTAAGGCTCGGCCTTCGGCCTCGCCCTAAGCCCAGCCCAAGCTAAATTTGTACATAATTCTATCACAGCCACTAAAACCACTGACAATGCAACAAAAAAAATTTGGCTTTTAAATAAATCACTTCAAAACGTCAAAATACGTCCATTTTTGAACTTTTCATTTTTGCAATAGAATTCACAAAAACTTTCTAAAATTTAATTCTTAAATCTTTAACTTTTTGCCGAGTATTAGTTTGCTAGACAAAATGTCCAACATTTCAAGCCCTCTAGCCACTCCACGGCTCTCAGCATTTTAGAGAGTAAGTTGATTTTTTTGTTTTTGGGGTAAACAACTCGAACAAAACCCCCTCAAACACTAATAAAATCATTATTCCTTTATAAAATTCTTATGCTTCTAAAAACATTTGCACATCTTCATCATCACTTGGAAAATCTTCTGCTGCTTCATTGTCATCATCAAAAATAGCATTAACTAAAATTTGCTGAAACTGTAAATCGTTATCTTCATCAAATTCTGTCACTTCCAATTCCATTCTTTCATCGTTTTCTTCAACATTATCTTCAACACTGGGTCTAAAATCTGGATTTAGCTCCGTTTCAAGCTCTAAATTTTCAAGTGGATTGTTATCTAATAATTCATGATAAACAATATTTCTTGAACAATTATTCTCTTCAGCAGGCAATTTAATATGTAATCTATGCCATGCTTTAGTTCTTGAAATTGCAACATATAAATGTCCATGAACATAAACTCCTCTACTAATATCAACTCCAATTTTTTCAAAAGTTTGTCCTTGTGACTTATGTACTGTTAAAGCAAAAGCTGGACGAATAGGAAATTGCTGTCTTCGAACTTTATAAATACTTGATTCATCTAATAGCTTAATTCTTGGAATCATAACTATTGGATCTTCACCTTCTTTGACATTTGTAAGCTTTTCAGCAATAATAATATTTCGATCAAGCTTTTTAACTAATAATCTTGTTCCATTACAAAGTCCTTCTCTAATGCTTAAATTTCTCATTAACATAACTACTGTGTTTTCACGCAAGCGTAAATTATAAGCTGGAAAGCCAGATGGTCTAATACTTTCAAAATGCTCTGGTGCGTATGCTAAAGAATGACCTTCTTCTCCAACAGCTTCAACTTCATCAACTGCTTGATAAACTTTTTCCGTTTCTGGATCAAGCATATCAATAACTTCTTCATTATAAGCATCAACATCTTTATTTAATGTTGCAATAATAGCTCTTGAAGCAAATGCTTTATAATCTTTATCATCAATAACATCTTTAAAAATTATTTCTGCTAAATTTCCTTCAGTAATACATCCTTCTGGAATTTTGCATTTTCCTTCATCATCATTTGCACTTCCATCTCCAATCTTTAAAATTTCTTCTGCAAATCCGTCATCAGCATTATTATCAGCTCTTTCATTTTTAACTAAAGTAAAAGTATTAGCTGCAAAATGTTTCCATAATGGGCTTATTTTAATGCTACTTCTAATAATATCATTTTTAATTCCATTCTTTACAACTGGTGGTAATTGTCGAAAATCACCACCCAAAACTAATACTTTGCCACCAAATGGGATATCATTATTCATAATTTCTCTTAACTTTTTATCAATAACTTCAAGGGCATGTCGAGGTGCCATTGGTGCTTCATCCCAAATAATTACATCAACTTCTTTTAAACTTTTTCCAAGATCATCTGTTGGATTAACACCTGAATTACTTTCATCTCCAAAAGGAAAATCTAGCTTAAAAACATTATGGCATGTTCGACCTGTTTCATATAATGAAGCAGCAATGCCGGACCATGCCATAACATTAACTTTTTTACGTTTACCAATTAATGTCGAAAACAAACAACAAAAAACATAGGATTTACCACTTCCACCAGGTCCGTCAACAAAAACACAACCTGGAGAATCATTTGGATCTTCAACTTTTTTCATAACTTCTTTATAAACATCTCTTTGTCGTCCATTTAAACTTGTATACATTTCTTCACCAATACGGCGATGTAATGCAACATCAACACTTTCATCATCGATTCCAATTTCTTTCGCAATATATTCAAGAATTGGATATTCTTCAAGATTGCGTTCATTATTAACAATCATTCTTAAAACTTGTCTAAATGCAATTTCTTCTGCTAAATCTTCATTTCCATTAAATCTTGCTAATAAATCTCCAATCATCCTTTTTCTAAATAGATTCCATAAAAGTAAGGGATCTCCAACATCACAATGTGCTATAATTCTTGCATAAAGTGCTCGAAGTTGTTTTGGCATATTATGATATGTTCCTTCTTCTAATGCATCATAATACATTTGATCTGATACAACTAAACCTCTTGCAACACATGCTTCACGAAAAGTATCATGAATAATTGTTGGATCTTCTGGATCACGTCTTAAATCTTCATATCCAGTTGGACCTTTAACAATGGTAAGCAATTTTCTCAAATAAAATAGCTCAGTTAGCTTTGGATTAACTGCATACATTCTTGGACATTTTGGCTTTGAACTTTGTCCTCTTGGTTTCCACTTGCATACATTTGCATGCCATGTAAAATGATAACAAAGTTCTAAATACGTTAAATTTTTATTTACTCCTTCAGGAAATTCAGTATTTAACTCAAACATTGCTAAAAGCTTTGACTTTTTCATCATTGCTCGAACCATTTCTTCTTCACTTGCATCATTTGGCATTGTAATTGTTTGTCTTTCACTTAAATGTACTTGTAATCTTTCGATCGATTCACTACAGTAATGCATATTAAATTTTCTTAAGCGATGATAAGCTTCATGTGAGCTCATGTATCTTCCTTGTAAATAACTTTTAATTTCATCATAAACTCCTCGATTATTTGTACGAATTTCAATATCAATTTTATCTGATCCTTTAAAAAGATATTTATACAAATAATTTACTGATCTCAAACTGCAAACAACTTCAACATTAATGTGACACTTGTAAAGTTTTAACAAATGCATATTATATGGAACAACAGAACGATTATCAACAGTAAATGGTGTACCTTTAAAGTTAATAGTTGCCGTTCTTCCATCATTTCTTCTCATGTATTCTGGGTATGAATTTTCATTTAATCTTGTCTCTTCATTAAAACTTTTTTTATATCCTCTTTTACACTTTCCATTTTGCATACACATTGCATTGGGATCATATTCCCCACATGGTCTATGAATCATATTCTTTACAACTAAAGCAAATCCTTCAGGATCAACATTAATATCTGGTAATTCTGAAGAAATAAACTTATTAATTTTTTCAACATCATCCCAACCTTCAACTGTTGTCCATAAACTATGAATATGAGGTAAACCTCTCTTTTGGAACTCCGTCACATATGTAAAACATTTTAGTTTACCAAAAAGTCCTTTTTTCATTCTTCCAACAAAATCTTTTACTTGTAACTCAAATACAGTATCCACTAAATCTGGTCTATCACATGGCTTTTGATTCTCATACAAATTATTAATAATATCTGGATGCTCTGGATTACATGTCATTGTAATAAACAAATGCGGTGTACCATTTTTCTGTGTACTTGCCATAGTATCATGCCATGTCTCAGACTGATTTCGTGGTCCCATCAAATATGTTGATGGCAAAATTACTTTTTTTCCAATTGTTACATCATTTCTTGTTTCATAATTATGCAAATAATCTCTTAAACCACTGTAACTTTCAACTCGAAACTCTTTTTGATGAGTACGAATATATTTCATTCGTTCATTATCAACAATCATATATGCCATAACTAAATATTTACACAACAATTTTCCTCCAAAAAGTAATGGATTAAAATTTTCTCCATCTTCATTTTCTCTTCTTCTTGATAATTTGTACAAAAAATACTGTAATGCTGTCATTTTTCCTGATCCTGGATTATCTTTATCTTTAGGCTTATTGTAAAACCAAAAATCTCCTGTTCCATATGGATAAAATAAAACAAAAGTTAAAGGTTCAACATGCGGTGAATATTTACCAATTCTTTCTGCTTTTGGTCTTTCACCTTCATTACATTTGCGTTGAACTTCGAGATCAGAAATTGGAATATCTCCATTTTCATCACAAACATAAATTCCAGCAACTTCATTTACTTGTGGAAAAGCTAACACATCACTTGTATTATCTGTTGATTTTTTAAAAACAATTTTACAAATTTTTGCATCTCTTCCTTCAGCTTCTGCTTGTGCTCTTTCTTCTTCCTCAACTTGATGCAACATTTTATACATTTCTGCATATTTATTTTTATCTTCAATTAATCTATGCAAAAATTCAAACATCCTTCTTGAACAATTTTCAGCAAATGGTGCTTGACATCTATATTCAACTGCATCATTTGTCTCAACAATCCACAATTGTCCAAATGCTGGATTACGTCCTGGCAATGGATCTGTATATCTTGGTAAAATATGCATCATTTCTCCTTGAATACGATAATGAAAAATGCCAGGCAATTGCCGCACTTCTCCTTTAGTATATGCAAAACTAAAACTTGTATTATACTTTAATGCATTTTTATCAAATTCTTTCCAATCTGTTCCTTCTTGTCTTTTCATTAATCTTTTTAACTCTTCAGGATATGGTCCAATATCAAGTTTAACTTTTCCACCATTACAACAACTATCATATGCACCATTTCTCATTTTTGTTTCACCTTTAAAATGCAATGCTTTACAACTCAAACATTCAAAATTCATTTCTCCAGTTGTAAAACTTTCAACATTTTCACTATTTGCAGCACCAAATTCTCCACGAGGATTATTTTGCCGATCATGATATGCTTCTCTTAAATTTTCTAGTCTCTCTTCTCTTTCTTCTGCATCTTCATTTTCACGTAAAGTATTTTGTCTCTCACGTTGTGATTCTAATCTTGCTTCATGCTGTAAATCATTTTCATTTTCACGTAATATATTTTGTCTTTCTCGTTGTGACTCTAATCGATTTTCGTACTGTAGTTCATCTTCATTTTCACGTAAACGATTTTGGATTACACGTTGTGACTCTAATCTCTCTTCATACTGTAACTCACTTTCATTTTCACGTAATCTATTTTGAATTTCTCGTTGTGACTCTAATCTCTCTTCATACTGTAATTCATCTTCATTTTCACGTAAACGATTTTGGATTACACGTTGTGACTCTAATCTTGCTTCATACTGTGTTTCATCTTCATTTTCACGCTGTGTATTTACACTATCTCGCATACTCTCTAAACGTCTTTGCTTTGCTTCTCTTCCTTCATTACTGTTAGTAATATTTCGCAAATCAAGTGCTTCATTTCTTCTACGCTTTCTTTGATTTTCACTTAAAGCTTCATTTGCACGTCTTCGATTTTCACGTTCTCTTTGATTTTTTTCAATTTGCTTTTCAGCATTTAATTTATTTTTATTAAATTCTGCTCTTAATTTATTGCTTTGTCTTTTCTTTAATCTTTTACAGTAATCAGCAAAAGTTTCTGAAACTTGTGCAGCTAATTCACTTTCTACCTTTTTAATTTGAATTGACTATGTTTGTTTGTTTGTTTGTTTGTAAAAATGCGAACATGTTTTTTCTGTTAAATCTCGGGTGTAAATGATAGAGAAAAAAATGCTGATTCCGATGGTGATGTGCATTTTTGGCGGAAGTGCCCGGAATTGGGAGTTTTGGGGTGTTAAAGTTTTGGAATTTTGGGTTTTTCTTGACGCGAAAAAGTTTTCTTTTCTTTTTTGAAAGAAGTTGACCTATATTTTTTTGTGCAAGCTGTCTTTTTTGTATGGCTGACTTTCGTTTTAATTTAAAGCTGAGTTTTGTGTGTGTATTTTCGTTGTTGGAGACGCGTTAAAGTTTCTCTAAAGGATTTTTGGAATGTATAAAAGCTGAGCTGCTTAAACGAAATCCTTCATTCTTGCAAATTTGCTTCAACGACAACCAAACGCTATTTTTTATCTCTCTCTGATTTTTCTCTTCTTTCTATTCTGGGGTTTTTTCTTCTATAATCTTAATTTATTCTTTTTCTTTCTCTCTCATTTCTTTCTCTTTTTCTCTCATTTTATTTTTTCTATTCTTTTTTCTGAAATGTCGTCAGATAGGAGCAGCAATGCTTCTGTTGTTGATGACATTTCCAGGTTGTCTAATGGAGGCAGCAATGCTTCCATGGATGACAGAGGCCTTCGGGCACCAAGTTTTGAAGGCCCTCGGGCACCAAGTTTTGAAGGCCCTCGGGCACCAAGTTTTGAAGGCCTTCGGGCACCAAGTGAAGTTAATAATGTTGAAGTCTCTCGGGACGGAAATATTATTTTTGGAGATGGAGTAGAAGTGGAGACTGTAAGTGAAGAAGAAGCAGGTATACAAGATATGGAAGTGGAAATAATGGCGGAAGTAATAAATGAACGACAAATGCCAAGTAATTCAGGGCAACCTGAATTAATGGAAGTTGTTATTAATGAAACTTTTAATGATTTTGAAGAAAACATTAATAGTGAAATTGAAAAATTAAATTTTGTTGTTAATGAAACATACGACAGTTTTTGTAAAAGAGTTAAACAGAAAAAAAGTGCAAAATTAAAAAAACGATTTAACAGTGAAAAACAAAGTGCAAAAGAACAGATTGTGAAACTTAAAACACAGCTAAATGAAAGACGTGAAAGAGCAAATAATAATATTGTTGAAGTTGAAAGTGATGAACCTATTTTAATGGGTGCTATGATTGACATTAACAGAATTAATGGTGATGAATTAGTATTAAATAATGACAAGAGAATTAGCTGCACAAGTTTCAGAAACTTTTGCTGATTACTGTAAAAGATTAAAGAAAAGACAAAGCAATAAATTAAGAGCAGAATTTAATAAAAATAAATTAAATGCTGAAAAGCAAATTGAAAAAAATCAAAGAGAACGTGAAAATCGAAGACGTGCAAATGAAGCTTTAAGTGAAAATCAAAGAAAGCGTAGAAGAAATGAAGCACTTGATTTGCGAAATATTACTAACAGTAATGAAGGAAGAGAAGCAAAGCAAAGACGTTTAGAGAGTATGCGAGATAGTGTAAATACACAGCGTGAAAATGAAGATGAAACACAGTATGAAGCAAGATTAGAGTCACAACGTGTAATCCAAAATCGTTTACGTGAAAATGAAGATGAATTACAGTATGAAGAGAGATTAGAGTCACAACGAGAAATTCAAAATAGATTACGTGAAAATGAAAGTGAGTTACAGTATGAAGAGAGATTAGAGTCACAACGTGTAATCCAAAATCGTTTACGTGAAAATGAAGATGAACTACAGTACGAAAATCGATTAGAGTCACAACGAGAAAGACAAAATATATTACGTGAAAATGAAAATGATTTACAGCATGAAGCAAGATTAGAATCACAACGTGAGAGACAAAATACTTTACGTGAAAATGAAGATGCAGAAGAAAGAGAAGAGAGACTAGAAAATTTAAGAGAAGCATATCATGATCGGCAAAATAATCCTCGTGGAGAATTTGGTGCTGCAAATAGTGAAAATGTTGAAAGTTTTACAACTGGAGAAATGAATTTTGAATGTTTGAGTTGTAAAGCATTGCATTTTAAAGGTGAAACAAAAATGAGAAATGGTGCATATGATAGTTGTTGTAATGGTGGAAAAGTTAAACTTGATATTGGACCATATCCTGAAGAGTTAAAAAGATTAATGAAAAGACAAGAAGGAACAGATTGGAAAGAATTTGATAAAAATGCATTAAAGTATAATACAAGTTTTAGTTTTGCATATACTAAAGGAGAAGTGCGGCAATTGCCTGGCATTTTTCATTATAGTATTCAAGGAGAAATGATGCATATTTTACCAAGATATACAGATCCATTGCCAGGACGTAATCCAGCATTTGGACAATTGTGGATTGTTGAGACAAATGATGCAGTTGAATATAGATGTCAAGCACCATTTGCTGAAAATTGTTCAAGAAGGATGTTTGAATTTTTGCATAGATTAATTGAAGATAAAAATAAATATGCAGAAATGTATAAAATGTTGCATCAAGTTGAGGAAGAAGAAAGAGCACAAGCAGAAGCTGAAGGAAGAGATGCAAAAATTTGTAAAATTGTTTTTAAAAAATCAACAGATAATACAAGTGATGTGTTAGCTTTTCCACAAGTAAATGAAGTTGCTGGAATTTATGTTTGTGATGAAAATGGAGATATTCCAATTTCTGATCTCGAAGTTCAACGCAAATGTAATGAAGGTGAAAGACCAAAAGCAGAAAGAATTGGTAAATATTCACCGCATGTTGAACCTTTAACTTTTGTTTTATTTTATCCATATGGAACAGGAGATTTTTGGTTTTACAATAAGCCTAAAGATAAAGATAATCCAGGATCAGGAAAAATGACAGCATTACAGTATTTTTTGTACAAATTATCAAGAAGAAGAGAAAATGAAGATGGAGAAAATTTTAATCCATTACTTTTTGGAGGAAAATTGTTGTGTAAATATTTAGTTATGGCATATATGATTGTTGATAATGAACGAATGAAATATATTCGTACTCATCAAAAAGAGTTTCGAGTTGAAAGTTACAGTGGTTTAAGAGATTATTTGCATAATTATGAAACAAGAAATGATGTAACAATTGGAAAAAAAGTAATTTTGCCATCAACATATTTGATGGGACCACGAAATCAGTCTGAGACATGGCATGATACTATGGCAAGTACACAGAAAAATGGTACACCGCATTTGTTTATTACAATGACATGTAATCCAGAGCATCCAGATATTATTAATAATTTGTATGAGAATCAAAAGCCATGTGATAGACCAGATTTAGTGGATACTGTATTTGAGTTACAAGTAAAAGATTTTGTTGGAAGAATGAAAAAAGGACTTTTTGGTAAACTAAAATGTTTTACATATGTGACGGAGTTCCAAAAGAGAGGTTTACCTCATATTCATAGTTTATGGACAACAGTTGAAGGTTGGGATGATGTTGAAAAAATTAATAAGTTTATTTCTTCAGAATTACCAGATATTAATGTTGATCCTGAAGGATTTGCTTTAGTTGTAAAGAATATGATTCATAGACCATGTGGGGAATATGATCCCAATGCAATGTGTATGCAAAATGGAAAGTGTAAAAGAGGATATAAAAAAAGTTTTAATGAAGAGACAAGATTAAATGAAAATTCATACCCAGAATACATGAGAAGAAATGATGGAAGAACGGCAACTATTAACTTTAAAGGTACACCATTTACTGTTGATAATCGTTCTGTTGTTCCATATAATATGCATTTGTTAAAACTTTACAAGTGTCACATTAATGTTGAAGTTGTTTGCAGTTTGAGATCAGTAAATTATTTGTATAAATATCTTTTTAAAGGATCAGATAAAATTGATATTGAAATTCGTACAAATAATCGAGGAGTTTATGATGAAATTAAAAGTTATTTACAAGGAAGATACATGAGCTCACATGAAGCTTATCATCGCTTAAGAAAATTTAATATGCATTACTGTAGTGAATCGATCGAAAGATTACAAGTACATTTAAGTGAAAGACAAACAATTACAATGCCAAATGATGCAAGTGAAGAAGAAATGGTTCGAGCAATGATGAAAAAGTCAAAGCTTTTAGCAATGTTTGAGTTAAATACTGAATTTCCTGAAGGAGTAAATAAAAATTTAACGTATTTAGAACTTTGTTATCATTTTACATGGCATGCAAATGTATGCAAGTGGAAACCAAGAGGACAAAGTTCAAAGCCAAAATGTCCAAGAATGTATGCAGTTAATCCAAAGCTAACTGAGCTATTTTATTTGAGAAAATTGCTTACCATTGTTAAAGGTCCAACTGGATATGAAGATTTAAGACGTGATCCAGAAGATCCAACAATTATTCATGATACTTTTCGTGAAGCATGTGTTGCAAGAGGTTTAGTTGTATCAGATCAAATGTATTATGATGCATTAGAAGAAGGAACATATCATAATATGCCAAAACAACTTCGAGCACTTTATGCAAGAATTATAGCACATTGTGATGTTGGAGATCCCTTACTTTTATGGAATCTATTTAGAAAAAGGATGATTGGAGATTTATTAGCAAGATTTAATGGAAATGAAGATTTAGCAGAAGAAATTGCATTTAGACAAGTTTTAAGAATGATTGTTAATAATGAACGCAATCTTGAAGAATATCCAATTCTTGAATATATTGCGAAAGAAATTGGAATCGATGATGAAAGTGTTGATGTTGCATTACATCGCCGTATTGGTGAAGAAATGTATACAAGTTTAAATGGACGACAAAGAGATGTTTATAAAGAAGTTATGAAAAAAGTTGAAGATCCAAATGATTCTCCAGGTTGTGTTTTTGTTGACGGACCTGGTGGAAGTGGTAAATCCTATGTTTTTTGTTGTTTGTTTTCGACATTAATTGGTAAACGTAAAAAAGTTAATGTTATGGCATGGTCCGGCATTGCTGCTTCATTATATGAAACAGGTCGAACATGCCATAATGTTTTTAAGCTAGATTTTCCTTTTGGAGATGAAAGTAATTCAGGTGTTAATCCAACAGATGATCTTGGAAAAAGTTTAAAAGAAGTTGATGTAATTATTTGGGATGAAGCACCAATGGCACCTCGACATGCCCTTGAAGTTATTGATAAAAAGTTAAGAGAAATTATGAATAATGATATCCCATTTGGTGGCAAAGTATTAGTTTTGGGTGGTGATTTTCGACAATTACCACCAGTTGTAAAGAATGGAATTAAAAATGATATTATTAGAAGTAGCATTAAAATAAGCCCATTATGGAAACATTTTGCAGCTAATACTTTTACTTTAGTTAAAAATGAAAGAGCTGATAATAATGCTGATGACGGATTTGCAGAAGAAATTTTAAAGATTGGAGATGGAAGTGCAAATGATGATGAAGGAAAATGCAAAATTCCAGAAGGATGTATTACTGAAGGAAATTTAGCAGAAATAATTTTTAAAGATGTTATTGATGATAAAGATTATAAAGCATTTGCTTCAAGAGCTATTATTGCAACATTAAATAAAGATGTTGATGCTTATAATGAAGAAGTTATTGATATGCTTGATCCAGAAACGGAAAAAGTTTATCAAGCAGTTGATGAAGTTGAAGCTGTTGGAGAAGAAGGTCATTCTTTAGCATACGCACCAGAGCATTTTGAAAGTATTAGACCATCTGGCTTTCCAGCTTATAATTTACGCTTGCGTGAAAACACAGTAGTTATGTTAATGAGAAATTTAAGCATTAGAGAAGGACTTTGTAATGGAACAAGATTATTAGTTAAAAAGCTTGATCGAAATATTATTATTGCTGAAAAGCTTACAAATGTCAAAGAAGGTGAAGATCCAATAGTTATGATTCCAAGAATTAAGCTATTAGATGAATCAAGTATTTATAAAGTTCGAAGACAGCAATTTCCTATTCGTCCAGCTTTTGCTTTAACAGTACATAAGTCACAAGGACAAACTTTTGAAAAAATTGGAGTTGATATTAGTAGAGGAGTTTATGTTCATGGACATTTATATGTTGCAATTTCAAGAACTAAAGCATGGCATAGATTACATATTAAATTGCCTGCTGAAGAGAATAATTGTTCAAGAAATATTGTTTATCATGAATTATTAGATAACAATCCACTTGAAAATTTAGAGCTTGAAACGGAGCTAAATCCAGATTTTAGACCCAGTGTTGAAGATAATGTTGAAGAAAACGATGAAAGAATGGAATTGGAAGTGACAGAATTTGATGAAGATAACGATTTACAGTTTCAGCAAATTTTAGTTAATGCTATTTTTGATGATGACAATGAAGCAGCAGAAGATTTTCCAAGTGATGATGAAGATGTGCAAATGTTTTTAGAAGCATAAGAATTTTATAAAGGAATAATGATTTTATTAGTGTTTGAGGGGGTTTTGTTCGAGTTGTTTACCCCAAAAACAAAAAAATCAACTTACTCTCTAAAATGCTGAGAGCCGTGGAGTGGCTAGAGGGCTTGAAATGTTGGACATTTTGTCTAGCAAACTAATACTCGGCAAAAAGTTAAAGATTTAAGAATTAAATTTTAGAAAGTTTTTGTGAATTCTATTGCAAAAATGAAAAGTTCAAAAATGGACGTATTTTGACGTTTTGAAGTGATTTATTTAAAAGCCAAATTTTTTTTGTTGCATTGTCAGTGGTTTTAGTGGCTGTGATAGAATTATGTACAAATTTAGCTTGGGCTGGGCTTAGGGCGAGGCCGAAGGCCGAGCCTTAGGCTTAGTCTTAGGCCTCAGGTCTCAGGCTCAGCCTCAGGCACACACCAAAAGCGAGAACCTCACCTGCCTTAGTGTGTAACATATATGACTTAGTTTCATTAATCAAACAAAACATGTGCGGTTTTTTAATAGTTTTGTGTTTTTGCAATTTTTTTGTGTTAGTTTTTTTGGAAGAAATGTTATTTCTAAATTTTCTCGGGGGACTCGCGAAGCGAGGCCCCAAATTTCTCTTGTCATTATTTAATACTAATTCATCACCATTAATTCTGTTAATGTCAATCATAGCACCCATTAAAATAGGTTCATCACTTTCAACTTCAACAATATTATTATTTGCTCTTTCACGTCTTTCATTTAGCTGTGTTTTAAGTTTCACAATCTGTTCTTTTGCACTTTGTTTTTCACTGTTAAATCGTTTTTTTAATTTTGCACTTTTTTTCTGTTTAACTCTTTTACAAAAACTGTCGTATGTTTCATTAACAACAAAATTTAATTTTTCAATTTCACTATTAATGTTTTCTTCAAAATCATTAAAAGTTTCATTAATAACAACTTCCATTAATTCAGGTTGCCCTGAATTACTTGGCATTTGTCGTTCATTTATTACTTCCGCCATTATTTCCACTTCCATATCTTGTATACCTGCTTCTTCTTCACTTACAGTCTCCACTTCTACTCCATCTCCAAAAATAATATTTCCGTCCCGAGAGACTTCAACATTATTAACTTCACTTGGTGCCCGAAGGCCTTCAAAACTTGGTGCCCGAGGGCCTTCAAAACTTGGTGCCCGAGGGCCTTCAAAACTTGGTGCCCGAAGGCCTCTGTCATCCATGGAAGCATTGCTGCCTCCATTAGACAACCTGGAAATGTCATCAACAACAGAAGCATTGCTGCTCCTATCTGACGACATTTCAGAAAAAAGAATAGAAAAAATAAAATGAGAGAAAAAGAGAAAGAAATGAGAGAGAAAGAAAAAGAATAAATTAAGATTATAGAAGAAAAAACCCCAGAATAGAAAGAAGAGAAAAATCAGAGAGAGATAAAAAATAGCGTTTGGTTGTCGTTGAAGCAAATTTGCAAGAATGAAGGATTTCGTTTAAGCAGCTCAGCTTTTATACATTCCAAAAATCCTTTAGAGAAACTTTAACGCGTCTCCAACAACGAAAATACACACACAAAACTCAGCTTTAAATTAAAACGAAAGTCAGCCATACAAAAAAGACAGCTTGCACAAAAAAATATAGGTCAACTTCTTTCAAAAAAGAAAAGAAAACTTTTTCGCGTCAAGAAAAACCCAAAATTCCAAAACTTTAACACCCCAAAACTCCCAATTCCGGGCACTTCCGCCAAAAATGCACATCACCATCGGAATCAGCATTTTTTTCTCTATCATTTACACCCGAGATTTAACAGAAAAAACATGTTCGCATTTTTACAAACAAACAAACAAACAAACATAGTCAATTCAAATTAAAAAGGTAGAAAATCATCGACGCCAAAGTTTTATAACAAAAATAATTATTGTTTATTATTTATTAGCTATAACCATTTATCTATTAAATTCCCTGATGATCTATTCAACCTCTGATACATTGACCATAACTATCCTTCTATAGTTAATCTACGTATTCGTGATTTATTTGTTACTGGATATTTTTTGTGAGTGAGTTAATGAATTTATCCTTTTATGTGCACTCTATACAAACTCCACCAAAAATCTCTGCAATAATGTTTGGTTTTGTACTTACTAGTAGCAACTGAAAACATTAGTTCTTCATTTTTTATAGACTATCTTTTCAACCAAAGATTACAAATCTAGCTGAATGTTCAAAAATTCAACGCAAAACAAAGCTCAAAACATTTGTGCTAGCTTATATTGAAGAATATGTTGAAGCTGAAGATGTAGCAAATTTTATAAATAATCAAGCAGAAAATGATGCCAAAATAAAACTATATTTTCGTCTTCGTTTACCAGAAAAATATGAAGAAAACCTAAAAGCTTTAATTCATGAAAATGTTGATTTGTTTATGACTCATTTTGGGCAATGAATAAAAATGATGTTTTTTGATTTCTTTATATCTAATGAATTCTTTTTATATCACTTGCTGGCACGTAAATGATTAATTAATGACATTGATAAAAATTGAAGGTTACAAAAGAAAAGGTTGTACCTAAAAAAACACGAATCTTTTTTGTAAAAAACAAAATGATGTAACATAAATTAGTATGCAATGCAAATATTTCAAAAATATATTTTCCTGAAATTATTATTGCATAAAATAAATAATATGAACAATGTGGTATAAAAAATAATGTACAGTTATTCCTACAACATTGCTTTAACTAATTCCGCAGCACTTTGAATTCCAGGAAAAAGATCAATTTCATTTTGGAAGTTGTTGCTGCTGCTTTGAAAAATAAATATATCATAAAATATCCAAAAATATTTAATTATTTGTTTAAAGAATTCATTGATTGCTGGAAGAGGTAATAGAAGGAATTCATTGTCAATTTCGCTGTAACAACTTGCAAAAATATTATTTACAATTATTTGTCCGCTATCAGTTAATGGCGCATAAATGCCTCTGTCATGGATTATTTCAATTTTAATTATTCGAGTTGGGATTAAATGCGAATTTTCATTATTCAAAGATAGCAAACAATCTGTGGATAAAATATTTTGTGCTTGAATTGATTTATATTTAAAAATAAGACTTTCATTCGCTGAAAAATTAAGGGAAATTATTTAAAGCTATATGAAACGGTTTTATCTCAAATAAAACAACTGAACCTGAAGATCAGAAGGCATTTCAGTGGATACTTTTACAACTCTTTTGAATATCTTCTTTTTCAATAAAAATGTTTGAAATTTTAAACCCTCAACCAAATACGTCTGCAAGGCATCCTTTGATATTTTATATTTTTGTGATCAAAGATGTACCCCCTCCGAAAAAAATTTCTGCTGACATCATTGCCCTTTTTTAGCCCCAGACTTACCGGAACAATCAATTTTGTAAATAAAATGATTCTTAGTAATTTTTAAAGTTTTTCCATTTTCCAATGTAAATTTAATAAATTCTGCAGAAATATTTGGCATTCGATGTAACCATGAAATAACTTTATTATATCCAATTCTTTCATCACCAGCTGATAAAATCCAATCATCAATTTTTAATTCATCTAATCTTTTCTTTGAATTATTTAATGTTGTTACAATTGTATCACCCGAAAAGCATTGCATCGGCGGAGTAGGGGTTGTTGGAAGTGGGGGAGTTGGAGGGGTTACAGGTGGAGTAACAGGTGGTGTGACAGGATTCATTGGAGGCATTGGATTTTGATTTGATGGAGGTGGTGGGAATGCACACCCATCAAGGCGTACCTTATGATTTCCACTATCATTATCGTCGTCATTATCAGGGGTAGGAGGTGTCATCATCATCATCATTCGATCTTGATCTTCTTCACTACTTGCATCATCATCTGCTGCAGCTATAGGGGCTTGATAAATTCGAGATAAATGTGAACGTGGAATTTGAGTTATTACAATTGGAGCTTGATAAAGTCGTAATCTTTGTTGTTGTATTGGAGGTAGATTATTATTACTATCTGGAAAATTTGGGAATGGTGGAGGAAAAAGTGGACCAGCTCGATCAGCTTCTTCATCGGACACATCTGTATTATTAGTTCCAAGGCAATCATCAAGTCGAATGGAAGTTATATTTGCATCTGATCCATCATCTTCAATTTCAAGAAGACCCGTATCACCTTCATTTCGATGGAGGGTAAGTGCTTGAAATAATTTTGAAGTACCAGATTGTTTTCGAAGAGTTTTTGCAGCAGCAGCTGCAGCTCTATTAGAAGTACATGGAAGTCGATTAATAAATACTTTGTAAACAATACTAAAAAAATATAAAAGATTTAATTAGTTTCATAGAGTTTTTATTTAGGTTCCATTTGTGTGTAAAAAAAAATCTTTGATGTTGAAACACTTCCTTCATTTTTTCAACACAGCGTTAATTTTTTCGCAGTAAATGCTTAACATAAACTTACGTTCGATATTCATTTACATATTTAATTATATTACTGATATAATCAAATGCTTCAACCCTTCCATTCAATTTAACTTCTCCAGCTTTAATAATTTGTCCACTTTCAAGATCTATGGTATCCAAAAATTTTGCAGCTTTTGTATATTCATGTTTGCAACAAAGTAAAATTAATTTATTAATACTATATTCTTCTGCTTCAATTCCACCAATCCATTCACCATCTCCAACACATTTTGATGAAATTGAATTTTTTTCACAAATCTAAAAAATTTTTATAAGCCTTTTTGGAATTAATCGTGTTTTTTTACGATTGTAACTCACATCAAAATTAGCATTTATTAAACTTTGATTTTGAATTTTATTAAATCCAAATAATCGCATTCCATGTAAATGCCGCCGGAAACCTTGAATAGGAGAAGATGATTGAAACAAATTTATACATGGCGGCACAGAACATTTAAATATAAAATCATTTGTTTCAGTTACCTAAAAAAAGAAAAAAAATTTATTTTTGACAATGTAGAAAATTTCTATAATGTCAAAAACTTTTTTTGATAAACTCACTCAACAAGTGTAAAAAAGAACAATGAATGCAAAATCAGGTAAAATGCATTGTTCTTTTATATTCAAACCTATTTTTTGACAAAAAAAGAAAAAAAGCTGTAAAAAATTTTTTTTGTCAGAAGTTCGTGTCCTGCTTTAAAGGGAGTGTCTCAGTCAAGCAAAAAAGCATCCGTCGTTGATAAGGCAAAATCAAGAAAAAAATGAAGTAAATTAGCTATTTTTAGAATCTCCAAAAAAAGAGAAAAAATATGGTATTTTCAGAATTTTAAGATTCTGCTTCTGAAGCGTTTTTGTGTTGACACCATCCGTCGTGGTTTTTTTGCTTGGCTGAGACGCTCCCTTTAAAGGCAGAAAAAAATAACGTACTTTATTGCCTAATTAAAAATTAGATTAAAAAGATTTTCTTTCTCCCATAATCTTTTTTTTCTTTTGGTTTCCTAATTATATAAAAAAAGCAGTGCTTACTTCAAAACTGTATGGTAGCTCATTTTTACCACAAAATGACGTATTAGTTATTCTCAAAATTAGTAAAAAGCAGTAAACAAAAAGGAGCATTTTAAATATCTGCTATTTAGCGCCTTTAAACGGCTAATTTTAAAGTAGTAAAAATTCCACTTCCTTTTTTTTCTTCTTTTCCTTCTGTCTTCTTTTTTACCCATCCTTCCAGATTCGTCGATACTCTTTAATTTATGAATTCAGGATTTTTTTATTTTTTTTAATTGCCTTCTAACCTTAATTTCAAGTTTTTCATCCTTTCGCACCCCTCAAGGTTATTATTCCCCCTTTTCTTTTTTTCGTTTTCACTTTTTTTTGCTTGTGGTTTTATTTTTGGTCACATTTTTTCAAGCATTATTAAAATGATTTAAACGAGTTTGTGGCGGGATTTTTTCAATTGTCTGAAAAAAATATCACGCGAAATACTGAGATTTTTTTGGTTTAGCCGAGCAAGTTTAAAAGAACTTGTTCGGCTACATTGCGCGAAAAAGAACTTGTTCGCGCAATGTAGACGAGCATCTTCTTTATCACTGATATGTCAAAGATCTTCTTTTAACAATCAAAAGGAAGACATTCTTTTTATTTATCAACCATTTGTATTTTTGAATTAATGTAATTTTTGGACAAAAAATTTTGAAAACGTCAGAAATGCATTTTTGAAAAAGAAAAAAAAACAGCTACAAAAGAGTTTTCAATTTTTAACAGTGTTAAGCAATTTGCATTGCAAATTAAGATTTTTTTTATTTGTTCACGATGTATTTTGTTTATTTTCTGCTAAAGTTGCCCAATATTTTGTTCTGAAATTTGAAATAAATGCAACTCTTACAAATACCAAAAAATGTAGGTTTAACGGCATCTGATGATTTAAGAATGGATCGGGCCAAGCCAGTTTGGAACTGGAAGCGCAAGTTTTGCCACCATCATGATCGAGAATAAGTTTATGATGTTTTTATGCGTTTGTCTATTTTTGAAAAAACAACTATATATTCGAAATCGTATTTTAAAGCAATTTAACTGAAAAACAAAAATAGTTTGAGTCATGTTTTAAAATGATGGCGTATAAAAAACAAAATAACTTTAAAAAAATCTATAATTTTTCCTTCAATAATACATTATTTACAAAAAAAATAAATAATTTAAAACTATATAATTTTACAGTCGCCAATTAAAAGTATGAAAAACTTTTTTGAATCTTTCTGGTTGAGGTTCAGCTTCGTCTTCTGCTGGTGGTGGTGCAGGGGGTTTTGCAGTTCCATATGTTAAAATTACTCTGAAAAAAATCTTTCATTATATTTTTCATATATATTTAAAAACATACTTATTTCCAGAATTAACTTTACACATTAAATTTCCAAAGAATCGAGTATTTGATGCAAAATTACTAACTCCAACAATAGTTTCAAAAGTTGTATTAAATCTTTTCTCTGCCATTTGCTACAATCAAAAATATTAAACGTAAGAAATTAACGCATTTTTCGAAACATAAAAAAAATTAATCACTCCGCTTAAAATACTCTTACCCCAACTTTATTTGCCATTGCTTGCATATTACAACTTGAAAATTTTTCTCCTTGTGCTTCTTTTTCAGCTTTTAATTCATCCATTGCCATATTTACAACTTCTTCGAGTCCCATTTCACAACATAAATATCCAGAAGAATTTGTTTCACATGAATCTGGCAATCTATTTCCGCCACCTCCACCTCCACCCCCACCATCATCATCTCCCATTCCATTATCACCCCGTCTTCGGCATCGCTTTGAATTTTCTTGTAAATGAACCTACAAAAAATAAAAAATCATTATATAAAAACCATATTCGGAAAAAAAACAACTTACTTTCTGTATAAAAATGAAAGTGAAAAAAATAGTTGTTGTTACAAAAAGGAGATTCATTTTTAAATTCAAATCAATCAACGGTGACCTTCGCAAATTAAAAAAAAAAGAAAAAAAAGAAGAAGACTTTCACTTTCAAAGCTCCTCCTTTTTTTCATTCATCCATCTTCGTTTAGCCATTGAAAAATTTGTTGATTTTAATTAATTTATATTAGTAACAATCAGGAAGCGCAAAGTTGAATTCAAATAACTAGTTGTTGTTACAGGATGAGCAGAGTTTGATTTCTGGGATCGTCCTAATTGAAAAGATTTGTTCTTTGAAGGGTCGGCAGATGGTTTAATATACTTTTCATATTTAGTGGCTTTTTTAGCTATTGAGCAAAAACCGAAGTTACATTGGGTACAAAACTGGAGATGTTCAGAACTGAAAAGAGCAGTCTTAGGAGAGAACACAATATAGCTCAAGCAGACGCTTACCTTAAAGAGCGTCGGATCTACGGTTCCGTTGTTTGTCAAGAAATCAGATCTGGACTATCTCTATAAATAAAAGCAAAATTATTCAAATAGAGCCCATTTGTTTTAATATGAAGCTGCTTTTATTGTTAGCATTGCGACTAAACATACAAAATTTATCATTGATTCAAATGTTATTCCATTATTTTTTAAACTCCTTAATTCTGATGACGTATGCGTTCATAAACAAGCTATATGGGCAATTAAGGAATGTGTACGTAACACTTTTTACCCGCATCAGATATGTATCAATCTTGGAATAATACCTATTTTGACAGAAATGATACTTAATGAAACATCAAAATTTTTTCTCCCCAAAGCATCAAGCGCTTTACGAATTACATGTTTACACGGCACACTTTTAAAAATGTTGACATAGTATTTATTTTATTTGAAAAACAAAACATTTATGAAAGATTAAGAAATTAAAAAGAGTTAATTTTTCTAGCATAGAACACAGCGCCAAGCGAAGAAAAGTAACAACATTGAAGTTTCTTGTGAACAAATTTTGTAAAAAAATTCAAAGACACACAACACTGATCGCATTTGAACCAAAGACTCCATCGTATGTATAAGTACCTGTTGCCGCGTCGCACGTTATATCTTCCCCTTGGGGTTGATTTTCAAAAGATCCAGGAGCATATTCAAACTAAAAAAAAGAGTGCAGTAAGAAATATATAAAAATATCAAAGAAATTTACATACATCAAGTACTTCAGCTGCGGTAGCACATCTTAAGTCAGCTTTATAAACACAAGCAGCATCTGGAATTGGACCTGCTGTTACTACACTGGCATCGTATGGGACTGCTGCACAAGGATTTGGGGGACAAGCAGTGGTTGTAGCTGCAAAAAAAAACAAAAATAAAAAAAGCTGAAAATTTTTGATTTAAATACTTGTTATTGCTGTTGTTGTTGGAAACATTGCTGAAGTTGTAATAGTTGGTCCAACTCCAGCTGCTCTATTACTAATACATCCGTGACAATAATGCAAAAAATTTAGTAAAATTAAGGATATTTTGAAATAATCCATTTAATTTGATTCAAACATAAACCAGTTGAATGAAAAAAGAATAAAATATTTTCACGAAAATGACCCCAACAATGCGTGGTTTTCAGTATCACACTAACAGCTCGTACTTAAAATAAAATATGTAGTTTAAAAACGTGTTTCGGATTTCTTTCTTTGTTTTTTATTTTGTGATAAATGTTCTTATTTTTTTTCGGGAAGATGAAAAAAATATATTCAACAAACTAGAGTTTGCCCTGGGGCGGGAGCAGAAATACAAAAAAAAATTACCGAAACTATCAAGAATATACTGATGGGAGATTTCCCGGGTTTTTATCAAAAAGATTCAACTTTTGTAAAATTAAAAAAAGCAAACAAGATTTAAGATTTTTTCTAAAAAATTTTAATTTTTTTTTATTTATTTTTAAACAGTTACAAAAAACACGTTAATAATATATATACAAAAAAAATCTGTGAGCAAATCTCAGGCGTAATATTAGCATAGAAATAACTTTAAAAATAATGGCAAGAAAATTTGATAAAATGGCAAATACATATATGGCATAACTTTTTCGAAGCAAAAATATACTAGTAATAGATAATATAAGAATTTAAAAATGATCAGTAATAATATTATAGAAAAATAAAGCTTTCAGAACAAGCTCAGTCAGTTTACAAAAATTAAACAAGTAGAGAAAGATGTAAAACAAATAAATTAAAGATAAAATAAAATATATTTAAAGCAAAAGAAAAACAAAGATACATCATCATGATGAAATAAAGTCATATAAAAAAGAGATTAAACAAAAAGACCATAATAAAGAAGAGCTTCACGACTTGGATTTTCGGTATCCTTGAAAAAGACGCCATAAATAAAAGTTTGATCAATTTCATGACATTTGAATGTGAAAGGTTGATGTTCACGAGTTTTCATATTAAGTCCTTCAGCATTGATATCAAAACGGATCTGAAATGGAAATAATTAAAAGTACGGTAGATAACATTTTAATTAATGTTATTTAACGACAAAAGAACTTTGATTTGTCAGTTTTATTAGTTAAACTATGGAGTTAAGAACTCATAAGTAATAAAAAAAATTGATGCAGCTTTCAAGGTTATTAAATGCTTTTTTTATCAACTATTGGTTTATACAAAATTAGAAGTTTTATGCAAAAACAAAACAAAGCAAGAAAAAAATAATAGTATTATTAATTTCGCCATGTTGTCGATGAGGACTCGCCAACAGTTTTATACTCTTCGCTAAATTCATTTAATTAGTTTTTTAGTTACCTAGGATACGTCCCTACTTATGTTACTAAACATCATTTTTGAAAATTTAACAACGAAACTGATCGGATACTAATGTGGTTAATAACAGTTTTTGTAGACTCAAAGTTTTTATGACTGCAGTTTTAGAAATCAATACGAAAATATAAAAACTAATATTTGGTTTAGATCATCTTCGATTCAGTTTCTTGCGCTCAAAATTTGTCAAAATGGTATAGTTTTATCTTTTTACCAGTATTTCAAAATTAATAACCGCCGCTGATGTCGGATAAAGATATCGCTCTACGATGTAAAAAAAAGTTAAATGAAGAAATATTAAAAGCTGACAGTTTTCTTACTCATGATATATTTTCTCACAGTTGAATAAATCTAAACTTACAGCTTGATAATATTTATCAAGAAGTTGTGATTCAAGTGGTCGTTCAAATGCAATTGAAAGTTCTTTTCCAGCAGAGAGATTAATGAACTTTGTTAAATCATATGTATTTTGTTGATTAATTTCTGGTACACATACAACTTCATCTTTCTTATTTGCAGAGCTTGGAGCTTTGATTGCCTTGATAATGTCCTTTGGATTGACATTAGGAATTGAAGTATTCTAAAATATGAGCCATAATAATGTCAGTTTTTTAAAAAATGAAGAATCAACGAACCCATCGATTATGAACAATGAAGAAAGTATATCGATCATCAGTAAATGGAATTTGATAAAGTCGATGTTCGGGAAAATCTTCAGATGCAGAAGCTGTAACAAACATATTAACCTAAAAAAGTTTTATTGTAAATTAGTTTAACAATTATGATGAGATGTCAGTTTTTATAATCTTATTAATGAGTGACAGACACTCCAGAAATTCAGTTTAAACAAAAACTGAATTTTCTTCTAGTTTAATTAACGCTACAGATGATAACCAAGCATTTGATTTATTGATTGTCAGTTATCGAACAAGCTTAAAGCAAGATAAAGAAATGTGAAAGTTGCAACCAGTTTTTTTTGGCTATTTTTTAAGAGATGCTTTTATTTTTCAGCTTGATATCAATTTCCTAGATTTTAATTATAGCTTAAATCAGAGAAAATAATCAAGAGTATGCTAGCATAATTCAACTGAAAATAAGTTGTTAAACCGACGATACTTTTTAAAACAAAAATCATCTTATTTAATAAATTCATGGCTTTTTGCTTGTTTTTATCCTCAAAAATTTCGCCTTTTTTAATAGAACACATATTGCTTCCAAAATCAGTTTTTGTAAATAGCGTTAAAAACGTTTATGTTAATCCACGATAATTCATACAAAAGATGTCATCGATTATCAGTTATCAAAAAAGCTATAACACCCTTAAAAGCTGGTTTTGAGCAATTTTTGAAGAGATTATTTTCTGTTCACGTATTTTAACTTTAATTTTTATATGTATAAAAATTAAAGTTAAAAAAATTGTATTAATTTTTTCATTTTCTATAAGTGTTCAAAGTTTGAAAATCTTATTCTCTAGACAGCGGTGAAAAACTGATATACACACAATATATTATGTAAGGGTTTATAACAAACTTATCAAAAATATGTATTTTTCTATTAAAAAAACGGAATTCGAAAAAATCATAAAACGATATTTTGCAGTTTTTAGTCTTAAATATTAAATTTGTTAAACAAAATCTTGACTTTTGATGAAGCTTGTTATTCAGTTTAAGACTTAAAATAAATTTATATTAAATGAGATAAATTTTACCTAAATGAGTTGCATTTTTTGTTATGCATTCAATATTATTGATAAAACATAATACCATGCATATTAAAGGAGGAGTCGCAGCACGCATAACTATAAAAGAGAACAAAGAAAAAAGGAAATCTCTGCCAGTCAGAGAAAAGAAAGAGTGCGCGTTGTTTTTTTGTTTGCCTGATTTTCAATAATTGAAAAAAGAAAAGAGTTATGAGTGCTGCGACTCCCCCTTTAATTAAACAGTTAAATACAAACTTTTTGGTCATAAAAAGTGCCGAAAACCTCTTGCCGTTTTTTTTTCAACTGCGACATCGATTACAGTTAAAGATTTTTATAGAGCTGGTTATAATGATGCTTTTGCTGAGCACAGTTATATTTTTCCAACAAAAATTTACAAAGAAGATCTTTGTTGGAAAAAACTTAAAAATTTTCAATTTTGCGCAACCTTTTTGAAAAGTCACACTGTAAAAAATTGGGGTGCAACAAAGTCGACTAAAAATGGAACACTGCGTCTAGCATGAAATCCAAAACAAATTTAGAAGCTTATTCATAATTTTTATAAGGATTTGCATCAAAAACTCAGTTAAATAAAACCAAAACTTACTTTATAAGTTTTTCCATCACCCATAAAACTTGCTCCTTGAATTTTATTATATCGAACCCATTTAAATTTAAGGCTGCTTTGAAGATGTGAAAATCCAACAACTTTTTTAGCACTTGTTTGAAGTTCTTCATTAACAAAGAATCGATTATAAACATTTTTATCATAGATATTCTTTTTAATCATTTCATTGTAATATGTTTCATATGAATGATCTGGAGAAGATGGGTAGACGGGAATTCGATCGACTTCAACAATTTCTTCCATAAATTTTTTTGGTGGTTTAGATGGATTATCCTGAAAAAACATATAACTCAATCAAATAAATAGGCAGTTAACAAAAAGTGTAAATGCCCCCAGCTTTGTTGCAGTTTTGCAAAATTTCGAGATATCAGAAAAGAGTTATTTATCTCCATAACAGTACAATAGAAAAAAAACGTTTTCAGTTAGACTTAAAACTTTGCTGTTGAACACGAATAAAAGGTGAATTATTGCATCAAAAAAGCAGTTTGAACAATTCAAAAGTAAAGCTTATCAACGCTTTCTCCATTTTTTTGTTAACTTATTACAGTATTTAAGCCTGAATTAATCAAAGTAAAGATGAAAGTATAAATAACTTTTATTGCTTGTGAATGCATTTCTTTTTAAGTTAGCATATAAAGTTTTCGCTTAAAATAAAAATAGAAGAAAGCTTATTGCGGAGTTTTGAAAAACTTTAAACACAATTCCAGTAAAGCAAAATAATATAATGTTTTAAAATTCGATTTATAAAAACTGACAGTTTTACATACTACAAAGCCTTTAGAACACCTTTAAAATGAAATAAATTTTTGCGAAACCTTTCTAATTGTTAATTTTGTGGCATTAACAATTCATTAATTATCATTAATTCAAACTAGTAAAAAGTTTTACCCAACAAATGTTCTTTAAAGCCATTTTAGCGCTATAGCTACTCAAAAAGTCAATTAAAAACAAAACTAACCCCAGCAATAAAAGCATTCAATAAAAACCATAAAGTTTGTGATTTTGATGCATGAAAATCATATTTGAGATTTGTAAAATAATCATACAATTGATCGATATCAGTAACTGAAAATGGAAAGTTATTAATTATTATAGGTGTTATAAATGTTATGCAGTTTTACCTCCAAAATAATTATCAGCAATAACAGCCTTTGTAGAAGCATCACCAAATTTACCAATAAAACTAAGCATATAATTCAAAAGATATGGAGAAACAACAAATTGGCTTTTATCAGAGAGAAGAATAGACATATTTCCAAAAACATTTTTATCTTTTTCTTCAAATGATAGCGTTGTTGTAGTAGTTGGTAATGGAGTTGTAGTTGTTGACGGAGTTGTTGAAGGGATTGTAGTTGTCGTGGTGGTAGTAGTCGATGTAGAGGTTGACGTAGAAGTTGTTGAAGTAGATGTTGAAGCAGTTACGGTAGAAGTCATTGCTGTTGTATCAGGAACATCACCACGAAGTTCAGAAACTGTAACATTTTTAATTGGTCGTCGCCATCCATATGGATATGTTAGATTTGTTGGATACAAGCGTATTGCTTTTGCAGTACTAGTAGTAATTGTTGTTGTTGTTGGTGATGAAGTGGTTGTAGTTAGAGCAGATAAAATCAAAGAAGAAGACGTTAATGCAAGTGTACTTGTATTATTTGAGTTAGCCAAATTAGTAATACCATAAAAATCTTCCATCTCAGTTAAATTATTATTACCTTGACCCATTTCAGCTGCAGCAACACTTCCATTAAATCTATCTCCAGAACCATGAGAACAATAACCAAAGAATTGACAATTCCAAACCAATACAAAAACTGCCAAAGAAATAAGCATAGTTCCAAGAATGACACACCAAAATGAACAACATTTACTGCAGCCTTTTCTTGACTTTGGGGCATCAATCATTTTTGTAACAGTTGTTGTAACTTCTGTCTTAGAATCAATGCTTTCATAATGATGATTGCCATTATTGTTGGGGACAGGTGTAATCAATGTTACAGAGCTCAAGCCAGTAGGTGGATCAGGAAGACTTTCTTGTGATCCATGGTCAGCATTATCAGGGATCGGAATGGCAATGGTTGGTGGATCAACAGTTACCAAAACTTGATCATAATCATTTGTTTCTTCAGTTACCCCGTCAATCATGGCTAAGATAATATTTGGTGGAAGATAGCTACTTCCTCGACGAGTATGTTGTTGTTGAAGTTGTTGATTGGATATCATATATTACAGAGTAGACTAAAAAATAAAAATATAAATTATTGAATGACCACAAACAGTTAAAATTTAAAAAAACAAATTCGTATTTTTGTCAAAAAGGATACATTTTATATAGAAATAGATCTTTAAACAAGAGTTATTATGGATAGAAATTAGTTTTTTTTTACAAATTTTTATCACCGGAGAAATTATTCAAGCAAGTTACTTTAAAGAAATTAAAGAAGCTGACTTTACTAAAGCATTAGGAAAGAATAAGAGACAACCTCAAAAATCAGTTTTATAAATCAAAATAGCGTGTAAAGCGCTTTATAACAACAACATAAGCTTCAACAGTTTCCCTAAAAATAAAAAAAGAATAGTCCACTTCAACAACAGTTAAAGCCAGAAATGAAGATGATAGAATAGTGAAAAACAGTTTTGACTAAAATAAAAAAACCTAAACTAAATCAGCTAAAATAAAGCTGTTAAAAATTTTCTCAATTAAACTTTGAAATAACTATGCATTGGTAAAAGTTTTAATAATCGTAACGCAGTGACATAGGTACAAAACCTTCACAAATCCAATAATAACCAAAAAAATTATAATATTACGCCTGAATCAACAAAAGTTTAACTAAAAACCAAAATTTAGAAATTGAATAATTTATTGCAGTTTAATTAAAAGTCAAATTTTTGAAATATACTTTTTAAAAAAATTGCCATGAAAAAAAAACACAAATAAAGTAAAATATGTTCAAACCTATTGAAAAATCTATCTGCTAAAAGATAAATGTACAGTTAATTAGCAGTTTGATACACCAAAAGTAATTTAAAAGTAAAGAATATGAAAGCTATTATGCTATGTGTTAAGGGAAGTCATAATTGTTTATTTATCTATAGAATTATTCAAGACAGTTAAGTAATAGGCAAAAAAAGTAATGCATACTAGCTACAACAGTCAAAAAACTGCTGGTAATAAAATGGCGAACAGTTTTTTTAAAAGAAAAATATATGATTCAGCAAGCTCTCTGGTCAACCCAGTTAAGTAAATGCAAAAAAGGAGATGCTGATTGACAAGGTAACCAACCACAAAAAATGCTGACAGTTAAATAAATTTTATCAACTATCAATCAGATAATAAATTAACGAAAGCTTCCATAAAAGAAAATGCACCTCCTAATTTTGCGCAAAAAAGAAACAAAACATGTCGAAATAACATCGAAAAAAAAAATAAAGCTTTAAATCAATCTGTTTTTATTTAAAGGCAGATCAAACAACAACACAAAAAAGGCATTAGTCATAACCATTTACTTCTGGGAAAAAGACTGTTTTGTTCTTCTTTTTTTTGTAACCATCAAAAATCTTTTTTCCCTTCGATCTAGTCAACAAAAAAACAGTCATGTTTAAAAGCTCATCAATATCTTCTTCTTCTTCATGAATGATATCACTGCTCACCACAGCAAGCTTTTTTTTTATTACAACAGTTTTTGGATAGCTTTAGTCATCATCGAAAAAAAGGGAAGCTCCAAAGGGCAAAGTATGCATAAAAAAGAAATGATAAACAGCCAAAATATTAAAAACATATCTGAGAAAAAGAAGAGAGATGAGAGGCGATATTTGTCAGCGTTGGGAAAAAAGTGCCTTGAATAAAGATGGGGCGGAAGTTTTAAAAGAGTGCAACCGTTTCATGGATTAGAAATAAAACAGACTACATTCATCTAATACAGTTAAAAAAATAAAATTAATAAAATTTTTAACTTCAGTTGTAAGAAAAAGAGATTTGCTTTGCTTAAATCAGTTTTTAAAAATTAGAATTTAAATGATTTTTTCGGACAAAAAAGCATAATCATTTTCAAAATTTAGCAACAGCGGTTTTTTCGTAAAACAGATAAAAAGAAACAGTTTTTAATGCGCATACAACAAACACCTCCTGCAATTACAATTAAGCAAGTTTATAAGTTTACATTATTTTTGCAGCTCATTAAAAGTTGATGTTTTTTTCCTACTCCTAACCCAAAAAAACTAATTAACGCAGCAGAAAAGAGCAAACAGTTTTTAGCAGACATTCGAGCCACATTTTTTTTGGCATTTACAAAATTAGTTTAAAGCAGTGTACAGAAAAAAAAGAAAGATGCAACGAGAAGGAAAAAGATGGAAGAAGAACGACTTTTTTTCTTCTTCTGGCAGTACCGGGATCGCTCTTTTTTTTCTTTTCGTTTTTTCTCGAATGGGCGTTTTTTTGATCAGAAAAAAGTGAAAGAAAAAATAGTCTTGTTGCTTTTTTTGAAGTAGGAACCTGTGCTTTTTAGAGAAAAGAAATTTTTCATAGGACAAAAAAAACTGCAGTTTTAAAAAAAGAATGGGTTTTCGACATTAGAGTAAAGTTTCAGTTTGAGCAATTAAACAGTTTTCAAAGAATGAGAAAAAAATATAACACAAAAAGATAAAGCCTATAAAAACATGCAAGGCTAGTTTTTTTTAATTTATTAGTTAAAAATTATTTTTTATTACCGTTTGATGCAGTTTGGGATTTCTAAAAAGAGTTATCAAAAATATGTTGAAAACGACACAGTTAAAAAATATGAACGAATATTTTTAGCAGTTTTACAGAGACACCAATAAGCTTTTGTTAAAAAATTTTAATTTCCAAAAAAGGATTCGGTTAATGAGTTATCAGTAAAAAATAAAAAACAAACCTTGCTACTCTGTTTTGCTTAAAACTGCTACTAAAGTGGCAAAGAATCACAGACAGTTGCTTCAGGACAAAAAAGATGAAACCTAGAAAAATGGCGTTTAGTTTCTATAACAAAGATAGGTTTTCTGCAGCAGTATTCAATTTTGTTTTTAAGTTTTAGTTTAAAAATTTAACAATTCACATTTGAAGAATTCAGTTACAAAAATTTTAATATTATAGCAACATCATTAGCTATATACTGAAAATATTGTGTCTAAGCTGTTTTTAAACATTAAGACTCTTTGTTTTTAGAGTTTAAAAACTTGTAAAACATTACTGTTTTTCAGATGCAAATACGTAAAATTAAAATTGTTTGGATAAAAAATACTTGAAAAGATTGGTGGTCAGTTTATGTTAAAAATTAATTGCTTTTAACTTTTACTTTAGTTCACTAAGCTGAAAAATAAAACAGTTTTGACAAAGCAAAATCATAAAAAGCATTCACGTCACTTTATAAAGATATTCTCTCCCCGAAATTTTGTTATAGATTCTATTTTGACAAAATAAAACTGACAAACCTTATAAAAAAACTAGAGGATATAGATTTTTCAGTTTAGAGCTGGTTGAAAACAAATGTGTTTAGGATAAAGAACGAAGCAATGACACCAAATTTGATAATCTAAAACAATAATTTTTTATTCCGCTTTTAATGGCACAAATGATTACAGTTTTCTAAATCACAGTCATAAAAAACACGATCGCAAAAAAATGCAATGCAAATACAAAAAATATGGGTTTATCAAAAAAGTCTAAAAACGGAAGCTGCTTGTAAAATCTTTTCTGCGTTCTAATGTTTTTGAGGTCAGCAGAAATACACTACTGATATCAGCAAAAAAAACTGTTTTCTCAAAATTATGCAAATAAATAATAAGATTAAATATGTACACCAGATGCGCAAGATGAATACATACAAGAGTTTTTTTCTCCTTTTTTTGGACAGCAGATTTTTTATGTGCCAAAAACAGAGGGTTTTAGAAAACTTTTTTTAATCATGAGTGACAAAAACAATCGAATTATGATTTATTCAGTTTTGTAACATTTTACATAGAAAACGACTGGTCACGGTTTAATCATTTTTAAAAGGAAAATAAAAAGCGAATGCAGTTAAAGATATTAGATTGTAATTTGATAAAAAGTATACACAAAAAAATCTGCCATCATTTATCAGTTTAATTGGAAAAATTATTACAGTGACACCAATTATAAAAGCGTTCAAAAACAAAAGAATTAAATTTGTTACTCAAAAAGTTGTCATAAAATGAACATAAAATTGCAATTTAAAAAGGCACAAAGAAGTATTTAAAAAATTTCAACAACGATTTTTAAAAAATTTACAGTTTAGTTTTAATATGCAAAAAAAGCCAGTTATAGTCAAATGGTAACAACGGAAACAGCTAAAACTTAAACTTCAAAAAATAGAAAAAAAAAGTTTATTCGAAATCCGTAAAAGTATGATAAATTGAAACAGTTTTAAAAACCGTTATAGCTTATCCATTCAACAAAAAATAATGCAACAAAAATGATAATTGAAACTAAACCTTATTTCTTTTTTGATTAAACATGTATCTCAACAAAAACAGTAAATCTTCATTGCGTTTTTTTTCTCCTTTTGAACGGATTTTGTTAGAAAAAGTAACTAAAAATTAGCTAATGAAGACAAAACTATTGAAAAACAGAACATCAAGGAGCTGTATGGAAAGCAGTTGAAACACAAACTCAAAAATTAAACAAGAAAAAAACTCATACTAAATCTACGAGAAAAACGATACAGTTTTAGAAAAATGAAGGGCTCATTCTTTCTCCAATTAAAATTACGCTTCAAAAAACTTTTACGCATTTTTTGCATAGGCATGTCTCACAACAAAAGCCAAGATATCACCCAAAAACAATAACTGTCAAATTTTACAGCAACTCAATTCAGTTCTATATTTTCCTTTGATTGGATCTTGTAAAAAAAAGTTAAAATGATCTGAGAAATATTGAAAGTATAAATATTGAAACATAGAAAATCAAAAGAGATAAAGAACACATTTAAAACTCAAGTTCAAAAAAAAGTATGTCAAAAACTCAGTTCAAATCTATGAAGATACGAAAGGAAGACGGTTTAAAAAAACATTATATTCTATTGCTACAAAAAATTCTTATCCATTTTCCGTTTCGGCAAGCCACGAAACAATAACTGTCATATTTCACAACCATCCACTCCAACCCTCTTCCTTCCTTTGATCGGATCTTGGAAGAAAAGTTAATCAAAAATATGAATCATCTTAATATAAACAATTAGCATTTTTTACACCCTCTCTTTTTTTGCAGTTTTTTGGATCAAAGAAAAAGTTATGCGACTTTTCTCGAATATGCTAAATTTGACCTTTTTCAAGTTTTTCTTCCTTTGATTTTCTTATTTTGCCATTTGGTGACCCTAAAAAAGAGTGCCGCCAGAAAGATTATTCTTGCCCTTTTTTGAAAGCGAACACTTGAAAAGAAAATATGTCCTGAAATATGCAGATATAAACACATCAAAAAGAATAAATGCCGTCACACATCTTTCTTTGCTTTGGAAACACTTGAAAGAAATTTAACCTTTTCTTAAGAGAGAGATGATTCAAAAAAATCCTATCTGGTCAACTGATGGCGCCTTTGGTTCATTTATGACAGTTTATTATTGTAAATTGACCATTTGCCGCAATTTGTATCTTTTTTTTCTTCTTGTGGTCGTTGATTAAACTTAAAGCGATAGAGAAAAATGTGAAGAGGATTGTAAAAAAACAAATGAAAGAAAAACGAATCAGCAGTTACTTACAGTTTTTTTGGGGTCATTTCTTAATGCAGTATCTGTTGAACATGTGCTTTGTCAAATAAAGCAAACTGGGAATGTTTTAAAAAAAAGCATGAACAAACAGAAAATGGAAAAATAATAAAATAGCACAAACATAATACTGCTATAAATTACAATACATTTAAAGGATAAAAAAATGTAAAGATACATATGTTAGCCATACCCATTTCAGTTAAAGATACATAAATACATATACAAGTTAGAAAGTCTTCATAAACGCTTTGGCAATGACATTTATTACCACATGGTAACAAACCTATTTTGTGCTAACACGAGTAAAAAGAATCAAAAACTGATAAAACTGACGCATAAATTAGATTTTACAAAAATATAAAACAATGCTGCCGTTTTTAACATACGATAAAGTAATTTTCTTGTAACTCTTTTCTGTGACATGTTGATTTCTAACAAACAGTTGTCAGTAATCCCAATTATCAAAAATTGCAAAAATTACCAGCTCGAATAAATGATGCAAATATAAGATTTTTTAACCTCATTTTTGCCAATGCATTTGCTCCATAAAGATTATAAAAGTAGCACCAAAAACACCATCAGTTTCTTTATAAATTTGCATAAATTTACTCACATCATTTTTATCACCAACAAATAATTAGTTACAAAATGTTTTCTCGTTGCCATCATTTTCATTCATTTGCAATCAATCAAAGAAAGATGTTGCGTGGTAATTGTTTTTTTCTACTTCTCCTTCTCTTTATTCTTTTCAATCTTCTTTATTTTGGTTCTGGTCTTAAATGTACTAAAGGTGGAACTTGTGAAAGCTTGGCAACTGTTGATATTAATGCTAGTAAGTTTTTATTGACCGTAAAGATATTCAGGTGACGCTCAAGTTGAGGCCCCATATTTTTCCTCAACTCGAGCGTCACCTACGGTGAGATACTGAAAAAACGAAATCAACTAACCTAAATTTTTAGAGTATTATTTACATGAATATGGTGAAACAGAATGTGATGAATGTGTTCAATTTCGCTGTATTGTTAATGGAAAACATGTTATGATTGGTGCAGGATGTCTAGAAGATTATCAAAAAATTTGTAATCCAACTGAAGATGATATGAAAATGTTGAATGACAAAAGTAATTCAATGGATCATAATGATCATCTTATTTTTGTTAAATGTACAGATAAACCTCATTGTGCAGATGAATTTATGAATCAGGTATGTATGTTTTTATGTTAATTTTAGAAAAGAGGCTTTAGTGACCGTAGACTTTCTCAGCAGCTCACGCTGGAGTTGAAGCAGCGATTTTTGTCCATAAACGTCAACTACAACATTTTTTTGCATGACAGCTGTGATGCATGAATTTTTTTTGTCCTTTATAGTAACAAATTTAAATTTTTTAGTTTGGTACAAATAATGTTGATGCTGCTCTTTTTGGTAGCAAATATAACAAGTCATTGGGTGAAAGTTGCGAATATCCTGGAACAAATAATTCTCAAAATCGTGGATTCAAAATTTCTGGAGCATTTATTTTTGCATTAATTCTTTTTTATCTTTGGTAAATTTAATTATGAATATATGTATTATGTTTTAATGGTAATGAAATAAATTTTATTATTTTTTGTTTGTTGTTGATTTGGGATAGTTTTGTTTTGATATATTGCTTTGTAAAATAATTTTTTTTCCGAGGACGTAAACAGAAAATTTTTTTTTGGGGTGAACAAAATCAGTTCCGGTTGGCAAAAAATCAAACAAAGCTTTAGATTTCGAAAGTGTCAAATGCGAATCAAGCACAATTGCTCATAACACCTATAGATCAATAAAAATAAAGCAACATTCTTAGCAAACTGATTCTAATAATTCTGTACCGATATACCATTAAACAAATATTGTACGTCTTTTTCAATAGTAATTTTAGTTTATAAATTTATTCTTCTTCCAATCACAGCTGAATCCGAGAAATTTGAGTGACTCCGACTCCGAAATCGGAGTTGCAACAACACTGCTTTCAACAATCACTTTTTTTTCTTTCAAATTTGCATAAATTCAATGTCATTTTATTTTTTAGTCATCATTTTTCTGTCATTCATCGAAAGCATTTTCATTTATTCATTTGCTTTTGTTCAATCAATCAAGAAGATGTTGGGCGGCAATCGTTTTTCTCTTCTTCTCCTTCTCTTTATTCTTTTCAATCTTCTTTATTTTGGTGCTGGTCTTAAATGTACTAAAGGTGGAATCTGTGAAAGCTTGAAAACTGTTAATATCAATGGTGGTAAGTTTTTTTAAAGCTACTAAAAAAGAATTCGATGACGTAAAAATTTTTTAGATCAGGATTTATCTAAACTTGGTGAAACAGAATGTGATGTATGTGTTCAATTTCGTTGTATTGTTAATGGAAAACATGTTATTATGGGTGCAGGATGTCCAGATGAATTTGAAAAGCATTGTAATGCAAGTGAAAAAGAATTGAAAGAATTCAATAAAGAGAATAAAGCACAACATTGGGATGATAATCATCTTATTTATGTTAAATGTATTCATGCAGATTATTGTGCAAATGCAAAAATGAATTCTGTATGTTTTAGTATTATATATATATATTTTCAAATGGGGCATGAACAGTATCCCCGATGTATCAAAGGTGTTGCCTTTTTTGGATTAGTAAACGAAAATTCTAGTCAACATTATTTTGAGCTTTTTTTTACATATGTTTTAAAAAAGTGTACACTTTTTAGATGGCTTTTCATTATGTCAAATCTGCGAAATTTGGTGCCATGTATGATAAGTCAAAAGGTGAAGAATGTGAATACCCTGGAATATCAAAATCTGCTGTTGCTGGAAATGAAAATAAACCTGGAAGTGTTGAGAAGGATACTGTAAAACCTAATTTTCAAAATCGTGGATTTCAAATTTCTGGAGCATTTATTTTTGCATTAATTCTTTTTTATCTTTGGTGAATCTTATTTTAATATAAATATGTATTATGTTTTGATGGTATTGAAATAAATTTATGATGCTAAATTTTATTAATTCATTCTTGTTTTTGCACAAATGATAATAGTCTTATAAAATAATGAAAATTTAAACGTGCTGCTTTATCATTTCGCTTGTTTTTTTTCGTTTAGAGTAATCAATTTTTAAGCTTAAAAACAACGAAAACAGAAATCGTGCGAAGCAACATCTTAGTTTGATAATATACTATTCGTAATTATTTTTATAAAAAAATATATGTTTAAAAAGCTTTTGAAAACTGTAAGACAATATTTTAACAACAACCATGTAAAAAATGTTTATTATGATGAACTGAAAAACGCAAGTTATTTTTTCCTAAAAAATGAATTTTTTCTTATTCATAAAACATTTTGATACAATTATAAATCAAAAACAAAAACGGTAAAAACAAAATACTTCAAATATTTTTCATATCCCAATTTTTTTAAATTTTTATTGAAATGAATCAGTTGCTTCCATCTTAGAAATAATTGAAATTGTGGTTTTTGCTATATATTAATATATATATATATGACTTCAGCAACAGTCAAACATTCGCGTTTTTGAGAGTTTTGATTAAAAAAAGAATACTGTATCCTAATTTATTTTTCAATTTGTTTAAAATAGTTGAAGAAAGTAGTTTATAGAAACAGTATTCCTTATAATAGTGTTTCTATAAATATGTATTTAAAGCGCGCTATATTATCATTATTTATTTTTATATTTATATATAATTATCACTGCTAATTTAAAGTTATTTTTCAGCACATCATGCTGCTTAAACTTTTGGTTACCATTTTATTTTTAATTGCTCCTGCATTGACAGAATTATCTGATGTTGATAAATGCGTTCTACAATTTCAATCACAATTAAAGAATAAAACAACAATAAAAGCTTTATCGGGAATTACTGGAATTGGATGGAATGATCTGGATAACTCTGTGACTCTTCCAATTTACGCAACAACGTTTAAGCAATGCTTATCCGTGCCCGATAATGACTTCCTGATACCCGATAATGTATTTGCAATCCCATTGAAAGATATTGACATGCATCAATCAACGGAAACTTTTGAATCATTTGATGAATTTATTAAATCATCTTCTGATAAAGTTACGGTGGAAGCATCAGGGTCATTCAAAGGTTTCTCAGCTGGGGGATCATTTTCATATGAGAATCAAGAAACAAAACGTGATTTCTCTAAAACGAACACTTACATGTTACAGAATCGTCTGGTCTATAAAGCTTATCAATTTATTGCAAATCAACATTATGGATTAGACCCTCTTTTCACAGAAAGATTAGAAGAAGTTGCAAAAGAAATTAAAAATGGAAAAATGAGAGTTGCAAAATACAAAGCGCAGTTAATTATCAACGATTATGGAACACATGTTATTAATAGTGCAACAGTTGGAGCAACAATTGAACAAAATACTTTTGTTGAAAAGAATGAACAATTCCATGGACGTGAATGGACGCAAACAATCAAAGCAGAAGTTGAAGCAGGTTTTAAGGCAATAGTTTCTGTTAAAACTGGATATGAAAATAAAAGATCAGAAACAGAAACTCAACAAAAAATTAGTTCAAAAACTAAAACTGTATTAAAAACAAAAGGTGGCCCAGATGTTTCTCGACTTTCAGCAGCAAATCCAAAAGTAAGCTTAAATTTATCGAGCCATAAAATGCTAAAAAAGATCAAAGGAATATCAAATCCATTTTTGCCTGACAAATCAATATAGGTAACCTTTTTCCTTTTTTAGGAATCGATGCTTTTCATTGATAACCTAGTGGGTCTTGAACCAAAAGGAATTTATATTCATCAGGTTATTCGTTCTGCTAAAATTCGATATTCTGATGATATCAATGAAAAAGTATATCAAGAAATTTATGATGCCACACTTGAATATTATAAAAGAAACACAATTCAAGGATGTACAGATCCAAAAACAGAAAATTTTAATTTTCTTGTAAGCCTTACCGAGCACCTTCATGTTGTATAAACCCATTACACTGATAACTATTTTAGGCTACGGTGGAAGATGGATCATGTATAAAATCAAACGAAACCTTCACATTTGGCGGCTTCTTTCAGACATGTAAACAATATTTCTCAGCTTCTCATTCATTAGATACTTATCCTTATGATTCATATTGTGAAACAAATGAATTAACGAATCCTGTAACTGGTTTTAATGGATGTCCTGATGGTTATGAAGAGGAAGAAATTGATAAAATGATAATTACTAAATTTGATCGAAAAGCAAAGGTTACGAAAATGGTTTGTAAATGGTATTTATTCATTAAAGTAAGTTATATACCTATTAAGATTTAAAAACCTTTACATCTGTTCATAATACTTGTAGATTTGTAAAGATGAAGAAGTATTGGAAGATGTTGAAGATCGATATTTAGTAACTGCATTTTGGTGTTATAAGGAACAGAGTGAGGATATCACTAAAAAAGATGATCCACAAGATACTGTAAAACCAAATAAACTTCAACGAATAATGTCATATGAAACTTTGGCAACACTTGAAGAATCACCAACTCAAGTTGCTCTATTCTTTCGTGAAATTAAATTCAACGATAATTTAACAGCCCTTACCACCGAAGACAGTGGCGAAGAAAAAAATGATGATTATATTGATGTAACTCCAACTCAGCTTGATGAACTACTCCATTACCCCAATGTCCTCGAAAAACTTCTACCCTTTTTTACAATCGAAATTCCAGAAGCTAATAGAACAACGACTACAACGGAAAGACCACATGGTAAATTTTTCAAAATGCTTCAGGCTTTATAATATAATTTTTAGTGATACGTGTCGGATATTTCCCCCCAACTCCAAAGCCTATTCCAATGACTCTTCTAACTTATTTCAAAGAATATCCTGAACAAATTCAAGAACTTGCAAAGAATCCTGAATTACTACGAGAACATTTATTCCCAAAAAAGGTTGAAAAACGAGAAAAGCTTAAACATATTGCATTCTTTGGTGGAATGTATGAAAGAGAACAAAATAATCCTTTTACTGGAGCACCATCATGTCCACTTAACTTTAAGCCTTATAAATTCATGGGTGAACTCAATGTTTGTATTTGGGTGGATGAAGTTGCAGATTGGCCCATTTCTCTTGGGAAAATATTTCATTGTAATTCAAAGGAACAACAATGCCCAAGGGGTTATTCACAATATTTGGGAGCTGATTATGATGGATGTGCTTTGTATTATTGTGTTAGAATGATAAATAGAAAAAAATTTGATTTTCCATCAATTAATCGTCCACCATATGTTAATCTCGATGAAGTTATTTCTGAAATTAAAGTTGAATTACGTTGAATTTGTTGAAGGTTTTTTCATGAATAAATTCTTTTTTGTGGTTTTATTATCTTTGAAAGTATAATTAAAATATACATAATTAAAATATCACGATGATACAAATATAACAAAAAAAAAGCTAACAAAAGTTTTTTAATATTTGTGTTCTTATTTTTTCTTTCCATTTTTCTTTTCAATTTCTCAAACATAAATCATTTCTTTAAAACTTTGTTACTCATCAAAAATTAAAATTTCAAAAATGTTTAAAAAAAATTAAAGGAAAAAATTGAGGAGGAAAAATCATTTGTTTGTGTAAAGACTTTATTAACAGCCTCAAAAAGGGAAACATATTTTTCTTCAATAACTATAGCTTTTTTAAAAGTTTCTTATGCTTCAAAACACTTTTAAAATGAAATGCATGGTCGTAATTTACGACTCGTGAAATACTAATCGGGCCTTCATATCTGCAATATGTGTCGTTGGAGCATTTTAATTAAAAATAATTATTACTATTGCAACAGCTATTGTTGAAAATATACGATTTGCATTATTTTAATTATTGGATTAGTGATATGACACCATTTCATAAATACTTCAAGTTTAAACAGTTACTGCAATTTATACTTCCATGGATAGGTACCGGCAGCTCAAAAAAAAGTTTTTGAAAACAATTATTCTTTTGTTAGAATATACTATTTTCGACCCTGACTAAGAATAAAATAAAAACAAAAATTTAAAAAAATCAACATAAAATGCCGAAAACGGCATCTGAAAATCCGGCAAAACAAATTTTTTTCGTCGACAAAAAAAGTCAAAGAGAACACTCTTTTTTTGTGTGTGCATCCTTCTCTTTTTTTCCTCGCAGCCGGTTCAAAAAGAAAAGAAGAGACGCACACGCGGCTAACTTTTTTCTCTCTCTTTTTTTGACGGACTTTTTGAACTTTTTTAAGCTGAAAAATGCCGTTTTTGCTCTAAAAGTATATGATGGGTCATTTTGGGTCATACGATTTTTTTACTGAATATGTAATTTTTGATGGGCTATCGAATGATATAAGTCACTAAGCTTAGATCGGCTTAGATGGCGGTCAAATAATTAAAAAACGCAACAAAATGCCATTTTCGGCACTTTGTGCCAAAGAAAACCTTTTCAAAAATGGCATTTTTGGAATCAGCGTAAAAAATTACATCTAGTAGATCCAAATTTAAATTTTTTAAAAAAAGTACCGCGAAAGTAGCATTCGCGTTACGGTAACGAAAAAAAAGTCAAAGGAAAGAAAAGAAAAAGTGTGTGCTGCCGGTCCCTATCCATGGATGGAGAACGTTTTCTTTCCTTACAAATTTGCATAAATGTGTTGTAATTTCATTTTTGTCAACAACTGTTGTTTTTCATTTTCATCGAAGCAGGATGTGCGCTGATCGTTTTTCTCTCCTTCTCTTAATTCTTTTCAGTCTTCTTTATTTTGGTGTTGCTATTAAATGTAGCCATGGTGGAATTTGTGATAGCTTGAAAACTGTGAATATTGCAGCAGGTAAGTCTTTTTGAGAAAAAAATTTGATTGATCTGAATTTGTTCAGATATGGATTTGTCTAAACGTGGAGAAACTTCTTGTGATGTTTGTATTCAATTTCGTTGTATTGTTAATGGAAAACATGTTATGATTGGTGCAGGATGTCCAGATGAATTTCAAAAATATTGCAATGTAACTGCAGATGATTTGAAAAAATTTAATGAAAAAAATGATCAATCTTTTTGGAATCATCATCTTGTTTTTGCTAAATGTACTGATAGAGATCATTGTGCAGATGATTTTATGAATGAGGTATGTTTTACCTTTATGAAAAAAGATGTGATATATTAAACACAAGGGATCGTTGAGCTCCTATTTAACGATTATTTAAACAAACCCAGAATTAAAATTTTCGTATTTTTGAGTTTATATCCATCAACAGCTGTTACTTATTTTCCAAATTAATGTTTTAGATTGCTTCAAAAGACTTTGATGTTAATGCATTTGGTAGCGAATATAACAAGACATTGGGTGAAAATTGTGATTATCTAGAAATAACATCTACTACTACTAAAACTACTACTTCTACTGCTGCTGATGGAACAAATAATTATCAAAATCGTGGATTTCAAATTTGTAAAGCAGTTATGAATATTTGTATCATGTTTCGATGGTAATGAAATAAATTTTATGTGTATTACTTTTATGTTGACTTTTGAAATGCATTATTAAAATTATAATAACGTTTGTTTAAATTTGCATAAAGTTATTGTCACCTCATTTTTTTGTCATCAAAGTCATTCATTAACTAATCACAAGGAGATGTTACGTGGTGATCGTTTTTCTCTTCTTCTCCTTCTCTTTATTCTTTTCAATCTTTTTTATTTTGGTGCTGGTCTTAAATGTACTAAAGGTGGACTTTGTGAAAGCCTCAAATGGTTTGATATTACAAAAAGTAAGCTGTTTCTTTAGCTATTGAAAAATAATTCTAATGAGCTGATTTTTTTAGCTTATGATTTATCGAAATATGGAGAAACAGAATGTGATATTTGTGTACAATTTCGTTGTATTGTTAATGGAAAACATGTCATGATTGGTGCAGGATGTCTAGAAGATTTTCAGAAAGTTTGTAATGTTACGGAATGTGATATGAAAGAATTCAATACAAAATATGATCGATTTTACTGGAATGATTATCTTGGATTTGCTAAATGTAGAGATAGAGATCATTGTGCAGATGGTTATATGAATTTGGTATGTTTGTATCTTTTTTCGAAAACTATAAATGAATGCACATGCTTACAAGAAAACGTTCAGAGATGATTATTTAGTTTTACCTCAAAACATATTTCATGTGATTCCTCTAAGAAATCATGCCGATTTTTGCTCTAATCAATAATTGCCATTTTTGTACATAGCAAGTAGTTTTATATAGTTTTGAATGCCCAATAATTGGATGCACAAGATAGAATTACTTGTATAGGCTGTGTTTGTTATCTTGAAAAAAAACACTTTCAACTTTAATAAAATTAAACTTTGTCGGTCTTCATTTTAACGTCGGGAAAATTTTTATAGTTTTTTTTACAAAGCTGCCATAAATTTATTTAGCTAAATTTTTCAGGTCGCTTCACAACACGTCTATGCTAAATTTGGGAGCGAATATGACAAGACATTGGGTGAAAATTGTGAGTATAAAGAAAGATCTACAACTACAACTACTTCTGCTGCTGATGGACCATACAATGGAAATACAAATAAACCTGGAAATCTTCTAAATGATCCTGACAGTAGCAATAAAAATACTACTACTGGCCAGGGATGGGCGGAATTCCGTTTCCGTTTCCGTAAAACACGGAATTCCGTGTTTTTTTTGACTTCCGTTTCCGTTTCCGTTTCCGTAGAAAAAGGGGCGGAATTCCGTAATTTGATATTTCTTAAAATTTGATTTGTTGGTAGGAAAAAAGTTTGTGGAACAATATTAACTGAGTGCTATGATAGTGTTAAAGAAAAGATTAAAAAAGTGCTAAAGAATCAACAATCAATTAGTGTTGTACTTGATGAATGGTCAAATGAATCACAAACCCATTCTCTTATTGGAATATCCGCACATTATCTTGATGATAATTTTGAAAATAGACATTTTGTTCTTGGTGCTAGAACTTTAAAGAAATCAAAAGATGACGATGAAAATGAAGCATTAACTTTGAAGAAAAAGAAAAAGCTACATTCAGCTGAAAATATGGCTAGGATTGTTAAGGAAGTTTTACAAGAATATGAACTTGATGAATCTAAAATTTTTATAATTTTACGGGATGGCGCATCATCGGTTGTTAAGTTGTGCAAAATTCTTAACAAAAAATCTTCACATTGTTTTGTTTATCTTCTACAATTGGTATGTATTTATTTTGTGAAGCAACAACCATTATTCAAGGTCGAGATGCTTCTATTAGCTTTGTTTTACCGTATAATGCTGCTTTACAAGCAAATGTTCAAAAAAATGTTGCAAAATCTATTGGTCTTAAAGAACTTAATGAAGAACTATTATCAAATTCAAAAAAAAAGGTTTAATGCTTTTAAGCTTGATTAAACTTATGTTACTGCTACTCTTCTGAATCCATCTTATAAGCAAAATGATCCTTTGAATAAAGCAATGAAAGATTACTATATTGAACAATTTCTTGATAAAATTTGCAGTGCCGAAACAGATACACAACCTTTGATGACTCTTCCACCACAACAACAGGCAAAAGTTGTATCTGTTACAACTTGCTTTTTGGATGTACTGAAAGAAAATGATGAAGAAGTACATGAATCTGAAGAATCTGAAGAGTTCAAAACAAAAAAGCAGATCATCCGTGGACAACTTGAAAGCTATTTTAAGGAACCAACAATTTAATAAATTGTTATTCTATTATCAAAAAAAATTTTTCCGTTTCCGTTTCCGTAAAATACGGAATTCCGTCTTTTTTTGGCTTCCGTTTCCGTTTCCGTATTCCGTAAAAATATTTTCTTCCGTTCCGTATTCCGTTTCCGTAAAAAAAACTGATTTCCGCCCATCCATGCTACTGGCGGAACAAATAATTATCAAAATCGTGGATTTCAAATTTCTGGAGCCCTAATTATTGGATTAATTCTTACTAATCTTTGATAAATTTTGTTTTGTACTGTAGATATTGTGTTTTGTGGTACGAAAATAAACTTTATATTTTATTTATTTTTTTTTTACATTTTCGATTGTTGAATTTTGGAATGGGTTTTTTAAATATGGCATTGGGTGAAAATTGTGATTATTCTGAATTAAAACCAGATGTTGCTGGAAATGAAAATAAACCTGAAAATGTTGAGAAGGATACTGTAAAACCTGGAAATGGAACAAATAATTATCAAAATCGTGGATTTCAAATTTCTGGAGCATTTATTTTTGCATTAATTCTTATATAAAAAAAAATTAAGGTAAATTTTTTTTGAACTGTAAATATTATGTTTTGATGATAATGAAATAAATTTCCTTGTTTTGCATTCTGTTGATTTATGAATAGCATTTAATGATATTTTTTTTATAACTTTTGATAAACAAGTTTCTGAAATAAAAATGGTTGCCTTTAATATTTTTTCGAAACAAAATAATGTTACTACTCACATGAGAAAAAGCACGAAAAATGCTTTTTGTTGTTTGCTGCCTTGGTTTTTATCTTTTTCCATTTTTCTTCACAAAAAATGTCTTGTTGTTTGGTTTTTTTAAACAGTTTTTATTGTAATTTTTTAGCAATCACAAGCTAATCATTAATAATACATTTTCGATAAACAATACCAGTTGAATTTGTATTTTCAATTATTTTTCCATCAACTGAATGCTCGAAAATTGTACATTTTCCATGATTTCTTGGTTCAAACATAAAAGCTTTACATTTAAAAAGTCCAAAACTGCGTTTACAAAGTTTTCGGCATTTTGACCCATATTTATATAATCCACCAAATTTTCCTTCTGTTGAAAATGATCGATTTGTAGTTGATGAAAGCAGCTGAAATCCAAATTTATTGCATTTTGATTGTTGATTCATCATTGGGGCAGTTGTTACGCGAATTTTAAATGGTGTTGTTGAAAACGGATTTGCAGTTGCAAAAATTTTTGGACTGAAAAATTTAAATAAAATACTGTAATATTGCAGTAGAAAAACCTCATTGTAGAAGAAAATACATTTGACTTTGATGTGTATGCATCCAGTTGTTTTACTATAAAAAGTTTTAAGCATCAAATGTAAAGCACCATAAAATCTTGCATACTTTCACATAAAAATAAATTTGTAAGAGGCTGATCAGGAAGACCTGGTAAAAACCAATATCCATCATTTGAGCATTCTAATGTTGTTGATGTTGCGTATGATCCTGTTGAAACTTCAAAAGAAGTACCATTCAATTGAAATACAGTAATTGATACCAAATTTGTTGAACTAGATCCTCGACATGTTATTGTTACTAACTCTTGACCTAAATTACCATCATGTTGATCATAGCTTTCAGTACCTTTTTCAAATCCTTCTCTAGGATTTTCAGCTCTTTTTAGTCGATTACAAAAGCTGTCTCTGGCAGTCTATAAATTATTGGATTTAGAAGTCAGCAGCCATACAGAGCTTACTGTTGCCTTGAAAGGTATGGGAACTTTTGAAGCAGTAAAACACTTAAAAAACATCAATATCAGAAAAACAATTAACATGAATCTTGTTTGCGTCAACATTAAACTTGTACAATTTGTAAACTTTATAGAATTGTTAAACTGTGAAAATAAAAGTTTTTCAAATAAAACCAATTTTTTTAAATACGTACAAAGTTAGGTGACAATTAATAGTATTTCGTTTAGGTTTTAATGCAAAAAATGAGATTACCGACTTTAATCCTTTTTATGCGATTTATTGCAAGATTATAATTACAACAAAGGCAATGATAGACAGTTTATTTGAGAAGCGAATTTGTCTTTTGAGCAGCATAAAAAGAGAGTTATTTATTTTTTAGTTATCATAGTATGTTTTGTTTGTGTTAAATATATTGATAAAAAACTGATTTCTTAAAAACTTTAGTATATTAAATATACATCAATGTTGATAAAAATATGTTTGAGCAAATTATTTACGCTAACAATTTTATTTTAAGAGCTCTATCTATTTCAACAAGTGCAAAACAAAAGTACGATCATCAGCTCCTTCCTCATTTTTTTTTTGTTTTTTTACAAATTTGCATTAATTTATTGTCACTTCATTTTTGTGATTAAAAGTTTTTTTTGTTTATCAAAAACATTCCTACATTAACTAATCAAGAAGATGTTGTGCGGCAATCGTTTTTCTCTTCTTCTCCTTCTCTTTATTCTTTTCAATCTTCTTTATTTTGGTGCTGGTCTTAAATGTAGCAAAGGTGGACTTTGTAATAGCTTGAAAACTGTGAATATTGCGGCTGGTAAGCTCTTTTTTTGAGTAGATGAACGAAGAATTTGATTAAACATTTTTTTAGATATGGATTTGTCCAAACGTGGTGAAACAGAATGTGATGTATGTGTTCAATTTCGTTGTATTGTTAATGGAAAACATGTTATGATTGGTGCAGGATGTCCAGATGAATTTCAAAAATACTGTAATGCAAGTGAATGTGATATGAAAATATTTAATGAAAAAGGTGATCAATATTATTGGAATAATAATCTTCTTTTTGTTAAATGTACTGATAGAGACCATTGTGCAGATGATTTTATGAATGAGGTATTTTTATATCTTTTTTTGAAAAATTATAAGGTTGTTTGAGATGTTACATGGATGGGCTTACTGTTGAGCTCAGCTGTAAAAATTAGTTTCAAAGTTCAATGGTTCCACAAGCTTACAGAAATTAATAAACTTAAACATTTTAGATTGCTTCAAAAAAAGTCAACATTTCTGGATTTGGTAGCGAATATAACAAAGCATTGGGTGAAAATTGTGATTATGAAGAAAAAATTTCTACTGCTACTTCATCTACTACTAATCCTGGAGGTCTTCTAAATGATCATAAAAATGGAAATGAAACAAATAGCTATCAAAATCGTGGATTTCAAATTTATGGAGCATTTATTTTTGCATTAATTCTTGTTTATCTCTAGTAAATCTATTATGAATATATGTATTTTTTTTATGGTAATGAAATAAATTCTATATGTATTACTTCTTTGAAAGTTGATTTTTGGAAAAATTTTAGTATATTAAAATAGACCAGGTACCAACTCGCACTTTTTTCAAAAAATTAGGTATTGTATTGTTTGTTTTTAATTTGCATACACATATTGTCATCTCATTTTTTTTGTCATCAACTTTGTTTTTCTTTATCATCAAAAATATTCATTTATCATTAACTAATCAAGAAGATGTTGCGTGGTAATCGTTTTTGCCTTCTTCTTCTTCTCCTCTTTATTCTTTTTAATCTTCTTTATTTTGGTGCTAGTCTTAAATGTAGCAAAGGTGGACTCTGTGAAAATCTCAAATGGGTTGATATCAAAAAAAGTAAGCTGTTCATTGAGCTGTTAAATAAAGATTTCAATTTTTTAGATTATAACTTAACTAAACTTGGAGAAACAGAATGTGATGTATGTATTCAATTTCGTTGTATTGTTAATGGAAAATATGTTATGATTGGTGCAGGATGTCCAGATGAATTTCAAAAATATTGTAATGCAACTGCAGATGATATGAAGAAATTCAATGAAAAAAATGATCAATTTTATTGGAATCATTATCTGGTTTTTGCTAAATGTACTGATAGAGATCATTGTGCAGATGAATATATGAATGTGGTGTGTTTTCATCTTTTTTTAAAACTATAAATTATAATGTTTAATGCACTTGCCAACAGAGGGGAATTCAGAGATGGCTAAAAAACGTAGTAAACATCTCTGAAATGTAAGAGAGAAACATTTTAACACTACTTTTTAACATCATGAGCTAAATCTTTCAGTTTGTTCGAGAAAAAGTCTTTGCTCCTATATTTGGTAGAGGATATAACAAGGCATTGGGTGAAAATTGTGATTACAAAGAACGATCTACTACTGCAACAACTATTCCTACAACTAGCGCTACTGCTGCTAATGGGCCATACAATGAAAATACAGATGTACCTGGAAGTCTTCTAAATGATCCTGGAAGTGTTGGAAACAATCTTACAGCAGATGGAAATGGATCAAATAGCTATCAAAATCATAGATTTCAAATTTCTGGAGCACTACTTATTGGATTAATTCTTGCTAATCTTTGGTAATTTTTATTTTTGTACTGTAAATATTATGTTCTTGTGGTACTAAGATAAATAATACATGTATTTAGTTTCTGTATTATATAATTGTTTTGATTACTGTAATAACGCCATGTTTCGAAAGGTGCATTAAAAAAGTTTCTGATACTAACAAGGCAAAAAAAGTACATATTTTTATGTCAACAAAAAGAAAAAAGTCTTAAAAAACAGTTCAAATCCAAATTTCTGGTTTATCATTTGTAGGCCATGTTTCAATTAATTCTTTTCTGATTTGATTTAATGCTGCTTTTTCTTTATCAGTAACCCGATGCTTTTGACGAAAACAAAGTAATTTGATATCAAATTTTGCAAAGGCATGTTTCTAAAATGGGTTTTGTCTATTTAAAATATATTTTCGTATTAGCAAACAAACCTTCATAAATTTTGCAAAAGTTTTAAAACTTTTTTCTAATGGAACTGTATCAAGATTGACTTCTTTTAGCCTCTTAAAACATAGTAAATCCAAAAGAGCTTGTGCAGTTTCATCTGTCGTATTAAATTTATATCTAACACTTTCAAGACTCCCTTCATCTGTTGTATACATCCTTAAATTTTATTAATACAGATATATAAAATCAACTAATAGCTTACATATACAATTTTTCAACATTCAACAAATGTTCACATAACTTTTCTAATGGTACCATTTGATCATTTTTATCAGTAACTTGTGTAGTGATAAAATAAATTTCAGCCAATCTACCAGATGAAACAAGCATTAAATAATCATTGTAAGTAATATTTTGATCTTGTAATGATAGGTAGCTAAGATTACAAGCAAAAACCTTTGGTAATAAAATAGCTGAACATTTTTGCACCCATATTCCACCATTTGCACTATCAACTAATTTTTCTGTAACAAAAATCTTAAAATTTCCACGTGTTAAATCAATCATTTTTCTATCTTTATCATCATTTATATTTGAGCAATAATAATTTTCTCGACTTTCAATAATACGATTTAGATATTTTACTACTAAAACCTATAAAAGCAAAAGTGTTATTAAAAAAAGAATAAAAAGTAACATACTTTTCCATGTAATTTACCATAATCTATTTCTCCATCTTTTCCTAGAGCATTTTTAAAGTAAATATATTTGGGTTCTACTACTTGATATTGTTCATGATAGCCATTCATTATACCACTCGAAGCAAAAAACACTTGTCAAAGAAGAAAAAAATGCAAAGAACAGCAATCGATCAAGAAGAAAGACAGCAAAAATATTTTTAGTATACTGGTGTGCAAAAAGACAGCAAAAAAAGGCAATTGGATGTTTTTAAAGAAACCAGTGTTTTTCTATATTGTTAGGGCATTCTTTTCTCACACAGACGCAATGGTCAATTCGAAAAAAATAACACACAAAAAATACCAAGCATTGACGATTGATTGTGCAACCTTGTATTATTAGCACTAGCACTACAATAATGCATTTTTTAATGCTTATAATTATAAGAAGGCACACTTTTTAGCTATATAAATTTTTTTAATCTCAGCCATAAATATTACTTATCTATCAATCAAGATGCTTCACTTGTATCAATATGTAGTAAAAAACCCTAAAACTTCGAAAACGACGAACTGAATTATTTCGCCATAAATATAATTACTAGACATCCTGAATAACAGATGGTAGCACCGTTGATTCTAAATTGCACATATTAGAACGAAACAAAAATCATTACTATAAGGAAAACAATTTTTCGAATAAAAGTGGCATCTATAAAAAATAACAAAACAAAATTTCTGATAAAAAAAGAAGAGAATAAACATCAACACAAAAATAATTTAAAACCAAATTTCTGGTTTATTATTTGTTGGCCATGTTTCAACCAATTCATTTTTGATTTTATTTAATTCTGCTTTTTCTTTAATAGTAAGATTGCATTGCTCACGAAAAGAAAGAAATTTGATATCAAATTTTGCAAAAGCATGTTTCTAAAAAGCGTTTTGTTTATTAAAAATATTGTCATATAAGAAAACAAACCTTCATAAATCTTGCAAAAGTTTTAAAGCTTCTTTCTAATTGAACAGAGCTAAGAGAAAATACTTTGAGCTTTTTGAAACATGGTAAATCCAAAAGTCCTTGAGCAGTTTGATCGGTTGTATTAAATTTAAATCTTTCACTTTCATCAGTACCTTCATCATTTGAGTATTGCCTTAATTGCGTTATATTTTAAATTTATTTATAATCATCAAATAACTTACATATGTATTTCTTCAATATTTAATAAATGTTCACATAGTTTTTCCAATGGCACCATTTTCTTATTTTTGTCATAAACATTTGTAGTGATGAAACATATATAAACCAAAGTACCAGATGAAACAAGCATTAAATAATCATTAACAGTAATATCTTGATCTTGCAAATGTAAAGAGCTAAGATTACAAGAAAAAATTTTTGGTAATACTACAGTAGAAAAATATTTATTATAAATTCCAAAATATCCACCATCATCTCTTAATTTTTCAGTAACAAAAATTTTAAAATTTCCATGCTTTATATCAATTGTTTTATTAGCTTTTTCATCGTAATAACTTTCAGCATCTGAACAATAATATTTGCCTTTGCCAAGGTTATTTAAACCAGCAGAACTAAGAATTTTAACTACCAAAACCTATAAAATTTAAAAGATTATTTAAAAAACGAAATAAAAAATTATTTACTTTTCCAAGTAATTTATCATAATCTATTTTTCCATCTTTTCCAAGAACATCTTTAATATAAACATATTTGGGTTCAACAACTTGATATTGATCATAATAGCCAGTCATTTTAGCCATTGTATCAAATCACTTTTGAAGGAAGAATAAAATAATAATCAAAAAAGAATAGAATCACCAAAAGCAAAAAATAAAATAACTAAATTTTAAAAAAATGAGCTGGAGATATTCAAACAACTTTAAGAAAAGAAAACAAAAGTGCTATAAAATAGACAATGAAAAATGCTTTAGAGTTTTTAAAGAAAAACAAAAAAAATGGGCTTTATTGTTTCTGCAACAGAGGGGACAAATTTTATTCTCATACAATCAATAAACGATTGAAAAAGATCGTACTTTAAGAAACCAGGCATTAATCATTTCAATCGCTCTAAAATATTCAACACATGATTTTACATAAAAAATTGAAAGCATGACGACAACAAAGATATGTCATAAATAATGCTAATGGCTGTTTTATATAATTAAACTCATTTTTATGATTACATATTGTTAAATATGTATTACAACATTTTCACTGTATTTTATGTCAAACAAAAACTTTTGCAGTTAAAAGTTCAATCTCACAAACAAAAGATGATTCATACATTTTTCAGGTTGTTTTGAACAATACTTTTTTCGATGGCTCTAAAGGGGTATTGTCTTTAATAGAATGTGTGTTTAACGCACCAATTGATAAGGAAGCATCGTTTAATGAAACACTAAAACACGTCAAAACATTTTTTTAATAACAAAGATAAACAACAATCATAAATTTTCTTTAAATTTTTATTTCTGCATTTTCAAGCTAAAATGCCTGTTGTAAGAAATTGGAAAAACTGTAAAACCAAATTCTTGCTTTTTTTCTATGTTGTTACAATTCCTTTAACTAAAATTGGTTTAGCAATTGGATTAGAAAATTATGGTATTATTTAAATTTTAAGAATTTTAACCTTAAAAGATATAAAAGTGTATTTAGGTTGGAATTGTGAAGGGTTGTATTCATGTTCATCGATGAAACCAAATGTTAAATATTACACTTATGTAATATATTTCATAAGTGGAGTAAGCTTCTTATCAATTATGCATTTAAAGATATTTGGAAGAGATCCAACTCGTCCTATACAATTGTATTTAGCATATCGTCGAAATATTGCTGCATCAATTTTTGCTATTATTATTCTTTTGGGACTTTTAATTGCTTTTACAATTGATTTACAAAATTATAAAACATGTCAATTTGGTTCTTTATATTATATTATAATTGGGGTGGTAATTGGAGATAGTGCTGGAATAGTATGTGCTATATATTCTATATATCCTGTACATCTTTATTGTAAAAAACAAGGTTATGAATATAATTTTTGTACGCTATTTACACCGGATTTTATTATTTCTTCAAATCAAAAACCCCCTACTCGTCCAAAAATATGTGTTGTGGTATTTGTTTACAGCGTATTTTTTGGGTTACCAAGTATGTTTGAATTGATAAAGGATTGTTTAGAGCAAAGCTAGGCATTAGTTTAGCCGTTAACGTAAGGCTAGTCGTATGAATTCTTCCAACAAAACGGCGATTTGTCTAACAGCTGAATAGCTCTTTGTGTGCAAAAGAAGCTCTTTTTGCTCGCTATTTTTTTTTTTGAAAAGATAAAAACAATCAGCAGTTTTCTCACACCTTAACACGAAATCAAATACTCATATTCGCGGCTATGACCAGTCTTCAGAGATAATCAACGATTTACTTTCCATAAAACTTTAAAAACGATTTTCTTAATCTAAACACATAGTGTGATTCAGTCAGGGAAGGGGGTGTGTCATTAATATCCACATTTCGGCATTGGAGCACACTTTTTCAAACGGTGCAGAATTTAGCCGTGATAGATTTTTTATCAACTCTTTAATAAAATGATAAAAAATCTATCACGGCAGCCCTAAATGGAAAGTGCAAGAAAAAAAATTCTTTGTTCTCTTGCTCTTTTTCAAAGATCAAAATCTCAGCTTATTCGTTATCTTTTTTTTGTAAAAATTTGATAGATCTATTTATTTGAATCTTATCTAAAAATGATCAAAGCAATTTTTGAATTCAAAAATAAAGATATTAGCTTTTTAAGATTGAGCTTGAAGAGACAAAAATAGAGTAAATTGTTACGACGAAACATAACAAGAGAGATATTTATTGACGACTTCACATGAGAGAGATGATTCATCTCAGATGAATGATGCAAACGACAACAAATACAATACAAACAAAGTATATATATAGAAAATGAGGTTGCTATACAAAAGAGATATGTTAACTTCTATCATTTCTTTCTTCCTTCGCGATTCGTCGCGACATAAATGATAAAAAAATTTTTCACACCTCTCTTTTTTTTCATTTTCCCCTTTTCCATTAGACAGGTCGACTGTGCTATAGAACATTACGTCTAAAAACGGTTAAAAAATAGTTGAGATCTTGTGTGCTATTCATCTCTCAATAAAAACCTCTAAACATTTGCATAAACACTATATTGACTAATTAAGAAAACCCATGAAATTTATTTTCTGGCAAAACTCGTTGACTATCTCTGCGCGTCTACTCATAAGCTTACACCTAGAGCTAAACATTAGCCTTGCCGTTAATGCATGTGCTACAATAACAATAAATTCAATCAATTTCAGTGGCAGGCAATATTGCATTAATATTTTTTAGTATTCAAGAATTTAATGTATGCCCTTGTAATCAATGGATACCAATTTTTTCATTCACTGTTTCAATAATTACATTAATTTCATGGCTGCAATTTCTCATTTGGCTACGAATTAGAAAAAAGCATTTTAATGAAACTGAACCTATTTATGAATGGAAAAATTTACAGCTAGGTAAAATGATTTGGTTCCGCTATTTTAATGTCGCTCTTTTCATTGCCTCATTTCTTTTATCATTAGGAGGTATGGAATGAAAATTTTAAATTTAATTATTTATTTAAAAATTCAAGGCATTGTTTTGGGAGCTATGCTTTTGTCGAATGATCATTTTTACTGTCAAGCTTGTGAATTTTCAATGACATTCCAAGTTATTTTGTTTTTGGTTTCAATTTTTCAAGTATCTTTTTTACTTGGTCTTCTTCTACGGATATTTTTAACTATTAAAATGTTGAAAAAAGTCATATGTTTATGGAAATGTATCAGTTGCTTGTTGAGCATTGGAAACTTTGCTGCTCATCATCATCCACATGAAATTAATGATGATGTGATTATTCGAGAACCGACTCATCGTGGTATATAAGATAGTTTGTAAAGAGATTTTAGCTATATGACTTTTTTTGGCTATACTTGTTGTTAAAGTTTATAACTCGTAATTGTTAAACATAAGTATGTAACGACGTAGAAAAACAGATAAAAATGTAAATGGGACATATATGTACAAGGTAAGCAAAGGCATATTTATTTACAAACACATAATTTACATACCCCAATTTAAATATTTTTAAAAATCCCCTCCGCCACCTCCCTTTCGTGAACAACATTTTGATTCAAACAATAACAATAAAATGTTTCACAAGTAAAAGGGTGAATGAAAACTATAATATTTTTTAAAACTGCTAAACATTTGTAATTTGCAGGTGAATACCACATTTTGTTTTAATTTTATTTGCCTTTTCATAAGCTGAAAAAGCGTTCCAAAATTTATTTTAAAAGTTGCCACACAAAAAAGCTTTTGTGAGCAGAATTAATATTTACCTCAAACTTGGGTAATTAAACCGGCGAAAACAACTTTTTTGATATTTTTTAATAAAACAAAAAGTGAATGAAAGACAGGGTTGGGTTGAAAAACATTGCATAAAAAATATTATGTCAAAAACAGACACAACGAAGAAAAAAAGAATGCACATTTTGTCAGCGTTAAAGAAAATGCATCAACTGCCTGGCTGCTTGTTTTATGGCCACAGTTTTTCTCTTTGTCGTCTCTTGGTTCACATAATTTCTTTCAAAAAAACTTTTAGCGACCCAGTCGCGTTTTTTGTTTATCCCATTTTTTGGATAAATCTTTTGTCGTCCATTTTATCTTTGGTTTAATTACCCAAAGTTTGAGGTAAAAATTAAATTCCGCTCACATTTTTGTGTGGCAAATTTTAAAAATAAATTTTGGAACGCTTTTTCTTTCTTGAAAAAGCAAATATAATTATTATAAAAAAATTCTTGTAGCAAAATTTGAAAATATTCAGTTTATAGCATTTTTTTTGAAGGTAAATGTTAAACATTTAGCTGACATTGTTTTTGTCAAAAGTTATGTGTAAAAATGTTATGTGCAGCGTAATGTGAAAAATCATAGATAAAATCAAAATGAATTTATTTTATCGAATACTGTATTAAATTAATATTCATTATAGTGGTTATGACTATGTACAACAAGAGACAGGGATAAGTTATGGTATTTACAGACGGACATTATTAGATATTTAAAAACCTCCTCCACCTCCACCACATCCTCCCCCGCCACCGCCTCCTCCTCCTCCACCGCCGCCACCACCACCGCCATAATATCCACCACTTCCGCCACTGCCAGAGCCCTGACAACAGCAACATGCACAACAGCATATAACTGCAACAACAATTGCAATGCCTCCAATTATAATCCCAATTATTGCACCAGTGGATAAGCCAGTTTTTGAAGCTTCACTTGCTGCTTTTAGAGCATCAATGATATTTAAAATTGCTGTAGTGTAATCTCCGCTTTGAAATAATGATTTCTGTAAAAAACAGGTTAAATAAGTTGATGTGTTACGAAAAAACAAACCTGTGCTTGAAAAATTTCAGTATATTTTTCACATTCAATTGAAGTATCTGAATCACCAGTTATCCAAACTTCTCGATCTTTTACAGCAAATGCAATAATAATAAGCTTTTTACAATAACTGTTTGAATTCCATTTAGATAGCATGTCATTGGCAGTAACTTTAAGGCTCTAAAATTTTATTATTGTGAGCAAATTTGAAAATTTTTTTTTAAAGGTTTGAAGTTTTGCAATGCGAAGAAAAAAAAACAGTTTGAGAAACATAAAAGCTCGCAAAGCCTTTAATCATCTTGTTTATAAAACTTACATCAGAGCTTCCACCTTGAAAATTATTTCCAACAATTGTCATTGCAAAAAGACCCTTTCCCGAGCAATCATTTGAATCATTTTTTGATGTTGCAGCTTGAAGCCATTTTAATTTATTTGCAATAGCTAATCTATCAGTAGGAGAAAATGCCGAATCAGGATCACAGATTTGTGCAGAAGAATTCATTCCACATTTTTGATATTCGATTACAGGATTTGGATAGTTATTTGAATTCCATAAATCTGCAGCAACTCCATTGCTGAGGCAGAGAAGGCAGAAAAGAAATACTGAAATAAGCAGCCTCATTTAATTTTTTAAAAATGAATTGGAATAATTTTTTTCTCACCATAAGTATCTCTTTAAATACACTTCGTTCTTCTTATCGATGTTTACAAAGATTCACAAGCATGTGAGCTTCCTTCGATGACGCAAAAATTTTTGATCATTGACAATTAAATTGCCTTTTAAGCTTTTTTACAAGTATTTGTTCATTACTCATCATTCGACGCTTTTTACTTTTAACTTTCCATTGCAGTGACAAGCTTTTAATTTGTTTGAAAATGTTATGTACAGAAAAGGAAAGGAGAAAGTTCAATAATTTTTTTGCTATTTTTGTCAGCTGTTGATTATGAAATATGTTTGTTGATTTTTTTGCTATTTTAGATAGCAAAGAATTTCTGTTAGGAATGATGCAGAAAAAAGATGATTGTTTTTCTCCGCATTAGCAACAAAAAAATATCTTGTGTCATCCATTTTTGTTATCAAAAAATCGTTCATGCTTTTTGTATTTTTTAATTTTTTTTCAGCGGAAGTTGTCAATATCATTTATGACGCTTAGCTTTCGAAATCAAAAATTGACTAGTCGTCCATGAATTCAGATGGTTGCAGAATTTTGGATGTTGCATATAAAAATGCTAGTTAATTTGAAGATGTTTTTTTTTGGTTCCTATTTTCCATAATTTTTTATTTTTCAAAAATGACAAACATATTTGTGTTGTTGCGATATAAGAAAAACAGAGCGTAAAAAAATCTTTAATTTATTTGAACGTTTGAAGAAGAGTTTGCGCCGTCTGCAGTTGTGTTTGCACCATTGAGTGGTTCGTTTTCTTCATCTAGCAGTTGATCATAGTCTGTAAAAGAGTTTTTGTTAGTTCTTACCTAATTGTTTTTGTATCATTTCAACTTATATTTACAATTAATTTAAGATAAATATGTTTGGAAAATGTTTGTGAAAATTTATGGGAAGGATATATCTCTCGTAATTTATTGTATTATAAAAAATTTGATATTTACCTGCACCTGTACAAGTTTTAAACCATTCAGACATTCCATTGTTCCATAATTCTTCAAGAACATGTCCCCAACAAAGTCCACTAGTGATATTCATTAATGGAGTAAATGGGTAAAATGCATTAAATAATGCCAGCCATTCATCCCATTTACCATTCATCTTTTCAGGTACTTCAGGATCAAGAAATATAATCCAATACATAGTTGCGCGAATAAAATTTTTTATCATTTGATAAGCAACCATAAGGCAGAAAAATTTTTTCTTACTCAAATTTTCTGTGTCTGTTGTAGGAGAAAGTAAAGTTTCTAAGAATTTTATATCTAATAAAAAAGCACACATTGAAAACAAATGTCCAAAAATCCATAACCAAAAATTCCAAGTAGAATATTCTACGGTAGGATGAAATAAAATAATCTTTATTATAAGAGCTGGTATTCCATGTGCAAGATAAAATAAAAATGCTAAATTTAATATTACTAAATCCGGTTCATGATGTCTTCCAAATCGAATAATATTTTTGCAAACAAGTTTAAGTGGATTGTAGGATTCAAATGAAGGCCTGAAAAGTTGATGAGCATTATTATTTGTATATAGGTACGCTTTATTGTAGAAAAAAATCTTTTGATGTAGATATTATATTAAATGCTTACCATTTATAACATAAAAAAAGAAATAAGTTAACACTAAGGGATAATCCAGTTGATAAAGTTTTAACAGAATTAAATATCAAAAAATATAAATGTCTAGCATCCTCATCACTTTGGAATGAAGTTAAAAGCTTTACTCCAATACAAGCAACAGATAAGCTAATAATAACAAAAAATAAAACATAATTTATTACTTTAGCTAATCTATAACTCCGTCGGTTTGTTTTTGCTTTATCAACAAAATTTACGGCTACATATCGAGTAACAACGTTATTGACATTAGTAGGTTCAGTAAGACATAATACAACAGCACTAGCAATAAGAAGTTCCATTGTAAAACTGTATGTTGCTGGATTAATCATTGACTAAAATGCCGGTCTCTATGAAATTAAAAGCGAAACGTTAATTCACGTTGAAAACAATGATAGGTATGTGTAAGATGAAGATGATCCGAAAAAAACCTTAATAAAAAGTAATCATGCATTAGCTGTATGGGATAAAAGAGTTGGTGCCGTGCAGTGTTTACAACATTATTGTGTTAAAAGTAATTTCAAAAAAAATTTACCATTTTTAGAAACGCATGTTTTTGTGTATCAGTTAAATTATCTTCACTAGTCTGAAAATGATGACATGTGCTATTCAGTTGTTCACAAACATGATCTTTTCCTTCAAGGGATTCGAACAACCATTTTTGACAGAAATGAATAATTAATATAATCCCAAATGCCTAAATATCAATTTTAAAAAGATAATCTTAAATAAACATTTACCATTTTATGACCTTTTTCAGGGAAACCTTGACGAGGAAAACGAAAACATATGTATATTAGTTGAAGCCACATATATATTACCATAATCACTGAATATACGAAATCAATAATATTTTCCCAAGTATAATAATATTGCAAAGCAAAATCATAATTCCATAAAACAATAATAAAAGGAAGCTTAAAAAGATATCCGGCTGTGCTTCCCAGGGTCATAATAAAAAGAAAAATTTTTAATGATGTCGAAAGATGATAGTTTTCGTTCCCTGAAACAATTCGTTTAAGTAAAATATTCTAGGTTATGCAAAAGCTGGATATAATATTATGCAAATATATAACTAAAAATTAGTTCTTTTCAAAAGAAATAAATTTCGTTCCAGCACTGCATTTTCAAATATAGGGAGCACGTTTGAAACTCAAAAATAAGGGTGCAAGGGTACACAGACATTGTAAAAAAAAGTACCATTGTTTTTATTAAATATTTTCATTAGCAGCGTCACAATTGCATAAAGTAACAAAATTAAACCGGTCGCAGATAAAATTCGAGAGCTAAGCATATCCCATTTTCTTGTAATATCAATATATCGAAATCCACCAATAAAAATAAAAATGCAGCCAACAAATACTGCAAGAAAAACGATGAAAAGTGTGACATTAATTTGTAACTGTCCTTCTGTCATAAGACGTGTACTTTTAAAGCTTGTAAAAAGTCGACGAACACGAGATTCATTTCGTTGGGGAATACGAATATCGTCGTCATCATTAGGTATTTCGACGTTGTCTTCACTAATATTATCGGTTCTTGATGAACCATGTTGATTACGGTGATGCATGTTTTTGCATAAAGTAACAAAATTAAACCGGTCGCAGATAAAATTCGAGAGCTAAGCATATCCCATTTTCTTGTAATATCAATATATCGAAATCCACCAATAAAAATAAAAATGCAGCCAACAAATACTGCAAGAAAAACGATGAAAAGTGTGACATTAATTTGTAACTGTCCTTCTGTCATAAGACGTGTACTTTTAAAGCTTGTAAAAAGTCGACGAACACGAGATTCATTTCGTTGGGGAATACGAATATCGTCGTCATCATTAGGTATTTCGACGTTGTCTTCACTAATATTATCGGTTCTTGATGAACCATGTTGATTACGGTGATGCATGTTTTTTAATTTTTAAATTTTTTTAAAATATAATGCATCCTAGAAATAAAGCATTTATATTAAAAATTTATCAGTAAAAAGTTTAAAAAGTGTATACATTCAATGATACAAAAAATATTTCTTTTTAACAACATCTATCGAAAATAGACGCTTATCATTAAAGTATTAATTTTTAATGACAGATTTTTTTATGGTTGCAGTGAGAGTCAAATATGTAGGTTGCCTTTTCAAAAAAAGCAAAATTGTAGTAAAAAATATATTTTCAAAAATAATTTTAACATTTATTTAATAAATTTTTTTTCTTGAAATAAGCAAACATCACTGATAAAAATTTTTTTAGCAATTTTTTGTTTATTTAATGAAACTGATGAAGAAATTTTTTTCATTAATGCAGAAGCACAAAGACGAAAAAATGTGTGATGGTTGAAATGTTTAAAGATCGGTCGCTTTTTACATTTTTATTATATTAATGATAAGAGTTAATATTTTTATTTTAACTCAAAAAAATATTTGAAAATTGTATGATAACATAACGTGGACAGTTTTTTATTTGCATTGCCTAAGAATGATGTGAGGTAATATATTAGAAAAAATCATTTCTCACTGTTTTTGTGGTGTTTTTGCTGTTCTATATCAAGCTACAGATTTAATATTAGTATCATTTATTTATTGCAAATGTATAAAAATTGGAACCATTTCTTACAAACTTTTAAGTCATAAATCTTCATTATTTAATCGATTAAAAATATGAAGATCCCTCAATGACATCAATGAAGTAATAATAACAGCACCAATAACATTAACTGCAAATAATACACTTAAACTTTCTGGAAATGTCCATTTCCAACAATATGCAATAATATATGCTAATAATAGAATAACACTAAACACGGCAAAAAAATATAGCTCGATTAATACATTTTTCTTTAAGTAAATCAAAGTTTTGTCGAATATTTATTTGTGTGCATTTCTGTATTGCTTGTAAATGTAATTCAATTGTTGTATTAACACGATTAAAGCTATTTTGGATTTCTTCTTTCTTTGGTTGTAAGCATTCTTTTAATAATTCAACGACATTCTTTTCCCTTTGATTGTAAACTGGCTTATTTGCATAAAAGAGAAGCTATAATAGAAAAACATTAGATAAATCTTGAAAACAATTTATGAATGCTATCTCACATGTATGTGAAAAACGTTGACATTCATAAAAAAACTAACCCTATCCAATTTATCCCTTTCCACAATCAGTAAACCCAATTCTGTTGTATTCAAATAATTTGTTTCATTACATGGCAGGAGGAATTCCTCTTGATAAATACCAGAAAATAGACGAAAGACAAATATTAAAAAGAAGAACGGAATTCCAATCATCAATGGAATATGCAAAATTGTCATAAACTGAAAATGAATACAATAAAATATTGCCTGTATTGTTAAAACTTAACATCAGCATCAGAAACATTTTGATTAGTTATAATTCTATTTTTTACTGGTACAAAATCCATTTCTGTTTGCGTTGATGAATCGAGGAAAATGTTTGGCAATGAAAATCGTTTTACATGATCGGGTAAAACTTTGCCATCAGCAATATCAGTTTCTTCTGGAATATTTCCAAAAATTTCATCAATTGGAAATTCAATAAAATCTTTATTTTCATCAATATCTGGTCTATCTCGTTTAGGAGGATTAAACATTTTTTTAGTTTTCGTTTTTTAGCAAGTGATCATCTATGGCAGCAATCGCCAATGAATGTCAATCAATATTTATGCCAATGTTCATTGCAACAGCTGCTTTTTTGCGCATGTTACTCAACCTTTTCCACCCTTTTCATAGCAGGCAAAAAAGGCACCAATCATAAAAGTTTAGCAGTGTTCTGTTGTAGGGTTTTAGAGGAGTTAAAGGGTCAATTGTCATAGGGTCAACAGTTATATAGTCAAAAAGCCACGCAGTCAAAATAGCTGGCTGTAACACAACAACAATTGTTATTTTGCAAAACAACATTCTTCGAAAAATTTACATAAATTTTTTTTTCATCCATTTTACCTTTTCATCAATATTTTTATCATCGCTCCTCATTCTTCATTTTTTTCCATCAAAGAAGAATTTTGTGAACAGTTGCTTACAAATTTATACTATAAAAAATGTCATCATCACCAAATCAAAGCGCAAAAGAAACCAAATCTGGAGGAACATCAGCAGCAGGAACAACAGAATTTCGGCATGAATGTACAATTTGTGATACCGAAAAAGGTGTAGAAGAAATGATACAACTTATACCATGTATGCATATCTTTTGTAATGAATGTATTGCATTGCATAAACAAGCTGGTGCAGAAGTATGTCCAGAACTTCATTGCTATTCTACCCTCGAACCAAATGACGAACATCATTTAAATAAAGAAAGTGGAAAAAAAGGAAGTGGAAAGAAAGAAGTTATTGCACCGGTGAGTTCTTTAGTTATTGATTGGGGGGGGGGGGGGTCGAGGTTAAAATAGCGATTTCTGTTATACTTGAATCTTCTCTTCGTATTTCAAACTTGTTGTGGTTACAAATTGTTATGATTTTTGATTATTAATGCTTCCATTTTTTAGACATTATCAAAATGTAAAGGTGCACCAGATTGTGATCGAATTGCACTTCGAAATTTTCCATCTGAACAAGAATGTGATCATGATGTTTGTCTTCAATGCCTTGATCGAATGATTGCTGATTGTCAAGTTTCTGGTATGTTCTTTTTCATTTCTTCCTGTTTTTGTTAGAAACAGATTCATTCAAATCCAAAATTTTCAAAGATCGGATTAGCTGGATAAATGGATTTGATAAAATGTTATTGTTCAGTTTTGTCAACGGACAAGATTGTCTAGAGAGAGGATGTGTTATTATTGTAGACCACCGTTTATTGCTTCTTTTTCAATTTTAGATTCAATGCCGATGTGCCCAAATGATCGCTGCCATTTACCATATCGTTTTGAATCAGTTGCTGCTTTAAAAGCGTTACTTCCAGATCGAGCAAAATATTTTGCTGGACTTGCATTAGAATTAAATCAAGGATATGAAGCTATTAAAGATGATTCAGTTACTTCCGTTCAAACATGTGTTACTGGCTTTAAAGCAAAGGATAAAATCTTAACTGTCAAATGTAATGTCTCAGAAGATGAAGAAGGCCCTACAATTGTTACATATGTTAAAGATGGAAGTTTGGGTGGTTTTATTCGGGAATTACGTCGGGCAATGAAAATTATGGCTACTGATAAGGTTGGTTTGAGCTTTTAGCTTTTAAAAATGTGTTATACAGTGTAGTCCAGGGTAAGCTGTCGAGTTGGCTTTTGGCGTCAAAAACCAATTTGACAACCTCATATTTGTATGTATGGGCCATCAATGATGCGAGCTATTTCTGTATCTAAACTTTTTGCATTTGGAAACAGTTTGCCAAATGGGGCGAAATTCAAATTTGACGTCAAGAAAATGTACTCTAATCGCCATGTTAATTTTAGGTATATGGATATTTTGTTCGTCGTGATGAAGGTGGTGATGAACAACTTGTTATCAATCAAAGTACTGTATCAAAACCAATTTCAAATTATAAACTTGATTCTGAAACTTTAATTATTATTGATGTTACTGGAATTGTTATGGCAAAAACAAATGCAGGAAAAAGTTGAATGTGATGATAAAAATTTGTGATTAATGTAAGGTATTTTATTTCCTGTGTATTGTATTTTTATATTAAATAAATGAATAGTAATTATTTTTCATTGATTTGTGTTTTTGGGTTTATCCGGAAATCATGGCACTCTATCGTGTGTTTATCACAAGACAGTGAGGCATTATTGACATTCACTTAAACACTTTGCGGATTTTTTCATGTATTTATTTTAAAGTTTTAATTACAAAAATATCTAACAAAAAATATAGGAAACAATTAACAAAATAGTTTTTTAAAAAAAGCTTTAAAACTGCTTCTATCTTTCTGGGATGGGATAAAGATAGAAGTAAAAACATTTTGGGGATTATTTTACATTAAAAGTTCAAAAAATAGGAAAAAAACGAATAAAATAATTTTTAAAAAGCTTCAGTTTTAGTATGGAACAGCTTTGTTAAGTCGAACCCATTCTTTTTCAGCATCTGTACGTGGAAGAGGTGGAGAAATGCCATTTTCACGCCATAAATTTCGATCAATTTGTTCAACATCTACCTAAAACAATTGAAATTATTGATGAATAAAAAAATTTTATGGCTAGAAGTTTTTATGCCATCAAAAACCGCGTTATTGTTCAGTTAAAAAATAGCAATCTTTTATTACAGCGGTGTGAAAAATTTCATTTTTGTTGTAAAAATCTTGTTTATCTATTTAAATGCGAAAATTCTTTAAAGCAATTTAAAGCCTTCTCTAATCACAAAAAATCTTCTTACCTCCCAATCATAACCTTTTTCTTTAATAAATGGTGCTAGCGCTGCTTCATATCCATTAAGAAAGGCATTTGATTGTTCATAACTGTCAAAGCTTCGAGCAATATGTTGAATACTAATTCGAACGAAATTCTTTGTAGTTTTACCACCAACAAAGAAATTTTCTGCATCAACAGGAATAAAAAGCACAACAACATAAAAAGCTGGAAGACCAGGTCCATCAGTGTAAATTTTTGTGATAGCTTCAGTAAGGCCTTTCTTGTCTGCAGCAGTGAATTGACCAGGAGTATGATAAATACGATGAAGAGGCATCTTTTTTTGATGAGAGTTAAATAATAAGAGGACGAGAATTAATTGTTGTTGGTGAATGTAAAAATTGAAAGTACTTTTATATAATTTTTTAAATCATGATTGTCATAGGATACAAGTTTCGTATCTTCTACCCTCTTTTATCTTTTCCTTCCCCTTTTCTCTTTCCTCCCTCGAAGTGACCGCAAAATTTGTGTTCTGTGTTCTGTGTCGTGAAAGAAGGGGACTACAACTTTGTCTCTCTCTCTTCAATATCACAACAAACAAAACACATGTCATCGTTAAAAGAGGTATTTAAGCATCCAAAAAATAAACAAAAATAGTCATTAGATTAGAAAAAAAGTTCTGGGATAAGTAGCTGGCATAGATTAAAAATTTTTGATGAAAAACAATTTTAAGTCTAATTAAAATCTATTTTTAATTAAATTTTTTACAGAAAAATTTGTCTTGATTTTTTGGAGGCTTTTTTGGTCATAAGTTACTTATCGTAGAAAATCATCTAAGAATTTATCCTTGATTAAAATCTGTAACTTTTAGCAAAATTTTGTGTTTCTCATTTTTAGCCTTTAAATAACTTATTTTCTCAAAATTACATTGGTGTGGTCAAATGGGCACAAATTTTGAACCCTCAAAACTCCTTCTTGTTTTTTTTTCACACCACTCAAGATGAACATGGACTCTTTTCCAGAATTTGTCATATACTCTTTTTGCGTTTTTTTATCCAAAAAAGTGAAGTCACAAAAGTCGTTAGCTCACATAATACGCCATTAGAAAAGCTTTGTCAGTTAGTTGAGTTCTTTGAAAATGCCGCGATATTTTTTTGTTATTTTAAGGTAAAATTATTGTGTACAGTTGTTTTCCATTTTCAGTTAAATTTCATCAGTTTTTAAAATATTTTTTAATCATGTCAACTTCTATTGAATTATCAAATGGTGTTAAAATGCCATTATTTGGTCTTGGCACTTGGCAGGTAAATGACCACTTTTTCATTCAATTTTTATTTGTAAAACCTTTTTTAGTCTGGTCCTGGTGAAGTTGCAAAAGCTTTAAGAATTGCCCTAACACTTGGATATCGTCTTATTGACACTGGTAAACTTATCTTAATACTATAAACACGTTTAATAACTTTCAGCTGCCGCATATGGAAATGAAGCAGAAATTGGTGAAGTCATCAATGAATTTATTTCTGCAGGAAAAATTAAGCGTGAAGACCTTTTTGTTACAACAAAACTATTTTGGGCTTTTAATCGTGCTGAAGATGTTGAACCACAGTTGAAAGCTTCATTGGAAAAATTGGGCCTTGATTATGTTGATCTTTATTTAATTCATATGCCTGTTGCTTTTGATGTAAGAGTTTAATCGGTAGATTAAAAATAATAATTATGATGAATTTTAGCATGCCATGACAGGACAAGATCATTCCGTTAAAGTTACAGATATTTGGAAGGTTTGTTTTAATTTTTGATGTAAACCCGGAGTTCCATCCTTTGAAAATAGCCATTCCGTTAGCTCCTTCACTGCGAATTTTACTCTAAAAGCTTTTTCGTTTTTTAATTTTTTTCTAACTGTGATAAAGACAAATTTTATTGCACAATGATTTTAACCCAAGCTACCACATGTCAATAAAAATATCTAAATAAAATATTTTTAAGGGAATGGAAGATGTTTATGAAAAAAAGTTAACCCGATCAATTGGAGTCTCAAATTTTAATACTGAACAAATTGAACGAATTCATAAAATTGCTAAAGTTCCAATTCATAATAATCAGGTTTGTGTATATTTTACACTTATCTAATCAAATGCTAAACCTGCTCAGTTAAACCCTTTTAAAATCTTACAACAAATAACTTATCATTCTGTTTAAATTTTTTTACAGTTTTTAATTTAAGGCAACTAAATTTAACTTTTATATTTATAGGTTGAACTTCACCTTTATTTCAATCAACAAAAGCTTGTGGTAATAACTTTTTACCTTATCTCTAATACACAGTTTTATGCAAAAATTTTTAGGAAGAAAACAAAAAATTGAATGTCAGTGTTACAGCTTATGCACCACTCGGCTCACCAGGCAGAAAGGATATTGTTATTGGAAAATTGTAAGTGCTTAGTTTTCAGTTAAAAGATATTCAGTTTTTGATCTAAGGCTTTTGGTGAGCCATTTATTACTCATAAATATCTTCGATCAGTTCATACAAAAACTATTAGATTTATTTCGATAAAAATAAATTTTGAGAATTAAATTTAAAAAAAACGTGTGTCAAAATTTACCCAATTTTTTTATAAACAGAATTCTTGTTTTTTCTAATTTTTATATATCAAAAAAAAATTTGTGAAGAAACCGTATTTATTCAGTTTAACTAAAAAAATGTATTAGCAATCCAACCATTTTAGCGCTTGCCGTTTTGGTGCATCACCAAATCCATTAGAAAATGACAGTGTTGTTCGATTGGCAAAGAAATACCAAAAAACTCCAGCTCAGATTCTACTTCGTCATCTTGTTCAACTTGGCATTTCTGTAGTCCCTAAAAGTACCAACGAAAAAAGACTTAAAGAAAATTTTGATGTAAAAATTTGAATACAAAAGTCAGTTAATACATCCTATATTTTTAGATCTTTGACTTTACACTTACTACTGATGAAATTAATGAATTAAACAGTGTCCCACAAGCTCCTCGATTATTTGCTTTAGAAATGTAAGTTACAATCCTCCACAGTTTTGTGATAAAAATAAAATAAAAAATTTCAGTTTGGAAGGACATTTTGAAGATCCAATTAAAGAAGAACGAAAAAGCGCATGATAAAAAGCTGGAAATAATGATCAACAGTTTTATAATTCGTTTTTATTTATCTTTTATCAGTTTCTCAGTTTTTTTTGAACTATGATGTCTATAAATTGCATATACATGAATAAAACAGTTTACTTTTAGCATTTAAAAATAAAATTTGTCACACCTTTAAAATATTTATGTCTTTTTTTAGGTTTAATACCGATGTTAAATAAAAATCAGTTTTTTTACTAGCTCGTTAGCTTTAACTTCATTTTCTGCAGTTTTTTTAAATTTATTGTTAAAATGTATGACAGGTTTTTTAGCATGAAAAGCTATATCAATCTCGCATAATATAATTTAAAACAAAACTGAATTTTATCTGCCTTTTAAAAAAATTGGAAGCCACATCTATTCTTCCTTTCCAAAATACAACCTGGAGGATGTGAAAAACAGTTTTATAATTTTTTTAATAAGTTTTTGTTGAGTTTATGTTCTTCGTTATCTATAATTTGGATATGCATGGAAAAATCAGTTAGTTTCTGGAATTTAAAAATAATTTTTGACACACCTTTAAACATAAATTTTTTGTAGTTTTAACACCAGTGTTAAATATTACCCAGTTTTCTTTACTTACTAGCTAATTTTAAGTTCATTTATTCCAGTGTTTTTAATTTATTGTTATAAATACCAGTTTTTAGCATAGAAAATTATATTGATCTCGCACTTCTTATTAATTTTAAGCATAATTGATTTCTATCTGCATTTTAGAAAAATTAGAAACCACAGCTATTCTTATCTTCAAAAACACAACATTTCTCAGTTTTTAATTTTAACTACTATTTAACGCAATTTTTGTTTTTTTCACAAGCTTTTAGGATAATGTTAATCCAAGATCATTGATAAAAACATTCTTATTCTTATAAATATCGGTAAATTTTCATAGCTCATGTAAAATATCGAGATTGAAAAACAACATTCAGTTAAAATAACATTATTCAAATGACCAAACAGTTTAAAAAAAAGTAGTATGTTGCAAATTTTTTCGCAAGTCAGTTTTTAAAATGCAATCAAATAAAAGCTTGTTACAGTCAAAGATTAATTTCTCATTAATGAAATGTTTGTGTTGGCAGGGTCAGTTAAGAATCTAAAAATAACAACACATGAGTTTGTAAGGAAAAACTGAAAATGGTGTTGCAAATTTTTTATTTTTAGCTTCCGGCACTTCCTTTAGTTTTGTAAAAGTTTCAAATAACGCTCAGATAGTTCTCTTCATTTTTTACTCGGTTTGTAAAATTGAATTTGACAGTTTTCTGTTCTTAATTTTTAAAAAATCGAATTTATAGGATGCAAAGTTTTAACAGTTATTATTTTAGTTTATAATTTTTTTAATAAAAATGTACTTTTTGTAATGTATCAATTTTCAACAAGAGTGAAAAACTAATAATTTTGAAAAATATGTACATGTTTTGTAATTTCCAAAGATCAGAGCTCTTTATTTTCTTCAATTTTTAACGCATTTTGTTGCTATTCGAATAAAAAATGAAGAAGATAACAATCTTTTATTTCCAAAGGCAAAAAAGAATAATAAAGCAGAGTATCTTCTTCTTCCTCCTTTTTCTTTCAAGGCAGTGTGAAGAATTTTTTTTACGGCAACTACCAACACCAGCAGCAGTTTTCCTCTCTTCTTATTTCCCTCAAAGTTACGACGTTGTTGATGACAAAGCAACAGCAGAACTCTTCTTTTTTATTAACTAAAAAATGAGGAGGTGAAACGACTCCAATGAAAGAAAAGATCCGATGAAAAGATAACAGTATAACTTGAATGCTGCTGAAGGAAGAAGAATATTAGAAAGGAAATAAAGTATATCAAAATGATTTTTTTTGGGTAATGATGCCTTCCTAAAATTGTTGTTTTAAAATATGTACCTCTTGTTTTATTTGAAATTTGTGATGACAGTTAATGAGGAAACTAAACTTGTTTTTTTACCGTTTTTAGAGGCCATATTTTTAAACAATTTAAGTTTAGATTAGAATTCTCTTAAGGAAATTGACAGATTTGTTAATTTCAAGTGCTACTATTAATATAAAAGTTTTATTATTTTGTTTGAAAATATTGTATTCGCCTAAAGCAGATTCTATAGGTTTTGAAGAAATGTTTTCATCGCGTTATATCCACAACAGTATCTACACCAGTTAATATCATAAAAAACATTTTTTTACTAAAATCAGCACTGTTCCTGCTTCAATTTTAAGTAAAAAATAATTTTGATATTTCTGTGTTTCTTGACACTGTCCTTTCATCTCTTTTTTACCTTCAATAAACTTAAATTGTAGTGTTTCTTTAGACATATTAGATTAAATTTATTACATGACTCATGCATGAAAAAAACGTGATCAATTTTAACATAAAAATAAATTAATGCCATGCTTTCAATCCTGTCAAAACCATAGCCAATATTTTGCATTAAACGGTAAAATATTCTTATTTCAGTTTCAAGAAGAACAAAATTCTTTTCAGTTTCTTTACAAGTAACAAATACTATACTTATCAGCTAATACTCTTCCTTATTATAAAGCATTTTTTTTACTTTATTTTTTATAGTTCTGCTTCTGACTGAGGCAGTGCCAAAATCAGTTTTTTATTTTACATCTACTTTTATTCAGTTTATGTAGTAGCTGAAAATGCTTTAGTGTGTCTGTTTCTTTTTTATAAATGTGTTTATTATCGATGAAGAAATAAAGTTTAATTTGTTATATTTGTTAGTGGCCAAATATGAGGAATATGAAATTCATTTTGAGAAGAAAAAAGTATTTTCCAGTTTAATAAATGTAATAATTTGTTGCAAAATTTTCTTAGGATCAATGCTTATGCATAACAGTTATATAAATTTAAAAAATTTATTTGATGTTTACGTAGATTTAATGCATTACGCGATTCCGATGTCAAAATCAGTTTTTAAAAAATGAATTTTCATAGACTAGCTTGCTATAACAACAACAAGTTGACAGTTAAAAATTGTGCCTTTTTTGCACTAAACCTTTTACACTTGTTGTCAGTTAAGCTGTTCTGACTATGAGATTACAGTATGCAATAAATTTTTTACCTTGTTTGAAAAATAAGCTACTAACATATTCTATGGAATGATGAGCTTCCTCGTTTGTGATAATGTGTTCTGCCAATTGAATAAAATTTGTTTTTGCAACACTGCCTCTCTTTTTGACAATTCAAAATTGTTTATTGTTTGTTTTAAAAAAACCTATTTTAAATTTTGTCATCAAAAGAGATCGGAAATGACCTTCTTCTCTTTTTTTCTTTTTACCATTTTTGTCCGAAGTGCTACTTAAAAATATCCATCCATTCATTTCCCTGTCGTCTGTCTCTTCAATATTTTTTCCCAATGTCAAACGATCAAAAATTAAGGTTATAAAACATCCAACTTTTTTGTTGAATGTTTATTTTTCGTTTATCGGTTAATTTTTGTTAATTTATTATTGAATTATGCTCAATGCCTCAACAGTTTATTTTTTTTTATCAAATATCCATATTCAACCAATTGAAAATTTTGGTTATAGAGCATCCATTTTTTTTGACTGATTTTGAATGTTTGCGTTTTTCAACTAAATCAAATGGCTTTGTATAAAAATAGTGTTTATTATTTCCATTCAAAAAAATTATTTTATAGATTTTTATTAGCGTGAAAAAGAATGTATTGATATCCCCATCCCATCCACGTCATTTGTGTCGTTCTTTTTCTTTCCTTTAGGTTATTTTTTTTTATTATTCCTTAAAATATATAAAAAGTTTGTGTGTATATTTGAATCAAAAACTGATTCATTCATTTCTTTTTTTCTCGTGTTAAGTCTTGGAAAAAATGTCTTCGCTTCTTCTTCATTTTTTTTCACATTCTTCTTTGATCACAACTCGTTTTTTTTGTCGTCATAGTGGCCCTTTTTGGGAAGGTGAATGTTTTTGAAGGTTTTTAAAAGTACACTTTTTCGTGTCAATTTTATTCTTCTTGTTAATTCATGTCAGTTTTATTTTAAGCTTTTTACAACTGCAAATAAATTTCTTGATACAGTTTAGATCTTTAGTAGTTTTTAAAAAAAAATTCAACCCATGATAATTATGCATTCACTGTTTTTAAAATTAAAATATTTATCCTTGTTGTGTTAATATTTTATTAACGCGAATGGTCATTGCAGCTAAATAACGTTTATTTTTAACACTGTTTTATTTAGAGTTTAATTGGCATTATTGCTTAATTTTGAAGTAAGAAGGGTTTAAACATTGGTGCTTAAGCTGAAATCAGTTATTATTTTATACTTTTCTCTCACCTCATTTTTCTAGTTATTTTACCCCATAAATTCACACCAAGCTTTTTTTCACTACTATTCATTTTGTTTTTTTTGTCGTTTAATGTGTTCATTTTTACTAAAATTTTTTAAAAGCCGCTTAAAAATTTGAGATTGTATGTTTAACACAGTTTTTACTTTTTTGTTATGATAAAACCACCAGTTTGAATTTTACTTTAATGAAATGTTTTTAGTCGCATCAGTTTAATTATTTCACTACTTTTAGTTAGATTACTTCATTAGTAATTAGCCTTTTACTTCCCCTTCATATCTTACTCGACAGTTTATCTATCCCTAAAAATTTGAGTTATTACCGCCCAGTCTTACTGTTAATTTATTCAGTTTACATAAAGCCTTTTAAAAGTTATATAAAATATTTTTCTTTAAAATAATTGTACCAGTTTTTACTTACTTTTTTGAGGCGGCAACCATGCTATCTTTAGTTAAAATTTTACTTAAATTTGACGCCGAGCTGGGATTTATTCAGTTTATTTTGTTTTGCCTTAATTAAAACTTAAGTCAGTTAAATTCATTTTTTAATAATTTTAGTTTTCTGTTTCCATTAATATTTTTCCAATAACGGCAAAGCATTTGCAGTTTTAATTCTGATATTGCTTCAGCAGTTATTCCAAACATATCTATTTATTAAGATTTCTTTCATTGTGAAAATATCATTTTAGTCTTGGCTTTTTTGTAGCAAAAAGCTTTTAAAAATTGCTGTCCAAGCAGAAAGAATCAGTTTCTGTTTTTTGTTTGCAACGTTGCTTCACAGTTCATACGTACCCCAAATGTCCACACCATGCGTTTCTCCAGTTTAATTAATTCTTTTAATTTCCACTGTTTTACCATTTTGCTAAAGCTTTTCAAAAGCTGTTTAAAACTTAAGGAATTGTGCATGCAGTTTTTACTTTTTTTACAATAAAGCTTTTGTTTGAAGTTTAAATTTAATTTTAATGTAATATCGTAGTACTGATCTAGCCAGTTAGATCTATACTCTTTCTACCAAATATACCTGCAGTTAAATTGTTTCAATAGCAGCTCAGTGAATTTTTTTACTTTTCTTTTACTTCCAGCATGTTTATCTATCCCTAAAAACAGAAGCTTTTATCGAACATTTCCTCTGTTAATTTTTATCAATTTTTGTTCCCTTTTAATCTAGATGGTTTACTTAAAGCTTTTCTAATAAATGGAACATCTTTACTTATTTTTCACTTACTTTTTTTTGTGCCACCATTTTATCTTCAGTTTTTCGTGTAAAGTTTTATTCATTCTGTTTACCATATTACAGTTTTTTAATGCTATTTTATTTTTAAACTTTTGACGCTGTTTAAATTTTTTCACGAGTTCAGTTTTGTGTAATTCACAATGATGGTTTAATGATAATGGAAAAACATTTGCAGTTTTACATTCCAAATTATGATATTAAAAGTTACAAGCTGACTTTATTCCGAACCATGGGCTTATTTTATTTTGTCTTACTTTAATTAGGGACCGGCAGCGCAGACTCTTTCCTTTTCTCTTTACATTTTTTTCTTCGTTACAGTATGAAAAATGAAGCTTTTTTTTACAAACTTATGTTTGAATCTTCTAGATGTAATTTTTCACGCTGATTCCGAATATGCTATTTTTGAAACACTTTTCTTTGGCACAAAGTGCCGAAAACGGCATTTTATTGTTTGCGCATAAAGAGAACACCCATAGCTCACGCGAGCTCACTAACAAGCTTAGTATCATTCGATAGCTCTTCAAAAATTAATTATAGTATGTTAAGAACCTGTTCACCCCATTTCACCCCCAAAAAAGTTAATGGATAAAAACGGCATTTTTCAGCTTAAAAAAGTTTAAAAAACGTGTGCAAAAAAGAAAGAGCAAGAAGTCAGCTGCGTGTGTGTCTCTTTTTTCTTTTTGAACCGGCTGCGGGGAAAAAACAAGAAGGATGCACACACACAAAAAGAGTGTTCTCTTTGACTTTTTTTGTCGACGAAAAAATTTTGCTTTGCCGAATTTTCACAGGGCGTTTTCGGCATTTTAAATTAATTTTTTTAAATTTTTGTTTTTATTTTATTCTTAGTCAAGGTCGAAAATACTATAATCTAACAAGAAAATAATCATTTTCAAAAACTTTTTTTTGAGCTGCCAGTCCCTAACTTTAATCTTAGCTAAAATAAGTTAAATCATTTTTTCAATAATGTTAGTTATCTGGTGGATACAGTAGCCCCTCAATTTCGTCATCGCAACATTTCATAAATACAATGTCTTCATTAATATTTTTCTTTCACGAGCATTGAACTGTTTTTGTATATTTCTTGCCCTCACAATTTGATCACTACGTCTTTTTTTTGTTTATCAAGATTTATGAAATGCATCTTTGACGAAGAGAAAAAAAGAGATGTCCTAAAAAAGGGGAATGAATCAAAAATCGATTTTAATGACGATTGTTTCTTTTTCTTTTGTTTCATCAGACATGATGCACTGAAATTAGGAATGATAAAAAAAGACAACAAAAACATGTGAAACATTTCTTTTTTGTGAAATTGTTTGTAATTTAAGGCAATTTTTTTAATATTAAAACTTTGTTTTTTGAGGCATTGATAAAAAAAGGCTTTAAAAATTCTTGTAAATGATTTTTCTTGAAAAAATGCAGTTTACTATCTTATGAATATTGTTAAAATGCTGAGCTTTAAAACATTAAGCTGTTTAAAAAACATTTTTTTGTCAATCATAAGCAGTTTCTACCAATAGATTCGGCTGCTAATCAGTTTAAAACCTGACAAAAAATTATGTTGCTGCCAAATGAATTATTTTTGGTGCATGTTTTAAGCTCCTACAAGAACCAGTTCAACAGTTTGTTCAAATTAAATATCTCAAGCACAGTTTTATTTTACTTTTTGCTCATCTAAGCCTGTACATAGTAGCTCAGCAGTTTAAAATTATTAGCTAAATTGTCTTTTAACCGTTTGTTTTTGTCTTTTAAAAAACGAAAAACTTTTTTCACACAGTTCGCTTCTTTTGAAAGGCAAAAAAATCGAGTTTTTAAGTTTGTATAAGCTCAAGAGAATGTCTTGAAAGCAATTAAAACAATTAATTATAATTTAATTTTATAAAATTAGTCATAATATAATACTGTAAACTTTTTTTACAAGTTCAACGATTTCCTATAAGGAACTTCTAAATTGTAATCATTTTTTACATTTTGGATGGTTCGTTAAGAAAACCTTTTTAAAATTTACAGAATAAACGGATTTGATTTAATAGACTTCAAAATGTAAGGAAAAATTTACCGTTTGAAACGTTTTCAACTTTTTTTGGTCAAGTTTCGAAAAACTTTATATTTTACCGTTTTGCTAACAGACTTTTTATTGAAACACAGTTTTTAGAAAATATCTTTGTTTCATCACACATCGTGTGCACCAAAATTAGGAAAGATAAAAAAAGAAAACATATGCATGTGAAACATTTTTGTGAAGCAATTTAAAATTTAATTTAAGGCAATTTTTGAAATAAAACTTTGTTTTTTGAGGCAAATATGAAAAATGGAATTTAAAACTTTTCAAAAGACAATATCAACAAAAATACACTTTTTTACACTCACTATATGTTAGTGCACTAAAACAAATTATGAAATTAACAGTAATGTTCAGCCTTTAAAAAATAAAACGGCTTTTGGTAAAAATAATTTATATAGAAAAAAATATGCATTTGTTTTTGTCAAAAAGCTTTTTTTTGCATCAGTTTAAATCAAGCCCTATTACCTTATCATTAATTTATTGCCGCAAATTGTTTTTATATTTTAAAAGCAGCATCAGTATGTTCAAAGCCTGTAAATATTACTTTAATGAATAACAGTTTTTTTTATCAATTAATATTTGTGTAAAGCGATACTTCAGTTTAAACTTTTAAAGAAATTAGTTAAATAATTGACGGAAGCAAATTTTTTGTGATGTTGTTTGAACCAGTTTGTCAACAAGCAAGCTATTCTTTTGTTTTTTGAATAATTTTACTTTTTTTACACATTTTTCATTCTCAGAAAGGTCAACTTGTAGACCTTAATATTGCAACCCATTTTTCACAGTCATCCACTTTTCTTCTTAAGTTTTAAGAAATTATAATCATATCCTCTTTTTTCTTCACCAAAAAAAAGATAAAAATTTAAGCTTATTAAAATATCTATATATCTTCCACAAGTGTGGGTGCCAAGTCATTTTTTATTTTTATTTGCTTTTTTTGATCCGTTTGAAATCTCTCTTTTTCCTTTCCATTCCTTTCTTTTCCTTCGTTCCATTTCACTTTTTTTTCTACTGCATTTTTTTTCACGTCTTCCCTTTTCCCTATTTTTTACACTGCCTTAAATCGCACAAAATCCATCAGAAAAAAGAAAGAAGAGAGATCTTGTTTTTATAAATAACTAAAATATATCTATTTGACGCTTTTTAAAAAAACTTGTCTTTTTTACCCTTTTTTAATATTTATTTATTTATTCGTTTTTAATTCCATTTTTAAACCATTTTTTAATGGATTTTAAAATACTTTTTTTATTGGATGAGGTTAAAAGTTGGAAGTTGTTTATTTAATTCTGTTCGCGCTTAGGACACCCAAAAAATTAACCTTAATTATTTTTTATTGAAAATGCATCTTCAGTAAGACACTGTTTTCGATCGAAATTTTTTAAGCGTAGAATGTGTAAAGCAAAGAAGCCCAGTTAATATTTACTTATAAGTGATGGAATTATGTTCAAAACTATAGATGCCTTGATGATCAGTTTCACATTAATAAAATTCACCCCTTTGCAATTTTTTTTGTCACTTTTTAAATATTTTTTAGCGAAATTTGCTATCCAAAAAAGTATCGCTTTTACCTTTGTTTTTTAAATTCTCATAATAGCGTTTCTTCGATTTTGCCAAGATGTCATTAACTACTTCATCTCTAAGTCAGTGATTATTATTTACATTTGCAAAAAGTCTTGCACTTTAAAAATGATTTGTGATAATTTAAAAAACCATAAAAAAATTTTCATTTTTAAACCATTATTATTAATGAATTTTAAAGTACTTTTAATTTTATGAGGTTAAAATTGGTAGTTATTAATTTAGTTTTTCTTGTGGTGAGTCCAGTAACAAAATTATTTAGTTTACTAAATTTTTTTTCCAACAGTCAGCGACTTTTGGTTTTTATTATATATATCAAAAAGTTTTCTAAACGTTGGATAACACCAAAACTTTTTACCAAAACATGACAGAGAACCTCCGTTAATATTTGTTAATAATTGCAAACTAATAATTAAGATCCTTAGCTTTCGTTAAAATTCAGTATTTTAATGGTGTTAATTGGTATTCAGTTTGTTTAATGAAATTATTATGTTTTGAAATCAAAATTGAACAAAATGTGGATATCAATTTCTTATTAATAAAATCTGTTATTTGTAACTTTCAGTTTAAAAACGTTTTAACTAAAAAAGTGTCGTTTTGAGCAGTGTTTTTAAACAACTTTAAAACAACATTATCGCAATGACTTTACTTGAATTGCTTTAAGTTTATTTTTTAAATAATTAATTACTTCAACCCCAAGTCAGTGATTATTATTTACATTTATGTTTCGCAGTTTAAAATAATTTCATTGGTGAATCATATTTAATTTTATGAAGTAAAGAGTTGGCAGTTGCTTATTTGCTGGTGTTCTCAGTTTATTCACATTTTGTTTTAACTTTGTGTCGTTTGAACAACTTTTGCTTTTTTTAATTAACATTTTTCCCTATAATTCTTCGCAAAACTGTATTGTTTGTTTAAAAAACTGTGATTCAAGATTCAGTTACTTTTTGCTATTAAACATTTGTTTTTGCAATTTTATCATTTTCTTCCACGTGATGAAAACTTTTTTAAAAATGCATTTGTTTTTCAAAAGAAGAATTTTTGTACAGTTTGACATGAATTGATCTTAAAATCATAATAAATATTGCGCGCTTGTCTTTAAGACATAATATATGCATTGGCAAGTTTAATGTGACTGCGCCTAGCACTGGTCAGTTTAAAGAAAGCTTTCGTTAAAATAATCAGTTCTAAATTTGTAAAAATTTAATAGCTGTAAATTTCAATAGTTTAAAAACGATTAAGCATGAAAAGTATTTTTTTTAATCAATGCTTACAAAAAATTGTTTAAATTGCTTTATTATTTAAAGTGGGAAAGTGAAGAATTGCTTCTCGTAAATCAGTTTCTTTTGTTCAAAACTTCTTTGTTGCAGTTTTAAGCTTTTAAAAAGTAGCCAGCCATTCATCAACGGAACGTATCATTCAGTTTCTAAAAATTATATATTACCATCCCCTTAGTTTTGCATGAGAATCAGAAGCTTTTAGCTTCATACAGTTTGATTCCTTCTACGCCTGGTCAGTTTATTATTATTTTTCGCTTATTTTTAAGGCATTAATCATTACAAAGAACCAAGGTATTGCTCAGTTTACAAAATAAAAGTCTTACTTTTAAAAACAAGACGTTGAAGATCAAAATTATGGATATTAACTGTTTTGTTTAAAATTCCTCAGTTTTATTAATATGAATTTTCACAATGAAGCAACCATGCATGAACAATTCAGTTTTGTATGTGATGTGTTAAAAACATTTTTGTAGCTATTCTGTAAGACAGTAAAAAGTCATTAGATAGAATTAAAGATGCTGCTGATCTTTGTCAGTGATAAAATGTTTTTTTAATATCCCCTTTAAAGTTTGACCTTTCACCGAACTCTTTTTTTCCATCACAATTTTTTTTACCTTTAATCCTTTATGGCTTTTTGAGAGATTTTCCAAGGTCAAATTTTCATTTTTGTTATTTCCATTTTCTTTGCATTCACAATTTAGATTATCCTTGAATAATCCCCTTTTCCATTTTTTTTGTCATTGAAATTGAGTCAAATTTTTAAGTGATGGCAAAATAAAAGAAGTTGTTGAAGAAGTATCACGGGATTTTTAAGGATCAAAACATCCGATCCCAAAAAGAAGAATAAAAAAATAAAAGAATTATCATTCCATTGAAATTTTAGATAAATATAAATAGAAAGATATATTTTTGTTTGGAGTTGCAAATAAGGCGTTTCTAAAAAAAGTGAAAAAAGGGATCATGAATGGTCAAGGTTACAACATTTTTTCAAAAAATTTATTTTTGTTTGTCGAATTTTTAGGGCATGTTTCCTGCTCTTCGATTTTAGCTTTTTTGTTATCGGATGACTCTCACCTTTGCAGTTTTTAAAACTGCGAAAGTGTTTTTTAATCTGTCAGTTATTAATATTTGAAATTACAGCTTACAGTTTCTGTGTTATTTCCGGTTTACAGTAATAGTTGCTCCTTAACCTCAATTTTTGGCGTTTGTTGTCGGAGCATCCTCGAGTAATTTTTGTAAGAAAAAATGCTTTTTCTCAGTTTTTTTATAACAGAGCCTTTTCTTGAGCGAAGTTATCGTCCATATGTCAGTTTTTATAAATTTAAAATAGTTGTCGTAATTTTCATTGGCAAGTTTTTAATACCTAGAATTTTAGTAAAAATTAGTTCTTGCTTTTTGCCTTTTACTGAAATGCAAATTTTTAATAGTATTAACCTGTGCTATTTTTGCATATTTTTTCTTGCTCAGTTAACAGTTTTGAGCTTCTGGGGACCCCCCCCCCCCCCCTCGTATCTAAATCATTTTATCAGTTTGTTTTTTTTGATACTCGTACACTCAATCAACAATTCTGTTTGACGCTTTTTGAATTTCGATCGTAAATTTTTGATTTTTAAATACTGTATTTTCGTCGTGCAGTTTTTTACTTACAATTGTTAAGCAGCATAATTTTTTTTTGCTGGTAGAAAATTATTAATTAAATTATTAGCTACAATGAATAAAATTATCCCAGTTTTTCATCTCTTTTTATAATAAAGCTACCATTTACTTTTTTTATCAAAAATAATTCTGAAAAGAGCATAAAATAACCTTTAAATTAATAATTAAATGCCAATGTGAAACACAGTTACACCTCTGTACAAGACTTTTATTTATGATTTTTGTCGTCACTTAAGAAATAACTGCATTGCTTGGTTTAACATGTTTTACACAGTTTGGAGTATTAATACTTTTATTATACAAATATATTAAATAACCAAATATTTATTTGCGTCAGTTTTTATTAACAAGCTTTTTAAACTTAATCTTATAGAATAATATCTGAATATAATTTCTAAGTTAGTGACTAATCTTTAAGCTTAACACAGTGTTAACCCTGGAACGAACAGTCCACCAGTTTGTAAAAAAACTTTTAGTTGAATGTGTATCAACTCTGTTTTCTGTTGGCACAAAAATAGCCTTCTACAAAAACTATTTTTTGTTTTTTGGTATACATTTGCAAATGCATCTGTGCAGTTATACATATTTTGTTATTCAGAACAATTTTTTATTTACAGTTTTTTTTAAAAAAAATGTAAATCACAGTTACTTTGCATCTTTTTATCTCGAGTGAACGTGCAGAATACAAAATAAAATTTTTGCTAAAAAACTGATTTATTTTTTCAAATAAGCTCAATCCACTCCATATAGCCCTACCATAATTAGCATAAGTCACGCGAAATATGTATCTTGCAATCTTTCTTGCTATGTAATTTTCGTGTTTCTACATTGTGTTTTTTGAACTAGATGATCTCGTGAATTTCTTAAAATTGCCTAAATTGCCTAAATTTATATAAATGAAACATTTGCAGATTTTTGGACTATAAAAAGCGATTTTATAAAATCTCAGATTTGAGTTATTCTATATTATATTTCATATTTTAAACTGAAACAAGACGTAATAAACATGTTTGAAAATGGTATTATTCGAGCTGATCCACTTTCACATAAGCCAATTGATTTATGGAAGAAATATCTCAAGCAAGGAAGGGTTGTTGAACCAGCTAAAACTTTAAGGTAGGATTTTGGGGACATAATTGGGGCAAAGCAGCTATTAATGTAACTGATAAAAACGACTTTGAGTGCGGCACGCTTATGGTTCATTTGGATATCAACAGACTGTTTCAAACATCAAAGGCGTAATTTGTTGGGTACAAAAACTGAATACCGTTTTCTTAATACAACTTTTTTGGGGTTCAAAAACTGACATAAATAAACGATCTTGAAATATTAACTGATTATTTTTTGTAGGCTTAATACCCCAATTCATGAAAATAAAGTTCGATTTGTTTGTATTTCTGATACTCATGAAAAACTTGGAGAAATGTTACATATGATTCCAGATGGAGATGTTTTAATTCATGCTGGAGATTTTACAAATTATGGTGATCTTGCTGAAGTTATTAAATTTAATCAAGAAATTGGTTAGTTTTCTTTTTTTAATTTGTTTTTAAACTGCGACGGGGTCGAGGTAGTTGACGGAAATTAAATTTTTCGGTAAATACAAAACTGTAAGATCACGTTTATTTTTAAAAAGCTCAAAAGCTGCGATTGTAGAGCTATACAGTTTAAAATACTATCTTAAAAAACAATGATTAGTTGGGATGTAATGATATAAAGGTTGATAGAACTTTAATTTATAAATTGTAGTACATAAAATTGTTTAGTTATATTTTTTAATTAATTTATTAACTGTGAGGAGGGAAGGTAGTCAAATGAGCTATAAAAACTGCAGCAATATGAAGTTTATAACCTTATTGAAGTTATAATTTGTAACTTATAATACATAAACAACCAAAAAACTGGAATCTCTTAACACAAAAAAGCTTTTTATGTGAAATTTTCATTTTAAACTAGCACCATCGAATTTTCTTTTTTCCCGCAATTACTTGTTAATGTTGCTTGAAAGTTTTTTTAACTGTGTTGACGACTCTGTTTATAAAAAAAACATAGCGATCTTATTTTTAACCAAAAGTGCTTTTTGCTCGATATCCTTGCCAAACTGACAATCAAAGCAAGTATGTCTTGTTGTAGAAATTTGCTTTTAACTGATACTTATTTACTGGTACTTAAATTTTAAGATTAAAACTGAGTTTTCTTTCTTCACTAAATAGCATCATAAAGACTACGAATATTTATATATTTACAATTGACGTGGATGCATTTGAAAATTAAGTGTTAATTGCAATGTGTAAATACAAGCTTCATTGTTTAACTAGAATTAAAATTTTTTTTTATTATTTTAACACTTTATCACTCAAGATCGATTAGCATATAAAAATTGTTTTATATAAACTGACATACCAGGACTTAAGCATTGCGTTTTCTACTGCATGCAAACGGGACGAAAAAAGGTTTTATGCTTTTTTCTTTAAATTTTTAAGCAATTGCAATTTAATAAATAGCTATCGAAAAAACTATGAAAAAAAATAATTTTAACTGTGCTGGATTAAAAAGAAGAAAATGTAAAAATAATAAGCGAATTTTTAAGTAATAATAATTTTAAATTAATAGCTTTGAAAAACTGCGAGCTTCAATTTTGGCATATTTCAAACTTCAAAACTGGAGATTTTTGTATTGAATTGTTTTAATTGGTATATTGGTATATAAAGACCTTATTTATTAAATATACTGTTAGAGCTCTATAAGTGCCAAAAAAACTAGAACAAGAAAAACTGACTGTCCATTTTTAATATTACTTCTTTAAAACTGGATCCACCTATTAAATTACAAAAATAAAATTTTTTAATTAAACTTTGATGTGGTGTATGTTTTTCAGGAAAACTCCCACATAAATACAAAATTGTTGTACCTGGAAATCATGAACTTGGTTTTGAAGATGGTGAAGAAATGACTGAACGACAACTTGCTGGCCTATCCATGTTAGGCGTATCAAAACCATATGAAATGTTAACCAATTGTACATACCTTGTTGATCAAGAATTTGATGTATATGGCCTTAAAATCTATGGTGCACCATGGCATCCAATGCCAGGATATTCATTTTATCGTTCAAGAGGACAAGCAATTTTACATAAATGGAATAATATCCCTCCCAAAGTTGATGTACTTGTAACACATACTCCACCACTTGGGCATGGCGATTATAATGCTTGGAATAAATGTGATGGTGTACTTGCTGGTTGTGCAGAACTGTTAAATACTGTAGAATTTCGAGTTAAACCTAAATATCATGTCTTTGGACATATTCATGATATGCATGGTGCTACTTCAAATGGTTATACAACATTTGTCAATGCAGCAATTTGTGATCATAAACTTCGAATTGATCATGGTCCTATTATTTTTGATATTCCTGTTCCATATGGTCATTCCAAGACAGAATCGGAATCAGCTGAACAATCCATTAGTGATACCACTAGCAGTGTACCATCTGAAGAAGATTCTGATTCTGGATCAACATAAACTGAACTTCTTTGATGCCTATTTTTTATAAACTGAGTTTTCTCTCTTGCTCTCATCTCCGTATATCACTTTTCATGCTATATTAATTTGTATTAAAAAATTACACTTATATTATATTTTAACCCCCTATTATTTCATGCGGGTCATATTTTTATAAATAATTTGTTTTTAGTTAATTGATCATCTCTTTAAATAAATACTGTTTTTGTCATTGAAACATTTATGTTTCACCATAATTTTCTTATGTAACATGATATTACGTTTTTCAATAAACTGTTAAAAAAAGTTTTTGTGGCATATTTAATGAACATATTATAAAACAAGAGTAAACTTTATAGAAAACATATACAAAAAAATGATATTTATTTCTATTAAACTGTCAGCTTTTACTTCTTTAAAAATGGATTACAGAATATCTAATAGAGTGTTTTTATTAATTTTGACTAACGAGTAACTTTATTTATTGAACAACAAAAAACTGAATTTTCATAGCAATTTATGATCATCAACATCGAATTGATCATGACCCTATCATTTCTGATATATATATGTTGCAGCCGATTTGTTGAACCAGCCGTTTTATAGAACGGCTAGCCGATTTCAAGAACGGCTAGCCGATTTCAAGAACGGCTAGCCGTTCCATAAAACGGCTAGCCGATTTTAGGAACCAACAACTTTTTTATATGTTCTCCGTTATGGCTAGCCGTTTTGAGGAACGGCTAGCCGTTTTTGAGAACCAACACTTTTCACTTTATTTTAAAAGTGTTTTATTTTAAACAATATGTTTAAAATATTTTTGAAAAAAGATTATTCAATATTTTTAAAACATTTTATTGAAAAAACAAAATCTTATCCTCTCAATAAATGGAGATTCTATGATCTGGTGTCAATAGTCACAAATAGAGGATCCTGGCACATTCATAGAATCTTTTTAGATTTTAAGTAGAGTTAAGCGAACTGTGGCGGTTAAATTCGATAGCTTTGTCTTTTAGAGTTATTTTAAGAATCATATCCCGGTTTTACTGATATTTAAACGGAAACAATGACTATAAGTCCAGGATCTTACAGCTTTTTTTTATCCTTTATTTAGACCTGGGAGACAGATTTTAATGACGTTAAAGGGATATGTTTTAGAGTTGTAATTGAAGATGAAAATGAGCCATTGGTGGTCCGACGCGAAGGGGCGGGGCACCTCTAGTCAATAGTAAGTGAAGCAACAATTAACAACACCAAATATGATGTTTTTTTTTACTTTATTGTATAATATTAAAACAACATTATCTTTAACAATAACAAATTGTGGGGATTTCAATAATGCCCATATAAATTGGAAAAATCTATCTGCCAAAGATAATCTATGCTGAACACGTCTAATAGAAAAAGGGTGAGTGAAAGAAAAGAGAGAGGTGTGAAAAAAAATTTCTTCGCACTTTGTTTTCTTTGTTCTTTTGGGCTTTTTCAAAGCCCTAAATCTCGGCTTGTATGTTATCTTTTTTTGTGATAAATTCATAGATCGATTCGTTAGGATCTTATCTTGACTTTAGTTCGGCACTTTTTTAATTAATAAATTTTAAAAAAAGATAAGATAACTGTTTAGATTTACAAATTTTAATTAAGGATTTTTATCTTCAAAAAGAAAAAACCTTCGTCACCAACAAAAATAGTCTTTATTCTCATTTTAAATCACAAACCAAATCGCCTTCGTTGATCTTCGAAAGGCATTTGATTCGGTTATACATGATAAACTTCTCCATAAATGTATCAGGTTGTTCGATAAGTCCGTGCCGCGATATTTATTGTTGTCTTTTTAATAGTAGAAGAGCAATCAAAATGAGGTCTTTTGTGATGGGTAGACCAATGACTTGTGCATCTGATGATAATAAAATATTGGGGTCACCGGGGATACTGTAGGTATACGGTAGAAATTTCTCGAACAAATTTGGATTTTTGATAAAAACGAGCTGTAATTAAACGGGAAAAAGCTGAAAAAGACTGGATATGACTTTTAAGGACTATCTACATCATGTCCAACAACTTTCAGATGAAATTTTGCCTCAGGGCATTATGCAAATTTTGAAGGTCGGAAAATTTGCATATTTTCCAAAATTGAAAAAAATGGCAGAAAGGGGTTCGAAATGGTCCAGTAAGTCCCCCACAATCAAGTTTGGTCGAAATTATAGCTCTAGAACGTTTTTTAATAGCGAACAATAACATTGAGTAGCAGGCGATGGTTTAACTTGCCATAAAAAAATGATTTAAAGCCATAATTTCGACCAAAAATGATTGTGGGGGACTTACTGGACCATTTCGAACCCATCCCTGCCATTTTTTTCAATTTTGGAAAATATGCAAATTTTCCGACCTCATAAATTTGCATAATGCCCTAAGGCAAAATTCCATTTGAAAATTGTTGGATATGATGTAGATAGTCCTTAAACGTCATATCCAGTCATTTCCAGCTTTTTCCCGTTTAATTACAGCTCATTTTTATCGAAAATCCAAATTTGTTCGAGAAATTTCTACCGTATACCTACAGTATCCATGGTGACCCCAATATTTTATTATCATCAGATGCCCAAGTCATGGGCCTACCAATTACAAAAGACCTCATTTTGATTGCACTTCTACTATTAAAAATACAACAACAAATATCGCGGCACGGACTTATCGAACAACCTGATAAATGTTATGGTATTCAAGGAAAAATCCTGCAATGGATATCAAATTTCTTGAAAAACAGAACATTTAGGTTTATGGTTAACGGTAAATTATCATCATCTTTGCCAATAAATCTTGGAACACCTCAAGCATCTGTCTTAAGCCCTTTACTCTTTACACTTTACATTATTGACATTCCAGAAAACTGTCCATCTTCTTGCAAACTTTTTGCTGACAATACAAAGCTTTATGATGAAGTAGTAGATAATACTATTTTCAAAACCTCTCTCACTGCTTTTAACACTTGCAGTAATGGCTGGCAACTTCCAATTAACGAAAAAAAGTCAGCAATTATGCACATCGGCACAAAAAATCTTTGTTGTCCTTATTATTTAAATGAAACCTTACTACTTGATGTGTCTGAGTTCAAAGATCTAGAAGTATCATATAATTCTTCTTTATCTTTTGACTGTCACATAGCTATAATTGTTAAAAAAGCTGCTAACACAGCTAATTTAATTTTTATTGATAAGATTTTGTTTTTTCAATAAAATGTTTTAAAAATATTGAATAATCTTTTTTCAAAAATATTTTAAACATATTGTTTAAAATAAAACACTTTTAAAATAAAGTGAAAAGTGTTGGTTCTCAAAAACGGCTAGCCGTTCCTCAAAACGGCTAGCCATAACGGAGAACATATAAAAAAGTTGTTGGTTCCTAAAATCGGCTAGCCGTTTTATGGAACGGCTAGCCGTTCTTGAAATCGGCTAGCCGTTCTTGAAATCGGCTAGCCGTTCTATAAAACGGCTGGTTCAACAAATCGGCTGCAACATATATATATATATATATGTTGCAGCCGTTTTTGGGAACCAGCCGTTTTTGAGAACGGCTAGCCGTTCCTAAAACCGGCTAGCCGTTCCTGAAACCGGCTAGCCGTTCTCAAAAACGGCTGGTTCCCAAAAACGGCTGCAACATATATATTTCAAATGCATTTGCAAATGGTAATTCTAAAACTGAACCAGAATTATCAGAGCAGTGATACATCTGAAGAAGATACTGACTCTGGATCGATTTAAACTGTTTTGAGCATTTTATTTTTTTTATCTCAATTAAGGCTATTATTATTTTGTTAAGCTGGCTAATATCACTTTATCTCTATTAAAAACTGTATTAAACAAACACACTTATATATTTTAGCCCCCTATTATTTCATGCGGGTCAGACTTTAAATAAATAATTTGTTTTTAGTTAATGAATCTTTTTTCACCACTTTTTTTATCGCTGAAACATTTTTTGTTTTATTATAATTTTTTATTGTAACATGTTGGATAATATTACCTTTTTCAATAAAGTGTTATTAAAAAAAATAAATGACAAATTTAATAACAACATTAAAGCAAAATAGAAAACTTTACTGAAAATTTGATTAAAAAATTTATTATTATTTAACTGTCAGATCTAAAATCAGCTTGGAATTACAGAATATCCCAATTTTAGCAAATTTTGATTTGATGCAATGATAAATAAAAAAAGACTTAACAAATGCTCGCTAAAATCGCATACCGTAAAAGTGAAAAAAAAACTTTAGGTTGCAACTGTTTTACATTATAAGTAAACTATAATATGACATCTTAATTGTTGAAGTTTAATAGCATTATGTTGCATATGAAGAACAGACGAAATATGCTTTTTTTCAACCAAATAAAAGTCAATCATCAGAAAAAACGTAAAATGTTATTAACAGGATAAACTATATTGTATTTATGTTATTGAAGAGTGTTGATATAAAAACTTGTGTTTGGCATTTTTCTAAAGTAACCAATTCTTCACACAAATCTTATTGCTCAAAAAGCTAACCAAATTCATGTGTCAACATTTAAAAAGTTATTTATTAAGCGCAAAATCAATGACATCATTCAAAAAAAAACTATTTTTTAATTTTGATATTACAACCTGTAATTTACAGAATGTCATAAACATCGAAGGGTACCATCATAATGATAATTCAGTATTCAATCATTATTTAGTTGCATAATTTCATATAGCCAAAAATGTAAATTTTTGATTGTCTTTAAAATGCAAATTCAATGTTTGAAAAGTTGGCATTTTGATTTTCGTTGCTTGGGGGAGATAACAACAACTATCAAACATTTACACGTATTGCACTTTCATCAAAGCAAATCTATCAAAGAAAGGATCAAGAACAAAAGTTATATATCACGGTAACCATTTTTTTAAGTTTTTAAACTTTAAGATGAATTTCTTATGTTTTTTAGTTGATGGCGTTACGTAAAGAATCGTGGGCTTGCAGAAGTATTAATGGCACAAAATGTGATTTCTTTGTAATTATAAAGCCACCAAAATTGAAAGATTCAAGGGTCGATGGTATTTGTTATTATTATTATGATAGCATTATGGCTGCTAAGAATATTAATGCAATGAAAAGATGCCAAGATATAATAAGTGAAGAAACGGTAATTTTTTACAATAAACTACTTTATTAAGGCAAGCATTATCTGATTATTGAGCTTTTAACTTTTCAAATGTTCTCTTTGAATTTTATCTAAAACATTATTCCACAAAAGGATAATTTTTGCACTTCTCTTTTTGTGGAGCGGTATAACCTCTTACTTTTCAAAAGATTGTAAAAAATTCGGTTAAGTAATTTTTTAATATTTACCTGATTTACAGATTTTTGATGACGTGGAATTCAGCGGTGATATCCGCTTTTGTCACAAAAATGTTATACTGATGAAATGCACAAACCGTATTCTTTCGTCACAAACAACGTCAATTTTGACAGCATGATCTATGCCTTTGTTGATCCTAAGTTATCCTTTGAAGACCTATTTTTTCAACCCTTATGGCATGTTTAAAATATTTCCAGTTTTTTTTTAGAATTAAATGTCACTTCAAACAGCAAAAAAGGTATAAAACCATCTAGGCATTGATTATCAAAGATGACACTTGAATTTTTTCGTAACAAAGTAAACTTGATTGTTATTAGTAAAACTAAAATTTAAAAATGTTAGCAATAGAGGATAAATAATGAGCGAAATAAACATATATACAAATAACTTAAACACCTTTTAGGCATTATACTACACTTTAGATCAATACAATCAACTTGTTCCAAGAGTTAAAGAAGATAAAGAATATGTTGCTTTGATATTCAATGAACAAATGAATGGAAGTCATAGCAATTGTGCTCATATGAAAAGTGGCTTATTTTTCTATGGCAATTCAGGATTTTATTTAACTCATTCTGTTCCACAATATGTTAAAGAATTAATTTTTATCGACTTTGCAAATAATGGTCTTGAAAAATGCCAACATTTTTTTTGTTGTACTATTGGGAAAGAAGCTCTGGATGTTTTGGCTCAGCATTTGTTTATTTCACAGCAGGGATGAAAAATGCGGCCGGCCGGCCGCAGGCCGGCGCGGCCGGCCCGGCCGCTCAATTTTTTTGCCAAAAATTTTTAAGCTATTTTCCTCAAAATTTACGAAAAACGAAGAACTTTACGTGTTCTTCTTGAAGTTTTTGAATTATATGAACATTAAGTATTTCATTAGAAGCTTCAATTCCCCATTTTTTGTCGAAAATCAGAAAATTTTCCCCCAAACGTTAGTATATCAACAAAAGTTTTTTCAATAAATGTAACCTATTTTGCAAAATTAAGGTTGATTATGCACTTTACAACACCTCAAAGATACAAAATCGCTTTAAAAAATTTTTATACGTTAAAATACACGTTTTAAAAATTTTTAGTGTTTTAATGCGGCCGGCCGCGGCCGGCCACGGCCGCGGCCGGCCAAAAATTTTAGGCCGCGAGGCCGGCCGGGCCGACGATTTTCGGCCCGCGGCCGCATTTTTCATCACTATTTCACAGCCAAAATTCTTAGAACCCATCAAAAGACATAAATATATTCATCCCGTATTTCAAAATGGTTATTTACTTCAAATCCAAAATGATGTTTTTGAACAAAGGGATTATTTTGAACGACTCCAATTTACGACTCCAGGTGGTTTGGTTGTTGATGTATTTTCACAATCTGTCAATAGAAATCAAAATCTATGGCGTGACATTCCTGCTTATTACACTAAAAAGGTTTTTGTTGTTTCAACTTTCTGGAATGAAAAAACAAAAGTCAAGAAACCTGTTGATGGATTGAAAGTTGTGATACGTACAAAAGTCAAATATGAGAATGGTGCTGGTGTAACATTTGAACATACTCAAGATCACTCAAAAATGGCATTTGCTAGCCCTAAAATATGTTTTGGTGATGTTAATTTCACGGTAAGATACTTAAAGTAGCCTCCATTTATGACCGCTGGAGGTTATTTTTTTGGAACGATAATTGAAAGTTAATTTTATTATACAATTTTACTTTATTAAAGCGATTCTATTTTTATATGATAATATATATCATTTTTGCGTAAGTATTCTTCAACGCTTTTATACAAGTGAAAAAAATTAAACAATGAACCATTCGGTTGTCAGCTATAACTGAGTCAATAAAATATTCAGCACACTTTTTTAGGATCAAGCAACACATCGATCTGGTGGTATTTATGTCTTTGAAAATGCAAATGTATGTGAAGCTATTCTTGGAACATTTGCTTTTACAAAAAAGAAGAAATATTAATGTATAAGTGCCTTATATAAATGAATACTTTATATATAAAAGTGTTAATAAATGATATAAAAATATGCAAACGGGGAATATAAGTACATAAAAGCCACACGATTCTTCAGAAATTTTGTTTTATTTACAAATTTTTTAAAACATTTTTCCATCCCCATTGTTTGAAGACAATCCCCTCCCGAGTGCCAAAAAACAACGTTGAACCAGAAAGTGTGAAATACATTATTTTTGTACCTTTTTTTACTGAACAACGATATTTAATAAATTTTGTAAATTACATCATATACCATTTTTCGCAAAATTGAAACATTTTTTATTACTTAATAAGTTTGTTTGATATTAGAAACTGAAAAAATATGTCGTTCATGGTTAATAGAATGAGGAATGTCAAATATACAATTGCTGCTATAAACAAAGCCATCATCGCTCATGTATTTCTAAAAAAACAACAAATGCAAAGGGTTAGCAAATCCAATTTTTCATACGTTTAAAAAGCCCATAAATTTTGAAGTTGGCGTTTTGCCGCTGTTGATCATTACTTTATGAAATTTTGATTCATTTGATTTTTTGTAAATTTCCAACGATTCTACAAACCCATGAAAAAAATCAAAAGCATTACTACTGGATATCCTAAAATAGTTCCAATAAAGCTGTACTACAGCATTCTTTAAAACAGTAGCTGTAGCTTAGTAGAGACACACCTACTGAGCTACAGCTACTGACCAACAGTCACCAACAGTTTTTTGCAGGTAATCTAACCCAGTAATTCTTTTACCCCTTATTTAATAAAATAAAAAATCATACCTAATTTCCTTTGTAATATCATTGGCAACTAAATGCTGATAAACTTTATCAAAGCTGATAGAAATTTGAATAAAGTTGTAGTGAAGTGAAGGGAATGAACATTCTTTGACATTAAAACCATAAATACTTTTTTCATCCCCCTTGAAAGAAAATTCAGGAGGAATTAAATTTGTTGGAATTATAAAATCTAGCGATGAACATTGATATACGCAAGAATTTTGATTCAAAGTTGCATTACTCAAAAAACGAATTGTATGTATTACATTAAGTTTTCTCTTTTTAATTTGATTAAAATATTTTTGATCATTCATTAAAAAAATTTTACAAATATCTAACCGCCACCATATAGCTGATACTGTAAAGCTTTCAAGCTTAATGGGATATCGATCGCATTCATTTTTCATAGCTTTATTGATTCTTGATAATTCAAAAGCTGTTATACCATCCGAAAGTTGAATAACGCGAGCCAATAAAGCATTTAAAGGTGTAAAAAATTTATTTTTCATTAAAGAAAAATTTGTATTTAAAAATGGAAATTTCATAAAATCTGTATCCATTGAAATTAAATATTCTACTTGATTTTTTTCTTCAATATATTTACGTTCATCAATAGAAAAATCATCTTCAAGACCAAAATATTCCATCATTGTATACCAATTTAGCTTTTGAATTCGAGATACAATTTGTTTTGCAATGGAATTAAAAACGGTGTCACTATCAAGAATGCATAATTCTTTGCAAATTTCTGCAAGTTTATGATCACTCATATCTGCCAAAAATTTGTCCTTTTTTCGCACAATTTGAATAAACTGTTGCAGACATTGTGAAGAACATGGTACTTTTACAGGGTTTTTGATTGTTGTCATTTCTATAAATTAGTAATCCATCTTTTTTAACAATTTTCTTGAATAGAGTAGTGCTAGTTTGCGCATGTAAACAAATTTTTAAGAGCAAGATTTTGACATTTTTGATAGACTAATGAACGGAATGTACTCATTTTTCAAAAACTTAAAAAAATTTGACCCTCCCTAATTTGCGGTACGGTCCACTAATTAAAAAAAACAGAAATTATAAGAAGTCAACTAAAATGCTTAAGTATCTCAACTGTGTCCCCCGAGAAGAAAGAAAGCAATACTATTGTTATCTTAAATCGCCTCTCACCGAACATGTTGACAAAAACACATACCAATAAGATTTTCTAATAAAGTAGAAGACTTCATAACTTTTTCATTGACTTCAAATTTTCCGTTATCAACAGATGATTGAAGAATATACATTTTGAATCAACAAAAATTTTCAATATTGGTTTACCAACATAAGTACAAAAGCAAGGGAATAAATACAACGAAAAGGTAAAAGTAGCAAAAATTAATGTTTTTGTGTCCGTCTTTGCTCATTAAGAAAAACTTAACTGTTGACAAATGCCAACGTTCTAGAAAATAGTGGAATGGACAAACGCAATGAAACGAACCATAAAACTTTTGATTATGGATAGAAGACTCACATTTAGGGGTGATGAATCACTGCAAAAAAATTCGCGAAGTAAACGCCAAAAAATCGACAAATCGCAACGAATTATTATATGCAATTTTTTTTGCACATTTTTGTAAGAAAAAATACTTGTAACATTTCAGCAAACAGTTCATATCAAAAGCAGCAAAAAATGAAACAATATTTTCGTTTGATTTGGCCGCTTTTTTATTTTGTCATCTTTTATATTTGATTAAACTGACATAGTCTAACTATCCTCTTTTTACTTTACTTTTTTTTAATAATAGGAAGCAATATTTTTAGACCTTTTTTCATTTTTGAACGTAAACTGGGGTAAGCACAAATCACCTGTTAACTCTTATATATGTAGTGTGTGATTTGATTTATTTATTTATACTCATCCTCGGCTTAATAAATGTCAAAACAGCAAAAAGTTTTTGTTGCTTTCAAACAAAGAAAAAGCAAAGGAGTGCAATAGTAAATAATAGAACTGTTTAGTATTTTTTCCGTCATTTTGGTCATTGTTGTTCTTGCAAGTAAGCTTTTCATTCTAAAACTTATACGAATTTAAATCTTAAACTCTTTTTAGTGACAATGCAATCCAGCTTTGCAACGAACCGAGGAACAATTGTCAATGCTTGAAGTATGTCCTCGAACAGGCCGTGAATGGGATGCCTGTTGCAAAGCTCATGGATATATTGGCCGATCTGGAGAAGCATGTGATAGAGGTGGACCTATGTATTGTAGTTAAAGTGATATATTAGTTTATGATTGAGTTTATCAAATTTGTTATAACATAATTTTTCAATAAAAAAATAAATGGCTTTTTAAATAAGAAATCAATCTTGACAAGCAAGAACAAGCAGAAAACAGCTAAAGTAATTTGGATTCAGAGATATTTGTTGTTTCCGGGACTCTAAACTGTATATTATTGAACAATAAAATAAGAACATTATAAACTTTAATGATTAGTTAAAAAAGGTCATAAATGGTTTACAACACTTGTTGAACTGGTTAACTCATATCGTAATATGAGAAACTTGGGTCTTAAAAATACATTTTTAACTGAATGAAGATGGTTATTATAAAATAGTAAATATTTTATTACTTATAATAACTCCGTAATATTTCTCTGTAAGCATGTGAAATCTAACAATTTTCACACACTTGCAGAGAAATTCGTATCTGTTTCTTTCTGGATTTTCAATCCAAATCGTTGTTTTTTTGAATAGAATTATTCATGATAAACTGAAAGTACGATGGTAATATGTTCGTTGAAGGAAAAAATGAATGCTAAGTAAATTTGCTTCAACTTTTGTTTTCTGTTTCTGTATATATAAAATTCGATTTTTATCGTTTTTATATTTTTTAAGAAAACTGTTTATCAATAATGAGGATTAAACCTTTTTTTAATAAAGCAAAGCATTTTTAAAAGCTGCAAAGATTTGATAGCGACAAAAAAGGGGTGCCAAAATAAAAAAAACTTGAAGTGATTCGATTTTTTTTTTCAATAAACTGGATTGACAAGCTTTAAATATTTAAAATGATAAGTTTCAAAAAACTGAAATTGCTGAACAGTTCCACTACACGATTTCTTTTTTCTAGGTTTTTTAAACTGGTCAGCCGGCTGACAAATGCGCTCTTTCACTCGAATGTTAATATTTATTCATAAAAACAACATTTCACAAACAAAACAGAAGACAGATATCGAAAATTTTTACCACGTGATCATTCTCTATAACTCGAAAAACATGAATTGTAAAAGATACCGTAACTCCCAGCTATCATTTTTTGAATTTTTTTCAACTTTGAAATTTCTTCATTCCACCATGAACCACGGCATACAATAGGTGGTATAAAACAAAAAACGTTTGTATCAAAAATGTTATAAATGATTTCAGCAAGGCGAGGATTAGAATCATTTAGATGAAGAGAAATTAAGGCGCGATTGTTACTTTTCTAAATGAATTAGTCATATATGTATTACGAAAGAATATAGAAAGGTTACCTTTAAATGCTTGTAAAAATTAAGTAAACAATTTGAAAAAAGTTTAATGATATCTTCCAATGCAACTGCTTCACCATTACTATATTTTACAGCACAACTAGTTAGATAACATTTTTTAACACCAGCTGATAAAAATTTGAGTTCATCATAAAAAAGATTTTTGTGAATAAGTGTTAAATCTCTTGCATCAAAACGATATATTTTTGGAATAGGAGTTAAAGATTTCCACATGTTTGTGTATGTTTCCGCAGAAAAAATATCTAGCTTTTCAGTAATCCAGATTTTGATTTTAGCTTCATCAAAGATATCTTTAAAAGATTTTCCCCAATATGAGTTTTCAATATCTTCTGTGTTAGTGCCCCATTTGCCTTGACTGAAACGTAAGCTATTGATGATTTTTGATAAAAAATAATTTACAACATTTAATTAATTTTTGGTATACGTTTGTTGAAGAAGGATTTGTCCAAATACATTTCATTATTGGAAGTTGCAGCGAAAACTGTTGGGGTGAACATGTTTCAAGAAATTGTTGAGAGCTAGTAATGAAAAACTTTGATATATCGAGATTTTCCATTTTTGAATTAATATCGGCTAAATAGAGAATATATATGTCCGCAACAAAACCAGCAACTATAGTTAATAGTGTTGGGCTGACAAATTGGAACCAAAAAAGTCTGATTTTTTCAATAAAAAAAGACAAAGGGCAGATCTAAATAGAATATGAAAACAATTATAATAGACAAGTCACTATTTCTGTTGTGATGGACAATCAATATATTTTTTTAACTTTATAAGGGTAACGGACTTTTATCACGCTTGCCGTAGAGGGTTCCAACTCAATCCGGAGTTGAGACACCATATTTTGCCTGTATACTCGTCATAGTAAGGGATAGTTAGGGACAAAATATCAGCTGCGGAATTCCACTCTCTGGGATTTAATAGCTAAATGAATATAGCTGGTAAGTAACAGACGTTTGCTATAGATTATCTATAGATTTAGATACTTTCTTACCACTTCAAATGCATAAAAAACTAATAAATTACAGTTTTCTTTTTATTACGCTGTTTTAAATTTGTTGCAAATAAAATTTTATGACAAAAAAGCTATCGTCTGCTATTTATCAACTATATTCCTTTAGCTATTAAATCCCAGGGAGTGGAATTCCGCAGCTAATATTTTGCCCCTTACTATACCTTATTATGACCAGTATTTGGACAAAATATGGGTTCTCAACTCCGGATTGAGTTGGAACCCTCTACGGTTGGACGTTGCTCCCCATATGATCCAACTTATTACTATATAAGTGTTTTTGTGCGACACCATTTTATTATTTTTAATGTGTTCAGCATTATCACGGCAACAGTTAATATAAAGTAAGTATTGTGAAGATCAGTAACAAATATTTTGCCCAATATGGGCTAAAGAAAGTCTTAAACTTGATTTAATATGAGTTTCCTTAACGGTTTTGATCAGGTTAAAAAATTCTTGAAATATTCAAACAAATTTGACACGCTAAATGCTTTTTTTTGTCACAAATGTGGGCATAAAACAGAACGATCAATTGCTAAAAGCAATCTGTCCTTTGTTTTAAAAAAAATTAAAAAAATTTTCTGTGTTTGTTGCATCGTTGACTAACGTTAACGTTAGTGTATCAATATATTGCTGCTTTAAAAGTTTTGCAAATGTTTCCTTCGTCAATGAAATTTTTTTCTCTTTTGATGCTTTTTCTTGTGAGCAAAAAAATCATAGTATCATAAAAGAAATTTATAACAAAATCAATAAGTATATCCATCATATTTGTGAAACTGTAATTTAATGGATAAAAAAGTATATCAAAATTATATGCATTTAAATCAACTTTTAACTTCTAAAAAGCTTCTGGTAAATAAGAATATGTTGTCTTAAATTCATCTTCGTAAAATGTCTCTTTAATGAAAACTGTATTGGAACAAAGAAAAAAAGCGGTTTTGCAAAATAAGTCAACAGTAAACATTTTTTTGAAACACATGTTTTTCAAAGATTGCATTTTGAAAGTATCATTGGGAGAAAAAAGAAAGTTGTTTATGTTTTTTTATTTTTTTCCTTTGCATTCGATGCACTCATTTTTGCAAAAACAAAATTAAAAACAAAAGAGGGTCCACACTGCCCTTATAACTTATGTGTGTCAATGTTGCATCCATAAAAGAAAAACCACCCTTGCTTTGAGGCATTTTCTTTCTAAATGTTTTTTTTTCGTTGAAGTTGGAGAGCTTGGCATCAAAAGACGAAAAATATTTATGTTATTTCTATTTTTTTAATGAAGAATTTATTATTTTCATTTTGAAATTATTTTTTTAACATTTTTTTCTGTTAAAAATGCTATTGGAGGTTGGAAGTAAAAGTTTTTGCAACTATTATATAAATAGTGTTTAGGAATAGTAATGGTCACACGAGTTTTTCTTCTTTTTAAAAACAGAATATTTCTTTTTAAAAATTTGCGAGTGAGCCTTTTTGAGCTATTTGAAGAGAAATTATTTGTTTTTTATTATGATTTATTGAATCCATTCCAATATTTTTAACCATCATTTTACCTTAGTGTTTTGCGCTGTCAGATAATTGCGGCTGAATCGCTGCCATTCTGTTATTATTTTCTTCCTTAAATTTTTACATTTCAGACACATTCATTCCTCTCTCTTTCCTTTAAGTGCTTCAATAAAAATGCCTGGTAAAGATCCCGCTGATAACGCTGCTGATATGTCAAATTCCAATAATGCAAATACCAATAATGCAGCATATTCAGCAGCAACTGATAATCACGCAGATCAAATGAATCCAAACAATGCAAAAGGAGGCAATTAAGAATGCTGCCAGTGTTGATAATACTTTCCAATTTCTTTATTGCTTTTTTTCATAATTATTAAAATGCATTTTTGTTAATCTCTGCTTTTTTTCGTATATACCTCAAATATGTTCATTTTTATATAATAAAGTAATATAAGCACAAGCTTAACTCTATGTACAACAAGTTGTATGATAATAATTCGGATATAATACAAGGCATATTTATTTAGTCAGGGAATTGCTAAAGTAATAAAACTTTATAAAAAAGTTTTACAAAAAATAAAAAATTATTTTTAAAATACTTTGTAGTAATATCTCATTTTCGGTTTTGTGTTGTAGTTTAAAGATGTTGGATTTGAGGCTATCACATTTACTTATAACATTCCATTAACAATTACTAGACATATTGTTATTCACAAAGTCAACGATATTAAAAGAGCCTATCTAAACTGGCATAAAAAATGACTGGTCTATTATAATTGCTCACTTTTTTATTAAGAAATTGCCATTTTTTTCTAATGAAATATTCATATTTTGTTTGGTACAAATTCTGCTATTACAGCATTATATATATATTTATTCACAGTGCGATTTTTTCCAACTAGTGGGTCATCAAATTTTGATCGGTCTAGTCCACGTTTAGCAGCCCATTCCAGGGTTTAATGCTATTTTGCGATTTCTATTTTTGTTATTATGTTAAAGAATTATATCTTTCAATTTTCTGACCTGAGATACAAGGTTTATATTATATTTTTCTATCAATTGTTCTTATAGGGTAATGTGCAATAGTTTTTAAATGAATCCAAATGCATGCAGAAGTTCGTGAAAGCAAAATGTTCCTATAAAGTTTCAAAGCAAAACTGTTTATTTGCTAGTTGATAAACGGTAATACATTCTACGTTTTTTAAATTTATAAAATATTTAAAAAAACAACTTCTATTGACTTTGCCGCTAGAAAGAAACTAAAAATCATTTTTTTAAACGCATTTGGGCGTCGCTCGTTTCAATTTTTTTCTTTGCAGTTTTTTGGTGTGACTGACGTAAAAAGCAAATGTATGTTTGGACGTATTAATTGATTGCATAAAAATAAACATCTATTTTATCATTATTTTCTTTGATGATTTAGCATTGATATAGGAAAATAGTACTCTCTTCAATTTTTGTGTCACAATTTTTCTAACCAATTTTTTTAAATTGCGTTAAGCAATGAACATGTTCATTGCTTATTTTTAAATAAATAATGTTATGGACATGAAAGAATGCGTTCAAGCCTAGTGCATATTCTAGTTCATGACATAATATTATTAAGCAAAATCCATTTACAGTGTTAACACTGCATTCTACGCTTTTAAAATAGACTAAATATTCAAAAAGTATCATTAAATTAGTACCACAAATTTTTTTTGGTACAAAAAAGTACAAAAAGTTTATTTGTTTTCTGCTAATAAAAATTTTGGTACGTCTTGTAGTTGCTTGTTGACATAAAAAAAATGTGTATTTGTTTAACAAAAATTGACTGTTGAAATGATATGAAAGTTTTTTTTATCAAAAAATAAAATAATATTATATCTATTTCTTTTCAGTCTCTGATGATTTAAAATTAGTGCTATTCTATGACGCAAATCTGTAAAACAAACTTTTTTTCTATTGGTACTTTAATGGCATATACTTCTGCCCAGATAATGCCGTGTATAAGTTCATGTGATAAATTTATTTTAATAAATCTTTCTAAAATGGTAAAACAGGATGCTTCAAAAAGTTTCCCGGTTTAAAACAACTGGCAAACTTTGTGTATAAAAGTTACAAAAAAAGGGATTCAACCATTAATGTAAAAAAGATGTTTCAATCCAAATCTTGAGTCAAAAACTATTCGAATTTTGCCAGCTGTTTTTAAATTGGGGAAATTCATGAGACACCCTGTACTTGTGATATTTCAAAATATATATCAAATATTAAAACCCCATCATAAAACTTTTTTCTTTTCTACCAACGTTGTTTTTAAAAAATAAAGCATTCTATGAAAGCAAAAAAGTATTTTACTCACATTTGTGTTTTCTTTTTTTTATGTTATCGATAAATCCAAATACTTATTATTTTAAATCTGACAAATGTTTAAGATAAAGTATACGTATAATGTGAAAACAATTCTTTTAGAACTGGGATGTGTCCTAAAAGCAAGAGATTAAATGATAAATACTTTCTTCTTTAAAGAATTTTCGTCTTTCGATGCCTTTCCTCCTAGTGGGTAGGAGAAGTGAAGTAGCATAAGCAAAATTTATAACAGAACCAAAGAGTATTGAAATTATATTTGTGAAAACTGTAATTTAATGGATATATAAATTTATCAAAACTGTCTGCACTTAAATCAACTGTAAATTTATAAAAAGCTTTACTAAAACATTTGAGTTTCTTGGCTTTTTACTGTAACTCTAAAGCTGGTTAACCTTTACTCCTTCTCTTACTTTTTCGTATAACTTTTTACATGGAAAAATTTCACAATTTCCAAAAGATTTTTTTTCTTAAGCAACCGTTATGGTTTTTAAAATTTTTTAAAACATCTTAAACTAAAAATAGAGATAATTCTTTCCGCTATAGCCTCAAGCTTTATGTTTTGGCGTGATATTTAATAAAGTTACCACATTATCCGTGATAGTATAAACATGAATTTCGCAAGGATACCGCAACATTTATTGATAAATTTTTTCATTTTAGACTCATATACCTCCTTCCACAAAACAACTTTAACGAAAAAATGCCAGGAAAAGATCCAAAAGATAATTCTGCTGATCAGCAAAATTCAAACAATGCCAACACTAATAATCCTGCATATAAAGCTAACACCGACAACAAATCTGATCAAAAGAATTCCAACAATCCAAAATGAGGAAATTAACAGTGTTGCTGCCATTAATGGTACTTTCCAATTTGTTTAATGCCAATTTTTTTCTTTCTTTTTGAAACACATTATGTTAATTTCTGCTTCTTATGTATATGCTTTAAAAGTGTTTATTAAAAATTTTAAACTAATAAAGTAATGCTGGCACAAATGTAAATTTATGTACATCAAATCTAAAAGTAATAGTTCGGTTCTAACATGTTTATCGTATTTTGAAATAAAGTAACAGAACTTTAAGAAAATTTAACTTAAAAACTGTAAAATATTTTTGTGTTAATTCTTTATTTTCATTTTTGTTGTGTCGTTGAAAAAGTTTATTACTCTCTCCCCTTCTCAAATACGGGTTTGTATCACAGGCACTTCACCAAATTTTATTCAATTCTGATATGTTATTGTCTTTCAAACAGCTAAAAGAATTTGGGTTGTAGCCCTCTTTTTTAATGTGACACGGGTTTTTTACTTTTATTTATTTTTATAACTATTGCTTTTATCAGATAACATTGATTAGTGTAAGAAATTACTTTTACAAATCAAACTCATTGAAACTTTTAAACAAAATAGAAAAGCCATAACAAACAACAGTATTATGCAATGCACAAATTTTGTACTTTTAAAGTAATAGGATGAATATCTTTTTTCTATGGTTCTCGAAGTGATTAAATATTCAAAAAGGATAACCTTGCATTTATCGATTTTTCTTGCAGGAAAAACTATAAAGTTAATTCCTTTTCTTTTCTCAAAGGAGCATAAAAATATTTTTGCACATATGTTCCTTTGTGCGTCTTTGAGTGGTGTAGTCTGCAGATCAAAAAATTTGTGTGATTATTTAGGGGCTCTTTGTCAAAAATTGATTGCTGAATTGAAATTTGTAAATTATATTTTGTTTCTTTCTTTTCATTTTGCAATGATCGGAAATTAATATTGTTATAAAAAATAGCTTTCTTTCTAATATTCCGTGACACAAATCTTTGAAACAAATTTATTTTTATAATGGAACTTTAATGGCATACACTTCTGACATATCCATTACATGCATAAGTGAGAAATTTATCTAAAAATCTCCACACAAAAATAAATGGTTCTAAAATGATAATACAAAGTGATTCAAGAAAAAATCCAATTTGATAAAAGCAAGTAAATTTTTTCTAAAAATAAAAAATTAAAAACAAAACATGTTTTTTTTGTTTTTGTTTAAAAAATCAGTCAAATTTTGATGTTTTTAATCTGAAAACATAATGGCAAAAAAAAGCTGAATTTAATAGAAAAAATTTTTCAGCTATTTATAAATTGGACTTTTCTGGAATCACCCTGGACTTGCAACATTTTCAAATATATTAAATATTAAAAAGTTTTTTTATAATTCTCTCAGACTTTGTTTTTAGGAAAATAAAATTTTTTCTTTAAAGCAGCAGAAACATTTTACTCACACTTGTATGTCCTCTTTTTAGGTTATCTTCGAATATTTAGTGCATCTGTGTATACTAAAGTATAATCCTTTTTACATACGAGTATGTGCTGAAATCATGAGATTAAATATTTGTGAAATTTTAATGGCAGAGTTTTTGTGTACTTTATTCTGTTATCAATAACTCTTCATTTTTCCCGCTCTGTCTTTAAAATCAGACATTTAAAGAATAAATTATATTAAAAAAATAGATTCATAAAAAATTCTTTAACCTCAATAGACAATATAAATATAATTCACAGTATAGAAATATTCTAACATAAATTCTAACAATACATAGACAGCTCTCAAAATTTATCAACAATATTATAATTACTAACATTTAAAAGATTCATGGCAGCTGCAATTTCTTTCTTTATTGCTTCTATTTTTGCAGAATTAAATCTAATCCAAACTTGAACATTTTCTGGCTCAAATCCAATGTTTTGAGTAGCAAGATTCAACAAAGCTTTTATAAATCCAGCTAATAGCTTTTGTGGAGTTGCTCTTCTTTGTCCACAAAGTGTTTCAAAAACAGCAAAAAGAGTGCCATTTTTATCTTTTTTTACAGTGTTGCCACTATAGGTTACAAAAGATTCTAAAGGATATTTTTCATTTCCATATGTAGCCATTTCAAGCATGTATAATAAATCTGAAAGTATTTAGACTATAGTATACTATAGTACTAGTGATAATTGTTTTTTGAAATCTGTAAAAACAAACCTGAAACAACAAATTTCGGATATTTTGTTTTTTCGTTTTCTGCTCTGTCACCGATAATAATTGGATCTTCATGAAAACTTATTGCCATTGGAAAAGATGTTTCATCTAAAAAACATTATAATCATATACCGCTTTTTATCAAACTAATAGAAAGGTTTCATGTTATTTTCTGACAGCTCTAACACCGTACTAAGATTTTTGTACACAAACATCTCATGTCATTTAAAGCTTCCAAAAAAAACTTACGATCAGCATCTTTTAATCGCCCAATATCTTGAATCCAAATATATGAATTCCAATTGCTTAAACATATTTTTACAGTTGTTGAAGGATTAATACTTGGTGGAATTGTACGAAAATAAGGTCCAATGATTGGCTCAAAAAGAGTCGTAAAAAATCCATCCGTTTCAATTTTAATCGTAATTTTCGCTGTATGATATTTGATGTCGTCATATTTTCTATGATACAATGACCAGCATTCAAAGCAATGTCTAAAGTCGTTTGCTTCTGTGATCAAGAACTGAAAATATATTTATTGTAGGGTTTTGCTTCTCCAAATGGGATTTGAAAATGCGATGTTCTGCTTACCGGCAATCTTTTCAATTTTTGGAACTCGCAAGGGAAAAGTAACAGACAAAACTTACATAATAGCTATCCGAATCATAGCTATTTACTTCAAAAATGCTTTCATATGGTAATAACATTTTTGCCGGAAATTCTGCAATTTTATGCATCCATTTTTCACCAATTCTCATTTTTTCTAAATCCAGCGTATTCAATGAACATGGAATAACCTTAAATTTATTGATTGTATTTCCTCTGATGTCTTCAATCATTGTTGAAATAACATCAGGCAAATATGTTTCATATCCATTTTCAATGATTATTCGTTTCTTTGATTTTATAAAATCTCGAAATGGTTTTAGCCGCGGAGTTGGGGAATTTGCAGTAATGATTAACTTTTTGAAGTTTTTATCGCTCATTATTATAGCTTTCACTTCTTCGCGATCTAAAAAACTCAAATGCTTAGAAACGCCTATGTCCAGTTATTCTAATCAAACTTAATTAAACTCGCCTTTTTTACCGATATCAATCTTTTGCCATTTAATCATTTCATAAGCGCTTCCTTTCCATTGAAGCTCTGCAACAGTTAACCAAATAATATTTTTTTCAGCAATTCTTTTATTTTCAGAATCAAATTCAACACTTTTTTCATGCGTTAAATGTACTACCGTAACTATTTCTCCATCATTTAATGAAAGATCAGTAGCAAATAATGTTGCAGAAATATTTAATAAGCTTTTATTAATAAAAATATATGGTAGTTTATGTTTAATACAATATTTTTCACAATTCTTTCGAAATAGTGGCAATTTCTTTGAAATATCTTTGTAATATCCATCATCCAAGCCATATAAAGCAAAAACAAAACCATATAAATTTTTCAAGCCATAATCATAATTTAAAATTTTATCAAAAAATTCACCAAAATCATCCAAAAATTCTTCGGTATATTTTTCTCGAATGCATTTACATTTAAGAGTAATAAATTGTAGGCTAATTAAAATTCTTTTTTCAAATGGTTCTGAACCATTTTCTTTTATTAATGAAACATAAATAACATATTCCAAATTTGGGCAGTTACATCCATCACTACTGCTGCTGCTGCTGCTATCACAATCGCTCATTTTTTTATTCAATAAAGTAGATTTTTTAGAGCTGTGATAATTGAAAAGCTATTGTTTTAAAAAAAATGAAGAAGCAAGCAAGCGACAGAAAATAATGTTTTATTTTAAAAATCAATTGTCTGTGATGATTCACATATAGCATCTTTTTTTTTATTGATGATCAAATTTTTCTTTTGTAATGTTACATTTGACAATGGCAAAGACACACAAACAAAAATAAAAGGTACTTCATCTGCAAAAAATTTATTAAACTTTTTTCTTTCTCATATCTTTTATTTCATAGAATTCATTTAATATAAAAATTTTAATTTTCTTTTTCTATTATTGCAACAAATACAATTACACATTTTCTGTCTTTAAAAATGAGCCATGCAATGTATTCTACCTTCTAAGCAAACACGAATTTAATGTTTAAAAAACAGTTAAATTTCTACAAATTAATATGGTTAAATTTGTCAGACTTTAAAATTTATTAAATATTAAAAAGGTTTTAAAAACAATTCTTTTAATTTAAAAAAAAAGTTTTTAAAAGTTTTTAACACTAAAAATTATTTAATACTCATGAGTGTTTGTTATCTTTGTTTCAGCAAGCGTTTGTTGTTGCTGCTGACAAACAAATGTGCAAACATTTGAAGCAATTGTTTTCATTGATATTGAATAATTGATTAATAAAAGAATCAGCGTTTTTTGAAATGGATGATAAATCAATTAATACAAAAACTTACACAAAAAAAACGCAGCTAAAACTAAACGTCATATCAAGAATCCACTTACAAGGGACTGTTTTCAGATGTCCACCCCAGATTTTTTCTTCATAGTTGGGAATCAACAGCTCATAGCAACGTATGAAAAACCCCCAAGGGATTTTTGCTGCTTTAGCGATTTATGGATTTAATAGCATTTTGCTATTAAGTAGCACACGATGAACGTCGTGGTCTATAAATTACGTTGGTGATGGTTTTAGATGGTTGTAAATGCACGGAATATGATTAATTATCTATGAAAGATTATTTTTTAGCCTATTCAACCATTTAAAATCATCACAATCGTTATTTACAGACTATGACGTTCATCGTGTGCTACTTACTGTGTAATAGCAAATTGCTATTAAATCCATAAATCGCTAAAGCAGCAAAAATCCCTTGGGGGGTTTTTCATACCTTACTATGAGCTGTCGATTCCCCATTATGAAGAAAAAATCTGGGGTGGACATCTGAAAACGGTCTCTTGTTAGATAATTTTTTGGACGTAAAACAATAAAAACATTTTTGGCTGTTAAAATAAAAACTGCAATAATTATGTAAAATGTGTAATGTAACCATACATTTATTTTAGCGGATACGAAAAAAAAACAACAATCATAACAATCCACTTACACGAAAATATGTTTCTGTATCTCTTAAGGCATTATAAAGATCGCCATAGTTTGCAAAAGATAAAAACCAAGGGAAAATTAATGTCAATGAGCAAATTATGATTATATATTGTCTTTCATTAATATCTGTCCAAAAATTGAATGCAGGAATAAGTACTCGTAAAAAACAAAATGTTGTAAATGATGCTGCACAAAGTGTTGCAGTATTGCTCGGTCTTCTTTCCAACAAGGAATTCAAATGTGCTAAAATACATTCTTTTTGGAGCTTTTTTTGGATCAAAATTTGATTGTTTAATCTTAAAATAGTTTTTTCATGTTTTATTGCAGCATTGTGAATTGCTATCTCAAAAGCCAAAGTGTCATCATATTGTTTAAATTCTTCTACTGCATTTTTAATCTGAAAAAAAAAGAACTAAGAAGTTGTCTCTGAAAAGAATACAAGCCAGATTAGCATATTTTTACTTACATCAATAGCATGTTTATAATCATCATAAATCTTTAAATATTCATCATCTGAAAGAAGTCCAGAAATTTCACAATATGGTAAAATAAATGTTTTCGGAAATTTAATGTGTTCTGAGAAAAAGGGAAAACCAGCAAATAACCAAACAATGATACAGTTGGCTACAATTAAATGAGTAAGTGTTTTTCCAAGAAATTTCATGTGTGGTTGAGGTATTTCAGGATTTTTACTTTGACACCAACAGTTGGTTAGCCATTTTATAAGATCTTTTCTTCTCATTTTTTTATAGAAGGATGGAAAATGAAAGAACAAAAAAATAGTAGTTTTTGTTGAAAATGACGTTATGGTTTGGTATGACTAAATAATAATCGATAAGATATTTGGAGGGAAAGATGTCACTTATTTTCAATAAAGACATTTGAGACGACCTATTAGAACATTTTTCATAATTGTAATCTCATAAAGTTTTCTACTTCAGGGGTACATGAAAATTTTTTTATTAAAGCAAAAGAAATTTATATTAACCTTTTTTCACGAAAATAAACCTAATCTTCTGTTTGCGTTGCCCCGTCTTCTTTCCACAATATTGTATATTTTGTGGCCCAAAGCTATAACCCAATAACCATGCAACAGCTTTATTAGCTCGAGTAAATAAATCCATAGAATTTGGTGCGCTATCAAGGCATTGTGTCCATGTAATATCAATATCAAAATGTATTTTTTCTTCCACTTAAAAAACTAATTCTAACATCTGCTGATTCATTTCTTGGAACTTTTTTAAATTTAAATGTTTCATTTTCTGTCCAAAGATAGTTCTCCCTCAAGCAACTTACCTTGAAGGAATATGAGTGAAATTAACATGCCCTCAAGGGATATGCCTTGCCCTCAAAAAGTAAGGAATGTGTCTCTAGATACGCTCAAGGAATATACCTTCTAGGATAATGCCCTCCAGGAATATGTCTTTTGGGCTCAGCAAATTTAGCTACCAAAAGCAATGTTTCACTTTCTTTACGACATCCTTTATAAAGCGTTCAATGCACCGTGTTTGTTCAACTACAGCTTACCATGCTTAAAAAATTTTTTGTTTGTAGCAAAATATCTTTTTTTTGATTTTAAACAAAATTCAATCTAAATCAATAAATTATTAATGAATGAACTTCTCAAAAATAAACATTTTTAAAAGTTTATGCTCCTTATTTTTGACGTTTTTCGCTTGCACACTTTTAGATAATTATTTATTCACTTTCATTTTTCCTATGTTTAGTGTCTCATTTCATATCTGTAAAATATTGCCAAGTGAATGCATTATTTCATGCAAATCAAATTTGTTTAAGAATCTCAAAGAAAAACTGGCTAATTTTAAGAAAACTCTAAATTATTACAATGATTGCTTTCAAAATTTCTTAAATATTCAAAAAAGCTTTTAAAAGTTTATTTGCTGCTGAAAAAAACCACTAAAAAGTAGTTTTTCACTTCCTAAAAACAACAGCAGCAGCATTATAGACATGTGTGTTTTTTGTGTATTTTTTTAGCAGACTTTTGTTGTTGTGGCTGCTGATGCTTGTTCATCAATGCTTGTTGCAAGTTGAAATAATTTTTTTGCTATAGACCTACACCAACTTTATCGATGAGTCGAAGGTATCTTGATTGTTAATGAAGTATTGCTTTCTCTTTTTTTTCAACTTTTTCGATGCTGCTGCTCTTTGTTTTTTTTTAAATGTCCTAAGCTATGCAAAACTTCGTGGAAGAAAATTTACTTAAAACACCAAAGCATATTATTAATTTGAAGAGTTAAATTGTTGCATTTATTGTTATGCGTTTAAAATTTATTAAATATTTTAAAAAAAACTTTTAAACGTTTTTTGCTGAAAAAAAAACAACTTCTTTTTTTAAAAGCAACAACAACATTCTAGATGTGTGTTCTCTTTGTGCATTTTTTAGCAACTTTTCTTGTGGCTGCTGAGAAATATTGATGCTTGTTTATTATCATTTGTGGGTTCATGCTAAACTGAGATAAATTTTTTTCGCTACCGGGCTACACCAACTTTATTGATGAAACGAAGGCATCTTGATTGTTAATAAATTCTCTTCTTTTTGATTGCTGCAAGACAATATTTATTATTTTAAAAACTGTTCTGTGGGCATAATATCTTTCATCTTATAAATTGTCCAAGAGCGTGGAAAATCTCATGAAACAAATTTTTTTTAAAATTATAAATAAAAATTATTAATTAAAAGAACTAAATTGTGTTAATTATAGTTATGTATTTAAAATTTATTAAATATTAAAAAAAGTCATCACAGCAAAGTTTTCGTTGAAAAAGTATGCTTCAAAATATTTCTTTTTTTCAAACCTAAAAAAACATTTGCATCAAGTGTGTGTTTTTTCTTTGCGTCCATGTCTTTGGCAGGCTTGTGGTTGTTGTTGCCGACAAACGTAAAAAAGTTTGTGTTCGGTGTTAGCTATTAAAAATGAAATGAACTTGTGAGTAAGAGAGGCTGTATTTAAAGGTTACAACTCTAAACGTAATTAAAGATGCTTTTTTGTTCTAATTAAAGCGGAAATTTTTAGTTGTCGAAACATATTTAAATGAGACGCTTCAAGAAAGCAAAAAAGAAATGTGAAAAATATGTTATTGCAATGTATTTTATTTTTTAAATAAAGTCCTTGTAGTTTCATGTAATAATTTTTTTTTCATATTTTAAGTTTGAAATTGGTATGATTAAAATGTTTGTTACCTTTCAAAAATTTATCAAATATTTAAAAAAAAATGCATGATAAAATAGAAAAAAAGTTTGCTTTTACCAAAGATCAAAAAAGTTTTGAACAAATGTGTGATATTTTTATGCTGAAATTATTTTTTGTTGTTGTTGCTGCCAGACAAATACTTTAATGTATGTGGGTGTGTTTTCTCCAGCAGTTTTTGAAGTGAAACTTTTCAGGTTTTCTTACATATTTTATTGCAAAGGTTGTTAAAAATTAGCTTTTTATATTTTTAAAATAATGCCCTAAAGCATGCAAAATTTCATGTCATATATTTATTTCAGAGGATGTTAGTAAAACTATTAAAGTGTAAGAATAAAAGTGAAAGTGTTTAATAGATTTTAAAAATGTATTAAATATTTAAAAGAAGACTCCGACTTTGTCGCAAAAATGAAAGTTCTTATTTTTATAGCAGTTTTCCTTTTTCACAAACAAAAAATTGCTGTCTTTTGCATTTTTTCGGCAGCTGGTTGTTACGGCTTTTGATAAATTAATGTTTGTGCGTTTACTGATGTTAATGAAAGTGCTGTTATTTTTATCTTAAAAAAGGTAATGAACAATGAAATTAATTGTCTCAATACATAAAGTTCTAATGATACCATTTTTTTCTCTTTTTTGCTGATTTAAAAATGGTGTCAAGATAAAAAAAATGGTTGGATATGGCCAAGCTTTAGTTTTTCTTCTTCTTTTGTTCTTGATTTTGCTTGATCCGTGACTGATGTTTTTATTGCTTGACTGAGACATTCCCTTTAAGTAAAGCCGTAGAAAAGAGAAGGTTGAAAGAATAAATAACTATTTTATCATAACATGATACAAACAAGCACATGTGCAAAAACAGCAATTAGCTGCAAAAAAAAATACATTGCAGTGATTCTCAATAAACAAAGGAGCAAGAATCAAGCAAACCTAATTATTGTTGTTGTTTACACACATTATTCTTCACATTATTTTTTTAGCATAAACAATTCCTCTGATATCAGTAGCTGCAAATGATAAGAGAATGATGAACAACAAAGAAAAAAAAGTCAGCAACTCAAAAATAAAGCTTAAAAGCGCATGGTATTGAGTTCATGGGCAAGCATCTTGTTTCAATTAAAGAGTGTTAAAAATGGCAAAGCTTTTATTGCTAACAATCTGTGTTATTCTTGCAGTGATTTATGTTGAATCAGCATGGTATTCGCCTTCAATAAGAAGTAAGATAATTTAAAAAAAAGTATAAATTTGAAAATGAAAATTTTCAGCATCTCAAGGAAAGATTAAAATTACAGTTGAAATTGATGAAGATGGTAAGCTATTAAGTTGAATAAGACATTTGTGTTTTAATGAATAAAAATTTTTGCAGTAAATGAATGTAATGATGATTGCAAAGGAAAATGTAATGATACATGTGGTACAGATGCTCGATGTCGATATAAATGTTATGTAGAAGAATGTAAATGTCCAAAAAAGGCAAAGAAAGATTTTTCTTTATTTGGAGGCTATGGTAAGTTTTGAGGGTTACCAATAACTATGAACATTTGTTCTGCACTGTTTTTTGGTTCAGTAAATACTGCAAGTGATTCCCTTTAACAGTGATATAAGCTCAAGCATATTTTTAATGACGCTATTCAAGAAATGCTTTTTTTAGCTAAAACAAGAAGTACCTGATATTGGCTACGACTTATAGCTAAACATTGCTTGTTTTTGTTAGACAATAGTAATCTTAACTATCAAAAACTGATGAGCAAATTTTTTGGAACTAGTTTCGTTTAATAAGAATTGGATTATTCAAATGTTTCATCTATTGTTGATACTTGAGATTATATTTGTCTAGTTTAAGTGTCCGAAAATCTTATAACAAACAACATTTAACTAGAAGTAGTACGATAAATTATGCTATCAAATCATGGCCGTAAATTCCATTTATCGCTTACAAGGGCCGCTAAAATTTGCAAGACCGCTTTTGGAGAAAACCATATCCTCGATCAAAAACTAAAACACATTTCTAATAAAATTCATAAAAGTATTTTAGAAATTGTTGGTTGCACTACAAAATGTCGTGAATATTGTAATAGAACATGTGGTGATGATCTCAAATGCCGTGAACAATGTTATGTAAAGACTTGCCAATGTCCTCCACCAGAATATGTTAATGATGACTCAGAAGAAAGCTATGCAGAAAACGATGGTGATGACAACAGCAACGATGACTCTATAGATTACAATATTCGTCGACGATTTAAGCATCAAAAACTCCAATGTTGCCCTGTATGCATGGGAAAATGCATTCATCGATGTGATAAAGGAAAATCAAGATGTATGAAATTCTGTAAAAATAAATGTTGTCATGATCCTAGTGAATGGAATTAGAAATGTTTTTTTTAGTTTTTGTATAATTGTGTGAATAACTGATTTTATTTGACAAAATGTTTAAATAAATAATAGTAAGAATTTGTGTCACACTTTTAGCATATGTATTTTAGGGCAAATATATTTTTGGTGCAAACAAAAATTATATAATTTCGTTAATGAAGACGAAATTTCATTTTTTCAAATGTATCTGGCTCCTCCAGAGTCCCTTATAATTAAGTAATGTTTACAAAAATCTCATCTTTTCACTTGAATCACTGCTATTAATCAGTGATTAAAATTTAAAATATAAATAATTTAAATAATTGTGTTTGTCAACAAAAAAGTGTTTTAACAGAGCTCCAGTGTTTTTTATCTATCGGAGTCTAACGAAAATCGGTAAACAAGAAAATTGTTTTTTTATTTATAAAATTTTTTTTGGTAATTGCTGTTCAAACTCCGGTAGATAAAGTAATACATTGCGTTAATATTTACATAGTTAATCGATCTTGCAAAACATGTATTTTACAAAAACATATTAATAGTTTTAAACATTTTATTTACTGCATCATGAGACCGCCACTATCCCCGAAAGCTTATGTTTCACTTTAAAATTTACAAACTCGTATCACAAATTTTTATTGTTCTTTTTAGTTTAAGATTTTTTATTTTGCTTTTTTTAAATAAAATATTCAAACGTTTTTTTCAAGCTGAAGCATTTTTTTAAATACCAGACATCCATTAAAACAATACTTTTAATGCTTTTTTAGAAATTTGATAGTTTTTTCTTCAGCAAACAAAAAATATGCTAAAAAGTCTTTTTCCAAAATAAACAAAAATCTGCAAAGAAATGAAAAGAAAGAAGGAATGACTTACTTACTTTTAATTCTAGTGCTTTTTTTGTACTAATACAGTACAATATGATTAAAAATATTTTTGAAGTTATTGATTTACTTATACCTAAATAAATTCAAAAAAGTGTTCTGTAAAGCCGCAATAAGTAACACACAAAAAAAACAAATAAATTAAGAAACAAGCTTATACATCTTTTTACAACAAACAGTTTTTATTCAAAAAAAAAACAAAATTGGACAAAGCGTAAAAATAATCAACGAAATTTTGTTGCTATTTCTGCTTGAATTCCTTTCATTTTATTAAAGTCATGGTTCAGAATACTTGGGTAATCGATAACAGGTGGAACAAAATTAAAATATTCAGTTTGACAAATTTCATTAATAATTTCATTAATACGATGATTTGGTTCAATGAAATGAAGATAAAATAAAACACGATTTTTGCTATTCTAAACATTTATTTTAATTAATAAATAATTACAGTGTACAAAACAAACCTTTAAATGCTGATAAAAATCGTAAACATCGAATAGATTTGGAACATAATTTAGTTCAATTTTATTAACAGTGTTACAAGCTTTGATAAAATCGTCATAGCTTTTACAAATTGTATTATCTGGAGCAGAAGAAAATGACCTGAAAAGAAATTTAATGAATATCTGATTATTTATGTACTTACATGTAAAACTTTGTGGCACCTGAGAATAATCCAACAATATTTTCTAATGGAACTGTTTCATCATTATCAAATTTTAGAATACAGTTATAGAGTTTGCTATCCTTTACACCCTTTGAAAGAATTTTCAGTTCATTGTAGGAAAGGTGTTGATTATTAAGTGACAAAGTATTAACTTCAAAGCGATAAATTCGAGTTATAATATACGAAGCAACATTCGTTTTATTCAAAGCACTTGAAAGTAAAAATTCTTTTGTAATCCAAATTTTGTTTTTTTTGTTGCTCAAATCAATTTTATGCTCAAATTTGCACCAAAAAATATTACAGTTTTTGCCATTACAATATGTCCATCCTTCAGAAGAATTATAACTCAAGCTGTGAATGGCCAAAATAGGATTTTTAATAAAAAATAATTTGCAACATTTGATTAGTTTTTTATAGACTTTTGTTGAAGAAGGATTGGACCAAATATATTTCATTATTGACATTGAAAAAGGAAATACTTGAGGTGAACATGTTTCACGAAAATGCTTGGCAGTTGGAATGACCAAATTTGTTGAATCCATTTTTGTTATAGCAGAAAAAGATTTGTATAACTTTCGACAACTTACAATAACTTTATTTATAGAACACTCTAGAAATTTTAACGTGGATTAAAATCTGTTCAACCAGAATAAGAATGTCTAGATTTCAACGACAATAAAAACATTAAATGAAAAACAAAAGATTAAGCGACAATGGCAGAGGACCTTGTGTGGTAGAAAAAATATTAAAAGTGGCAAAAAACTCATTTAAAAAAAAGATGCCAAGATGTCAAGTTGTTTTTCCATAGAAAATAAAGTAAATCAATTTTTAAAGATATTTCTTTTGACAACTATCTTTCTTCTCGGTTTCTGTATATAAGTATGTAATAATTGATTTAGGAAAACAACATTATCTCACTCCTCGCAAAACGTATACTCTCCTGCAACAAATAAATCGTAATGAGAAAAATCAGTTGTATACAGTCACTAAATGGAAAGTTAGAAAAATTAATTTATTCATGCATTTTCATAATTTTAGTGCACAATTATCGTCAAAAAATTACGGTATGTTAATGGGCTAAAGGGCTGTCCAGATAATACGTAATACGAAATTTTGGACTTTTTGACCCTCTCCAACGGCGTGATTTATTTTTCTTTGACCTTTTGTCGCTGTTAGGAAAATGGTAACAAATGCTTTTAGCATGCAAGATTTTAGTGGCGCTATTCAAAAACAAGTTCAACTTTTTTAACTGAAGCCACTAGTACCCGATATTCGCTACTACTTACTGCTAAAAATTGCTTTTTTAAAGAATTTTTGGATGCTTAAGTCTAGACAAATATAAACACTATCGTAAGAAATTGATAAAACACTTAAATAAATATTATGTTGATAAAAGTAGCAGAATACAAAGGGTGCTTTTTTCCAAGATTATAAAAGCCATTTTTATAATTTAAAATTGACCAAAACTAAAGAAAGATTTTTTGTAATATCTACATTTAGAACTTAAACTTGTTGGTTGCACTACAAAATGTCGTGAATATTGTAACAGAACATGTGATGATGATTTAAAATGCCGTGAACAATTTTATGTAAAGACGTGCCAATGTCCTCCTCCACAATATGTCAATGATGATTCAGAAGAAAGTGCTATTGATAGTAGTATAATTCCTGTAAACAATACAAAAATATTTTTTTGTCAAATTCGTTAAAAAGCCTCTGCTTTTTGTGCTTGTTTGTTTTCGTTGCTGACTAACATTCTGCGGATTGTACATATACAAAATTTTCAAGTTTTCAAATGATTCAAATAAAAACAAGTATTTTTTCATTAAAAAATTGCAAACGAAGAACATTTTAAGCATATTGATTTTGCCACAAAAATCCAATAAATTTTGCATAAAGAATAAAAATAAATAGCCTAAGTTTATTTCAAAGGTATGATAAAATCGGAAAATAAATACATATAACGTAAAAACAAAATAAAAGCTTTTGTAATTTCTGAAAAGCTTTACAAAGTTTTACCAAAGCATAACAAGTACTCCAGCAGATAATAAGGAAATAACCAAAAGCCAATCGAAAGGCGATAAATGAAACGCAATGATGTCATAATCGCTAACATTTTTAAATTCTTTTTCATCAACATCTTTTGAATCATTTTCTTTGGAGTTTTCTTCTTCTTCTTTTTGAAGTTCAAGTACTCTTTTACGTGGCCGTGTACGACGACATTCAGATAAAAATTTAAGATAAGATTTTCCTTTAACTGCCAAAGGATTATTACATACAAATGCATAACATTTTTCTAATGCCCAATAATCTTTTATCTTATTACAACTGCTACAATCAATTGAGTATTCTGAAGAATAAATATTTTAACATTTTTAGTACATGTATTCAAAAATCTTACGTTGTTTTGTTAAGTTATTGCATCCACGAAGTGACAAAAGCAGAAGACACGATTCTAAATTGCAACTTTTTCCAAATGCATTTTTATGAATATATGAAAGATTTGCATTAAAATTTAGGTCAAGATCATTTAAATTTGGAAAACTACAAAAAGCACAGCTCTCAATTCGTTGAATGTTTGAAGAATATGCTATAACTTCAGTAAGACTTGGGATGGTGATAAGTCCAATACCATTCAATACAGTTAGATTGGGTGAAGATGAAATATTTAAAAGCTTGAGGTTTTGTAATGAATTGATTGCTGTTGGAATCGAAGTTAAAGGATTTTCGCCGAGATGAAGATTTTCCAAGGATCTAAAGATTTAGTACTTGTCAACAAGAGAAAAAACATATTTGTGAATTAAACAAAATGCTCAAACTAACATAAGATTCACAAAAATATTATCATCCAACATTGTAATATTGCATCGCCGTAAACTCAACGTTTTTAAATTCGCCAAAGCTGCCGGAAATACCGTTGTTGTAGAATTTACAGGTAAAATATTTGGATTTTCTGGGACTGATAAAATATCCAAATTAACTAAATTTTCAAATGGCTTTGAAGAAATTAATTTTAATTTGTTTGTATTTAAGTATAACTGAATGAGTGATGAAGGAAATTTTAAATCATTAATATCAGTGATTTCATTACGACTTAGCACCAAGAATTTCAAAGAATGAAAGTTATCGAAGGTTCCGCTTTCAATTGTATGAATTTTGTTGTTTTTAAATGAAAGGGTTTTTATTGTGCTTTCATGACCAGGTAAAACTTTGCCCTAAAATATTGAATTTCAGTTTCAGAAGATAGAAATAGCATTATTGGCATTTTCACAAATTTGAATAGCCCCAAAAAACTAATATTGTATCAAAAACCAAAAAACATACCGTTTGTAATACTGTTAGCTTTGTATTCCATTCCCATTTGCCTTCGAAATCAGCATTATGTAACGTTAAATTCTTTTGAAGTATTTTAATATTTGCAGAATCAAAAGAATAAATCAAGTGATGCCATCCTCGAGAATCTCCAAAATGGGCACTGTCTGAATGGCATTTAAAATCATGATCATTAGAAACTTTACATGGAAACCCTAAAATATATCTTATTTTCGTTTCTTCTTACATGCTCAATGAAATAACTTACTTTCATTATCCTTATTGTCACAAACATAATACACTTCACTATCATATTTTTCAGTTTCATCATAAACAGCTGTGCCATTGAAACACATATTTCCAAAAAGGATATGTAAGAATGACCATTTGGGAGTTGCATGGGGGTTGCATGCAAGAAAGTTTTTATCGGACCAGTTCCATTTTTTGGTAATCTTTTCTGTATAGACAGATGGAGAAGCACTAATAATATCTTGTATTAGCCAAGCATTTGAGCTATCACATTTCAAAGGATTATGTCGAATATCAAAATTAGAAAGACTTGTCCAATTTAAAAGATTTTCTGGAATAGTTTGAATACTGCATGATTCAATTAAAAATTCTTTCAATTGTGGAGCAGCATTTGCGACATTTCCAACAACACCAAAAGCATTTTTATGAAGGTAAGATAAAGTTTTGGTATTTGAATGATCTAAGGTGCGAAGAAACGTCAGATTGCAGAAATCACAGTCATGAATTGTTTCGATCTTTGAATCTTGAATATGCAAATGTTCTAATGTTGTAAGTGATTTGATTGCCATAGGAACAGAAGTGATGGGATTTCCAGATATGCGTAATTTCTGTAAGCTTCTAAAAAGAATGCGTTGAATATTTAATATATTTGAAAAGTATTTTTTCTCACTTAAGATTAACAAAAACATTGTCATCAAAATGCTCAATATTGCAATAGGATATATCCAAATGTAAGAGCTTTGATAAAGCTACATGTAATACTGTAACATTAGCACCATTAAATGAAACCCATAAATTAATCTTTGCATTATAGCTTAAATTAAGAGAAAGTAGATTAGTGAAATATTGAAAAGCAGTAGTTGGAAGATTTTGTAAATTGTTTCCTTTTAAATTCAAATCAATAAGAGATGTCGCAACTTCTTCTGTTAACACTTTATCATCGATGTTTTGCAAAGAATTTAGAAAAATTTCAAGTGTATCTAAATTAGTATAATTATCAAAAGCTCCATCTTCAATTTTTTCAATATAATTGTATTTTGATATTAACGTTAGCCCTCCTCCATCGAGTTCTCCAGGATATGGCGCAAATACGTCCTAAAAAATTTTTTTGGCTCAAACGACTGATAATATGATGGAAAATGTATTTACCAAGTTAAGAATTTTAGGATATCGCAATGTATAATTGTTTTCTTTACGATAAAAATTATCACAATAAACATATGTATGATAACCTTGTGAAAACGCAATGGCATTTTCCATCGAGAATTTTTCATCTTCTGTTTCATCTGCCAGAATAATATATGACAATAAAAGAAGCAGGAATGCCACAATCACAGCATTTTGCCGCTTCATTATTACCAGCTGCAACAAATATTTTTACAGAAATGCAATCTGATATTATTTAACCTTTTGTAGAATAATAAAACTGCCAAAACTATATGACAGTCACTGATGAAAATAAAAAATATTTTGCAAAATTATAACGAGCAAAAGAATTAGTTTATTTGGCCGTATTTATCATTATTATGCCCTAATCATGCATTACTTATGGCAGCAGAAAAACTTTTATATTCAGGAAACATGCCTGGCTTAAAATAGATCCGGACTATTGTGTGTGTACTCATGGACTCAGCCAAAAAATGTCCATCTACACCGAGAAAAAAGCAGTGACAAAGAAAACCTCACTGGTAATGAAGCACTGATGAATTCGTCACCAGTGAGGGTTTTTTCGTCACTGTCAGTGATGCAGTGAAGGCTTCACGGCTTTTTCTCAGTGTCTCAGTGTAGCTAGATACTATAAAATTGATTTAACGAAGATACAAAAGCGATCGGCCGGATTATCAGATGAACGAGCCCATAATACCCCTTACGAAAAATTTTTTTAGTTAATTTTTGGTAGTAAATTAATCAATTTTTGGGCTTGTTGTTTTTCAAAACCTTAAAGGTAAAGTGTAGAGGGCATTTAGTTCAAAAAAATTTAAAGAAACAATTGAAAATTTTAACACTTATTAAAAAAATTAACTCACTCCTCCTGGAATTTGTAAACCTGGTGAAATAGATGATGATCTCCAACAATCACTTTTGGGTGGTGGCAGCATTGTTAAGAATAATTATGTTGATGGAGAAAAACGATTTGTATTTTTGTTGGATAATAATGCAAAAGAAATTATTCGTCGATGTAGTTTTGTAATTTCTATAAATTTTTTCAGAGCTGATATTCCACAACCTCATCCTCCAGCTCCACAACAACCTATAATTCAACCACAACAACAACCAAATCCTCAACCTCAAGCTAATCAACAAGCATTTATTCATCCATTTTTTGGACAACAACAAGTGCTTCATCGACCACAAATTCGACAACAACTTCATCAAAATTATCAATATCCATTTTATCAACAATATGCTCCACCTATTCATCAACAATTTCTTCAACCCCAACCTCCACAACCAATTCATCGACCACAAATTCGACAACAACTTCATCAACAAAATTTGAATACATCACTTCCAACATATATGAATTACAATTATTTTGCTCCTCCTCCTTTTTAATTTTATTGTTTTTTATTACTGTTTTACACTGTATTTTACTGTTTTACATAAAGATATATTTCTTTACTTGTTAGTTTACGCGCGCATTTTTTGAGTCTTTATTTTTTTGCAAAACGAATAAGTAAAAAACTCAATAATCAAAAAAATCTCTAAGGGTTTTTCTTTTGGGGGGTAAAATGGGCTCGTTCATCCCACTACCACCGGCCGCGGCCGGTCGCATTTCTCAGTCCTGTTGTGCTTAAAACGTTTCAATGAAGTATGGATAAATTGTTTAAAGGGAGAATCTTAGTCAGGCATTTTATTACAAAAGTATGAAAACAAGACATATAAATGAAAAATAAAAGATTTTGTAATTTGTGAAAAACTTTATAAAATTTTACCAAAGAACAACAAGCATAAAAAAACAAAAAATAACCATTAACAAGTCATATAGAGATAACTCCATTGCATCAACTTAAATTTCATCTCCGGAGTTTAACAACTTTTTCAGTTAGTTGATAAAGGCAAACATTATCGTAAAATTCATGATGAAATTTTCCAGTGAATTCAGATGGACTTATACAAATTACAGTATAATATTTTTTTAAAGTCCAAAAATTTTCATTCCAGCAATCACAATCAATTGGATATTCTGTAATTCAAATATTTTTCCAGTTTTTATTTTTCAAACTCTTACTTTGTTTTTCTAATTTATTGCATCCATCAAGTGATATAACGAGTTGACATGATTCTTCGTCACAGAGTCCTCTTAATGCATTTCTATCTATGTATGTAAGATTTGTATTATAATCGAGGTTAACATATTCTAAATTTGGAAAACTGCAAAATGCACAAAATTCAATTCGTTGAATGTTTGAAGAAAATGCAATAATTTGTTTAAGGTTGTGATTAGTATTAAGTCTAGACCAATATAATACAGTTAGATTTGGTGAGGATGAAATGTTCAAAAGCTGAAGACTTTGTAATGAATTGATTGCAGTTGGAATAGAAGTTATTGGATTTTCTCCGAGATAAAGATACTCCAAAGATCTAAAAATTGCGTAATTATACTGCATTAGGTTTTTAAACGAATTCAGAATTCAGTGGTTAACAATGTAAAGGAATTCTTAACTTACACAAGATTAACAAAAACATTATCATCCAAAGTTGTAATATTGCATCGTCGTAAACCCAAATATTGCAATTTCGATAAAGCTGAAGGAAAAAATGTGGATGCAGAATTTGCAAGCAAAACATTTGGATTTTCTGAGAGTGACAAAGCGTCCAATTCAACTAAATTTTCCAATGGCTTTGAAGAAATTAATTTCAAATTGTTGGCATTTAAATATAATTGAGTGAGTGAAGGAGGAAAGGTTAACCCATTGATATCAGTGATTTCATTACGACTTAAATATAAAACTTTCAAAGAAACAAATTTATCAAAGGTTCCATTTTCAATTGTATGAATTTTGTTATCTTTAAATGAAAGATTTTCAACAGTGCTTTCATGACCAGGTAAAACTTTATCCTGAAACATTAGTTTTATGAAAGAATGCCGAATAAAATCTTTAAAGATAGCTATTGTAATCTTGGCTAGAAATCCTAAAAACTTACTTTTTGTAATACTGTAAATTTTGTTTCCCAATCCGACTTGCCATCTAAATTTGCATTGATTAAAGTAAAATTTTTTTGAAGGATTTTAATATTTGCATTATATAATATATAATCAAAGTCATGATTAGATGTATGAGTACGACCCGAATGGCATTCAAAATCATTTTCATTTGATAATTTACATGGGAACCCTATAAAATGCCATTTTTAGTTTCAATCTTATAGTTAAAACTACTTACATTCATTTTCTTTATTATCACAAACATAATATACATCATTGTCATATTTTTCAGTTTCATCATAAACAGTTGTGCTATTAAAACACATGCTTCCAAAAAGGATATGTAAGAGTGACCATTTTGAAGTTGATGGAGAATTGCAGGTCAAAAAGTTCTTATCAGACCAATTCCAGCTTTTAACAATTTTTGGAGTTAGCAAAGAAGGAGTGGCAGCAACGATGTCATTCATCAGCCAAGCATTTGAGCTATCACATTTGAGAGGATTATGTCGAATATCAAATTTTTCAAGCATCTTCCAGTTTAAAAGTTTTTCTGGAATAATTTGAATATTGCATGATTCAATTGAAAATTCTCGCAGTTGTGGCATATTAAAATCGCCACCAAAAGCATTTTCATGAATATAAGATAAAGCTTTCGTATTTGATAAATCCATGGTGCGAAGTTGTGTCAGATTACAGAAATCGCAGTCATGAATTGTTTTGATCTTTGAATCTTTAATATGCAAATCTTGCAATGCGGTTAGCAATTTAATTGCAATTGGAACAAAAGTGATAGGATTTCCAGACATGCGTAACATTTGTAATTTCCTGAAAGCTTTGTATTAAGCACTTGAAACATTATATATTTAATTTTTTTTACTTAAGATTGACAAAAACATCATCATCAAAGTGCCCGATATTACAGTATGATATATCCAAGTATATAAGATTCGATAAAGCTTCATGAAGCACGGTAATATTAACACCATTAAACGTAACCCATAAATTAACTCTTGGATTATAGCTTAAATCAAGAGAACGAAGATTCTTCAAATATTGAAAAGCAGTAGTTGGAAGATTTTGCAAGTTGTTGCTTTTTAAATACAAAGAATTAAGCGATGTCGCAACTGTTTCTGTTAATACTTTGTTATCAATATATTGTAAAGAATTTAATGTTATTCCAAGTGCCCGTAAATTTGTATAATTATCAAAAGCACCATTTTCAATTTTTTCAATGTAATTATATTTTGACATTAACGTTAATCCGCCTTCATCAAGTTCTCCAGGACGTGGCTTAACGGCATCCTAAAATTATTTTTTTGTTTAATACAAAATCTTGTCACATAAAGCAGACAACTGAAAACATGGTGGATAATGTGCTTACCAAGTTAAGAATTTTAGGATATTGCAATGTATAATTTTTTTCTTTTCGATAAAAATTATCACAATATACAAATTTATGTGCAGGATATGATGTTTGCGTATACGAGGTTATATCATCCCATGAAAAATCTTTTGCATCATCTGCCAGAATAATATATGACAATAATAGAAGCAATAATGCCACAATTGCAGCATTTTGCTTCTTCATTCTTATCAGCAATGATAAATCAACTTTTACAGAACTGCAGTCTGATAATATTAATAGAATAATACAACTGCCAAAGCGACAGAGTAACTGAAGCAACTGAAAAAATTTATGAAAAATGGTTGCTCTATAGTTTAGTGAGTGAATGAGATGGATTGGCACAAATCAACAATATTATGCCCTAATCATTCATCAGCTATGACAGCAGAAAAACACTTATGCTTTGGAAGTATGCCTGATAGAAGATAAACCAGGAATATTGTACTTACTCGACGAAAGCAAGGGCACAGTCGCTTTTTTATCCTAAAATTATACACAGCAGGATTTCTAATAATTTTTCTCACGATTGTCAATGCATTCTTTTTTTGATTTGAATTTTTATAAACAACAGAATTGGTTAACAAAAAATGTGAAAAATCAACACAAAAATAAACAGGCAAAAAATTCCAATTTTGACCTACGGTTTCCCACGTTGCCAAAACGTCTATTTTCCGTTCATTTTTTTAGTGTGTTGTCAGCAGTGATATTGATGACAAGTGCATTTGTGTAAGAATTACACCAAAAAATTTTTAAACACTGGTTATCATTACTGCATTGTTAAACCAAAACAGTTACAATTATCATTGATATATTATTGCTTCTTCACTTTTCGGCTTTATTTCAATAATATTTAAAATATTCAAAAAAATTGATTTATAAATTCTTTCCAATGAATAATTTTTTTACAGTTTTTTTTTGTTTCACAGAAGCAAAATAAATATTTTTTTGCTTCTGTTTGTTTTGTATTGGTGACTAACAATATTGCTAAATTAGAAATTTAGCAACATTGTTAGTCGTTTTCTTTAAAGTTTGATAAAAACTGTTTTTGTACACTAAGCAATTGTAAGCGATAAACGTTATTAAACACAGCATGAAAATGAAAATGTTTTGTTAGCTTTTTTTAATGAACTGATGTAAAAATTACATTTTATTATAAAAAATAGAACAAAATCACAAAAGCAATAAATAAGTAATCAAAAAAGAACTTATAATTGCGAAAAAATTTACAAAATTCTACCACAGAATAACAAGTACGCCAGCAGACAACACAAAAATAACCATTAACATGTCATATGGTGACAATTCCATTACATCAACATTGTCGCCACTGACTTTTTGGAGTTCTTTTTCATCGACATCTTTTGAGTCATTTTCTTTTGAGTTTTGAGTATTTTGATCTTCTTTTCGAGGCACAATTGCTGCTTCAGCTGGCCGGAAACCACACACTTCAGGGATTGGTAACTCTGAAATATAAATAATATTATTTGCGCTTTTAGACTTTAAGTATTAAAAAGCTTACCAGGTACAGCTAAATTATCGCATCCATCACGTGATAAATACACTTGACAAGATTTCTCATTACAGAATGCATTTTCATGAATGTATGAAAGTTCTGAGTTAAAACTTAGATCGACATATTTTAGATTTGGAAAACTGCACAATGCACAATCATCGATTCTTTCAATTTTTGAATAAGATGCAAAAATTTCAATAAGACTTGGATTAGTGACAAGACCAGCGCCATTTATTACAGTCATATTTTGTGATGACTGAATATTTAAAATTTTTAGTTTTCGTAGAGCATTGATTGCAGTTGGAATAGAAGTTAACGGATTTTCACCAAGATAGAGATTTTCCAAGGATCTAAAAATTTTTTATTGTATTTTGAATGTAATTTGGGTGTAGTTTATAAAAAGAGCCTTGGAAAAAAACTAACACAAGATTCACAAAAATACTATCATCCAACATTGTAATATTGCATCGTCGTAAACTCAAGGTTTTCAAATTTGACAAAGCTGCAGGAAATACTGTTGCTGTAGAATTTACAGGCAAAATGTTTAGATTTTCGGGGAGTGATAAAGTATCCAAATGAACCAAATTTTCAAATGGTTTCGATGAAGTTAGTTTTAGTTGATTGTCAATTATATACAGTTGAGTAAGAGATGGTGGAAATGTTAAGCCATCGATATCACGCACTTCATTATAGCTCAAATGTAGAACTTCCAAAGAAATAAATTTATCAAAAGTTCCATTTTCAACTGTATGAATTTTATTTCGTTTAAATGAAAGGAATTTTATTGTGCTTTCATGGCTAGGTAAAACTTTATCCTAAAGAAAAATGCTTTTTAAATACATTAACAACAGGGCATCTGCCATCCTTTTTTGGATTCTGTAGTACGTGCTTCGAGATAATGTATACTCAATTAGTTGGAAAAAAGAAAATGTCGGACGCGGGACACTTGGTGGAAAAGACACTTGGTGGAAGTTGCGTTTATATCACTTGCTGCATTCAAGAAAAAAGCATGCATGGAGGTTGGCATATAAACGCAACTTCCACCAAGTGTCCTTTTACGGAAAATGTCCGTGTCAACGAAATGTCAGTATGAAAAAAATCTATTAGTCCCAAAAACATACCTTTTGCAATACTGTTAATTTGGGATCATATCTGCCCTCTAAATCAGCATTAAACAAAGTAAAATTTTTTTGAAGTATTTTAATATTTGCATTATCCAGTAAATATTCTATACGATGTCGACCTCGAAAATCTCCAAATAATAAATAATCAGAATAACATTTCAAATCGTGTTGATTTAAGAAATTACATGGAGATCCTATAAATTGAAACTTTAATGCCTTAAAAATGTTAATAAATAACTTGCTTTCATTTTCTTTATTATCACATACATAATATGCATCACTGTCATATGTTTCACCTTCATTAAAAACTGTTATTCCGTTGAAACACATATTTCCAAACAAGATATGCAAAAGTGTCCATTTTGAAGTTGTTGGAGAATTACATGCAAGGAAATTTTTATCAGACCAATTCCAGTTCTTGGTAATCTTTTCTGTATATAAAGATGGAGAGGCAGTAACAATGTCATTTATCAACCAAGCATTTGAGCTATCACATTTCAAAGGATTATTTCGAATATCCATTTTTGAAAGACTTGTCCAATTTAAAAGTTTTTCTGGAATTATTTGAATATTGCATGATTCAATTGAAAATTCACTTAATGGAAAGAAACTGTTATGAGTAAAAGCAACATCTCCGAAAGCCTTTTCATGGATGTATGATAATGTTCTGGTATTTGATAAATCTAAGATGCAAATGTCAATATTACAAAAATCACATTCATTAATTTTTTCAATTATTGAATCTTGAATAACCAAATATTCCAATGACAGTGATTTGATTGCTTTTGGAATAGATGTAATTGGATTTCCAGACATGAATAATTTGTGTAAGTTCCTTAAAATTGTTTATCTAAATCCACGATATGTCGTATTGAACAATGAACATTTTTTCTCGCCTGTTTGTTTTTCATACAAAACCTTAAAACTCAGGTTCCGTGAGAACGGAACAGTCTATACGAATTCTGTAAGCGCAGAAAAAAACGATTTGCTCTTCAAAACCAAATGCCGTGCACAAATAAATAGAGCTAGTCTTTTTTTGATCAATGAACAAAATTCTGAATCCGATTTTTTTATTTTCCAATGAAAATGAGATAAGAATACCACTTCATTTCATTCTGCGTTCACAGCATTCGTTTAGATAGTATTGTTCTCTCAGAATCTAATTTTTACAATTCTGTATGAGAAAAAAGCAGGCGATAAAAACTTTATCATTGTTCAATGCATCCAACTATTTTTTTCTTACTTTAGATTTGCAAAAACGCTATCATCAAAATGAGCAATATTGCAATAAGATACATCTAAATTTATAAGCTTTGCCAAAGCTTCATGAAATATTGTAATATTAGCATCATTAAATGTAACCCATAAATTAATTCTTGAATTATAGCTTAAATCTAGAGAAAGTAAATTTTTCAAGTATTGAAAAGCTGTCGTTGGAAGATTTTGTAAATTATTTCCTTTTAGATTCAAGTCATAAAGAGATGATGCAAATTTCTCTGTTAACACTTTGTCATCAATGTACTGCAACGAGTTAAAAAAGATTTCAAGAGTTCTTAAATTTATATATCCATCAAAAGATCCATTTTCGATTTTTTCAATGTAATCATATTCGGACATTAATGTTATTCCTCCTTCATCTAATTCTCCAGGATATTGTACAAGTGTTTCCTGAAAATGTTTTTTTGTTTATTTCATGGCACACAAAATTGACAAATAATGATGTTATGAAGACAAATATGCTTACCAATTTAAAAGTTTTCGGATATTGCAATGTGTAATTTTTTTGTTTACGATAAAATTTATCACAATAAACATTTAAGTGACCTGGATATGATGCAGGTGAATATGCAATTATTTCATCTTCATCAATTTCATCTGCCAGAATAATATATGACAATAAAAGAAGCAAGAATGCCACAATAACAGCATTTTGCCGCTTCATCGTTAACAGCTACAACAAATATTTTTAGGGAATTGCAATCTGATAATATTTTATTTTATTACAATGACACAAAAATGCCAGAACAATACTGCAGTGACTGAACCAACTGAAAAAATTCTTTTAGCAATGGATGGTCTGCATAATACTTCAGTGATCTGAAAGTTTTTTTATTTGGCCTAATCATCCTTAATATGTCTTAATCCTTCATTAATTATGACAGCACAAAAACACTTATGTTGTGGAAATATGCATGATGTTAATTAAATGAAAACTAGTCGATAAGGGGAGAACTGTGGTAAGGAGAATGACAAAATCGGCTATTGTATGTACGCATTGACCCCCCAAAAATTATGCATTCATTTAAAAATTAAACAAAATCAATAAAAATGTTTATTTTTATAATCACTTTTGCAAAATTACATAAACTGAACTCATGCTTATAAAGCCGCGAACTTTTGAAAGTTCGCGGAAATGGATAAAAAGCTCGCGGAATAGATATGAAAATGAGGTCAAATCATATCAGACCTCGTGGCTGGGATATTTTGGGATCTCTTGGGGGTCATTAAAGTCATCCCCAATGCATCTAACTAATTTGTGTTCACATTATGCCAAAATTCCGCGAGCTTTTAAAAGTTAGGCACAATGAGACCACAAATGAGTTAGAAGTATTGGGGATGACTTTAATGACCCCCAATAGGTCCCAAAATATCCCAACCACGAGGTCTGATATGATTTGACCTCATTTTCATATTTATTCCGCGAGCTTTTTGTCCATTTCCGCGAACTTTCAAAAGTTCGCGGCTTTATAAGCTTGAGTTCTGAACTATTTTTAAACGCTTTTTCATGCTTAATTATATGGAACTTATATTAGTGAATATACTACTTTATTTCAAAAGTAAAGGAAGAACACAGTAAAAAAAAATAAAAAAAAATAATTGTGCTTTCTGAAAAAATTTTACAAAAGTTTACCAGAGAATAACAAGTACACCAACAGATAAGACAAAAATAACCATTAACATGTCAGATAGAGATAACTTCATTGCATCATCTTTGTCGCCACTGACTTTTTAAAGTTCTTTCATCAAATCAACACGTTTTGAATCACTTTGATCTTGTATTCGGGGTTTAATTGCTGCTCCAGCTGGCCGTGAACGACAAACTTCATCATAAAATGCATCATATGATTTTCCTTTAAATTCAGCAGGACTTTTGCATATTAATGTATTGTAATTTTCTAATGTCCATAAATTGTCATTATCACAATCACAATGGATTGGCAACTCTGTAAATTTAATATATTTTTTGCGTTTTTAGTATAAAGATTACCAGGTATAGCTAAATTATTGCATCCACGAAATGATAAAAGCAGCTGACATGATTTTTCATTGCAGGCATCTCCAAGTGCATTTTCATGAGTGTATGAAAGCTCAGAATTAAAACTTAGATCAATATATTTTAAATTTGGAAAACTACAAAATGCACAATCTTCGATTCGTTGAATGTTTGAAGAAGTAACAATAATTTCAGTAAGATTTAGATTAGTGATTAGACCAGCACCATTTAATACAGTGATATTTGGGGATGATGCAATATTTAATAGCTTGAGATTTTGTAAAACATTAATAGCAGTTGGAATAGAAATTATTGGATTTTTTCCAAGAATGAGCTTTTCCAAAGAACTAAAAAAGTGTTGATATATTATTGTCAACAGGGGAAATAGTTATCTAGACGTTGAGAAATGAGCTCCACATCGAATATATTTTTTAAGGGATGTTGACAGACAAGTGAAAAAAATAATTGAAGCTTACATAAGATTAACAAAAATATTATCATTCAACATTGTAATATTGCATTGTTTTAAACTTAGACATTTCAAATTTGATAAAGCTGCAGGAAATACGATTGTTGCAGAATTTGTAGGTAAAATATTTGGATTTTTCGACAGTGACAAAGTGTCCAAATTAACCAAATTTTCGAATGGTTTAGATGAAGTTAGCTTTAATTGATTGGAGTTTAAATATAATTCAGTAAGTGATGGAGGATACGTTAAACCATCGATAGCAGTAATTGCATTATAGCCCAAATTTAAAATTTCCAATGAAGTAAATTTGTCTAATGATCCATTTTCAATTGTTTGAATTTTGTTCCATTTAAGTGAAAGGGATTTAATAGTACTTTCATGACCAGGTAAAATTTTGTCCTGAAACGTTATGTTTTAAATGCATCTTATGCTTATAATATGGGGAAGGCAACAGGCATCCATGCTAATCTAAGATTTCTTATAACAAAAATAGCCGTCTTCTGCTACTTACTGAGCATGTTCATTAAGCCGTTTAACCTCAGGAAAACACCGAGGACAGTTACTATTTTGTCCATAACCATCCCATAGCTAAGCGATTATTCAGGCAAATATGTGGATTTAACTCGAGCGTAACTTGAAGGCATCTACACGAAAAGTGAGAAGTGCGGACGAATTTCTCATGGTTTTTTATGGACATGGATCAAAAAAGCGATTGAAAAATTTTAGCCGCCGGACGAGGTTTAAGCGGAAAATATTGAAAAAAGTTTAATGCGATCTCGAGTTAAGCTATTAATCTATAAAACATTTCTTTTCTGAAGACGCTGAAACCTACTTTTTGTAATACTGTTATTTTAATGATCCCATCTAAATCAGCATTAATTATCGTAAAATTTTTTCGAAGTATTTTGATATTTGAGTGATGCAATGCATATTTAGAAACATGCCAATCTCGGTAATTCCAATGATGACCGTAACCACATTTCAAATCGTGACCGTTAAAAATTTTACATGGAAATTCTAAAAAGCTCAACTTTCGTGCTCTAATTTGGCGATAAAAAGCGCTCACTTTCACTTCCTGCTTTATCACAAACATAATATAAGCTATCATTATATTTTTCTGTTTCTTCATAAACAGTTGTACCATTAAAACACATGCTTCCAAAAAGCATATGTAAAAGTAACCATTTTGAATTACATGCAATAAAATTCTTTTCCGACCAATTCCAATTTTTCGTAATCATTTGCGTAAATAGTGATGGAGGGGCAACAATAATATCATGTATTAGCCAAGCATTTAAGCTATCACATTTTAGGGGATTATGTCGAATATTAAAGTTATCAAGCATTTTCCAAGTTAAAAGGTTTTCTGGAATTATTTGAATATTGCATGATTCAATTGAAAATTCTTGCAATAATGGGATGTCAGCTGCAATGGTAATAGCACCAAAAGCTTTTTCATGAATGTAAGATAATGGTTTAGTATTTGAAAGATCCAAAATTTTTAGTTTTGTAAGATTACAAAAATCACAGTCATTAATTTTGCCGATTTGAGAATCTTGTATATGCAAAATTTGCAATGCTGACAGTGATTTAATTGCCATAGGAACAGCAGTGATGGGGTTTCCAGATATGTGCAATTGTCGTAAGCTTCTAAAAATATGTAATAATTTTTTTGCAACTTTTTATAACTGTTTTTTCTTACTTAAGATTAATAAAAACATAATCATCGAAATGCCCGATATTACAATAGGATATATCCAAATGAACAAGATTTGCTAAAGCTTCATGAAATACAGTAATATTAGCACCATTAAATAAAACCCATAAATTAATCCTTGGATTATAGCTCATATTAAGGGAACGCAGATTAGTCAAGTATTGAAAAGCAGTAGTTGGAAGGTTTTGTAAATTGTTCTTATTCACTTTCAAATCAATAAGAGATGTCGCAACTTTTTCTTTTAACACTTTGTCATCAATATACTGCAACGAATTTAGAAAGATTTCAAGAGTATTTAGATTAGTATAATTATCGAAAGCTCCATCTTCAATTTTTTCAATGTAAGTATATTTTGACAGTAGTGTCAATGTTCCTCTGTCGAGTTCTCCAGGACGTGGCGCAAGTATATCCTAAAATTATTTTTAATTTATTCCTAATGATGAACGGGAACCGAAGTTTTAAAGCCTCGACCTCCACCCCGATTTTTTTTCTTAAACCCGGAGCTGGGCATTGTTTTTCAAAACTCAAAAATAAATAGGCTCCGGATGCCCGAGTCCTCGTCCATTCTTTTTTATTCCGAACTTTTGATGAAACTAGCAGACGAATAATGATAATACAATAGAAAATGTGCTTACCAAGTTAAGAATTTTAGGATATCGCAATGTATAATTTTTTTCTCCTCGATAAAAGTTGTCACAATAAACAAATGTATGTGCAGGATATGATGCTTCTGTATCAGAGATTATATCGTCAAAAGAAAAGTTAATTTTTTCATCTGCCAGGATAATATATGACAATAAAAGAAGCAAAAATGCTACAATCACAGCATTTTGCCGCTTCATGATTAACAACAGCGACAATGAATGTTTTTACGGAGTTGCAGTCCAAAATTAAATCACCAGACCTGAAAAATAATAAATTTCCCAATTAATGCTTTTGGGAAAGAGTTCTCTGCGTATCCATAGGGACAATAAAATGTGTCAAGATTGCCCCTATTGTACACAAATCACTCAAATTTTTGACAGCACTAAATATCTATTTATGAGAATTATGCCTGAAATTAAAAAGACAGCGCTCATGGACGACACCAAACACTAGTTTATTACAGTGATGAAAAATGCGGCCGAAATTTCCGGCCGGCCGCTACTTTTCTAAACCAAATTTTCCAAAAATCGTCGGCCGGCCGGCCCGAGGCCAGGCCGGTCGGCCGCACTTTTCATCCCTGGTTTATTATCCAGCCAAAAAATTAGAAGCCGATTTTTTGCATTTGTTTCCTTGAAATTTATTGTGTTTTGGTACTTAACTTAACAAGATTTATTACTTTTCCATAGTTTTTCCAAATATTTTTAGACTACAAAAAAACCCCCACAAAATTGTATTATTGTTTTTTGCATAATCAAGGATTTAATTAGTTGCCCACGTTTTTTTTATTGCCAAATTGCTAAAATGAAAACGAAACTACAAAAAATATGTTTTATTTGACCAGATTACAAAAGCTTAAGTAGCAAATTTCCATAATTTTATTGTAAAATAACTGTAAAAAAATTCAATATAAAAAGAATGTCAAAGTAGATTGAAATGTATCAAGTGAAGAAGACTAATTTTCTTCAAACAATGGCCTTTTATGGATGTCTTCTATTCGTTCTTCTCGTATTCTGGAATGGTCTTTCGCTGACATCCTCTTGTTCAATTCCAAATTCATTACTTTCTCCTGCAAATCGACAAAATATTTTGATCAATTTTCAGAAAATCCGCTCTGAAGCATTGAATGGTAATTTACTTTTGAACAATGGAAAATATGCTTTACAAGCTGAAAGCATGCCAAATTTGGTGAGTTTTACGCAACATTTTTTTTTCATTTTTGGAACTACTTTTTCTCAAGTTATGATTTTTTTCTCTGAGAAATTACTCAAGTGCTCCTTCAGAGAAAATACTTCAAGAGCTGAATGATTTTTTTAAAATCGAAAAAACCATTTAACTTTACCTTGTTTTATATCAAGCATAAATTTATAGAGTTGGGATTGTGAAATGGAAGCAGCTATGCTTGAAATTATTGATGGACAATGCAGCAGCTGGGCTGTATACACGTCACCAAATTATACAGGTTTTTATGCAACTGAAAATTCGAATACTATTGATTACTATGTTAATGAATTATCAAAAACACGTGCCTCATCTCTTATAGTTTTATCAACAAAAACAATTTGGAAAGGTCCAACATTTATTCCAGAAGCACGTGTCCTACATGATAAAGTAACAAAATTTGGGTGTGCAATTCAAAAGTGCTTTTATCATCCACAAGAACAATATCCCCGAACAATTTTATTATGCAATTTTGATCATGTTTGGAAAATTAATACAACAATTTACAATGTTCGTACCTCCACTACTGCTGCCCCAACAACCCCTGAACTTCCCACAACACCTTCATGTTCTAATGGAAATGAAAGCATTGATAAAGCAAGAGCACTTTCCTTGATTGAAGGAAAAGAAATGACTGTTGGTAGCGGAATGCTGCTCGGTTTTGTTGAAGCTGGTTTCATGGACCCAGTAGTTTTGGATGCCTCAGAATTTGCTGCACATAAAACACATTTAAGTGAACTTGGGTTACTTAATTAGACAATCTGATTAACTGTAAAATATTGTCTATTGTTTGCTTTTTTTTTTGTGATACATTTCGTTTGAACTCAGGGATATTGTTGAATTAATATTTTTCTTTTTTTAATAAAGGGCAGTTGAAATGTTGCTGTTTCTTGCAGTAGTGAAATTTTATGTAATCGTTATTGGGAAAACATTCATGCTTTAATGACATGCTAAATTAATTTTTCATTTCAGACCTGTAGCTGCATTCAAAAAATTTTTTTAAATCTCAAGTTGATGATCTTTGAAGGTTTACTGTTTTACAATAGTTTCACAAAAGGATAACAAGAGCTTTGCCAGAAGATATTTTATATTTAGGACAATCTAATAACCAATACAGAAGTAAATTAAATAAGGCAAATCATAGATTTAAAAAAGATAGAAAATATGACTGAAAGTCAAAAACTATTTCTCCATAACATGGTGAAATGGTGAGACTGGTCCAATTGATAATGCCATGAGATCGTCAACTTCCATGTCTACAACTTTATGAAAAATATCAAGAATCTGTTTTTTATTCTGAATGCGATAATGTTTGCGACGCTTTTAAAATTTATAAAATATTTTAAAAAATTTGGAAAAATTTTATCGACCTTGTCGTCGGACAGAAAAAACAGAAAGTAATTTCTTTTCTTTTTTCCTCTATTAAAAAACCCTTTTTTATTAATGTGTTTATTTCGTTGCCAGATGAACTTTAACGGGAATGAGTTTTGGAGCAGCGGTTATTGAATTGAATTGAACAATCAAACAATGTATATTTTTCCCTGTTGCAACTACTTCTTCTTCAATGATTTAATTATAATGACCTTGATTTCAAAAAAATGTTCTTTGAAACAAATATTTTTTTTTACATTTATTTTCTAACACTGTTATAATAGTTTTTCATTGCTTTTAAATAAAGAAAATTAAGGCATTTTCTCGGTTAAATAAAACTTATATTAAAATCTTCAAAACGAAATTATTGGATTTTAAAATTTAAAAATGGCAACGTTTGAAGTGCTTTAAACATATTTTAAATATTAAAAAAATTTGGAAACCTTTTTTCCGATGTTTCTTCTATTTTTCCAAAAAAAAGATTTTTTTAAAGTATAAACACATTTGCGTTGTTTTCTTTTTCATTGCAAACCTTTGTTGTGGAACGCTGTGAACAAAAACTTTTGCAAACGAACGTATGCTTTCCTTGCTGCATTGAAATAAACATTTTCAACATTCCATTTTTTTGTGCAATACAACTTTTCAACTACTAGCCGTAAAGTGTCTAGCTACTAAGAAGTCTTTAATTTTCAAGGTACAAATTATAATAAAAAAATTTATTTTTCTAATGATGACTGCCATTGAAAACTAATTTATGCTTTTTAAACGAATGCGGGCATATGTAGTATTGATGAAAAAAATTAATTTCGATGCAAAAAAATGCAAAACTGATGATTAATTTAAAAATGATAATATTTTCTGCCTTTTTTAAAATGTATGAAATATTAAAAAAAGTAGTTCTATTGATCTATTTGTTGAAACAAGAAGTTTTAACGTTAAAAAAAGTAATTTTCTTTCTTCTATTTCATGCAAGAAGGAAAAACAACGTATTCTTTTTTCTTTGTCAAATTTAAAAGGAGTTTGTTGTGTTGCCGACAAACGCCTATTGGAAACAAATATTTTGTTGCAGCAGTTATGGAAATGATTAACGAAAAATGACAGCACTGTGGTTACTTTGCAATAATAAATAAAAAAATTAATTTTAAGGCAAAAAAATGTAATAGCTATTCCTAGCATTTAATGCTAGAAATAGCTGTTACGTGCTTCACCACAAATTGACATAAATTTTTGATGTTGTCACCAAATCAAAATAGTTTGCTTGGTTTGCGAAAAAAGGAGGTGTTGATGCTCTTGCTTTTCTTGAGCTTTTACAAAAGGTAAGTAAATTGCAATGTCAGATTCAGATTTGGACCAAAAGGGGTTTATTTTTGAAAAAAAGTTGAAAAGCAAAAATTATTTAACGCAAAAACGTCATTCAACCGGCAATAGAATGATAAATTTTACGGGTTTTCTGTCTTTCAAAATGGTTTTTTTTCGCAAAGCATTAAAAAGTGTGGATGTAATTAAAACACCTGGCTGCTTTAAAATTTTTTTAAATATTCAAATAAGCAATGTTGTAAGAATTGCTTCTGATGTTAATGAAAACTTAAAAAGAAAAATTTTTGTTGCTCAGTAAATGGAATACTTTTTTGTTTGTATGTCGGTTTTCAATCAAACGTTTGACGTGTTTTTGACAAACAATGTATATGCACACAAGATGGCTGTCGAAGTTCTGCAACTATGCACTGAAAAAATAAATGTAAAATCTGTTATTTGTTTTGGGTTAACAATAAACACAAACAACAAATATCGTATTATGAAATAAACGACGTTCTTCTTTATTAATGTCCAGATGATACTTTGTCAAAATTGCAGTGCTTGGTCCACTGAAAAAAATGTATGCCAAATACCCCTAAAAATAGGACGATATTTACTCCTTTTAGGAGTAAATATCGTCTTTTTTTGTAATAGGAGTGCACAAAATTTACACCCCTTTAACATGGACTATTATTTACTCCAAAAAAGACGATATTTACTCCTAAAAGGAGTAATTAAAATTTCTCACTAAGGGAGCATCCAGAGCTGACGTCAGCACTTTTGGCATGGATGGGGTAAAGCCAAATCTGACGCTTCACCTTAAATGTGGCAAAAATCAAAGTAATTTTGCTGATTGAGGCATGGAAGGGGTAAAAAATTTTTGATTTTCTGCTGACGTCAGCTCTGGATGTTCCCTAACTTGTAAATTTCGCATCTGTATTTATACCCTTAAAAAAATATCTTTTTTACATCAAAATTTAAATACTCGGTTAATTTTAGTGACCATAATTTCCGTAACAGGCAAGAAATTTTATTTTTTTTATAATTGCTCGTTAAATATTAAAAAAACATAAACTCTTTTTTATCATTCATGGTTTCATTATACTTCTTTCTCTTTTGTAATGTTGACCATTGCGGCTGCATAGCAACTATTAATTTTACAAAATGGTTGGAATCGGCCCTCTTATAATTCATGAAAATATTAAAAGTGCATAATTAAAAAGCATTTGATTGTTTTTTTAAATATTTTCAAAAATTCAAAAGTTTAAATGGAAAAAGTCACATCATATCGATTAGTCAAAAGAGCAATGTTTCTTTTAAAAAAAAATGCTTTTTTTTATGATTCTTTGTCTGATTTTCTCTTAAAAATTGATGTCTGTTTCTTTCAAATCAAATGTGTCCGTGTTTCAAAAAATTTTTTTAGAGTTCTGGTGCTGTTTTTTGTTGCATAGATTAAAATTAGCTCATTAAATCGAACAAATCAGAGTAATAAAGTACATATGTATAAATATAAGGAAGTAAACTGTAGTTGGTTACTGAATTATTTTTGTGTTCACTGGAGGGTTGTTTAAAAAGCATAATTAATTTTTTAAAGAAATTTTATTAAAAATTAACAGTGTTTCATCATAAAAATCTCAAAGCGTTCTGGTGGAAACTAAGATTAGATTTTTGGAATTAAATATGTATATGATTGTGATCGAAATACAGATCGGCAATAATTTTATTAACTTTTACAGCTGTTGTTGCAACAATTGAATGCCTTTTATTTTCTTCATTTGCTTATCTGAATTTCTTTAAAAAATCGGCTGTGTTAATTATAACGCATTTTTTCTCAAAATCGAGCAAAAATCAAAACCTTGTTCAACTCGATTTTTTCAAAATGATTGTATGGACTTGAAACTTTGCAGATATAATCTTAACAACCAAAAAACAACTTTGGAGGTGTTTTTGGGAATCTGGCGTAACTAAAAAACACGTGGGAGAACATTGAAAATAGCAAAAAATCGAAAAAACGTCAAATTTTAGCTGTTTTTTTGAAATAACTTTAAAAGTTGATTTTTCCCCCGGGTAGACTCTATCAGTTCTTTTTAAGCATGCAAAAATACATATGTTTATGAAAAAAGAAACGAAATAACCCACCGCCATTATACAGTTGAACAGGCCTACTCGATTTTGAAAAAAAACGCGTTTTATATTACAAAAAAAAAACAAAGATTAATTAGTGGGTCGTCAATCCCTATATCAACCACTTTATGAAAAATATTAAGCATTATTATTCTTTTTTCCTCTATATGCGTAACAACATTTTTAAAATTTATAAAATATTTTAAAACATTTGATCAACTTTTAGCAACCTCGTCGCTGAAAAGAAAAAAAACCAAGTGGAACTGTTTTTTTTCTCTTCTGAAAAACTCTTTTTTCATTGGTGTGTTTGTTTCTTTGTCAGCGTGAGCAACAGTTGTTGAAATGAAAATCAAAAAAATATATGCATTTTTTGTGTCACAACTACTCTTTTTTTCATGATTGAACTGAATGACCTTCATTACTAGAAAATGTTCTTTTTTGATTTTTGCGAAACAAAAGTTTGTGATATTGTTTTTAACATTGATATAATGGTCTAACAACATCTATTGCTTTTAAATGCTTTTAAATTAAGGAAAAATCATTGTAATATAATTGCTTAAAAGAGAATACATGGATTATAAAATTTAAAATGTGGCAGTGTTTGATGCGCTTTAAAAATATATTAAATATTAAATAAAACTGGGAAGAACTTCTCTTGACGGTATTCTTTTGAAAGTAAAACGTAAAAGGGTTTGCGGTGGTTTTTTTCATTGCGGATTGCTGCAGACAAATGCGTTTGGAAAGAGATGTCCGCAAGCTTACTGAAATAAACATTTAAATATTTTTAACATTTATTTTTGTGCAATGAAACTATTCAACCACTAGTTGTTAAATGTTAAGATGTTTATTAAGAAATAGCTTTCTCTTTAATTTTCATGGTACAAACTTTTATAATAAATTTATTTTTCTAATGACCATTGCCACTGAAAATTGTTTTCTGCTTTTTCAATAGAGCCGAATACAGGAAGAATTTCGTGAAACAAAAACGCATAAATGCAACATTGATAAATTTTCAATGTAAAATGATACACACTATTTATTGCGTCTTTAAAGTTATATAAAATATTTAAAAAAATTAACTTTATTGATCTTTTTTGCTAAAAAAATTTCAGCAATGTAGTTGTCTTTATCTTTTTTCAAACTGAAAGAATAGTGTTACGCACATGTGTGTTTCATTATTTTTTGTCATTTGTTTAAAGAGATTTGTCCTCTCTCTCTTTCCTTGCATTGCCGACAAACATCTTTTAAAAATAAATACTTTGTTGCAGAATTGAAAAACAAAAAAAAAACGGCAGATTTGGTTTGTTTTAAAAAGTTAAACAAGAACGCAGTTTTGATTTAAATTTTTAAGTTGGATCAACTTCTTATAACGTTTGTCAAAAAAACAATAAAATTTTTCACAATGGAAATTGTAGCTTCTAACGAAATTTTTGATTTTATATTAGGTTCTCAAATATTGATTTTTAAGATAAAATAATTTAAAACAGATTATTTTCTCCATGGGGGTGATTTGAGTAAGCAAGTTATGCAGGTGCTTATGTCTAAATATCATTCAAATTTAGTTATTTTTTAAAACTGTGACAGTGTAGTCATCGTTATGTCGATAATCTTATATATTTTTATTTTTTTGGTCTAACAACTGTGTAATCAAAATACTTGACAATTTTTATTTTAAAAATCTTTTAAATATTCAAAAGAATTATATGCAAGAAAAAACTGTGGAAACATAAAAAGAAACGTTTTTTCTTTCCCCAGAAAAGAGAAAAAAAGAGAAACAAATGCATATATTTTACTTAGTGAGTCGGTTTTTCACTCCACTCACAAAACTTTTGATGTGTTTCTGACTGACAGTGTATGGCAAAAAAGACAGATGTACAGGCCTGAGAAATGCGGCCGAAAATTCGTCGGCCCGGCCGGCCTGCGGTCAAAATTTTTAAAAACTTAAATATGTGTTTTTTCAATGATCGACGAAATTTTTGATAAAAATAAACGAAATTGTATACCCAAAAAGGCTAAAAACACATAATTTTATTAAAGAAACGGTGCAAAAGTCGATTTTAACCAGACTCAAAAACTGATTTTGGAGCTCATTTCTTTAACAAAAATAATAAAGCGGCCGGCCGCAGGCCGTAAAAAACATGGCCGCATTTCTCAGCCCTGCAGATGTAGAAAATTTGCAGGTTTTTATTGAAATAAAAAAATTTGTTAATCAGAGTTTGTATTTTGTTTAATTCCATTTTAACCGTCAGCAATTTTTGCGATGTCTAAAGTCGTTCAAATAAAAATTTTTTTTTTCATTGCCCTTTTGCGAACTGTTTGAACAAATATGGATATATTAATTTTTTTTCAGTAGGTTTCAAAGCATTAATGGTCACTATTAATCAAAAAAGGTTTACAAAAATAAATCATAGGATTATCAAAAAATAATTGTCAATCCTTTTTAAGGTTACTTTAGAACCTTTTCTTTTTCTTTTACTTTAATTCGTTTATATTTACATTTGATTTACAACAGAGTAAACGGATAAAAATGTTTATGCAATGTTATTTTAAAAAATGACTAAAAATTTATTGTTGTAACATTGAAAAAATAACTAAAGACAACTGAACAATAATTGATTAGCGTTTAAAAAAAAACTGGCATAGTACTTGGGTGGATTTCAGTTTAACTGTCAAGAATTTCTGCAACTGTTTGTGTTTAAAAGTTTTTCACAATGAATTTTTTATACATTATTTGCAGAGAATATTTAATTTTTGAAAAAAATTTATAATTTTTATAACCTCGTGTTAGCAGATTGTGCAAAACTAGATATTAAAATTTTTAACCATTTTAAGAGAATTAATGTGCACCTTTAATTAAATGGTTTACAAAAGTAAATCATTGGATTATTAATAAAAAAACTGTCGAAATTTTGAACAAGATATTTTTTCTTCATTGCAGTTACTTTTTCCTCCCTCTACTTTAATTGCCTATTTAAGGTTACTTTAGAATCTTTCTTCGTTTTTTGCTTTGATTTAAAACTAAACAGACAAATAAAACCCTGAAAACTGAATAAACAAGTGAAATGACAAAAGTTTTGGTTGTTGTAACGGTGAAAATGATAAAAAAAACCCACTGAATAATAATACTACGATAAATGTCTTTTAAAACTGTCATTTCCATGTAGATACACGGCTTCTAATTTCATTTTAACTGTCATCAGTTTATACAAATTTTATTCTTTTAATTTAACTGTCAGGAGCTTTCTTTAAACTGCACAACAGATATATTATTTTATTTTGTTAAATTTTTTCAATTGCACTAATCTGCACCTCCAGTAAGAAAGTTTACAAAAGTGAATCACTGGATTATTAAAAAAAATTGTCAAGAATTTTTTTTACGAAAATTTCATTATTCCAGTTATTTTTTTCTTCCCATTTTGGATATTGTTGATATCATTGTGAGTAATCTTTTTTTATTTTTTATTTTTATTTGATTTAAAAATACACAATCGTATAAAAACCTTAAAACAATTTTATGAAATAAAAAAATTCAATTTAGAAAAGAAAGAGGGAAAATAAATAAATAAAATTAATAGATGTTAAAAAAGTCCTAGTTTCTGCCCTTAACCCCAGACTACCGTTTATTTACGTCTGGTTTTAATGACCAAAATTTAGATCGTTGTAATTGCGCAAGTGACTAGAAAAAAGCGAACACACTACGGCTGGAACATTTAACTTTTGTTGAAACAACAAAACGCCAAAGCATTTTCAACAAAAGTTAAATGTCTCTATTCCAGCCGTAGTGCGAACAATAATTTGATAAACGTTTTTGAAAACTGCCATCTTGGTTAACTTCAGTTTAATTTTCAACAATTTTGTTGGTTTATTTTAACTGTTAGCTTTTTTTCTTCAAAGTGAACATCAAGTTGCAACAGATAAATATATTTGCATCAACTTTGTCTTCGTAAAATGAGTGTTTTAAAAAAAAATAAGCTAAATACAAATCTAGCAATCTAGCTTATTTTTTAATCATTTCAATTGTATTAATCTGCACCGTTAATTAAAATGCTTACAAAACTAAATCATTGGATTATCAAAAAACGATTGTGTCAAGATTTTTTTTCACGAAATATTTTTTTCATCATTGCAGTTGCTTTTTTCCCTTAAATCTTGTTGATTGCCTCTTTAAGGTAACTTTAGAATCTTCTTCGTAATTTTTTTTGATTTTTTTATCATCATTTTTTTTTGTTTGCATTTGATTCAAAACTCTGTTTTAAATATATTTTAAAAAAATTGAACAAACAAATAAAACCCATTCAAATTTTGTCTCAAAAAATGAAGAGACTACTACTTTTAAAGAAGAAGAAGGGATTCACGAGAGAGATAAAAAAACTGATCGAAAAAGTTTTTTTTCATCCCGCGCAACAGTCGTCGTCCTTAAAGAAGTTACCTCTTCTTGTGAAACGAACAAAAAATTGAAAAGTAAACAAAGGAGAAGAAAAAAAGTGTGATCATCTTCGAGATCGTCCAAAACCATTGAAATTTCTTTGAATCATAAAATTTCGTAGCAATCCGGAAAAAAAAGATTTTTTTAAAGTAGCGAAGAGATTCTTTTTTTTCTGTGATGCTGCTGCAAAAAAAATAAATTATCCGATAACAAGTTTTTCCGGACACTCACTCATCATAATCGTTTGGTTGCTTCTTCACACTTGAGGCGAGAGAAGAAAGAAAGAAAAAGAAAAGAAGAAAAAAATGATTGGGGATGGTCCTATGTTGAAATGGTCAAGACTGATTCTATCTGTATAAATATGTTAGAAAGTTAAAGATGTTTGGTCATTTTTTGGAGTTTCAGACATATTACATTTTTCCCTCAGCTTCAAATTCTTATTGCAAGAAGCGCAACAAATAAAATGGCTTGCAAATTAACTTTGTAAGTTTTTTTAAATAACTGACATCTCTTGGAGCAACGGCATTATTGTAGTTTATAGCTTTTTAAAGTTTTATGGAGTAAGCTGGTTTCATAAAACCCTTCTTGATAAACCATTATTTTTATTAAATTTTACTAAAGTAACTGGCTTGTAGTTTATTTTGGTGACATTTTTTATAATTTTAAAACTTAAAAAATTATAAGAAAACTGCCACCACTAGAAAATACAGGCGTTTGATAAACTCAATTATATTCTATCTATTTTTCAGGATCACTCTAGCATTGGCATGTTGCGTGTCATCTGGCTATGCTCAAGCTGCTGCTGTAAGTTTTTTTCAAAAATTTTTAAACTAAAACTAAACTGTCATTTGTGCATCAACAATGTTCCAGTGCACACTTTTTAAGCATTAAGTTATTTAAAAACTGGGCAAACACAACTTACAGCTTTTCAAACTTTAATATATTACGTTAACGAAAAAAACTGAAAGATGAATCTTTCTTAAACTGAATGAAAAGCTTTTTTTGTAAATTATAAAACTGGGAAAAGATGCAGAGTTCTTCTGCATCTGGTTGAAATAACAGGAATTACTAGAGTGGTATACTTTAGACATAAAAGAAGATTATTATTATGTATGAGCTTCAATCATTACGCATCTTTGTTTTTTTAAATCTAAAAAAAAGTTGTTTAGGAAACTAAAACAAATGAGATTTAAGATAAAACTGAGGTTGTTTATAAGGTTGTGCTTTTAATAGCTTTACAGAAATTTTGAATTGTTAGCAATATGTGTTCCAAAATCACATAAGTAATACTGTCTTTTAATAGTTTTAATTAGAAACTGTATCATTTTAGTAACACATATAGGTTAAAAAACTGCCCCATGATTTGTGTGCCTATAGAACATTTAAATATAAAATTTTAAACTGAAATTTATGAAGATTTGAATTTTTAGTGGCCTGCAACATCTTATTCACCATATTTCCAACAACTCTTTTCTGCCGCGTCATCTCCGGTAGCTGCAGCCCCTAGTGGACCTGGTATGCAAGCACCCGCAATCCCAATTCCTGCACCAATCCCCGTACCAGTACCTGCTCCAGTACCCGTAGCAGCCCCATATGCAGTTCCAGCTATGCCAGTTGCTTTGGCTCCACCACCACCACCTCCAGTCTTCGCTGCTCCACTTCCTCCTCCACCACCACCAATGTTTGCTGCCCCAGCTGTTCCACTTGTTCCAGCTGTCCCCTCATATGCTCCTCCACCACCACCAGGAGTCTACGGTCCTCCTCCAGCAGTCCCAGCCTTCGCAGCAGCCCCAATGCCAGCTTTCGCAGCTCCAGCTTTTGCTGCTCCAGCTCCACGACCACTTGTCCCAGCTTTTGCACCATTCGTTAAAGCCGCAAGATTATATGGAAGCAGCAAATCAAAATCTGCATAATCTGAGATGTTGTTAAAGAAATATAAGTTAATTTAAGTGATCCAAAGATACAAAAAAAATAATAGCCTATGCGTTTTGAAGCTGAGTCATGAAACAATCTCCCCCCAGTATTGCAACTTAAACTTTTTTTTCTTGTGACAAAAATTAATTAATAACTGTTGTTTTTTGCAAACTGTAAACAACTACGGTTCATTTCTTTTTCTTTTGTCGTTCTTTCTTGTGTTTGTACAAATATGGGCAAAAAATTTGGTTTTTAATAAAGTTTTTATTTTTATGATATAACGCTGTTTTTCTCAAAATCGAGTACCCTTGTTCAACTCGATTTTTTTAAAATGATCGTATTGACTTGAAACCTTCAGGATAATGTAGTATTGACCCAAAAACATGCAAAAAAATTGGTTTCAGGTCACTACCGTATCCCGGACCCGAGATACCGTAACCCAGTTACCGTATACTGGGAAAAATCGAAAATGTCGAATACCCCAAATTTTTATTTTCGGAATCGATTAAGGGACTCGAAATGAGTCTAAAATTGAAATTTCAGAATTTTTGGATATCTTCAACTGAAATGGGATCAACTTGAAATCTCAAAAAATTTTCATCTACAGTAAAAAAAATTTTGTTTCTGTGACCCGGAACTTTTGATATTTTTAAAAGATGCACAATTATATGAGGTTTAAGATGGTATATGACTCATTTGAAAAAAAGAGGGGGAACACGGTTTTTCCTGCGAAATACTGCTAAAATCAACATCTGCAGCACCATCTCGGAGGCATAACTCACGCTATATGCTAGATATTGACATAAATTAACTTTTATCATGAAATACTATCATATTAGAGCATGCTGGGTCATTTTGAGCACTTTTGGATATCAGCTGGCGATAGGGGGTCCATATGAAATCTCAAAAATAAGCAGCATGGATATGAAAGGAAAAGTGCCTAAAAATGTTATTTTTTCTTAAAGAATATATGCAAATATGCTTTAACAATGTAGAGCACATCCAAAAATACCAAAATAGTACATTTAACATTAAATATAGGTCATTATTGATTTTTGCGGATCACTTGATTTTCTGCTATTTTTGTGTTATTTTCAACGTATTACAAAATGATAGAAAATGAAAGATATCGACATTTTTTCACACCTGGGATAAAATATTGCATGTCTAGAATGACTAGGGTCAATTTCAAGCTATGGGTACTGTTATTATCAATATGGTAACAACAGTTGTTGCATATATACTTATGGTCAACAGAAACTTCAAATATCGCGCTTTTCATTGCTTCTGATATTATTATTTTTTGCTTTTGATTAATTGTTTTATTAAAGAACAAAACTAAAACAATAAAAAATACTTAATTACATTTTTTAAAGTTTTTGCTTATATATAACTACTATAGTGTCTTCATCTACATCGTCAAAAACAAAGCATGCTTTCCAAGCTGCAGCAAAAATGCATGCTGCGTGCATTTATCCAATGAAAAAAACTTTAAGAAAAAAGTACGATTCAGAATCTCGTATTTCTAGAAGTCATCCTTATTCTTTTTCCTCATTTCTTTTATTACAAATAACAAGCATCACAAATGCGACATTTTGATATCAAGATTATGTGATAAAACATACAGCAAGCGGACATTTTTTTAGTTGTAAAAATAATTTTAAAAATTATTTACACATCTATACTTAGGAGGCTGCCATATAAATACTAACAGTACCCATGGCTTGAAATTGAGCATAATCATCCTAAACATGCAATATTTTATCCCAAATGTCACAAAATGTTGATATCTTCGATTTTTCATTATTTGATGATAGATTGAAAATAACATAAAAATAGCTAAAAATGAGTTGATCCCCAAAAATCAATAATGACCTATATTTAATGTTAAATGTTCTATTTTGGTATTTTTGTATGTGCCCTACATTGTTGAAGCATATTTACATTAATTCTTTGAGAAAAACTAACATTTTTAGACATTTTTCCTTTCATATCCATGTTGCTAATTTTTAAGGTTTTATATGGACGCCATATCGCCCGCTGATATCCAAAAATGCCCAAACTCATCCAGCACGCACTAATAGCATGGTATTTGATCATAAAAAACAAATTAGGTCAATATCTAGCATATAAGCTGAGTTATGCCTCCGAGATGGTGCTGGAGATGTTGATTTTAGCAGTATTTCGCAGGAAAAACCGTGTTCCCCCTCTTTTTTTCAAATGAGTCATATACCATCTTAAACCTCATATAATTGTGCATCTTTTAAGAATATCAAAAGTTCCGGGTCACAGAAACAAAATTTTTTTTACTGTAGATGAAAATTTTTTGAGATTTCAAGTTGATCCCATTTCAGTTGAAGATATCCAAAAATTCTGAAATTTCAATTTTAGACTCATTTCGAGTCCCTTAATCGATTCCGAAAATAAAAATTTGGGGTATCCGACATTTTCGATTTTTCCCAGTTTACGGTAACTGGGTTACGGTATCTCGGGTCCGGGATACGGTAGCAACTTGAAACCAATTTTTTTGATGTTTTTGGGTCCATATAACATATTCCTGAAGGTTTCAAGTCAATACGGTCATTTTAAAAAAATCGAGTTGAACAAAGCTTTGATTTTTGCTCGATTTTGAGAAAAAATGCGTTATATACAACATTGTTACAAAAAAAAACTTTGATAGATATACAAATGAAAGGACTTATGTCACTTGAAGTTTTGTCAATCTGATTTTGGCAAATTAACTAAAAGAAAAAAAAACTGAAAACTTTTCCACTAATATAAATGAATCAAAAAATGGTAAATATTATTATCGAAAACAGAAAACAAAATGTAAATTAATTGTGCTAACTGCTTGTTTTTTTGTTCAACGTTTTTTAAAAAAAATTGCAACTACTAAAACTCTCTCTTTAATTAAAAAATAAAAACTGATCACTTTTTACAACATAGTTTTTTTAGACAAACTGCAAGGATATTTTCCCATTTTGTTTCTTATTAAATCAACTTTAATTTCTTTCTGAACAAGATTAAAAGTAAACTTGAGATCATTAAAACTGAGTATAATCGATCAAATTATTTAGTGTAAAATATCATTGTTTACAAGCTTAAAATCCTAATAAACTTCTTCTTTTACTTTATATCGCATCTTATTAAATAGACTAAAATTACATATTTAAAACTGTTGAATCAAGTTTATGAATGGTAAATGACTATTGTAGCTGATTTGATCCAAAACAAATACAATAAAAAAATTTTAAAGTAGATATATAGAAATTTGTTTAAAAAAACTGACGCATAGATGCCATATATATCCATTGCTGATACTAATAAACGCATCAAATAGTTTTTTTCTTAAATTGTTGGGGGGAGGGGGTTAATATTAAGTAATTAAAAGTAAAGAAGTTTCCTGCCATTTTTGTTAGAATAAAGTGGATTAACTGTGCAGTTTGTTTTCCGCTGAATTGGTTATTTTATTTCTTTGTCCACATGACTAAAATTGGGAGCAATTTTAACATAAAGACCTTGTTTTTTTTATGCCAGAATATTAAATGTAAAAAAAATCATTTCTCATTTAAAAAGTTAATAAAATATTTCGAACACTTGCATTTTAGCTATTTATAAAAGCTTATAAACTGTAAAAATGGTGGAAAGTAATAAATTTTAACTGGTAAGAGATTTTTGTATACCATTTTAGCATTTTTGTCATTTTTTATAAACTTAATGCTTTGCAAATTCTTATAATAATAACTGATGTGCTACTAATAGGGAGATATGTTAAAATTGTGACATATTTTGTTTGACACATTTTGTTGTAAACTAAGCGCTATACATTTTTTCTTGATGATAATTCGTAATATCTGTTCACGTTGGAATCAAAGGGGAAATAGCGTTTTTTGCAATAAATACTTTCAATGCCTCCTTTTTTCAAAAGCTCTATTTTTAAAAAAGCTCGCTGCTGTTTTGCTCAGAATTTTTTGGGGATTTAGAATATACAAGGCTCATATAATATAATTTTTGTATAGTCCGAGAATCGGTTGAGAAAGTTTTGTATGGGAACACGCATTTAATTCATGTATTTTACCATTATATTTTTATCAAAACGTGATATTTAAAAAACTCTCTGCTATCTTTCTCAAAATTTTATGCTGAATCTAAATATATATAGCTTTAAACATACAGGTTTACCTGAAGCTCAGAATCGGTTAAAAATGCGTTTTTTGAGAAAACGCGATTCATTCAAGTATTTCATCGATATATTTTTAAACTAAGTATCAAAACAAACTATATTCTATTTGACTCAGCGTGTTCTGGTGATTCAGAATATATAAGATTTATCACACAAAAATTAAATCTGAGTTCAAGATTAAGCGAGAAAGTCCTATTTCCCTAAAATGCATGGAGTGATTCCAACGTGTGTTCAACACCACCTGATTGAGCAAGCAAAGATTTTTTTAAACTCTTAAGACATTCTTTTAAAAATTGTCCTGTTTTTGTTTATTAAAATAGCTACTGCCCAAATGTTTCTTTAGAACCCTAGCTTAACTTTATATTGAACTCTTTTACATAAAATAAACTGAATTTTTTACTGTGGATGGTAACAATTAATTTCTTTTCGAAATAAACTGCAAAGCTTTTGAATTTGGTACAAAATTATATTGTTTGGTTCTTTCGATCATAATTTTCAATGCGAAACTTGTTTCTTATTTTTAAAAATAAAGCATTCATTACATTTGTTATATCTTATTAAATAATTTAAACTGTAACGGTGATAGAATATAATTCGAATAAACTGCGTTGAACATTATCATTTGTTTTAAACTAAATATTGCAAAAAAATACTTAAACTTGAAATAAAATTACTGATCAAACTAACAATTCGTATAAGCATTCCAAGTTTGTAACATATTTTGTAAAAAAACCGAGCAGAAGATACAGCGCATCATTTTAGTTAACTGTTCAGCAGAATATACGACATTTCCTTGATGTCATGCATTTTTGTGTTTTCAAACGTTTAAAAAAACGTTGTTTTCTCAAGGTTTCAAAGAATTAACAAACAAATAGACAAAAAAGAGTGCAATTTTCAACCAATTGTCGGCTTAACTTTTTTTTCTGGTTCAGGAAAAAAGGGGAAGAAAAGAAAAAAAGCGCATAAAGTGTGAGAGTTATTTTTGAGGCTAATCCTTCTCTCATTTTTTTTTCTTAAACTCTATTTTTTTGTCAATTTTTTTCCGCAAAAATGACTGCCATTATTCTTTTTTTTAAAAACTGACATATTTGAAAAGTTTAGGGATTTCTTTTAACAATTTATTGTTACTAACAAGTGATATTTATAGTAGTAGATGATGCTTATAAAATATTTATGTAATGTTAAACCTAACTAAAAATGTAAAAACTAAATTTTATAACTGCTGCATTCTTAATGGTGATAAAGGAAACTGACAGCAGCATGTCTTGATGCTAGCGATTGCTTTAATTATTTAGCTTTGCTTTAGGCTATTTTATAATAATAAAGAACCCCACAAAAAATATCTTACTGTCACATTAAATTGAAAAGAAGTGAAAAAGTAAGCCAACTGTTTTTTCTTCATATTTAATTATATTTTCGGCTTAGCTGGCCGAAAAAAGTCTTCACATTTTAATCAATGTGTAGATATGACTTTTTCTATTTTCCTTATAAAGCTGGATAATCAATCCACTTATTAAACCCTAAAATTATCATGAATTACTACGCTTAAAATTCTATTAACAATTTCACAATTTTGATGTTGGATGTTATCATTGTCTAAAAAATAGAAATTTTTATCAAACTGAAATGTAGCTTTGTTCCAAAAAAACAGATAATTTTAAATGGTAATATTTTTGTGGTTTCACAGACAAAAATGTGAAATGCATAAAACTGTGATAGATCAGAGGTTAACTTTGACAAGAGAGGGATACAAAAAAGATTTTGTTTTCATAAATATTTAGAATCATGTTTTTATTTTTGCTGCATTTTAAAACTGTGAGTCTGTCCTATAAAAGAATTACGAAATAAAAAATCTTTCTTCTTTGTATTTTTTTTCTTTTGATTTTTTTTACTCGAGTGTTTTCGTGTTAGAACACAGTTTTAAGAAAAAAAAATACAAAGAAGAAAGATTTTTTATTTCGTAATTCTTTTATAGGACGGACTCTGTATTTAAGTAGTCCTTTATTTTTAAACAAAAAAGTTTTTGCCTTTTTTAAACTGCGCTTAAATGTATGATAAAATTTCTAATGACATTGTTTGTAATGTGCCAAAGCTTACATGTCTTCGCGTACTTTTGTTTAACTGTATTTCTCAAGGAAATGGTGATAGAGGAAACTGACAGCTGTTCATAAGGCAAAAAAGAGCCCAAGAAATTGCTTATTGTTTTTTAAATGGAAAAGAAGTGAAATGGTATATTATATTTAAAACCAACTGTCTTATATTTAGTTATCTTTTGCTTAACTGATCGAAAAAAGTCTTCACAGTTTAATCATCACTTTCATATAACTTTCTACATTTTTCTAATAAAACTTTAAATTTGTCATGAATTACTACGTTTAAAAAAATTAAATCTGTCTTAATTTGATGGCGGATGTTACTATTTTCTAAAAATAATTATTGCCGGATGGAGATAACCGATATGTTTCTTTGTTCTAAAAAAAGCAGATAATTTTAACTGGTAATGCAAACGCATAATACTAGGTTAGAGGCTAAACTTTTTTTTATTTGAAGTAAAAAATTTTTGCGCTCGTAAATTAGAATCACTTTTTCTTTATTTTTGCTACATATTAAACTGAATTCAAATAGCTTCTTATTGTCTTTTTTCAAACCAAAAACTTTTGCAACTTTGCTTAAAACTGAAAGCTCCAGTGTAAAAGTGGCAATAACACTGTTTTTTCGTGTCTGAAAATGAATTCTTTCTCTAAATTTTTGTTGAACTGTATGTACCAAAAAACTGCGCCTACAATATTGTTCTCTTTTATTTTTTTTATAAACTGTTTTTGCATCAGCTTAAAGCCAGTTTGAAACAATATTTTCTTAAAAGAGAATGGCATCTACTGATAACTTATCTAAAACAATAAATATTTTTAAAACTGCTGCTTCCGTTATGGTGATGACAATTTAGAAATCAAAACTGCATTGACAAAGGGACATATGCCGCTTATTTGGTGTTAAACTGACTTTTGATCATTCCAATAAAAACTTCTATTATTTCCTATTTTTTTCTGCTAGAACTTTTTTCTTTGAAAAAAAATTATTACAACAAAAACTGTGCTGTTTTTCCTTTTCTCTTCCGTTTTTGTATTGTTTCGAAATATTCTCAAAAAATCTGCAATATCTTTGCACTATTTAAACTGAACTGAAGTGTAATGCCATTTTTTTATACTTTCTTTTTCTAAGTTTTTGTATAACTGTCTGTACCGAAGCTTGCACCCAATATTGTTTTGTTTTATTCTTATTCACAAATTTGCATATTTGACTTTTTACTCAATGTTTTGAAACTGAAAATAAGCAGATTCTTTTGTTTAAAAAACATTTTAAAAAATGTTGTTTCTTTCATTTGTAAAACTGTGAACATTAAACAACTTTGAAATCAAAACTGCATCGGCTAAGAAACCTATTATTTTGGCTAAACTGTTTTCATATTTTATGAAAATTAAATTCTTTATTATTTCCTCTTTTTTAGCTTGAACCTTTTCTACTCAAAAATAATCACAACTAAAACTGTACTGCTTTCTTTTTCTCTTCCGTTTTTGTGTTGTTTGGAAGTAATCCAAAAAAAGCCCCCATATTTAATCATTTTGATCAAAAAAATCTAGTTTTTTTTCTTCTGTTAGCTGCTAGTTAATCGAAAGTAAACAAACTCATCCTCCTTCTTTATAGTTTTTAGTTCATGCACTTGTTTCTTCTTACTTCCTTTCTTCTTTTTTCTTTTTCTCCTCTTTACTCTTCTACCCCCTTCTTGCCTGTTTTTTTTTGTAGAAACTTTTTTTGTTGAAGAACATCTCACAGATTTTTTTATTGTTATTTACATTAAAACACAAAAATGCCTAGAGGGCAAGTTTTCTTTTTTTTGTAGTGGTAGCAGTGTATTCATGAACAAATAAATATCATGTTCTTTAAGTGTAAAGTTTTTTTCTTTATAACAAAAAGAAAGAGTTCTTTGTTAGTTTAGAGGTTGCATGATAACTGGATGGAACATGAAAGATAATGTTTTAGTAGGAGGTTATAAAACTGAGTTGTCTTTGTGCTTGTTTCCAACACGTAAAAACTAAAGTATTGTTTATTTTTTTGCAACTGGGAAATAATAAAAAAAGCTGGAGCTGAATATTGTCGTTTTTGCAAAGTGATAAGTGTTGCTGCGATAAATTATTGAGAGGTAGAACAATAACTTGGTGAAAGAAGAGAAAACATTTTATCATGCTATAAACTGTATGTTATTTCATTATAAAGTTTATACAATACCACAAGGTAAAAATTGTGAGATTTTATGTTTGAATAACATGGGGCACTTTTTGAACTGATATTGTTGTTAAATCTTTTTGTATTACTTATCCCTCCCCAATTTAAAATTAGAATACTATTTTAACTGGCCTTGATGCAAATATCCATAAAAAATTAATTAAGCTGCTGTAAATTTTGTAGTTTAAAAACTGAATAACGAAAGTAACAGAAGTGACAGTTTTTTTGAGAATAACAAAACTGGGCAATATTTACCAGTTTACGAAGCCATAATTAGAAAAATTAAGTTTTATACTGAAACAAAATTAGTAATATTGTGATAAACTGTTCTTTAATTGTTTCTTAATTTTATTTAAAACTAGCTAAACAGTTTTTTTTGGTTTTAAATTGTCAGCATGAAAACGTTTCTTTAATGTTAGATTTGTAAGATAATCAATCAATAAAACTGATTTCTCCAAATATTCTTTTGTGAATGTTTTGTTGCAAAAAGCTAAGTTAAAACTGTTTTGGGTTTACCAATAAATTAGTTAATTTCAGTTTTTCTTATCCATAGATATCTTTCTTTTTTATAAACGTAAATTTAAAACTGGTTTGATGAAAATGTTTGCCAGGAAATATATCTAAAAGTCTAAACTGTGGTTTTAAATTCGTTGGTATAATTTAGTATATTTTTTTACATTGAATAAGCTTTATTTGTTAATCATAAGTTGTTCTTATTTTGCTATTTATATTTTAAAACTGAGTTATGTCAAAAAATTTAAAAATAATTAAACCTTAAAAAATCTTACTTGGTCTTTTTTCATCGGTACATTTTTATACTTAAATTGTATCACCTTCCTAGTTTTTGGGAAATACCTTTTTGACTGACTGACTGACTGACCTCTCACCTACGACTTGCTTTTCTTGCTTGTTTATTTTTTTGCACGCGATTTGACATCACTGAGAAAAATCGGAAGCAATATATTTTGACAGTTTTTTTTGCAAACAAAAAAGGAAAAAGGAAAACGCAAATCGGAAATTAATACATCCAAAAATCTTTCAAAAGCTTTTTGTTTCTTTTTAATCTCGCGACGTTATTGTTTTGTATTTATTTATTTTTGTAATAACTGTTTCATTGAAGGCTTTAAATTTTAAGTCTAACTGTCAGCTTTTTTCGACGATGAGGTGAGTGATAAACTGAAATTATAAATAAAATATGCAAAAAAAAAATTTTTTAGGTTATTTATTGGTGTATTATTCTTAATGTTTATAATTATAAATGTAAGTTTTTACTTTTCGACTGTAAAAAAAAGCTTTAACCGTTGTCCTAAGCTCAAAAGGCAAATTTGTTTTAAAAGGGGAGTGGAAAAGGACAAGTGCTAAAGGGATCAATTCTATGATTTCAATTATTAAACTGGGAATTCCCAGAAAAGTAACGTTGATTGAGCATGGATGAAACAAAGAAAGATGGCTTTTAATGAGAAAGAAAATAAAGAAAAAACAAACTGTGAAGATAAAAAGGTTTACTTTTCTTTGGGAAGCATAAAGATCAAAAATCATAAGTTGCATCTTTTTTTTTGATTTTATCTTTAGTTACTGAAAAAAATAAATTGATAACTGTCATATGCTTAATGCTTAAATACTACCATCATTGTTAACTTCAACTAGTCGTAGATTTGATTCATATCAGGGAAAAAATTTAACTGGTAAGAACAGCCGTCCTCAAGACGCTTTTTATTTTAGTTCTTGGTTGAAGTTATAACTGTCATCAGTTACAAACGTAACAACAAACTTTCATTATCATATTCATTTCAGGCAACTCCAACACCATATCCTTCTAATTCAATACCGTATCCCCTTCAACCACCAGCAGATCCACCAGCATTTACACTTTCAATGAAACAACAATCTGAAATGGAAGAAGAAGAAAAACGTACTTTGCTAAAACCACACTTTGTTACTTTACCCGTTTTTTAATTTACAAATTATTCTTAACTGACATTTATATTCCTTTCACAACAACTTTTACTTTTTTGTTCAAAACTTTTTTTGTTAGCTCAATGTTTTAATTTTGATTTTTTTGATACTGGTATGTATTTTTGACTGTAATTAAATGTTTTACAATAATTTTTTAAACAGAAAAAAAACTTTTTTTGAATAAACTGATTTCTTTTTCATTATGCAAATACTTTAATATTAATCCAAATTAGCTGATATTATTTAAACATTAAATAAGGTCTAGAAAGCTTGTTTAAAAACTGTGAATTTCTTTATTTAGTCTTTACAAACAAATTGCAAAAATAAAAATAAATTTCATCGCCCATACGACAGTGTATGAAATATTTAATTATTAAAAATGTTTGTAAGTCCATGTTTCGTTATGAGACAAACAAAAAAAGTGTTCACTTCCAGGAAACTCTATTTATTACGTTATTTAAACTGGTAGCAGCTTCTTCTTTTTCCTTTAAGCTTTTTTTTGCATGGTTTCTTAAATTTTGTAATAAATGTTTATAAAGAGTGTCAATCTTTGATATTAAACTGTCCAGCGTTCTCGACGGTTCAAAAAACAATTGTATTAAATACAAAATTGTAAAAACAAAATTATTAATAACATTTAACCGGATCATTTGCTTCATTTTCAGGACATAAAATAATTTTAAATCTGTATTTGTTTGTAAAATATGAGTTTAACTGAAAGAAAGTATCTCTGAAAAGTAAAATTTTATTACCAGCTTACAGAAAGTGAAAACATTTTTAAAGTATAAATAACGGTTTACGAGCTGTGTTTGACGTTGCAAAGATTTTAATGCCATTGAAAAACTGAAAAAATGAAGATATTGATACTGAGGTGTATGCCGCTATTCACGCCTTAATTTTATCTTTTTGTGCCTATCTATTATATCTGTGCAAATGCATGCTGCCTTTGGGACAAGCTATAATGGAAAACAATCACGTAACTTGACATAAAAAAAAGTAGTAAAACTGTGTCGGATTAATTTGAGTTAATAAATAATTTAAAAAAATTCTAAAGAGAAACTGGAATCTATGGTTTTGAGTTGTAATATTTAAATTCAAATTAATTTATTAGTTTTATGTTTTTTACCATACATTTTTTATAGTTTTTTTTAATAAATTTTAAAAAGGGAACAATCGACAAAAGAATATTTGCAATGTTAGATAGTCAGTCTTCTTTTGCTGATGTCATACAATTTTTTACTGCTACAAGAGCTCTTATAAAAGTGATATTTCAGAGAAGAAGAAAAATGAACTTAGCTAAAACCAAATTTCGTTACCTGTTTTTTTAATGTACGAATTATTATTGTTAACTGTCACTTAAATTATTTTCACCAAAAAACAGAAACTTTTATTTTTCTTTGGCAAAATTTTTTTTGTTAGCATAATGTTTTAATTCTGATTGTTTTCATACTTGTATGTATTTTTGACTGTAATCAAATATTTTGCCAAATTGTTTGAATAAAAAACTTTGTTTTAATAAACTGACTCCTTTTAAATCACTTTGTTTTTACATTATTGTGCACCTCTTTAGGATTAATCTAATTTAACTGATATCATTACAAAATTTTGGTAAAATGTTGGAACCAAAAAGTTTTTTATTGAATTGAATTGTTTTGTTGTAAAAAGCTGCAAAAAGTTGCACAAATGATTTATCATAAACAAAAAAATATAATTTTAACTGCTTTTGTCTACAATGATGTGTAAAAGTTTAAAATTGTCTTCTATATTCATCTGTCATAAACAAGAAAAAAGTAACATGCTTCAATGGTACAAAATTTAACTGGTTGCAACTACTTTTTTTGCTTTGAGCCTTTAACTGCGATTGAATATCTTTTTTCACTTAACAGAATTAAGTAAATTTTATAATATCTATGTAAAACAAAATGCCAATATATTATAAAACTGACCATCATTCAGTAGTAGAGACGTTAGCTGATAAAAAATTTAAAAGTAAAATCATTAACATTAAACACTTAAAAATATTAAACCAGTGCAGAACACACATTTATTGAGTTGATTTTCAAAGTTTAACTGTTTTTTAATGTACAACTTATTGTTAATAAAGTTTTGTTGTCGTCGTCGAGTTGTTGACGACGTTACAAGTTGAAGAATTGATTAACAAGTTCATATTGTGTTTTAGTGGTTTGAATAAAATACAATACTTTAATAAAACTGAGTTTGTGAAACTGATGATAACTTTATTTTTTGACATGAACAAAAATCTTTTGTGACTTAAAAAGAACTCGATATGGGATAAACTAAACTTTTATTTTTTTTAAGATAAATAATTGCATGGTATTTCTATACTGATAAATTATTAAGTAAACTTTTAAAACTGTGAAGAAATATGGTTATTTTTAGTTAACTTTGTTAAACTGAATTAAGTCCCACTAATATTGTAATAACTTTTTGCTAAACGTTTGCCGTTATGGTCAAGTGCTCTACAGACTAACTGTTGATACTGTTACTTTTTGTAAATTATATAAAAAAGCGAAATCAATAAAAGGCAATGTTAGACAGTTAATTTTTTTGCTGATGTCATCACAATTTTTATTACAACTGCTACAAGAGTGATATTTCAGAGAAGAAGAAAAAAAAGGGCAAAAAAAGAAAAAAGAGATGAGTTAGTTAGTTAAAAAAAAGCATGGCTAATACAAAATACTGCTTCTCTGTTGTTGTTTTTTTGTATTTCCGGTGACTAGCGGAGCATGCACCATGGGGTCACACCAAAAATTTGAATAACTCTGGTGCAGAGTCAGAGCAAATATCATAGGAGCACGATGAGGTCATAGGAGCATAGGGATGCTCCTATGACCTCATCGCCATTCTCTCCTCCACCATCGCATTCCCCATGCATATACAGACATAGGAGCATAATGTGGAGTCATAGGAGCATAGAAATTGAAGGAGGAGAAAATGGCGCCCTCCGGGCGCCATTTTCTCCTCCACCATCGCATTCCCCATAAAATTTGGAGCAAAACCACAACCATATTCTGATGACCCCAGAATCTCAAACCATGATCCTCAGATTCTCCATGGTTAATAATATATAAATGCACTTTAGATTATGCTGCTAGCAAATCTGGGAGCCTCGCTACACCGTCTTAAAGTTTCAAGAATCCAAACTTCAGCGTATAGGTCATTCTTATTTTAATGTACATAGGGTAATAGCCGATCATAAAACAAATATATAACTCAAAATATTGCCGGGCCACAGGAGCATATGGGGTCATAGGAGCATGAAGTGGGGTCATAAGCGCATAAAAAGTCATAGGAGCAAGATGGAGAAGGATATGGGGGTCATAGGAGTATTAGGATGGTTGAAAGAGAAAATGGCGCCCTTCGGGCGCCATTCTCTCTTCCTTCAACACATTCCCCATGAAAATTGGAGCAAAAAGAGCACCATATCAATAAAAAATGTTTTTGGCCTTCTGAATCCGAGGATTCTGATGTCGGGGGATTCTGATAACTGAAAATTCGAACTCCCCGTAGTCAATTACCCTATAAAAGTCATCAAAATCATGCAAAACGCAGAAAAAAGATTTTGGCCTTCTGAATCCGAGGATCCTGAATCCGGTAGAATCCCAAAATGATAATCATCAGATGCGCCATAATCGAAAACCTACAAATGCACTTTAGATCATGCCGATAGCGTATATAACGACCTCGCTACACCAGCTTAAAGTTTCAAGTCTCCAAACTTCAGAAGGCTGTAACTCATGCCCCAGAAGTCAAATAGCAAAAATTTCTTCAGATTCGGAATGAGCATGAAATTCTGAGTCGAATGATATATAGTATGGAAAAAAACATTTTTGCACCGGAATCCGCGGTTTCTGGAGCCGGTGCAAGGTCCCAACTATTTTTGTAGAGGCTAAAAGATTCCCCGACAAATTCTGGATCGATTTCCCTGAAAAAGTGAAAAAAAATTTTTTTTCTGAAAAAAGCACTTTTTTGACGTACTCCCCCCTGTCAAAAAAAATTTTGAAATAATCTCGCACGTTTTCCGGAGCCGGTGCAATGCACCAAGGTCCCAAACTTTCAAAATCTTCCTTATATTATAAAAACTGCACCCAAAAAACTTTTTGGAGCGATCGTGTTATCCAATTTGTCTGAGAGCATAGATCCCCCTTATTTTAATGTATATAGGGTAATAAACTGAGCAACTTCTGGCACCTGTGCTTGTTCCATGTCTCCTGGCTGCTGACGTGGGAATTCAAACGCCCATTTATTGTCAACAGGAGGAGGAGGTGGCGGCCAAAAATGATCTCTGAAGCTTTGAATAATTCTTTCACGCTAAAAAAAGAAGTTTCTTGTTTATTGGTAAATTAAATAGATATAAAAACTTACAACTTTTGGTGTTTTAGTTGCAAGTTCCCGCTTTTCAATGTCTACACAGCCTTGTGAAATACCCGGATTATCAGCTTCATAAGCATTGATCCAGAGCGTCAAAGTGCTCGCAGTACGTTGAACGCCACGACGATGCTTCTTTTTCTTTTCTGCAGATTTTCTGGCATCATCTTTTTCTTCCAATGCAGCGACATGAACATTGACAATCCCATTTGAGGATGACGATGGCCAAGATACAAAATGAGCATCATTTTGATTAGAATAATTGATGCTGTAGTCATTTCCAGCAATTGATTCTGTTCCAATCCCACTAACAGCTTCTAACACCGATACAATTGGAAGGATATTATTCAAATTAAAGTTAGTCAAATCTTGCTGCCCTGGAAGTTCAAAAGTATCGTTTTGAACATTTCCAAGGGGAACATGTAGTTGCCCATTCATGATAGCAAAAGAAAAGAAGACAAACGATAAAAGATGAGGAATTACGATTCCTAAAAATAACCAAAATTTATATATTTTAAAAGGATAAAATAGGAAACACGAAAAGAGCTGAATTATGAAAAAGAAAAATGGGGTATAAATATATTTAAAAAAAATAAATTTAATTAATACCTGTTAAGAAAAACAGAAAAAACTCCACACCAATGGTTCTTTACAAAACAAAAAAAAGGCAGAAAAAAAAGACGTCAAAAATGTTTTCGCTTTTATTACTTTTATTGATTCGGCGTTAAAAAGGCAAAAGAAGGAAAAGAAGATATAAAAAATCGATACAGCGCAAAAAAAAACCGACAAAAAAAAGATGTCAAAAAAGAAATGAGAAAAATCTGTTGACAAAAAATACTATCTGAAAGGGGGGAAGAAAGTTGGGACAGCAACAAAAAAGCAAGCCAAAACATCAGGAGACAAATCGACACAAAAATGCGTCGGGGGGACGGTGGGAGATCTCTAATCGTCCCCCGCCGCACATCCAACCTAGTTTGATTCGCTTTTATCCCAAACCAAAAATTCTTCACTACCATCGAATTTCCCCTGAAGTTTGGAGCCAAAAGAGCACCATATCAAAAGACATGTTTTTGGCCATCTGAATCCGAGAATTCTGTGACCCCAGAAAGAAAAGAGTCCCAAAATGATGATTATCAGATGCGCCATGGTCGATAACCTACAAATGCACTTTGGATCATGTCGATAGCTCTTATAGCGGCCGCGCTACACCTGCTTAAAGTTTTAAGAATCCAAACTTCAGAAGGCGGTAACTCATGCCCCAGAAGTCAAAATACGAAAATTTTGACAGATTTGGAATCAGCGTGAAAATCTGAGTCGAATGATATATCGTATGGAAAAAAATAATTTTGCACCAGAAACCGCGGATTTTGGAGCCGGTGCAAGGTCCCAACTATTTTTATAGAGGCTAAAGGATTCCCCGACAAATTCTGGATCGATTTCCCTGAAAAAGTGAATAAAAAATGTTTTTTCTGAAAAAAGCACTTTTTTAACGTGGTCCCCCCTGTCAAAAAATTTTTTGTTTCAAACGCACGCATTTTCCGGAGCCGGTGCAAGGTCCCAAGGTCCCAAATTTTGGGAATCGTCTTTTTAGCAAAAATTATGCACCCAATAAGCTTTTTGAAAGTAGAGGGCTATTTGCGGAGGCTGTGCGATACCCTGCTGCTTATATTGTTGTATATAGTAGAACTAGTGGATCGTGGGGAAATAATGGGGTCACAAAAAAAATTTGCATACTCATCTACTAATAGATCGGTTAAACTGCTTGCAACGATCGGGTCAATAAAGCAGAAGATCGAGACAAAAACGGCGACGAATGGAGCAAAAATGGTAAAGACCGGGTCAAAAACGAAAAATATGACATCGGAGGCGATCAGGAGGCAATCACCTCCACAAATGATCGGGATCGGATCGGGTAGATCATGTGATCGTGATCGGGTAGATTAAATGATCAGGATCGGGTGGTTTATGTGATCGAGATCAGGATCGGGATCGAGATCGGTTTCAGGATCGGGATCGGGATCGGGATGATGAATAGTAGAGAGAATGGCGCCCTTCGGGCGCCATTTCTCTCTCTGAGATGACAACCATATACTTTATTCATAGATCGGGATCGGGATCAGGATCAGGATAGGGATCGGGAAAAGGATCGGGATCAGGATCGATAGATGGTAGAAATAATGGCGTACTTGGGGCGCCGTTTCTCTCGCTAACATCGCATTTCCCATGAAATTTGGAGCAAAAGGAATATCATTTCAAAAAAACCTTTCTGGGCTTCTGAATCCAAGAATTATTACAACTGCTACAAGAGTGATATTTCAGAGAAGAAGAAAAAAAAGGGCAAAAAAAGAAAAAAGAGATGAGTTAGTTAGTTAAAAAAAAGCATGGCTAATACAAAATACTGCTTCTCTGTTGTTGTTTTTTTGTATTTCCGGTGATGGTCAATAATTTTTTTGTGGTGGAGAGGAAAAAGAAAAAAAAGGTTGTGTAGGCTGGAATGTGCAATGATAAACTGAAGCGTAAAATGTTTTTGAATCACCTTCATTTCATATTCATACAACAAAGCTGATGAAAGGTGGTGAGTGATTTAACTGTCTCTTTTAAATTATTCATAATAAAAATCAATTTTAGAAATTTGTTTATAGAAGATATGAATCAACGATGTCTGAACAAACATAAAATTGCGAGAAATCTTCAAGATAGTTCAGGAACAGCATGCTTTGAGCATAGCACATCAACTCCAAGTAAGCAATCATACCATGCAAATTTTGATGGCACACAGTTAAACAGCCATCCAAAGCAACACCCAACTGCAAATTTGTATCATCAAAATGGATGGGCAACTGATCAGCTTTTAACGCCACCTAACTTTGGTATAACTGGACCACCAGATGTAAGTCTTTAAACATAAAAACTTTCCAATAATAGATGTGCTGAGTAAGGAAAAAATTTTGAGTGGAGAAATTAGCGACACGCGAATGGGTGGGTTATAACTGAGCTATACATTTAGTAAGACATTCTTGCAAGATATTTATAATTCAATATTATATTTTGCAAAGCTTGGTTTTATGAAATACAGATTAGAAAAGCAAAAGGGAAAATAAATAAGTAATTAATCGATGTTAAAAAAGTACTAGTTTCTGCTCTTGATCCCAGACTACCGTATGTTTACGTCTGGTTTTGTAAAATTTTAAGAAAGTTGATGGTGCCTTCGAAAAAAGTAAAGGGGACTATTGGGGAAAAACGGAATAAAATTTAACATGCAAATCACTTTATGAGAGTTCCATCTAAGAAAGTAACTTATGAAGAGGAACATTTGTTAAAACCCTAATTTTGGCATTCATCTAGATTTCATCATATAGCGCTAAATGCAAATAAGAAATTACCATTTTAATATGCATAGCAAAAACTTAAAATCGTTAACTCAATGTGGTAAAAAAATCAATTATTTAGCTTTACTAGTGCAAAAATTACAAATAGATGAGAAACAAATCAAAAAAGGTAAAAACTGTGGTTTTTTATTCTTCTCTTACTTTAAAAACAGAAGAAAAAAATTATATTTTTACAAGAAAAAAAATTACAAGCGGAGTGAAGTGTTTATTACTGTAAAACACTGACTTATCTTAAATATTTAGAATCGAGAAACTGCATTCGATGGCAACTGCTTTTCTCATTACCAACAAAAAACTTCTTATTCATCAACACCTTTGATCTTTAATAATTCGTCTTCTTCTACTGGTGCAATTGAAATTAGTCAACATCCTCTTCCAAATGGACCACACTACAATTATCCTCACAATTTTTCAAATCTTCGTTTCAATGGTACTCGACTTCTTAAACCTTTAAATTGGGTCGATAAAGAAATTCAACAAATTATTGAAGATATTTTGGATCGTGATATAACTGTTAATGCTGCTATGAATCGAATTTATTACATTACAGGTATGATTGTCTAATTTTTCGGGAAATAAAAATAGTGGAAAATTCCTTTGGATATAACTGCAAGAGATTTCTCTTATCAACTTTAATTTACAGGTGATCGACCAAGTAAAAGAATTTTGCAACAACGTGTTCGACGTTTTCGTGAACAACGAATGAGACGGCAACAAAATTCACTTATTTTTGAAGAAGAAGAAAATGATGCTGATGATGAAGCGAAAATGAACTCTTGTAAAAAACAACAAGTTGGTGATAAACTTTCAACATTTTCAAGTTCACCGGAAGAAGAAAACAAAACTGGTATAATCAAAAATATGATTCAAGGCTCATCAAAAAGTAAATTAAAACGTTTAAAAATTGGAAGAGAAGAAAAGCATGCTAAAGCTAATTCTGATAAATATCTCTCTAGTTTTTTTTATGGATCAAATAAAACTGCAATAGCTGATTCTCCAATTTCAATGGTGAAAGTTGAATCGGTTTTAACTCCAAATACTTCAAATGTTGATGAAATGTTACGAAATTTTCATTTCTCAAGTCCTGATAAATTTGATGCTTCAATGTTTCAAAATTTTAATTTAACTGAATCTTTGGGCAACTTGTCAACAATTTGTGATCCATTTTCACGTCAGTTTTCAAATGCTAATAAACTGGGTGATGGTTGTGGTGATGTACATGGACCATTCTCATCAAATATAAGGGCTCAAGCTGCACCAAGGTCATCAACAACTAATAAAATGGCAGCTAACTCTGATGGGACTTTCTCATCAAAAACTGGTAATCAAGTTACTTGGAATTCTCCAACTACTAATAAACTGGTTGAAAATTTAAATGCCTTTGGTGAACAAACTTCATCAGAAAATACTGTCCAGCTTACACCGCTTCCTGCTTTTACTAGTGAACTGATGGCTAACTTTGATACCCTGGATGGAGTTGCTTCTTATTCAAGAACCTGTAATCTTGTTACACCTGAACCAGCAACAACTGAATCTCACCGTTCAAGTGCTAATAAATGGAATATCAATTTTGGACCAGTTTTTAGTCCACTTCAATCACCACAGATAGCTGTTTCGAATGAACCTGCTAGCAAATTTTCTGCTTTTAACTGTTCTTCCGAAACACCTAGTTACCTTTCTGATAAATATTTTGCTGATCTTCTTCCAAATCAAAGCGTACGTGGTCCAAGCTCAAACTTTTCATTTTCAAAATCTACGATTCAAACTGACAATTTTCGATCTACTTTGGATTCACCATATTCAACAACTTTCAACTTTGATTTACCGTGTTCATCTACCAGCCTTCCACCACTTTCAAGATCCTTATTAGAAACTGGCAACATACAATTGACTGGAGATTTACCAAATCCATCAAGTACCTATTTAACCGAAACATTTTCATCCTTAAATTTGTCTCCTTCAACACCTTTACACTTCAGACATGACGCACTCTTGCCATTTCATGAACTTTCTATGCATGAATCAGATAAAGACAAAACAACTGATGAAACCAATAATTTCGGTGAAATTGGCTTCCCAGTTACCGCTCAAAAAATTGATGCCCTTATCGATTCTATTGATCATGACTGGATTCAAAAGCTTCTTGACGAAACAAATGACGATATTGGTGACGATGAAAATGCACCAAAAATTTTAAATCCATGCATCATGAAAACTCTTTGTATCAATATTGAAAATATCTTAAATTTTATGAAACAATCTATCTGTGTTTTAACTGATCCAAAGAAGAGCAAAGAAGTAACTGATCCACAAAAATGGAAAACATTTGGTGAAGTTTTAAATGATTTGTTGAAGCTGAAAGATGTTTATGAAATTTATGAAAATGAAAGTATTTCTATAATTATGAAAAGACAAAGCTTTGTTTTTGATATAATGAAATGGATTTGTCAACAACGAACTGTTGATGAGGTAAGGCTTATTTAATATATTAAACTGTAGAAAATTCTTCTACTGGGTGTTTAAATAACTGAAAGTTGATATTTACTATCTTTTGAAATTTGGAAATTTGGAGTAGTATTTTTTAGCTAATTGAGACAAAACTGAATCATTATAGTTAAAAAGAGATTTCAAAGATTGACAACCTAAATTTTAAAAGTTAATAAATGTTGTAATGAGAATTCAATTGATCGCATTTACTTTATTGCTGCAAAAAAAGTAGGTTTCTTATATTTGTGCTAAAAACTGTCAGCAGCTGTGTCATACAGTATTAATTAAAAATTGCGTTTCTATCTTTATAGTTTTCATATTCTTCTCTTTCTACTATTTTAACTAATTGCGGCCAAAATAAACTACAGAAATTTATTTAAGGTTTCTCATACTTTTTTGTTGACTATTCCAAAAATTTATGTTACATAAACTGCCAACAATAGTGTTAATATATGAAAAAATAAATTTTTAGAATACTTACAAACGATTAAAACAATTATGATAAATTTTTTTTTATTATGAGATAAAAAACTGCGATTTTTTTTGAAAATTTTTAATAGATCTTATCCTGTGTACCAGTATCAACAAAGTTGCCTTAAGACAATTAATAAAAAGTCAATATACGGTTATTTGCGTTTGTTTAATTAAATTTAGCAAAAAATATCACTTATAATCATTAAACTGATAAGCTGGGTCTTTCGGTTTTTCGTAATCTTCAGTAAGGCTTTATTTAATAGTATCCGTTATATCTAAACTGACATTTAAAGTTCATAAAAAGTTTATTAAAAACATTAATTTTTGCAGTTTTAATGTGCAAATACGCTTGGATTTTTTCTACTTTTTCCTTTCTTTTTTTTGTACAAAATGATTTTCTTTTCTTTTTTGATTTTCGAATATCCTCTTAAAAAGTTTGAAAAAATTAACTAACGGTTCAATACTTGGGATGCCTTGTGTTATAAATTTTGATAAAAAACTGATATGAAGTATAGTTTAACTGCTTAAAATATTTTCGATTGCCAAAAACAAAATTTGAAAAACTGCATTACATTATTTCCTTGGGAACAAATTGTAATGTGAACCTCGAATATTTCAGGTATTTGATTCTTCAAAAGTACCACAAACAAATTTAAATATCAAACAATTTCAACGATTTATTCATTTCTTAAAAAACTTTAATAGTCATATGTTTGATTATGCAACAAATTATGAAGTTTTATATCATAATAATTCAACTAAGAGCAATGATTTATCTGCTGCAAATGTATCAAGACTTTCATCGGTTTTAGCAGATTGTGTTTTAATTATTGTTGAAGTGGCTCAATGTGTTACGGTTACTGATGGAATTGGTTGGAATGATAACTCCTTCACCCTTGCAGCATTGTAATGATTTTTAAGCAATAAAAACTGTTTGCTGTTTTAATTGTCCTCAATAAAGTCTTTGTTTTTTTATAGTTTATTTGTCTAATAATTTTCACGGTTTTTAATTTTTTCTGGCAAAACCTTTATCTTTTAATGTAAATTGTTTCTTGAATTCTTATTTGTGTTGTTTAAACATTTTTTATAAATCTTTTCTGTTTCTTTCAAATATATGAATGTTATTGACTAACGCTACTAAGCTAAAGAATGTAATCAAAAGTATTTTTTTCCGTTTTTTTCCTTTCTGTGCCAATTTTTGTTAAAAATTCTGTATTGTTATTTAAAATTGCCATTTGTGCTTACTGATTTCGTAAACTGTAAATTAACACAATGAAAAAGTTAAGAAAATTTAAAAACAACCTATTTTTTAAGTCTTGGAAAAAAACAGGTTTAACAAACGGGAAATGGTTACAAAAGTAAAATAAACTGAAATTTAAATCATTATAGGTAACCTCTTTAAGCAGACAGTTTTTAAGAGGTAAGCTTATAAACTAGTTTCGTTTAAAACCATTTTTCTTTTTAAAAATCTTTAAAAGTTTTTTGTAAATGTTTTTAATAAATTTTTAGGCAATTGATGTAAAAATATCACTTCGTTATAATATTTGAAAAATAAAATTCAACTAACAAAAAATAGGTTAATAGATAACTGAATAGCTTTTTTCTTGATTAATGCCGGTACTAACTTCAGTGCCTTTTAAAAACTACATTCAACAGTGTTTCAAATTGCACAATTTTAACACTTTCTTAGTCATAGTATTTACTTTGGAATTTTTGTCAAAAATTGTAAGTATTCTTTCTATAATAAAAAGGTGCGGATTAACTGATTGGCACATCCAAATGTCAAATCAAACTTTGATAGTGAGCGTCAATTAAAATAATTACATTCAAAGCGTTATCTCTCACGCCCTAAGTTTTTTTGTATTCTGTTTAAATTAGTGAATATTGAAAGATAGCCTAAAGTACATATGAGCTTCTATATACTGATACCTTGTTGATTGCACTTAATTTTATTGCTAAAACTGAAGAATTTTTTTATAGCAAATGAAAAAAAAACTGTGCGGTTGCAAAATTAAAAGAAAAACTGATACTCACTACCATGCATGCAAAGGGTTCATCCTTCATTTAAAAAAATACACATAACAAAATAACTGAACTTCAATTCCCTTTTTTTGTATCTTTGATAACTCTGTATTTTTAAATACGCACCTAAAAAACTGTATTCCTTCATTTTGTTACATACGCAATCAAAAAATTTAATAATACTATTTTTTAATTTCTAAATACATTTTTTCACTGACATTTGTATCATTTCTGGATTACAGATTTTTCTTTGTTGGATTTACAGTGACAATTGTTGACGCAGTAAAAGATAAAAAACGAATTAAAAATGAACAAAATTAATTTTTTAAAGTGAAAGTTAAGTAACTTTTCATGGAGTTAAAGAAAGAAGATTATCGGTGTGAAAAAAGGGATGGATAAAAGTGGTTGGTAAAAATGTAGAAAAAAAGCACAGGGGCAGTATTGTTTTTGAATAACTGACAGCCGGTGTTGTTGTTGTAGGGTTATAAAAAGTTGTGGCTTTTTTTGCACACAACTATTTTTTTGTTACGTTGCATTTTTTTCACTTTAACTAAATCTTGAATTTGAATCAGGGACAATGGCTGTTTATGCAACATATGTTTTTGCTGCATGTATTGCCAGCATTGTGTTAAATTTATTCTTTTTGGTTGTTACTCATCTTCGACGAGTTGAAGGTTTTCAAGTAAGTTGTTTTAAAAAGTAAATTTGTAATAACTGGGAGCAAGTGTGGGGATATTAAATTTTTGAGGGAAGCAGAAGCAATTATCAATTGTGCATTTACTTTTTTATCCTGGATGTGATTTATGCGAATTCTTTTTTAAAACTGTATTGCATATTTGATGTGTATGTTCCTTCAAGTTTTTTGACGAAACATAGACTTTTTCTTTTTTTACACCCTTGAACTTATTTGTTTTACTGGCAGCAAAAAATGTCGTTTTGATAACTGACAATCCATATTTATTCCAGGAAGTTTTGGTATTTATGCGAAACATTTCTGTTGGATATATTTTAATGACATTATCTTTGATGGCAATTGCACCACAAAGTATCACCTTTGGAACGTCAATCATTCGAATTCCATTTGGAAATTTGGAATACTTTGATGCAAACTTCTTGGTAAGTTTTTGATTAAATTAACTGCACGTTGCTGGTGTTAAATGATGGGGAAAATTTTAAAACTGTGCGGATGATACCTACTCCGTGTTGTGTGGTAAAATTTTTACCTTATGTTGTATCTGGAGGGTATAATTTAAAAAGAAACAAACTGTTAAGGCGAAAGCTATGTTCTAAAATGTTACGATACAGAAATCTAAAGGAAAAAATTAATGGGTATTATTTTTTTTTAATAAAGTAGTATTCACAAAAAGCAATAAGCAACTGGAAATAGTTATTCACTGAATAAAATGCAAACTGGTTGATTTGGTTGTGGTGATATTAAAAACAAAAGAAAAACAAGTAACTTTTTTAGGATAAAAATTTTTGTATTATGCTTTTTTAGAATGTCGGAATATACGGGAAGCATTAGAATACAAAAACTGAGAAGATACAAAATTGATAGCTTTTAATATGGCCATTTAATATGCGCTTTCATTCATTACCTCGAAAATTTTATTTTTTTCTTTTAATGGTTAACTGCATGCTGTTGAATCCGAATAACTAGAGAAAATTTTAAAGCCAACTCAATATTTTTTAAAAATTAAGCTCAAGATTGTAGAAGAAGTTTTGTTGTTACTCGGGGTGCATAAGTTTTAAAAAAAGGACTAACTGATGAGACCAATGTCATTATTTTTATAAAGTAAAAGAATAAAAAAAAGACGATAAATAGACGATATTTTTTTAAAATAGAATTACATTTTTCAAAAAAGCAAAAAACTGGTAGATTATATGAATCATATGGTGGAGTATTGAAAACAAGGCAACAAAAATGTGACTTTCCTGAGCCAAAAAGCAATGTCAGAACAGATTTTTTAACCGGCATGTTGGAAAAAAGCAGGGAAAAAATACAGTAGGACAAAAACTGGCAAGGCCACAAACTTTAAATGTTGTCATGTATAATATCGTGCAGTGTCTCAAAAAATTTCATTTTTCTTTTATTTAAACTGATCATTCCAAATTTTTTTTAGAATACTATTTCCTCACTTGGTTGTGGCTTCTTCCTTTATACAGTAATCTGCTTCAGTATTCTATTCTTTTATCGCTACAATGTTACATGTAAAACTTCAACACTTTCAACAGTGTTTAGTCGAAAAAATATTCTTGTTTTTCTTATTGCTGCTGGAATTTTTTGTTTGATACAATCCGTGCTAATCTATTATTCAGCTGTTGATTCAACGGTAAGTATTTACGTACACGGAATTTTGAAGTCTTTAACTGATGAATGTGGAGATTTCGTAAGGATAAACTGACAGTTTTTAAAAGTTCATATCAATGTAAATAGAGCGCTGACGTACATGGTAAAGAAGATTTTGAGATAAAAAAGCGATATTGAAATTAGTCAGAATTTAGCGGTGTTCGACGAGCCTCAAAACAACGTAGGCTTTAGACTGTTGAGAATTCGTAAAAGTGATAACTTCAAAAAAGTCAATAGTAGTAATTTACAGCAAAAAAAACTGCCCTTGGATTTCATTATTTCAGGTGGATAAATAATGAAATCGATAACTTCAAAAAAGTCATAAAACTGCCTTTTGGTGAGGTATTTAAAGTTTTTATAAAGTGCTTTTACTTCGGTAAAAGTTAAAACTGTTGATTCATAAATTTTTTTCCAAGCTACAACAGATACAAGTGGTAATTAAAACTGAAATACAAGTTTCTTTTCTAAAAATTCTATATTTTATGTTCCATTTATTTTAACTGGTCATGCCAAGCTTTTTTGAGAATATAATTTCTTCCCTTGAATGTGACTTCTTTCTTTTTACAATAATCTGATTGAAGATTTGTAAAAGGTAATCTGCTATAGATAAACTGAAATTCACTAGACACTGAGTTAATGAAAATTCAACAATAACGTATTTGACGTTAGAAATTTATTGTGCTTTATAATAACTGAAGATAATAGACAATAGACAAGATTTTACAAGTTCGGCCAAAAAAACAAAATTTTGCTACGCCATTAAAAGTTTCAATTGATTGTTAAAATACATAATTTTTCCAAAGTCAAATTGCTTTATCATGGTCCATGTTAAAGTTTAAAGCTTTTTGGAGGCTAAAAATAGTTTTAATTTAACACTGGGATTTTCTGAAATACTAATGATGCAAGAGTTTTTGCGTTTATAAATAATAAAGGGAAAATTTAACCAGACGTAGTTTTAATTATTAAACTTTTTTAAACTGAACAGAAATTTCAGTAAATAATGAGATCGCAAAATAAAAGTTGCGCTATAATTCTTTCCAAATTGCTTCGTCTATTACGGTTAAAACAAATTGCTGTGTTATCAAATTTAATTTAAAACTTTTAATTCATAAAAAAACTTTTCAAGAGTTGAGATTAAAACAATTTTTTTTGGGGTAAAACTGTTGAGACTTAGAAGAATTGAAAAACATGAAATTGCTAAACTGGGTTTTCTATTTCTTATTAGTGAAAGGCAATTCGCCTCGCTTCGGCGAATAATTCGCCAATTCGCTTCGCCGAATTGGATTCGCCTATTCGCTTCGCTTGATTTTTGGATTCGCATAAAATTCGCCAATTCGCTTCGCATAAATTTTCAATTCGCATTTTTTCATACATTCTTTTCCTACTTTGGTTTTTGTTTTGATGATGCTTCTCAAAAGAAAAATATCAGTCAACTAATCTCTTTAACTTTAATTTGACTAATTTTTTGACCAAGTAGTATAAGAGTAAATTTCTATAGCGTTTAATCTTACAATTACTGACACTTTTTTAAAATTCGCCGAATAATTCGCAAATTCGCTTCGGCAAATCCAATTCGCCTCGCATGATTTTTCAATTCGCATTCAATTCGTGAATTCGCTTCGCCAATTCGCATAGACAATTCGCATTCGCATTTTTGCCAGGCGAGGCGAATTGCCGTTCACTATTTCTTATTGAGGAAGGGGAGATTTCTTAAATTTGATTGGTACAGAAAACTGACCGCGATTTCTTAACAGTGCTACATTTGTTACAAGCTACGGATATAAATTTTATTTAGTTTTAACTGTTCATTATTTAATTCAGTGCATTACAGTTTCTTCGAGAAAAATTTAATCGCGCCCAAGAACTCAATAATGAAGCATTAAATGGTCTTGGTGGAACACAAACAGAAAAGCTAGCTGTTACAAACGTTAATCTTGTCAACTCCTATCCTAATCCATCACCCTCTCCACAAGCCACTCCCGCTGATGAAAGCAATCAGCAGCATCCACACCCTCCCATTACTGTCGGTCAATCAACTTCATACATTCAAGACGCCTCAAAAAAGACAGTCTTTGGGATTGATTTTCAACGAAATCCAATGATATTTTTATCATTTGGAATTTATACTGTAACTGTTATCTTAGCATCGATTGCGATTGTTGCAATTTCGATTGTTGTCTACTGTAAACTTCATCAAACTGAAAATTATGGTAAAGAATCAATGTCCGGAAAATCAAAAGATGAACAAATTATGTTAACAAAAATTCTCATGCTAACTGCGTATATCCCGATAATCTTGGTTGGAATTTTGGGAGCGAATTTTTTGGTTTGTTTCATTCGACAAAAAAGCATGTAAGTTTTTTGAAGGGTTTTTTAAACTACGTTGTTCTATCCATTTTGTTTGAATTTTTTTATTTTTTAATAACGAAAAAACGCTAAAAGTAAAAACATTGGTGACAAAAACTGGAGGTGAGCATTTAACGCCATATTATCGAGAACTATATTTATTCGCTAGACAAAAACTGTACTGTTTTAATCATTAAGATAAAATGTAATCTTTTGGGTATAACTGAATAGGACGAATATCATTTAAAAATAGACAAAATTTATTGTTATAAAAATGGCAATAAAAATGGCAGTTATCTTAAATAACCAAACCCTTGACATTTTTTGAGCTATAATAAAACTGGAATGTTTAATTTTTTGCTTGGAGTAAAAACTGCGCAAGCTTAGGACGTGGAAATAAATTAAAACTTTTAATTGAAGCAAAAAATACATTTTTATTTGATAAAAAAAACGTTTTTAATATTATGTTATCAAAAACTGTCCCAGGAACACGATTTTTTAACCGTAAACTGCGCATAAATATATATTTTTATTTTAAAAACTAACCGCTAATTCAGTGTCTATACATATATGTTTTTACACAAAAAGTATTCATCAATACCGGTCAAGTTAATATTTTTGGAAGCCTGTTTTATTGTTTCATTAAATAAGTTACTACTGTATCATAAAGTTTGCTTAAATCTCTTTTAAGTTTCAAAACTGGTTCTTCTCTTTTTTTTCTTCGAACAACTAATATTAAAATACTTTTTAAAAAAAGAAATTAATTGCCAAAAAACGGCTTAACAAACTTATAATATGTGATAGAAAAAACGTTTTTTACATATATGCATGCTACAAAAACTGTCCAAGAAGCACGATTATTGAAATATAAACTGTACAGAAATATATTTTTATTTCAAAAAACTGACCGTAGATTTAGCAGCCATGTTTTTAGAAAAATATATTTTAACATAAAAACTGTTCATCAATAACAACCATGTTATTTTTTATTGCTAAAAACTGTTTTATGTTTAATTAGTGGTTACTGCAGCATACAGCTTGCTTAAATCTCTTTGATGTTTAAAAACTGATCTTATTTCAACCTTATTTTTCTTCGAACAGCTAATATAAAAATTCATTTAAAAAAAATTTATTAACTGCCAGAAATGGCTTTAAAATTTTTTTATTCAGAATATTTAAAAGGTTTTTGTAATTTTTAATTTTAAAAATATGTCTTTCAATTTAATATAAAACTGTTCTGTTTGAAAATATGGGATTAAAAATTAATTCAGACTTAAAAAAGTTTTTTGTTTAGTAAAGAATATGCAAAAGATGAGATAAAAACTGCTCCCTCAAATAATAATTTGCTGCTTGCGTTTAGAGCATATATTGCTTAATTTTTTAACTTACTAGAAAAACTTAAAAACTGGATTTAAATCAGTTGCTGCAGGAAATATGTTAATAAAAATGAAATAACTATAGCTTATGCGTTGGCACAAAACTGTTGGTTAACTTAACTAGCTTCAAAAGATTGCCATAAATTATGGCCTATGGATATCTTGTTTCAATTTTAATACCATAGATTTTAAAAACTGATTAAAAGATTCTAATTCTTTAAGTTTAGAATTTTACACATATTTTTTAATTGAGTTTTTGCTAATATAAAATTGCTTAGAAATTAACTGATGCAACTTGTATTCTGAAAACTGACTAACCCACATTGCTGAATGGTGTAAAAAAATTACAAATTTAGTTTTAAACTGAATATATTCACTTACGCAAGTGTTGATTATCACATGAGATTATAACTGATGAGGGACAACCGAGAAAACACTGCGCACAAAAATTTTAAGAAACTGCATTGACGATTATAAAGCTAAGGAAACTGAGACGTTTTTAACTATTCTTTGACTTTCAAATTATGTGTTAGTTAAAAATTGTTGAGAAAGAAGTTAGTATAATAATGGTTTCTTACCAAGGGCTTCAAGTGCGTTAATACTGTTCACCACTTGTCCTCGGTTTTTTTAAACTGGTTAACTTTTATACTCGCATAATACTATCCTTTAATTTAATAAAAACTGTTCATCCATACGTTCTTGTTTTAGGCCATTTCAAGAACTTTTAATTGGTTATGTTGTTCCATGGATTGCCATTGCTTTCCCCGTTTTTACAATCACACTTGTTCCAGCACTTCGATATACAGCTTTTCAAATTGTAACCTGCCAAATTTGGAGGGCTAATGAAAATAATGGAGATAGTGATCTTAATGGAAACACAATTAATAATAGCCGAATGGCAGTTCGTGAGAATGAAGTTGATGGAAGGGTAATACTTTTTACATTTATAACTGACGCTACCCTTAAGTTTGGGTTTCAGTTAAGTGATGATCAACTTCGAGCATTGAGTAATATGACGAGATAATCAAACTATATTATACTGATGTAACACATAATAATTTTTCATTCTTTATATCACATTATCTAATTATAATTCTGTATTAAAATTTTCATTTTTATATCATTTTTTTAAAATATGATTTGCACATTATCGCATACTTCCGATTTAAAATATTAACTTTTTAATAAATTTGCTAAATCTGTTGAAAGCTTTCGCACCTTACAAAAATCATTAATAAACGGAATCAAGAAAATTAAATATTTTCATGGAAAATTTAAGGATAAAATTAGATGAAAGCAATAAACTGGTAGTCATCGGTTATAAATATGACATCTGTTAAAAATTTTGTTAAAACACAAAAAAGTGATCTTCTTTTTCAATAACGTTAAACTGTAATACATATATTAACTTTCACACTTTTTGTAAATCATTTCTGATTATGTAAGTAATGGATAAATTAATACATATCACATTTTAGTGTATATCTATAGATTTTTCAATAAAATGATTGTGTGAAGGCAATAAAATAAAGCTTTAAAAAGATTTATATAACTGAAAGAGATTGTAAAACAAGAGATAATTGTAAAAAATTTGATAGCATAGTTTTCTAATATACTTGTAAGCCTTCAAAAAAAGAACTTTTTTTGTAACTGATTTCATCTTCTTCATCAGCGCGTATCAACATTTTGTGCACCGCTGTGGCTCAAAGTGGTTTGTTGAACATATTAAAGAGAGAGTGGAACTCCCGCTTTTATTGTTTCATGAAAATGTATTGAAAAAAAATCGCAATGGAATAGCTGGTTTTCAACTTGCTGTTGTCTTTAAATTCATAGAACCCCCACATAAGATAAAATCGCTATTTTGTAAATTGTAATAAAACTGTGTTCGTGGTTATGGTAAAGAAATATAATTACAAATTTCTAAAAAACATCTTTTCTTCATTATCACAGATTGGAAATGAAACTGCAGTAAGAGACAAAAAAAAAGAGTCATGGGCGCCCTAGACCAGTCGACTATGCGGCCGACGAGCTTGAGTTCTGACATAATATAAACCATTGTTTTAGACAACTCAACCTGCTGAAGCAAGTGGACATGACTGGCCATGGATGGCACATTATTATAAATGTTCATCTTCAATAATTGGGCCAAAATGGCTTTTAACTGCTGCACATTGTAAAGATCTTCCAGTTGCGGCAATTGTGTATGGAAGTGATGATCGAACTTATGGAAAAGTGGCTGAAGTTAAAGGCAAATTTCCACATCCAGAACATGAAAGTGGAATCCCTGGACATGATATTATGTTGGTTGAGGTAGGAAAAATAATTGACTGAAAGAAAAAAGATAGGGTTTTACAATTTTAAGCTATAAAAATTACTTCTTTTTTCTGAACTTTCAAAATAAATATGAACTGATAGCTAAAAATACATTAGCATGGAATCTTTGTTATTATTAAATTAGAAGAATTAAAAAATTTGTTCATTTCAGCAAAATGTCTTCCTAATAACTTTTTAATTTTTTAACTGCATCATCTTTGACTGTTTTTTAGCTTCAAGCACCACTTGACTTTAATGAAAATGTTTCATCCGTTTGTATCCGTCGAAATCCATTTCCAACTGATCCTGGCACAAAGGCAATTTTAACTGGATGGGGAAAATTGTTCCGGGGTTTACAATATTGGGTTGATACAACTTTTGTCCAGCGAAGTAGGCTATTGTAAATTTTTTAAACTGAGTAAGAAACAACTCAAGGAGAAGTTGAATGTGAAAATTGAATTCTTGAAGAGTGTTGAAATAGAATTGGTTGAGTTGCTTTCTTTTCACAAAAGTTATTACCGTTAACGTGATAAAAATTATATCAAAAATATAGGACTTCCTAAAAAAAGTGTTAAATTGCATTTTTAAATTTAATTAAACATTGAATTTGAATCAGGAACAATGACCGTCTATGCAACATATGTCTTTGCTGGATGTATTGCAAGCATTGTCTTGAATTTATTCTTTCTAGTTGTTACTCATCTTCGACGAGTGGAAGGTTTTCAAGTAAGTTTTTTTTAAAGATAATATTATAAGTGTTAGCTGGAAAATGGTGTGACAGTAAGTTTGTGGTAGTGAGCAGAAGCAATTATGGCTTGTGCAATTACTTTTTTATCCTGGATGTGAATTATGCAAATTCTTTGTTAAAACTACATTGAAAGTTCCAGATCTAGGTTCCTTCAAATTTTTTGAGAAAACATTGACCTCGAGCTTTTCTTTTTTTACATTTTTGAAATAATTCGTTTAACTGATCAATAAAAGAAAGTTTGTTTTTTAACTGTCCATCAACACCGGTTAAGTTTTGGTATTTATGCGAAACATTTCTGTTGGTTATATTTTAATGGCATTTTGTTTGATGGCAATTGCACCACAAAGTATCACCTTTGGAACGTCAATTATCCGAATTCCATTTGGAAATTTGGGATATTTTGATGCAAACTTCTTGGTAGGTTTTTTAATTTAAGATTAACTGCACGTTGTTGGTGTTAAATGATGGGGAAAATTTTAAAACTGTGGGGATGATACCCAATTCGTAAAAACTTAATTTAACTGCATAATATTAATGACTTTCACAGGTGAGCAGCAAGGTGTGAAAATTCCAAAAATTTGCACGATACCCCTCGTTTTTCTTTTTTTAAAACGAATCCCTATTTTTTCCAAACAGATCAAAAAGTCAACTTTAACTTCAAAACCTGCATTTTTCTCCCTTTTTTCCTATTTTCTTCGCTTTTCTTACGATGCACGATATGTTGGGTGTGAGATTCACACCCTGTCACACCATTTGCCCACCTGTGATGACTTTATGTTGTTTCTGGAGGAGTATAATTTTAAAACAAACAAACTGATAATCATTAAGCTGATAATGTTATGATACAGAAATTAAAAGAAAAAATTGATGGGTATTATTTATTTATTATTATTCAAAATAAGCAATTGGAAAAACTAAGAAAAATTCAAACTGGTTGATTTGATTGTGGCGATATTAAAAACAAAAAAAAAGAAATACCTTTCTTAAGCCAAAAAAAATGTCGAAATATGTTTTTTAACTGACATGTTGGAGTATACGAGAAGCATTAGAATACAAAAACTGAGAAGACACGAAATTGATCGCTTTAAATATGGCAATTTAATATGCGTTTTCGTTCAATACTTCGAGAATTTCATTTTGATATCTTAGTGGTTGCTGTTGAATCAGAATGATTAGACAAAATTCTAAAATCAACCAAATACATTTTAAGAATGAAATTCATAATTAAAAAGTTTTGTTCTTGCTCGGGGTGCATAAGTTAAAAAAAGGCAAACTGATATGTCGATTTCGATCATTTGGACAATATTTTAATTTTAAAAAAGACACACGATAAATTTTTACTATTTTCGTTTAGACAGTATTACATTTAAAAAGGCAATAAGTGATTCAATATAAGTATTGCGCAAGTTAACTGGTTGATCAAATGGGGGGAGGGGGGGGGGCATTAAAAACAACAGAAAAAGCAAATAGATTAATTGGGCAAGAAAAGCTTCGAATACGTTTTTTTAACTGCCAAGTTGGAGGATAAGAGGACATGACTGACAAGACGGCAAATTTTAAACTTTTAAATTAAAACTGTAATTTTTTTTAATTTTCTCATTTTTTTAACTTAACATGATTACTCTAATTTTCTTGCAGAATACTGTTTATTGTTAGGTTAGAATGGTTAGAAAACAGGATACCTAATTTTAAAACATATTGTGCTCAAAATTAGGGATAGAGTTGTTGCACATAGGTTAAACTGATAAAACGAATGTTGTCATTTTTATAATGTTAATAGACGGAATAAAAGACGATGAATAGATTTTTTAGTCATTTTAAATAGCAATAAGCGATACTGTAAAGTTAAATTTTTGCTGGTTTAAAAACAAAAAATCAACAAAGGAATAAATTTTTTGGACTAAAAAAATTTTTTAACTTGTTTTTTAAAACACAAAAACATTGCCATAAATTATGGACTATAATTATCTTATTTCAATTTTAATACCATGGATTTTAAAAACTGGTTAAAAGATTCTCTCTCTCTTTGAGTTTAGAATTTTAAACGAATTTTAGTTTTTGAGTTTTTGCTAATTAAAAAAAAAACTGCCGCTTTAACTCATGCAATTTATATTCCAAAAACTGACCGTCAGCAACATTGCGTAAAGGTGTTTAAAAATTGCGAATTAAGTTTATAACTGAATTCTTTAAAATTTGGAAGTATTGATCAAAACTTGAGATTATTAACTATTAACTGATGGTGGATAGCGGAGAAAATACAGCGCACAAAAATTTTTAGAAACTACATTGATGGCTATAACGCTATGAAAACTGAGACGCTTAAACATTTTTTAAAGCATTTTAGTATTATGTGTAAGTCAAAAACTATTGACAAGAAAGTTTGGAGGGCTAATGAAAATAATGGAGATAGTGATCTCAATGGAAACACGATCAATAATAGTCGAATGGCAGTTCGTGAGAATGAAGTTGATGGAAGGGTAATACTTTTTACATTTATAACTGACGCTACCCTTAAGTTTGGGTTTCAGTTAAGTGATGATCAACTTCGAGCATTGAGTAATATGACGAGATAATCAAACTGTATTATACTGATGTAACACATAATAATTTTTCATTCTTTATATCACATTATCTAATTATAATTCTGTATTAAATTTTCATTTTTATATCATTTTTTTAAAATATGATTTGCACATTATCGCATACTTCCGATTTAAAATATGTATTAACTTTTTCATGAATCTGTTGAAAACTTTCACATTAAACGTAACAAAAATCATTAATAAACTGAATCATTATATTTACGAAATTTAAATACTTTTTTGGAAAAGTGGCAGCGATAAAAACAGATTTTTGCGGTAAACTGGTTACTGAATATACAAATATGAAATTTCTATTGGGAATGTTGTCATTTGTCCAAGGTACAAAAAAAATGGAGCACTATTTATAATTTATAAAACTGAAATACAGATGTATCAAACGTCTTGTATAACATTTGTGGTTAAGTAAGTAAAGGATAAACTGGTTTCATATTAATGAGGTTTTAAGTTTTATGCTAAAATTTATTTCATGGGCGGAATAAAAATCAATGACAAAAAGTGCATAGCAATAAAAACAAAATTTTTATACAACTGTAATAACACATTGAAAAAATAATTTTGAATAAGCTGTTTGTAATGTTTTCATCATGAAAAACGCTTACTTTTTCTTTTTAACTGGCTTCAACAGTATTACGAATTTTTTGTTTAAAAGTTGAATGACAAAAAACTGTTTTTCAAAAACACGGTCTGTTTTTGTTTCTCTTAAAACTGTAGCATTAAATAGTTTGATAATGGTCAATTTACATTTAAGAAATCACAAAAATTGATAACGTTTAAAAGTTCAATAACTGTCCATTAAAAATGCTTGTTCTAAACTAAAAAAACATTTTTTTTGCTTCTTTTTTAATAATTAGAAGATTACTGCTTTTAAAGCTCATGACAATTTCATTGCTTTAGTAGTAAGCAAATATAAAAAAAATAAACACCTGATTTAATCGGGTCAGCCGAGGCAGGAGATAGCTTAACAACAAAAGGAATAAACTGAACAGCTGTCATTTGCAGCAGCAGCAGCAAATTCAGTTTTGAAAAAACAATCGTCTCTCTATTTTTTTGATTTTAAAATTGTTTGCTTATTTTTCAACTGCTGATAAAAGAGAACTAAATGATCAATTGATTTTATAATTTGATGTATATTTACAAAAATAATTATCGCCGTCATTTTAACCGGTATTCAAAAAGGAAGCCTCTAAAAACTGTAACATTTGATCATTTCTGGGCAGCAATTCAACGAATTCAATCAAAACAAACTTTAAATAAACTGTTAGATGCTTCTCGCAGTACTTCATATTTAAATCAATCATATTCTCTTCCATCAACGATTATTGATTATTTAATTAAATCATGTACAACACAATTTTTATTTAATCTATCAAAAGCTTGCAAAGAATTAACGTATTTTACTCGAAAACTTTGTGGACGGGCAGTCGGGTATCTTATTGTAAAAGATAATAACTGTAAAGCTAATCTTGAGCTTGGAATAACAACATGTGTTGATAAAATTGAATTGAAGAATGATGTAATGCTAATTTGTAATTATGAAAGCTCAAGATTTCTCAAAAATGTTGTATGTGAAAATATTCTTGAAATTCATTGTCCAAAAAAGCAGGGCTTGCTAAATGAAAAACTGTCAACTGTTTTACATAGCATCAAAAAGTTGCAGCATAAAGTATTAATTGTTTTAACTGGAAATGGTGAGTTACGATAAAAAAACTGCCGGGTGGAAACTTTTTATGGTTCAAAAAAAAGGTATTTTAAACTGCTACGAGAGAGGTTTGAATTTTTTAAAATTTACAAATTCAACTATTTTTTAAATATCTGTTTATTCCACTTTTTTAAACTACGTTTCTAAACAACGCGAAAGTGTTAAAGCTTCACTGAGCCAATTTCTCTGGTAAGGGATTTACTTCAACTTTTTATAGATCAATTAACTGAAATACTTGATGATCATCATTGCTCGCTTCTTTTCCATGAAAATTTAACTGAAATTGATATGATTACAAGTATTGTGCCACTCAAGTATTTGCCGCAGTTAAAAAATTGTCAATCATTTCGTCTTGCAATAAATTTTAAAGAATACATCATTGAAACTGAAGAAGTATTTTCAACATGGAAGCCGTTCCAAAAGTTTAAAAATTTTGTTGTTCGTGTTGAAAATGGTTTTATATCAGAAGCGTTTATTAATTTTATAACTGTAGGTTTCAAGCTTTTGAATATTGTAAGTCTAATGCAATTTTGCAGAATTTTATGGCATCTGATTCTATTTTTGCTATAACTGCTCCAGTTGATTTTGATTTTGATAACCACAATATCCGAGCTGAAGGGGAAGATAATGAAATTCTTCATTCAATATTTTGTAAGCATTTTGGTGATTTACCACGGAACTGTTATACAACTATATCAGAATTCGCTAATCATGATCAAATTGTCGATCATTGCTGTTATCAGGTTACCCTTGGTGATGCTCAATTTTGTAATGATATTTTTTCTCCAAAAAACTGTGTTTATTTTTCTTCATTTGACTGGAATAATATTTGTGGCATAAGTAAAATTTTATAATTAAATTTTATATAACAACTGTTTTTTTGTCGATACAAACACGTAATATTATAAATTATAAAACTGAAGGTTGGTACGTCATATTCTTGAAATGGTGTTCTAAAACTGAGAATTCCTTAATCATGATCAAACTGTCAGTTATTGCTGTTATCAAGTTACATTCAGGGATGCTCAATTTTGTAATGATATTTTTTCTCCAACTGCGTTTATTTGGGATTCTATTTGTAGCACAAGTAAACTGTTGTGATAAATTATTTCGGTTATAAAAAAAGAACAATTAACTGATCATTATATTTCTTCGCTTGCTTTTAAACAAAAATGTATAAATTGTAGTTTCAAGTTAGATAACGAAACTGATTTAAATTTTTCAGTCTAAATAAAACATGGTATTAAAACATAAATTATGAATTTTGTGTCGAAAATTAACAATTAACTGACCATGTACAGAAACGACATTTCTCATTCTGTATAAATAAATATGTCAAAACAGCAAAACTGCGTTTGATTAATTTTAGTTGATGATCTCTTTTTGAAGGACGATAAATAAAATTTGTTTTTTTATTCATTTGGCTTAACGCATTTTTTTGAATAACTATCGCATTAAATAGTTGAAAGTTTTTATTAAGAACTAAATTCTTTCACTATCATATGCAAAACTGACTGTTAGTTAATCATTTTCATAGAATGTTGATAAAAATTGAATGAACATGTTGAAACTGTAAGAGAATGAACACTGTGTTTTTATAAATTCGTTAACTGGAATTACAATTTAAATTTCGCCACCATAAACCCAAAACTTTAGGCTCCTTTTTCATGAATTTCTTTCAAAGAATCGCGAAATCGTTATATGCACAAAAGCTTGAAATTCTATTTCAAAATATTGAATTTCTCACCAACAAATTCAATTCAATCAAATTTAATTGTATTGCTAGTTAGAAGAATATGTAACAATCAATTCACAAAATTTTTTATCACAAAAAAATGACATTAGAGTGGGATCGAATGAATGAATAAACCAATTACATTGTTTATTTTGAAAGATGACTAATGTCAGACATTTTTTTTTGACAAATGTTTTTGATATAAATAGATTGGAAAACTGATGCAGAGGCTGATGTAAGACAAGCCAGAAATATGGCTTTGAAAGTAATTTTAGCTGTTATCATTTTGCTGCTTGAATTAATTGTTGCTGAAAATGAATGCGGAAAAAGTGAAAGTGCTTTAGAGCGTTATCAATCGCAAATGGAAAATGAAACTGCAGTAAGAGACAAAACAGAGGTATTAAAAACTGACATTACTAATAAATTTTTTTTGCAGACAACTCAACCAACTGAAGCAAGTGGACATGATTGGCCATGGATGGCACATTATTATAAATGTTCATCTTCAATAATTGGGCCAAAATGGCTTTTAACTGCTGCACATTGTAAAGATCTTCCAGTTGCGGCAATTGTCTATGGGAGTGATGATCGAACTTATGGAAAAGTGGCTGAAGTTAAAGGCAAATTTCCACATCCAAATCATGAAAGTGGAATTCCTGGACATGATATCATGCTTGTTGAGGTAGGGAAAAATAAACTGAAAGAAAAAGAAGATAGGTTAAAATAATAGTTAACTGCATTATAGCTGCACCCAAAAAATGCTATGAGATTTTTCAACTGCATATAAGAATAATGCTATAATTATTGTGCGCAAAAGCATTTGCATAAACTAAAACCAGCTGTACATAAATTATGTGAGCGTTTAACTTTCTGTAAAATCAAAATCACTTTATACAAGCCATATCTCGTTAACATCAAAGTGAAATTTTATTTTGGTTGTTGAGATCGTATGAAAAACTGAAAAAAAAAACTGTACATGAATTACAATTCTTTAAATAAAAAAACTTAGCCAGGCGTAAATAACAAAACAAATAATTAATTTAACTAATTTTTATTATTAACTGTCTGATTTTTTCATCTATTTTAGCTACAAAAAGGTTAAACTTTTATAACAGAACTTTAATAGAAAATTAAAAATACATTAGCATGAAACCTTTCTATAATTGTGATGCTTCCTAAATTATGAAAATTAAACTGTTATCATCTGTTTGGTCTTTACTTGTTTCAAAAAAAATTATATTCGTTGTAACGCTTGGAGGACTATTAAACTGTATTTTAGACAGGGGCAAAAAATTTACATAAATTTTGGTAATAGTAAAATTAATTTTTAATAAACTTACAAGACTGTGAGCTTCTTAAGCTTCAACATATTATTTAGACGTATATAGTCGCGCGATCCTTTAAAGTGAAAACTACTTTATTTGGCATTTGTGAAAATGCATTTCTAACTGGTAATATAACTTTGGGAGTAGCATAAAACTGTCAAAAATTTCTTGGAAAAATTAGAAGAATTAAAAAATTTGTTCATTTCAGCAAAATGTCTTCCTAATACCTTTTTAATTTTTTAACTGCATCATCTTTCCCTGTTTTTTAGCTTCAAGCACCACTAGACTTTAATGAAAATGTTTCATCCATTTGCATCCGTCGAAATTCATTTCCAACTGATCCTGGCACAAAGGCAATTTTAACTGGATGGGGAAAATTGTTCCGGGGTCTGCAATATTGGGTTGATACAACTGTAGTCCAGCGAAGTAGGCTATTTTGAGTTAAATAAACTGTAGCAATTTTATCTTCTAATTTTAGTTCAAAATAATGATATTATTTTTGAATTTACTCCTATTCTTCATGACAAATTTGTTCATTTTCGTGAACGTGAATATTGTGCAAATTTAACGTATGACATGATTTGTGCTGGTGGAATTGGTGAAGGCTCAACTCCAGAAGATAGTGGTGGAGCAATGATGGCAATTATTGATGGAAAATTTTATCAACAAGGAATTATTGCTGGTGGGGATATGTTTACTGTTGCTGGAAGGAAGGATGTCTATGATGATCATGGTTTGTTTAACTGGGGTCATTATACTGTTGGAAAAAAGTTTTTTAGGTTATTACACTGACATTAGTCAATATTGTGATTGGATAAAAGAAACAACTCGAGGGGAAGTTGAATGTGAAAACTGAATTCTTGAAGAGGGGTGATGTTAAACTGATGGAATTACTTTCTTTTTATAAAAGTTATTATCATTAACGTAATAAAGATTATACCAAAAATAAAGCATTTTCTAAAAAAAATTTTTAAATGCACATCATTTTTTGAATAACAAGTTGTTTTGGTAGGATAAACTGAAACATAAAATCAACACATCATAAAAAGCATAAAAATGCATTGTAAAAACTCTATTTAAAAGAAATCTATAATAACTGACCGCCATAACGACACGAAAATCTCTAAAATATAGATACATTTGCTAAACACATCAAAAACAAAATTATGAAGGCATTTAAAAAACTGGCTTCTATGATATTAATAAGAGTTTTTTGTGTTTGCAAGCATCGCTGCCTCTTGAATTAATGCTTCTTTTTTCAATTAAAGAAACAATTGAAAAAGGAAGCATGATTGGATTACTTTCTATTTATAATAGTTATTAAGGTTTTAAAAGGGCATCAAATTTTTTACAAATGTCAACGTCTTTTGTTATGTTATCAAACATGACTAAAATGTTTTTTATTATAAATGAATTTATTTAAACATCATCTTACAACTGATTTAGGGAGAAAACTGAATTAGATTATAAAGTTTAGCACATGCATACAATAGCTTTTAAACGAAATAAAAACATCAAAAATTATCTGCATGTATTATAATTTTCTTAAGAAGCATTTCGATCACCAAAATTACTTGCATCGTATGCACGCATTTGACAAAGATACGGTAATGAAATATTATTTCCAGTTTCAAGTCTCCAATTATAGCCATAATATCTAGACATATATCCATAGTTATCATTTGGTTGAGGGGTTTTATACATTTCTGGATAATCACCTAACAGAAATTCACTTTTATCATAATTCCACCATTTCCATTTTTCATCACTCGATGATTTATGCACACCAATTGTGAAATTCTTTACATCATAAAATTCGTTTATAACCAAGTAAAAGATATCATCAAACTTCTTTTCGCTATCAATTGTTGCTAATATTCCAGGGCTACAAAGTTCAGGAGATGGTATTGCAGGGGTTGTTGATGCATAAAAGCAATCACCATAATATATAACACTGTCAAATTTTAAAACATCTTTATCAGAAAACTGGTAAGTGTTTTTTGGGCATATACAATTCACTAAAAACATGCTTTTACTTAATACCATGCCTTTTTGTCAAAATAATAGACAAACCTTGTGTAAATGCATTTAACAGTTTTGGTAATAAATTTGGTGTAGTTGAATTAAAACTTAATTCATGATTATGATTTAAACTATAGTTTATAACTTGTTGTGCTGTGGTGTTATCAGGAGCAAAGCTTAGAGTGATAAGTCGCGGAATTGTAGGTGGATACATATAACCTTTTTCATCAAATCCTGCACCAATATATAAGACTGCTGGAACTCGGAATGATTTTCGGTAATTATAAATAAGATTGTCAGCTGCTTGCAATGCGCTAAAAAAGTGTGGTTAAAATGTAAAAACAAAAAGGACAGCAACATATCAAAATTTCCTTCTAAATATTATTTTCTTACTCTTTAATGCTGACACCAGAATCATTTGATTGTGAATACGAAGGCAATTTAGACAAAGCTTGTTTAAGTTCATCATAATTAGAAATATTTGTGAATTCAAATTGTCGTGTAACATTTGTTGCAAATGTAATAAGAGCCACACGAGCTGTATGATTTCCATTTTGTGAAATTGTAAACGACTTCATAAGCGTGATCAAAGTTTCACTAACATTTTTTAAATTTTCAACGGACATTGCGCTACCAACTTCCACAACCAAAATAATATCTAACCATGCTTTTGTAGTATCATTTGAACATCGTGTTGCAAGAGAAACGGGATTTGTTTCATTTGGTGCAGAAAATTTTGTACAACAAAATGAACTTTGATATGTTGCATTCTTGAATGGAACAATTCCAGCTTTTTTTAAACATGGATTTGCCTTTGTATATGGAATATTGACATTATTCATTTGTATCCCATTATCATAAGCAATTATTTCTCCGACTTGCATTTCATAATGAACTTTATTTTCATATGAATCAATGCTTAAATAAAATTCTCCTTGTACATGTTGCGAAAATCCACAAATTGAAGTTGGTGAAGAAGTGTTTCCAGTACATTGATAATAACCGCTGTCAGATGGAAAATTTGGAAATGTATAAGAGCAATTGTATTTTGAAGATTCAAATTGAGTAACATTATTAAAAAAGCTTCGCTCAGAAGGATTTTTAAGATCTGACGTTGTAGCTCGAAAGGTAATAATATTGCTTAAAGTATCATCATGTACTGTAACATCCGTTTCAAACTCTTCACATTTGCCTATAAAATTTTTCTTATTATGAATTATCAAAGTCTCGTCTTTTTTTAGGGCGTTGTTTACAAATAGTCACCTCTTAAAGAACTTGTAAGAAAACTTCAGAAGGGCACTACCACTTAATGTTAGTAATTTATTAAAAAGCAGTTTAGTCTTACCATCATTTGTGTCAGGAATATCAATGTTATCAAAATGGGTGCAGCATATTTTTTGAGTCCAGCAGGTTGATTTACCATGGCCTGAAATTTGTTTTTTTAAGTTTAAGGAAAAAACTATTCATAAATAAATATAAAGAAATTTATAAAATCAAAGTAAGACTTATTTTTTGACAATTCCTATCATGCCCGTTTCCTGGAAATCAATAAATGCCTGGCTCTTTCTTTTTCCTTTTTCTTTTTTTCGTAGCCCGGCTTCAGAAAAAAAGAATGCACATGCTGTACAGTTCATGTTAAGAACATTTAAAATGCAAAAACCCTTATTAAATCGACTTACAGAAGCTGCTATGACCAAGGCAACCAAGTTTATCGCCGTTATGTTCATAGAATCCATAAACTATACCATCTGTTATTCCAATATCTTCAGCGTTTCTAACAGTAAAGTTTAGCTCTTCATTAAATTCAATATCTCTAAAATTGAATCTTATGCTAAGCTCTTGATTGGGAAATTCAAATGAACAGTTTCCATTCGTTGAAGGGCATTGAGAATAGTATTCGTCATCGTAATAGACGAATATTAATGGAGATGTTCGATAATATACTGATTGATTCAAAGACCATTCTTGAAAATTAGAAATTGTAATAATATTTGAAAATGTTGTATTTCCAGTATTTTTTGCAGTGCTCAAATCATAATTGTAAGTATAAAAATCTCCAGGTCCATGTGAATCTTTAATTCTTATAGTACCATTATAATGTAGAGTTCGACAAACTGGAACTTCTACTCCTATTACAATATGCAAGCATGAGAACAAAAGAACAAGAATAAAAAACATTGTAATAAGGACAATGTTATGACACCAAAAGCTTATTGTCTGACCATATTTATTAGCTTTTTTCTCTCTTTTTGCAATAAAATTAGAGTAATTGATAACAAAAAATAGCCTCTTTTTGGAGGCTTATGTATTGGCAACTGTAATTATTGTCTTTGAAAAAGAAAGCCTTTAGAAATAATTTTTGTGAAAGCTTTATTTTATCAGTAATAAACACAATATTTTCATCACTTTTCTTTCTTAATTCTTTTACTGTCACTACGAAAATGTTTTTTTGTCTCCTTTTTTTAAAAAAAGCTTTAAGTTGTCGATGTGGAAGAGTATTATAAAGACAACAGATTAATTAATCAAAAAAATCGCTAAAAACATTTTTCAAATAAATAACATCTAGATATATGTTACCGTATTGAGAAACACCACATTAATTTTTCCAAAAAATGTCGAATTTTTTTGTTTGTTCATTAAGCTGTTTTAGAAAGGCCCAGAATGCTGTTTAACTTTTAGTGCAATATTTGCTTTTTTTTTTCAATCCCTAATTCTCTTATCAGCAAAAACTTTTGTCATTTTTTTTCGACAATTGTCAATCATCTTCATCGATGATCAGTACAAATGTTCACAAAAAATATATATTTCGTTTTAATGACTTCGACTGAATGACATCACACAAGTAAAACAAGAAAAAATCGTTGAAACAAAAAATATGCATTGCGCAATTTGAATGGTATCCAATAAAGAATACAAATTATATTTCATAAATTTTGAAAGCAAGGAATACAAGATTATAAAGAATTTTGACAAACATTATTAGTTATTATAAAGTTTCATAATGCACAATCCTTGCAAAAACAATAATAATAATGAATAATTTACTGCGGCAGTACATGATTGAGATTTTTCTGTGGTTGTTTTTGATGGAATACTTGTGGTGATTAAAGATGTTTTAGTATTAATTATAGGTGTACTTAATTTAACTCGATTTTCTGTTTCAACTAAAAGTCGAAGACGACAATATACGCACGACTCGGACATGGTTTCACAAAAATAATGTAGCGTAACTTGTGAAGAATTAAATGCTATTGAGGGAAGTTCAGAAGTAATACTAAAATTTATTTTTATTATGATTTGGCAGGCATGCTGGACATAAATGATTTTTTTTTATTTTATGTTGGTGAGATTGGGGCTACAATATTTGAACGTTTAAACTATAAATAAATTTTTTAAAGACATTTGTATCCCAGTTTAAGCTTAAAATTAAAGGGAGAAATGAGTAACTCTTGGAAATTGGTAGATCAGTTATCCAGAGCTTTATTTGCTTACTATTGAAGCGACTTTTATTCTAATTCCCGTATTTAAAGCTTACTTTGTTTGTATCCCATTGTTTAAGAAATAAAAATAATTTGGTTTAACATTCTCTAAATCTAACACTGTAAATTGTACTTTGACATCATTAATGTTAAATATTCGAAATGGACGATTATTGTACCGTATACCAAAATAATCATTAGATACATTGTTACCATAATAAGGTGAAGTTACTATTGTTTTAAATGGTTCACTTGAAATATTTATTGGTGGCAGGGTATTGTAATATGTTATCATAATAGTAGTATTTAAGGGTATTTCCATTAAATAAATATTCGGAAGAAAACCTAAATCAGTCCAAAGAGACAGCGATTCTGTGCTACAAAAAATAGTTAAAGAGCGCTATGAACGTCTTAAATTGAATCTTACTCAATAGCAGCAAACTCTTTTTCTTCAGTTCCAATAAAAATATTTAAAGAGCGATGAACATGTGGAGTTATCCAAAGCTCCTTAATGTAAAAGGATAAAGGTGCATAAATAATTATTTTGCAGGTATTTTTTGCATTGGACATTGCAGAAACAGAAACCGGTGTTGCATGATTTGCACTCTTAAAATTAAAAATATTGTTTTTAAAAACACAACCACTTGAAGGCAATACATTTTCATCTGAAATTAATGTAAAATTAATAATAAATAAATCTGAATTTTGGACAAAAACCTCAGAAACAAGTTTGTTCTAAATGTTAGGTATGTTTTTAATCTTTAATATATGTATTATCATGATTAATTTTTCTTTTTTTGTAAATTAATTAAACTTACCGTTAGAAATTTGAACAATAAAATATGAATTACAGTTACCATATTCGAATTGTGCCAACGCAAACGAATCCATGTTTGTCTTACATTTGTAAACATTATCAGTTATCTTGAGGAAACTAAGAAATAATTCTTTGGAGAAAGAAAATGATGAACAGTGAAAATTTTAAATAAGTTAGTTTAAGAGGGTATTAATTGAAACCAAAAAATCCCGTGGATACATCACTTTTAGCGATTTCATCGAATTTGGCGCCATGGGGCTGTCCCGATGTTACGTAATAGTTTTTCAAAAAAAGTCAATTTTCAAACGCTTGTAGAAAATAATTGACGCATCCTAGAGCTCTGAAATTTTTTCTAGATGGGTGTTTACATGGGTCATTGTGTGGGGTGCCCGACGTGGCCAAGCTTCAAAATGCGTCTAAACCCTTGCGGCATTCATTCGCATGTTGCCAAACTATTACTTAACATCGGACAGCCCCCATTTTACGAAATTCCCCTAAATGCCAAAATTGTAAGCGTAAAGAATGCTCTCGCCAGTTATTTCCCCGCTAAATATGAGCTTCCAAAAATAAAAGGCAATGATTTGCTATTCAAACAAAGGGGGTATTTTACGTGAACTACCCTGCATTACGTTTTTGTCCCAAAGAATGTTGTGTTATTATCATTTAATATGCATTAATTGGTAACTGCTTTAAAACTAACCAATTTTGCACGTCTAATTCATAAAGTAAATTTATGTCGGTGTAAAACATGAAAGCTTGTTGAACATCCATTTTGGAAAAAACTAAGATATCAATAGTTGCATTTTGTTGTTTCTGAAAAAACAATTTAACCCTGGTTAAAATAACAATTCATTTTAGAACAATGTATTAAACATTTGCTCTGTATTCTGTCACCTATTGTATTTTCGTTGACTTGCAAATTTGATTTGTTTTTTCTTTTTAATGCTCATGCAATCGTTTAATTTTTTTGATAATATTAAAATACAAAAAAAAAACTTACAAGGCTTGGAGATACTTTAACTGGCAACACATATGGAGCATTATTCTCGTATTTACATTGATCATGAATATAATACGATTTTTCTTCATTTAGAATTACGGTAGGTAAAGTTTTCGAAACTAAAATTCATTTTTTGTGATAAAACAGAAAAAACTTGGCTGTGACTTACTATTTAATGCATACACAAAAAATGACGTATGTCTTTTATTTGTAGATGAAGATGTGATAACTTGTAAGATGTTATGATTCTTGGATGGCATCCTAACATAAAAGTCATCAAAATAAAAGTCTTCATTCCAAGTTCTATAGTTAATGTCGGCTAATGTTGTATTATTTGAAATTACTCGGAACACGTTATAAGATTTATCAACCTCGTCCTTTTTTAATTGTATGGATATGAAACGGCTTTTGCAATACGGATCTAATTTAATCTAAAATATTTCTTATGGGAATTAAAGTATTACATTATTTATAACTCTTGCTTACAGGAATAACGTTTCTTTTTTAACCTAAGCTTTCAAGACTCTGGTTCGATTTTTTTGTGATTAATTGATTTAAAAAATACTTGGAAGTGATAAGAGTGTTTTAACTCTTGTTAGCTATCTGCTATGCAAAATTTTTGAATCTTCAAAATTTTTTAAATACACAAACATTAAGCGAGACAAATGATCTATCCCCTCCCTCTCATCTTCAGTTCGGGAGACATCTGGACAATCCTAAAAGTGCTAAAAATTTTTGAGTGGACGCACTGTTTAGAGCTTTTCTTATTTTAATAAATAAAAGAAGTCATTCCTGTAAACAAAAATTATTTCATCATAGCTGTTTTAAAACATACAGTAAAGTTACATTTCATATTTCCACAATAAAAGTAATCTAAGCTACTCTCATTCATAAGACTATAACGTTTTTCGCTGATACAGTCGACAATTACTAAAGGATTTGCACAGAAACATTCTGAAAAAAAATCCTATAAAAAATTGATTTTCAAATTAAATAACATAGGAGATAGTTGGCAAACACAACTATCACATGCATCTGTGAAGATAAAGAAAAAAGTGCAGTTTGATTTTTAATTAAAGAAAATAGCTTCGAAAACTTTCGAGAGCCTATAGAGCTTTAATTGCTCCCTCCCTAAGGTCTTAGAGAGGGCAACTTAGATTGCTTTTGCGCACCCTGTATATCTAGCACATATCTGTCATCACTTTAATGAAAAAAACTTACTTCTTATTTCAAATTTTACTTTAAAGCCTTGCAGTTGAATACTTCCATCACTGATAAATTCCCATGTAACATTTCTTTCTTCATTTCCGTTCGTAGCAAAAACTAGTGGATCATCTCCTAATTGTCCATCTAAAAAATAATGGGGTGTTAAAGCGTTAAATTCTTCTTATAATTTTAATTTTTGATGATGCACACCTATGAGAATAATGCCTCAAGTTATATATTTTTATGTAAAATTGTGTATTTAATATAAAGAATTTTATCGTACCAGTATTAGATACGCTACTGTTGTCATAATAATAATTTATCATATCAACGTTATATTCAAAAAAACCTGCTCTTGAATTTGCAATAACTTCCGTATTAGAAAAAATTGTCAATGTATAATTGCATTTTGCATTACTAGGATAACCAAATTTATTCCAATATGACCATACAATTGAGTCCTCATCAACTTTTACATCACAATCTATTGGTTTGTCATTAAAAAAATCTTTTATAATTGTTACATATGCTGTAAATTCAGGTACATTATGACCATTTTCATCAATTGGGAAATATGACTTATCATTTTCTGATAAATAAATTTTAAGATATTTGTCTACAATATAACGAGGATACTGGATTCTAACATTTGCGGGGCTAAAATATTTTTCGAACAACAATACAGACGTAAACCAAAAACAATAAAAATGTTTCCTTACGTAATAATTGTATCATGACTATTTTCAACTTTAAAAATTGTTGTATTAAGTATATTTAAATTTGTAATAACAATTTTAAAGCCATAATTTTCAGGAGCTTTAAATTGCCAAAGACATGATTGTTTTCTTGGTTTTGTTGGGTCATATGTTGAACGAATGGTAACAATTTGAGTTTCATCAGTAAATTCAAATGGTTTAACTCGACTAACAGATTCCAATGGACAATCATCATTCCAGTCATCAAAATATGCAATTCCTTGAAATGATGGATGAATAAACGGAAAGGAGTCATGAAAAGTATCCTCATTTAAATAAAAAAAGTATGTCGTCAAATTTATTGCATAATAAAAAGCCGTGGAGTTACAGTTAAACACACAAGAAAAATCCGATAAAAACATAACTAATCTTTTATTCTAAAAAATTAAATGTAACAAAAATTTTTATTTATACATACTTTTTCGTCAGTTGAAAATCTTTTAGAAAATGTTATATAGCATCGTTTCATTTCATTCTTTGGCATATCCTGTGGAAAATTAGGTGTTTCAAAAAAGACCAGTTGATCAGATTCCATTTTTACAACATGATTCGTTGTACAAATATATTTTCCATCTGTTGCATGTGATGCAATTAAACTTAATGTAAAAAATAAGAAAAAGATAACTGAATACATTTAAAAAAATTAGTAAAAAAGTTGACATAAAAATGAAAATAGCTAACACTACAGGTTCCACAAGTACAAGAAAATGAAATTTTTTTTTGACAAATTTTTGTTGTTGTTACATTAAAAGTGATAATGAAATAGTTTTTAAGCAGATTATTTGGTATTTGAAATACACTTGTGAGCGTGACGTTTGAAATTTTAAGCTCTTTTCAAACTTTTGTTTTATTTTATCATATTTTTGTGAAGATTTTTTAAGAAGGTTATTATCATCGACATATATCGAACAATGCTCTCCTGGATTGAAGGAGGTTTATGGTAATCATGGATTGTTTAACTGAATTTTGATGTCATAGTCAATGAGTATTTATTTAGGTTATTACACAGAGATAATTCAATATTGTGATTGGATAAAAGAAGCAATTCGAGGAGAAGTTGTATACGAAAACTGAATCCTGAAAATGAGTTACATCAAATTGATTGTTGTAACACTATTGTAATTTTTTTAACGGTGCTCTAAAGTGTGTCGCAAAACTTTAGCCGACCCCTATAATATAGGGATTCTGGAGGATTCTGGCATCTGGGAGAAAAGTGATTGTGCTCATCGTATTCCTCATGTTCGAAAACCCCCAGGAAAAATGTTTTAGCCACCATTATCCGCCAGAAGTTGTTACAGGATTCTGAATACAAAAAAATTTGACTGTCACAAAACTTTAGCCGACCTCACGAAGAACTTGAATGGGGTAAGATATGAAGTAATCACTGTTTGGGGGTTGTTAATCATGCTTATTTAAGCTCATTAGCGAAGAAAGCAACAAAAAATATTCATCAGCGCCGATTTGGCGTGGCTATGAAAATCGCATTTTTACCGTTTTTGGCATTTTTCAGAAGCTCATAAAATGGTGACAAAAGTGTTCTAGAAAAATCTGAGTATGCCAATTCATAGTCCTATCCTATGTTAACAAGTCCTCTAAATTTTGTAGCTCCTCCTCTAACACACGGCTCCAGCCCCGGCTTCAAAGTCAGAGTAAAACGCTAAAAATTCAAGATTTTGTTCAGAAAAACGCAAAAATGCACATTTTTGCGCTTTCATAAATCGACATTTCAGCCTTTTTTTGCATTTTTCTAACAAAATTTAGCACTTTTGTCATTTTTGCACATCTTTGATTAGATGGTTGAAGAAGCGCTTGAGAGATGGAGCTACGAAACTTTGTGGACTTATTAACACTGGATAGGACTACAATATAGCATATATGGTTTTTGCCAGAACTGCTTATCCGCCATTTCGCAAGCAGTCAAAAAATGCCAAAATACACTAGATAATGTATTTTCAATGCCACGCCAAATCGGCGCCAATGAATATTTTATCTTGTTTTCTTCACTAATTAGCTAAAATAAGCATGCTTAACAACCCCCAAACACTGATTATGTCATATCTAATCATATGCAAATTTTATAAAGGTGGCCTTATATTTAGTTGGCAGCCTTATTTTAACATTTATTACTGTAAAAAATTACCAGAAATGCCATTTGGCTAATTTCCCGGTTTTATAGGTTTTCTGACATGCTGATTCCGAATCTGGATAGTATATGTCAATAGCGGATCTCTAAAACATTTTATCATCAAATTTTGGGGTGGCCTTATATTAAATTGGCGCACTGTAGTATATAAATTTGACAAAAGTGAAAACAGTGTGCGACTATTTAATGTAATTAAATACGTGTGAACTTCTAAAGTAATTTTTTACATTGATATTAAAACTGATATCAAATTTAACGCAAGTAAACTGCAACAGGTACATCATATTACTAGTTTACTAATGCGAAAACTGTATTCGTTTATAAATGAAGCGAATGTTAATAACTGCAATATCCTTTCGATTTTTTAAACTTTTTTAAATTTAATTTACTTTTCACTCTAACAAAGGCTGAAGGGACAGTCTAAATCATTGAAAAAATTACAAAATTTTTAAAAATCGAGTTCACAAAGTTCACTGTTTTCTACGTAAAAAAAGAGAGAGGGAAAGATCAAGGTCGAAAAAGAGCAACGGAAGGTGAAAAAAGTAAATAAAGCTGTTAGAGAAAAAGTATAATCACCCCTTTTTTCCTCGATAAATATCCATTAAAATGGGATTATGATTCACGGCTGTTCATTGTTTGAAAAATGTTATTTTTATATTCAAAATCTTGTTTTTATTTTTTGTGTTTCATTTTTGTAATAATTATTATAGCAGCGTAATGTTTTTTAGGTTATATATAATTTTGTAATTGCTATATTTAACCTATAAATAGTTATCTGATTATACTCACAAATATTTAGCATTTTTGTTTACACTTTTTTTATTCCTTAACTGAATTCAGTGTTGATTTGGGACTTTTTTAATATTTTTAAATATATAATAAACTGGGTCAAAGCAATCGATGAGTTAAAGAGTATATTTCCGAATGTCTCATAAAACTGTAAAACAAGCTGAATGAAGAAAGTTTTGTTTTTAAAGATATTGTAATTCTGTGATTAAACTAAAATAAAACTGAAAATGTCCAATATAACTTTTTTTTAGAAAAAAAAGAGTTATAAATAAACTTGCCGTGTTCATGATAATGTAACCTAATCAGAATTATATACGTTTACGTTGTTTTTAATTGATAGAGGTGAATAATTAACTGAGATAGTAATAATTATATGATAAAAAAATAGTTAACTGGAGCTTACTCTTTACTATACTCTTTTCATTCGTTCAAAAACTGTAAAACAAGCAGCTTGTTTTACAGTATTCGGTAAGCTAAATAATGAACGTAACGTTTTTTTATAAGGCTGCAGTTATATGCGATCCCTAAAGTTAAAACAAAACTGAATAGCAGGATTATCAATGTTTTTGATTTTTAAATATTTATTACAATGTCTTCTGCAGTTTTTCTCGTTTTCTTTAACTGCATTACATTTACTTCTGTTGTTATATTTATATTATAAGGTAGTTAAAATTTTTAATATTGCAAAAATTTTAATTTTAAAAATGGATAGGTAATAAAATCGTTTCAAATAAGAGAAACATTAATCACATGCTTGTAATTTAGACTAACTGTTTAGTTAACTATCCCGTTAATGTAATTCTTAAATAATGATTTTAAACTGAAAGTAGGCTTTTCCTGTGATGTTAGTAATTTTAAAGCCAAAGCATAGCTAACTGTAAGCTGCTTACAAAAACTATTTAAGAAATTGAATTGAAACTTTGGATTGAAACTTTTTCATTTTAATTTTACTGTTTCAATCCGATCACCAAGTAAAAAAATTGTCATTAAACTGATATCACTACGACTACGATGAAAATATTATTTTTTCATAAAGGCCCTCATTGATATCGTTGACATGGCATAGAAGTAGATTCACGCATGATCAGTCAAATTTAGGTGCGCTGAGGTAGTCAAGAATTTATACGAAAGAAAATAAACGTAGGAAAGTATGTTATTAAAAATGAAATTTTAAAGCTGAGCCGTGCAATTAGAGATTCTGAACTGCGAATATAAATTACTTAAAAACCTGATAATAACCCGGTAAAATGTTTTTGCGATAAAATTTCTAACTGGTTTCTCCCCGAAAACCATGAATCTGCAAAATTAGTTGCAAATAATGAAACAAAAACTTTTCGATTTTTTGATTCCTTTTTTTTTCATACTATATTCAATTTCTTAAGTGCTAATTGTAGATTTTCTAAATGAAACTGATATCACATCAGTAATACATTTTGTTATTGCAAAATGACGCACCGATAAAGGGCTTTATTAGCACGTGATTATCAATGTTTTGCTTCTTAACTGTCAGCCGTACTGATCATTTCACTGATGACTCATTGGCTAATCTGCAAAAAGCTAATTGCAAATAATGGAAAATAAAAAACGTCCATTTTTTGATTTCTTTTTGCTTCCTAGCTTTTTAATAGATTATACAAATATAATATCAAAGACGCAGTTTTTTCCCTCTCACTTCCCCTCTCTCTTTTGTTTACACTACATTTATATCATCGGCTCTTTATCTTTGTTATCGAAAAGGAAAGAAGAAAAAAGCTATTGTGAGGAATTTTGTGTCATTTTCGTTTAGCATTTATGTTTTATGTTCAATGAACTGACGTGTCTGTAAACTTTTTATCTCGGAAAAAACATACATCATAGCAGAATGAGGAGAAAGCAAAAAACAACACTCCTCATTTATCCTTTCTCGTGCGTGCTTGCTTATTTTTCTGATAATATATAAAAACCACTTCGTTCAGGTTCACTTTCATCTTTTTCCTCGTGCATAGAAGAGAAAAATCAATTATGGCGGCTGCTGCTGCTCAGCCTGGTACAATTGCTACTTCTCCATCGACAAGATCTACAACAGTTGAAGTAAAGCAGAGTACCAAAAATAATGATAGAGTTTTATATGAAACATCAGATGAAGATATTCGAACAAATATTTGGGGACCATATTATTGGATTGTTCTGGGTACTGGACAACTATTCCCATTTCATCCATCAGGAAATAAATGCAAAAATTTTGTGCACTGGCTTCCCTCAATATTATCTGTGCTATTTTTAGCTGGAAGAGGCATTTATATGTTAGTTAAAATGAATCAAAGTATTGTAAGTTTTTGTTTTTAATTTTAGAGGGGTTGAAAACTGTAAAGATGTAAAGTTGTAACTAACTGATTATTTCTTAAACTGCCATTGATTTTTATCGATTTAAAACTGTCTTTTATATTTATTGACATAAAATGAAATTTTATCTGTAAAAATTTATTTTTAGTTTATTCTATGCTTTTCGATGCTTAAAAACTTTTTTCGTCTTAAAAATATCAGTATTTTGTAAGACGAGAAATTGTAAGTTGCTATTCTTTTATATTTTTTGTGAGTAAAATTATTATAAATTTTTTTCTTGTTTTAGAATATGGTTTAAATGATATAATCTAAATCATTTGTTCTAATGCAAAAAAAAGCTGTAATTTCATAAGTTTTTAAAAGCTCAACTGAGTAATATATTTCTCTCTGATAAAACACTGTTCTTCATTAGAACGTAACAAAGAAGTGCTTCATTTCTTGTAGTATATCTTCTTTATGCGTTTAACTGTTTTCTGTTTTATCTTGACTTAAGATTCTTGAAAGTTTCTGTAAATGGTACAATTTTTGTAAAAATTTTAAAAAAATAGTTTTCTGACTGACTTGTGAGTTCGAAAATTGACATAAATCTCAATTAATTTTTTTTGAAGAAAAACTGTACATTGTTGTTGGATTTGCTCCTTTTTAATACATTTAATTGTCTTCGCCGAAGTAATCCGTATATAGTATAACTTACTGCTAATCAGTTTAACGGTTGATTACACGCGATACATTATGCACTGATTCACATAAAAAGAAAGCTGTTTGCATCAAACTGATATATGATACAGATTGCAGCCTGTCAAACTTTAAAATTTAGCTTTTTTATAAACTGAGTAGAACTTGGATGCTACATTTTTAGGCATTATCCCTCAACTGGGCATATTCTACAATATTATTTTTTTTGGCGCTACATTCTACCATCGGCGCTTTGGCATTAATGGTCTTCAAACAAAGTAATTATTTTCAAAAATCAATTGATAAAATTCGACATTCATCAAGGAATAAAGTGAGTTACAAAATTAAAAAATTTATTTATAAATAAATAAAATAAACTTTAAATTAACGATAACTCAAAAACTGTTCCCGCATCGTTCAAATTGTTTAAATATTTTTAAAAACTTTATGATATGTTTATCGAAACTACCAACGTTGAATTTGAAGTTTATAATCGTTTTTAGTACTTTTGAATCGGTTCAAACTGTCCAATATTTGTGGTCGTTGCATTAAAATGTTACAAAAATTTTATCTATGTTTTTTAGATTATAAAAAGAAAAAAAATGGACTTTGTGTTACAAATTAATGTGTTTGTGATGCTCCTGATTCCAGCATTATTTTATATTATTGAAAATTTTAATATGTATGACCATGATTTAACTGATTTGCAAAATCGTACTCCACCAGTACCAGCAAATGAAACAGCAAGATTTCGGTTAGTTGTTTTTTTCTTTAACTGATAAGTTAAAGTTTTTTCACTGGATGAATAGGATAATTTTTCAAAAAATTTTATACAAAATTTTGAAGTGCAGGAATTTTGTCATGCCTGTTTTTGTATGATTTTAGTATGCTGTTTTTGCCATCTTTTTATAAATAAAAAACTGTGATGAACCTTAGTTAAACCAATTCTAGTTGCAATAAAAGTTAACCATTGTATTCATTCTGCGGCAAATCTATCATTCCTCACACTATTAGAATCTTTTTGAAAATTCTTATAAAGTTTTATTGAATGTTGTGATGACATATTGCCTCAAGCAATATCGATTCAAACTTAGCATTTTTTATAGAATTAATATTTAGTAGTAAAAAACTGTTTCATATGGATATTAGCCTGGGGGATTGCTATTTTTTGAGATAAAGAAACTGTTTAAAAGATAGCAAAACAGTGAACAAATCATAAAGTCATAAAGTTTCTATTTTTTTAAAAACTGAAATGAGGTTTGCCAAGAGCAATTAAAGAAACTGTCATAAATGTGGTTAAGTAAAAATAAAAACAAGCATTTTAATTTTTAAGAGCTTCACGAAAGTTAAAAACGAACAGTTGACTTGGAATTTTTATGTTGTATTCACTCCATAATGCTAACTGACATTTTCTATTCTAGGGAATCAATATTTGGTCATCGAAGTCTATTTATTATTGATGGAATAATAATTCTATGGGGTTCATATATTTCAGCTTGTGCATTAACCGTTTATTTACTTGCAAATCGAGCAATCTGCCGCCAGTATCATGCATTTAACAAAGTTCTAAAGCAACACATTGAAGATGGTTCTATTACGGTAATTAACTGTGGTGAATGAACGGCATTAATAAAAATAAGCTAATGTTTTAGAATTATCAAGTAATTAAAGAATTTGAATCACAAATTATTGATTTTATGTCTACAGCTTGTTACATCACAAATACAACTGCATTTTTAGTAGATTTAACATTTATGACTGGTATATTTATTCAAATTTCTGCTCAATTTGCTGTAAGAGCATTTTCAACAACAATGGAACCAATACAAAATGGACTTTTTGGGGTTTGGATTGCGGAGTCAATTGTTTTGCTAGTTATTGCAACAAAGCGACCTGCAACGTTGCAGTCATTGGTAAGACTTTATTATTTGCTTGCAACGAACTGACCCGAGTTTATTCTTGATGTTCAAAAAAGTGGTGAAACATTTTTCCAGTAAACAATATTTAAAAAGGGACACTTTTAAACTGTTGTTGGTCGATAACTTCAACAAAAAACTGATCTATACGATTTCGCACATTTGCATTAAAATTTTGTCGTGCTTGCTATATTATTTTTGCAAGGCAAAACTTTATTTTTGTTAAACTGTATCGCCATGCCGGCTTTTAGAATGCTAAAAATCTTTGCTTCTTAAAAACACTGTGTAATAATTTGATGTTTGTAGAAGCAAAATTGATACTTAACGGGAAAACGCAATAGGAACGGCTTTAAGTATATGAAATAAAAAGCTTTTTAACTGTTTGATGTTCATAACAAGCCATGGTAGTTGTGGTTTTAAAAAGGAGGAAGCAACTATTTGAATTTAACTGAACAGAACCCATTCCGGGAAATCTAATTTTGGAGTTAAAAATAGGGATAAAAGGGCTTTACCTTACAAAGTTTATGACAGATGACTTTTTTTAAACAGAGTTATTATGAGGACTATTAGTTACTATTACATAAAAAAACTGCCCAGCATAGACAGTCCCTTACATTTTGTTCTCAAATTTTATTGCACTTAATTTTGTAAAAGGGGATTTAATTATTGTTAAACTAAAATATGTCCCTTACTTGAGATTTAAAATTTTTGCTGATTATGAACGCAGTTTAATAATTTAATAAACTGGAATATCTTCTTGGAGATTATAGGATCAAGTTTAAAAAGCAATAAAATAACTGTATAGATACATTTACAGTAAAGACTATTTTTAAACTTGGTTTTTTAGTATGTTATTTACTTTTGCTTGTCATAAAAAAAACTGACGAACTCCTTTTAAAGCAGATTTCTATATTTGAACTCACAATTTATAATATGCTTAAAAAGTTTTTGTTAAACTGCGCCCAGTTGTCATTCTTTTAATGGTTATAACTTTTTTTCCGATTTCAACACGGTGTATTAATTTAATTTATGCAAAATTGAACTGAACTGGGCTTTGTTATTCTAATGGAATAATATACAAAAACAAAAAATTATAAACTGCATACATCAAAACGTTCTGTTTTTTGAAAACTGCAAAGTTGCTTTTAATGTGAAATTTAAATTTTGTTAGTAAATTGATTTGATAAATTGATAAAACTGCATCCATAAGTTTCTTGCTGATGGGCGAAAATAATCTATCTGGGTAATTAAACCTTTACAGTTTTACAAACAAATAATAATATAAAACTTAAGCGATTTTTATAACTGGGAGCTTCTTCATTATTTGGACCGCTTTTTGATAAACTAATCAAAAAATATTTTTAAGCAAGAAAACTGCGCTAATTGAATTTGAACATAAATTTTTAACTGGATCCAAATATCATCTCTTTAATACAAAAAAAAATTAAATGTAAATATAATGTTTAAACTTTTAGCTCAATGAAACAACTGAAATGATATGGTTAGATCAAGGAATTTGGAGGACATGTGATGATGTGATGATTCGAGAAACAGCAAGAAATATTTCTGATCGAATTAAATCTGTCGATTATGCTTCTAAAGGTTTAACGCCAACAAGAGCTGCTAATATTGTATTCAATGCTGTAAGTCTATTTTCATTAAAAGTTTAAACTGCAAGGTTACAAATTGTGGCTTTTTTAGGTGTTGTTAATTATTCCTTTCTTCATCGATATTTTATCAGCTTATAAATATGTTCCAAGTTATCAGAAATTAATATAATTTTCTGACCTCTATAAACTATGCATTTTTTTAATAAAAACTGGGATTTGGCCGCAGATGCTGATTAATTTTGTAAATTTTTAGTTTAATTCTTTTCACATTATGTATCTATCTATCTGTAAATACCATAAAATCTTAACTGCTGCTTTAATAAAAAATTCATCAAGTATTCTTTTTTAGTTTTAACTGGCACCATTTCAAAATCTTTAAATTCAAATAACTTATACTTCTTTTCAACTTTTACCGTCAGTATAAAATTTTTGTGAAAAATAAGTGCTGAATAATGTTATTTAAAAAGTTTAGATCGTTGACTGCTTACTTATAAAACTGAAAAGCACGAAATCTGTTTGTGTTTGTTAAAAGACAAATGAATAATAATTTTAAAGATACAATACAAAAAAAACTATTTTTCTTTCAACATCCTTTTTAAACTGATGAATTTTTGGCATGATTTAAACGAATTTTTTCTAGAGTTTAAACTGATTGCTTTTAACAATGAGTTTATCAACTAGAACTTTAGGTTCTTCAATTATTTGTTTTTTAGCTTTTTTACCCAACAATCCTAAAATGTTTAAATTAACTGATTGATGTTGAAATTTCCACTCTTTCTTCGCTTTTCCATTTTTTATTAACTGCCATGTTGCTATTGGGTGCCTTTACAAAAAACAGAAAACGATCTTTAAAAATAAAATGATGCAACACTTAAAAAAAACAAATTTTAGTCAAAATATTTTCGATTCTCAAATATCAATTGTTTCTTTTTAGAAGGGAACAAAAAACAAGGAGCGACCATGATTTGAAATGATGTCGAATAAAAATTTTTAGGCATCGGGGAAACATTTTAAAGATCAGACGCTGGAAATGCTTGTTTCTGTTTTTACGGAAAGAAAACGTGAATGATAAAAATGGTAAGGAAAAATAAGGCTACAATGAATAATCGAAAAAGGGAGGATGAGGAAGGAAAAGAAAAGGAAACAAAAACTGTATATGGAGCAATGGAAGAATTTAAAGATAACTATTTTTTAATTTGTGTTAAAAAACTGAACTCCTTCAACTGTGTCTTAAAATAATGTCTTCATTCTCTGATTATGAAAGTGGATGTGGATCTAGCAGTGATTTTGATGATGATTTTGAAATTACTGCTGATCTCAAAAAACAAAACTACCAGCTTCAAAGAGAAAATCAAGAGGTAAGAAATTTCGAATTTAAACTGTAATCACGACTTCCATCAAGACATCAATGCCGAATTTACGGCAACGATATAGTAATTAACTTTATTGTTTTTTTAGTTAGAATCACTTCTTTGCAATGCTTTGAATCGACTTCAAATTGCATCCATTTCAGCTGATCAAACTGATTTTAAGTTATTTAATTCAAATGCAACAACTTCATTTGATTCTTTCAAAGTACACTGTCTTCAAACTGTTAGCAATCTTGAAAGATGCTGCTTAAAAACTGAAACATCTGATGAATCAACAACATGCTTATTGTGCTGTTCTGCACCTGTAAGCTAAACTTTGTTATAATTTAAACTGAATATAACTTTCTTGTTTTTCAGAAAGAATATGCCTTTGTTCCATGCTTTCATTTAATTGCCTGTGAAGAATGCTCTGAAAAATGTCATGAATGTCCTATTTGTCGCAAAAAAATTAACGATACTCTTAAAATTCATATGAATTAACATAACTGTTTTTTGTTGTTGTTTCTTTTTAGTATTACTAGAATTGCAAAACATTGATACTCAAATTATTTAATTTGAAAAAAATAAAATTTAACTGGCTTTTTCGTATATTTAATAACACAGAGTAAAAACAATTAGTTAGAATGTTGAAACCATTGATTGAAATCCACTGTTGCATAGTAAAAAATGTTTAAACTTGAGGGCATGTAATGTATTGTAAAGGAAACTGTATCGTATTGGTTAAGGGAAGAAACCTATCAACTGCATGTATTAACTGTAAACAGAGCAAAAAAATATTGACTTTAATATAAAACTGATCTAACTTTTGTACTTATCGCCATAAAAAAAACTAAAAACAACAATTTTTTTAGCTTTATTCAGTTTTTTGAGTAATATTTGTAATAAAAACTGACCATGTTTTCTAACACGAATTACGAAATTTTTTTTTTAACAAAATTTGTGTAAAACTGTGTAACAAAATTAGTTTGTTGTAAGGAAAAATTGTAAATTGTTGTGATTTATTGAAGAAACGTTACGAAAACTAATTCAAACAAACTGTCACCCCTCTTTATCTGACAACAAGCTATTACTCACAGGATTTTAAGTCTTTGGGGGACAAATGTTTTATTGACAGAAATAAATTTTTAAGGAACTAGCAAAATATTCCTAACGGAGATTAAATTAAAATGTTTTTCTTATCAATATATAAAATTTATATATTTATATATTTTGGTAATCTTCCACATAAGTAATACAAGAAAACTGTACAACAAAGCTATTAAAGTCAGTGAAGTGCAAAAAAAGTTCTGCAATTCTTTTAAAACTGGTGCCACGGTAGCTAGATGTGGAAAAACTGTCATAACTGAAATTAACTAAAAATACCGTAAATGCTCTATTAGAAGCGCATCTCTAATAGAAGCGCACCCTAAAACAAAGGGGTCACAAAAAACAAAATTATTGCTATTTTTGCAGGTTTGTATATTAAGCAATAGTTATATTGACTTTTCATATTAAGCAAAAAACCATATTACCTTAATAATTGATCAGTATATCCAATTATTGCTGTATTTGTGCCGATTTTGAATAAAAAAATTTTTTCACACAGCAACGAAAAAATAAAAGCGCATCTCTAATAAAAGCGCACTCTCCAATAGAAGCGCAGCGCTTCTATTAGAGCATTTACGGTAAAATTGAGTGTTGAGTTCGGAAAATGGTATTGCAGTTTTTCTACAACATATATTATTTTTTAAGGGTTCTTACTACATTAAAATAAAAACTGTATAGATTAAATTTAGCTTTATTTAATTGAATAAGGCTAACAGTTTCATTTTAAGGGAATCAATATTCGGTCATCGAAGTCTATTTATTATTGATGGAATAATAATTCTTTAGGGTTCATATATTTCAGCTTGTGCATTAACTGTTTATTTACTTGCAAAACGAGCTATCTGCCGGCAATATCATGCATTTAACAAAGTTTTAAAGCAACACATCGAAGATGGTTCTATTACGGTAATTAGTTAACTGCTCGGAAGTTAAGACTTTTGCCGTTTAAAAACATAGTGTAATAAGTTGATGTTTGTAAAAACAAAATTGGTTCTAAAGAAGAACACGCATTGCATATAATTATAATTACATTTTAAAAAATATTTTAAACTATTTGATTTTTATACCAAGCCATAGTAAGGGTTAATTTTAGAAAGAATGAAATAAGTGTTTGAAATTTATTGAAGCTAATCAATTTTGGAAATTTAAATTTTGGAGTTAAAAAAGGGATCAAATAGCTTCACAAAATCTTTGACAAGCGATTTTTTTAAACAGATATATTATGAGAACTATTAGTTGCTATTGCATAAAAAAACTGTCCAGTAAAAACAGTTCCTTACATTTGTTCACCAATTTTGTCGCTCCAGCTTAATTAATAATAAATTTAAAAAAAGGCGAATTCAATTTTTGTTAAACTGTGATCAAAGGTAAAATTCTTGTTAATAATGGGCTGCTTAAAAATACGGTGTAATAATTTTGTAAACTTAAATATCTTCTTTAGGAATTATAGTATGGAGTTTAAAAAGCAATGAAATAACTGTAAATGTACAATATTTAGAATAATAACTGTTTTAAAGTGAAGTTTTTTAGTAGGTTATATATGAGTTGTTTTTACTTGCTACCAAAAAACTGACGAATTCCTTTAAAAGCAGGTTCCTTGAACTCAAATTTTTTTGTGTTTAAATGTGTTTTAAGAATATACAAAGAAAATTTTTAAATTGCATTACATCAAAAAGTTAGGCTTCCTAAAAATCATTAAGCTGAAAACCTGGCTTCTATTGTCAAACATAAATTTTGTTGGTAAAGTGATGTTGTTAGACAAAGCATTATTTAGAATTAAACTGCATCTAAAAACTCCTTGCTTACAGGCCAAGATGATCTATATTTTTATAGTTTTACGAGTACTGAAATAATAGTATAAAACTTAAGTATTTTTTATAACTGTTAGCTTCTTCAAGCTTGGACTACCTTTTGATAAAGTAATCAAAACATATTTTAAGCAAAAAAAACAAAAATGGTATAACTCATTACATTTCAAATATTTTTCCATTTTTACGTCCAACACAAAATTATAAAGATGATCGTATAAAGTTGAATACTATCTTATTAAAAATACAGATTTTAATTATTCATAAACAAAACTGTTAAACACGAAATCAACTTTTATTTTGTCAAAATTGCAAAACAGGAAACTGACGACCTTTATTTATAATGATACAAACCAAACAAACTGTTCTTCAAAATAAGCAACATTTTTAGTTGGGGCAATTCAACTGATATTTCCTGGTTTCAAAATATCATTTTTTGATATTTCTTAAAAGTGCAAAGCATGAATGTATTTTATTTGAAAGTGATATAAAATAATGAGGAAGATACAGGAAATTGTTAACCCCTATAAACTCAGTAAAATTATTATTCTCAAGAAAAAATAATGCATTATCTTTTAGATTTTTTTGCCAATGCTTAAACTGATATTCATCTGTCCGCTTTTTCCTCTACAGTTTATTGGTGAACATTGGATAAAAATATATTTTTATTTACAAAAAATTAAATGAACTGTTGTTTTCATTTATTTGTTAGCACTTTAATTTTTACAAACTGACCAAGTTCGCGTTCTATGGTGTTTTTTTGAACATCATAAATATCTTTAAAACTGTTTCTTTTTAGTTAGAGAAATGTTTGATGACTGGTATTTCCTTGTCTTTAAAAAAGGTCACTTTTTGGTATTTTTTAAAAAAAAGTGTTACCACAGAAATAATGTACTGGACACTGATATATATATATATAAATTAAATAAATTAAAGCGATACAATAAACTGTTGACCAAGACAAACGAAGTATAAAAGTATCAAAAAACAAAGATTCTATTGCTTATTAATTTTATGATAAATGTTTAAGCTGTAATTCATTTGCTATTCTTTTTTTTCAGTGGTTTTGGTTTAAAAGCTGTTGAATACAAAACTAAAAAAAGGTTTTTAACCACGAAAAAAAGCACATAAATTTTCGTTTTTATTTATTTATTAACAATTTAATTTTTAAAAACTGATCACGTTTGATATTGATTGTGTTTCTTTGAACACTATAAATATCTTTGAAATTTTTTTTAATAAGCAAAAATCTGCATTTTTAGTTGTTGGGGAAATATCTGATGACTGGTATTTCCATGTCACAAAAGGTCGATTTTTTGATATTTCCTAAAAGTGGAGCGATATAAATACATATTTCAAACTGATGTAAATCATAAAGATACCGAAAAACTGTTAAACAATATCAATGCAGTTGAAATATCGAAAGAAAATTATTTATCTCATACTAATTTTGGTTAATGCAATTGTTGATTTTCTTTAAAGTTTATCGTTAAAGCTGTTAAGCGAAATATTTAACTAATTCTCGAACACTGTAAATATGTTTAAAACTACTTCTTAAAAAAATCAACATTTTCAGTTGAGGAAATTTTGGATAACTGGTACTTTTGGCATGTCACAAAAGTGCAACCACATTAATGTGTTCAAAATCGATATAGAATTATACAATATGAGATAAGAAAAACTGCTGGCCAATAAATTTCAATATCTTATAATTTTTTTGGTAAATGCTTAAACTGTAATTCATTTGTTACTCTTTGTTTTGTATACTGTAACTTTAAAAATTGACGAATAATAAATAAAAAAATTTATTCACGAAATTAGGGGTTTTTAGCTTATAAATTTTTATAAACTGACCATGTCTAGTTAATACGGCAGTCTTTAGAAAATGATAGCTATCTCTAAAACTGGTTGTGTTAAACGACGAGTTTATTGACTGTTATTTTTTAACTCTTTTTTTAACGTTGACCACGCAACTCTAAAATCTTTGAAAGTAACTGATATGATGAATTTCGTTTTTTTAGCTTTTTTATTTTCAATTAACTGTTGATGCTTTTGTTCCTTTACAAAAAAAAAACAGAAAACGATCTTTAAAAAATAAAATGATTCAAAACTTTAAAAAACAAATTTTAGTCAAAATATTTTCGATTCTCAAATATCAACTGTTTCTTTTTAGAAGGGAACAAAAAACAAGGAGCGACCATGATTTGAAATGATGTCGAATAAAAATTTTTAGGCATCGGGGAAACATTTTAAAGATCAGACGCTGGAAATGCTTGTTTCTGTTTTTACGGAAAGAAAACGTGAATGATAAAAATGGTAAGGAAAAATAAGGCTACAATGAATAATCGAAAAAGGGAGGATGAGGGAGAAAAGGGAAATAAAAACTGTATATAATTGGAGCGGTAGAGGAATTCGAAAAACAACAGTGTTTCTAATTTTTATTAAGAAACTGATTTTAATTGCTCCAGCACAAAAATGTCTTCAAACTGTTGAAAATCTTGAAAGAAACGAAAAAAAATAATTTCTTGGAAGACATTTAATTATAAATTTGTAAACTGCAATTCAAAATATTAATACAAAAATATATTACTACTATTGTTCAAACTGTGTACAACAAAAGGAATTTGTAATAACTTGTGTAGAAGGATTTGAGTCACTGAGGTAATTAATATAAAAACAATTATTTGTGGCTGTAAATGGCTTTCCTTCTTCCATTAATGTTTGATTATTTCGAAGAAGAATTCGTCCAACCATTCCATCAAAACTGTAATCATATCGAGTGGCATTAAGCTCCATATAATATACTCGAATTAAAACTAAACTGTCTCCATCTGGGAGCGTAAAGGGGCTGCAGGTGATGTTGTTGGACTCAGGGTGGCTGAAAAGATTGAGGGTTAGAAAAAACTGAAAGCATCACTAATAGTTTTTGATAGAGCATTTTTGAACTTGAAAAATCGCTGGAATGTTGTTGTGACAAAATTGTGACAACTGAGTTTGAAGGAATTAAAAAATATTCATCAATGGGCCATAGACCTTGTTTACTTAACATCTAAGCGCTTGGAACAATTTACCAAATTCAAAAATTTTTATTTTAACTGTTTGGATTTGAAACATAAAAAAATTTATAATCGCATTTTAAATATTCTTCATTTAATTTTTAATGTCAAAATTTGGAATTTACAACATCTGCTTTTAATTTTTTATAGCAACAATAATTATAACTTGTAGCCTAAAAAATCATTCGCAAAGTTCGCTCAGAATTTCATTTCAAAAAAAATGAAATAATTTTTAAAATATGTGATTCACACAAAAATGCCTCTGTCATTTTTGGTTTAAAGTTTCTCACGTCTCGACATTGAGCAATAAAAATAAAACTAAAAAAGCTCGAAGCAATAAACTGGAATGAATTCATATTTCAATAAAAAACTGCGATTCATTAATGATCTCTTGGGGAAGAACAAAAAAGAGAGGGTGTTTTTCTAAATTTAAATATCAAGAAAAATAGACATTATGAAACGTGTGAAGAAAATATGAAAAGCTTAAACAAAATATTGTCAAAATGCAGAATCGTAAGAAAGGAAAAGCAAAAACAATGGAAGCAAACAACAATTGACTATAAGAAAAAGAGAATGTTTTTTGAACAGTGATTGATGCTATAGGTCAAATGTAATACTTTACCAAAAAGGGAGAAACTATAACAAAAGGAAATGCTTGAAAATGTATTTAAAGCAATAAAAATAAAACTAGAAAAGCTAGAAGCAGCAAACTGGAATTAATACATATATAAAACAAAAACTGTTGCTCATTAGCGACCATTTGGGATAGAACAAAAAAGAGATGGTGTTTTTTTAAATAAAAATATCAAGGAAAAGTAGATACCGAAAAAACTTAAGCGGAGAGAATAGAAAAATATTTTTAAACTAAATGTAAAAAAAATTTTGTATAATTAAACAAACGACAAGAAAGGGAAGAAAAACGAAAGTCTCATAAATGCCAGATGCGGGGGATATTATAAGACTTCAAATGCAAAAATTTTTAGCTACAAGCAATAATTTGTTAAGACCATTATTAGAATACTGGAAGCTTTAGCAAAACGCGATAATTCGCCAAACATTTCTTGGCTATATTTGTATCTACTTACCCATTACAAGTTGAATCATCAACATAATACGTAACTACATATTCATGCCCGCTTGATCCATTTACACTCCCTGAACCACTTAAATTACTTCCATCTAGCATAAATGTCATAGAAGAAGTTCCAGCAATACTAAAATTATCATCCATATTTAAAATTGATGTCCGTGATTGAAATTTATTGCATTTCGGAGAATTTATTGGTGCTTGAGGGGCAGGATCAAAAGTCTTACAACATTGTGTAACAGTATTTTCCAAATTAGTTTGATTATAAAAGTCACTTAAGCATGTATTAGCCCCTTGATCAAAGAGATATCCTTCTTCACCATAAAAACTGTCATCATCAACAGAGACATCCCAAAGCCCAAAAGAATATGTTGGATAAAAAACTGTAAATTCGACAGTGGTATTTTTAACTGCAATTTCAAAGGGTGTGGATAGATCTGATGTGCAAACTTCATTGGCGCAATATGACGATGGCGGATCTTTTGTGAAGCCACTGGTAACTGTAAAATTGGAAATCAGCAAATATTGGGTTCCATTTTTGCTATAAACTGATATTGTCGATGATGCAGTTGCATTCCATTGATTATAAACTTGAAACTGAAAATCTATTGAAATTTCTGTACATTTCATAGGAGTTATAGCATCAGCAAAATTAAATGAAAAAACTGTGAGTAACAAATAAAGTAATAATTGCTTCATTTTAAAACAACTGCAACAAACAATTAAATGTTTGACAGGAACAATAGAATAAACACAAAGGAAAGTGAAATATTGATTATTTGTTAAGGTTAATTTGTACTGAATAAACAGTGATAAGAAAAATGCTAACTGCATCGTGTGAATAAATTCCAAGACTGAAAAAAAATTAAAGGTCACTTTAAAGATAACTGTATTGAACGTTTCTCAATTCATAACATATGAGATCATAGAGGATTATGCTTCTAATATTTTTAACTGCTTATAGTAACAGGATAATATGCTTGTTTTTCAAAACATTAGTTTTTTATTAAAACAATAAAAAAAAATGTATTAAACTAATGTAATGTAAAGCAGAAATTGTTTTCGAATGTATTTGATAAAAATATACTTTTAAGAAACTGTTACGAACACTAACTCCATGATTTTTAGAAGTTCTTAGCCAAAACCTTCTTTCTATGTTTTTAAAAACTGAGTTTTATTTTGTAAGCTGAACTCAACAAAAAAGAAAATTAAAGGTAACTGTATTGAGGTTTTTCAATTCATAACGCATAAGACAACAGAGGAATGTGCTCTTTATATTTTTAACTGCTTACAGTAACAGGGTAATATCTTTAGAATAAAAAACTGAATCAGTAGAAGTTTATTCTAATATAATGTTTAAATTGTCTTTCTGGCAGCTATGGGTGCTGCACTAAAAAACAGCAATAAGCTGTCATTTACTGACATACCAAGATGTGAATAAGTTATTGTTAAATTGAAATGCATTTAACGCAAAAATTAAAAACGCTAAAAATTGTGATTGCATAATTTAAATAATTAGTAGATGAGTTGTATACTGTAATTGTATTTGTTTGTTGAATGTATTTTGTTCTCTGGCATTATGTTACTTATTGATAATTGTCTTACCCTCTCAAATTGTATATAAGCAACTGCTTGCCCCTTTTCTGTGTGCCACTTTGTTTTTAATTCTCTCGTCGTAAAACATTGTGTTTATTTGCTCTCTTTAAATAAATATATTATTATTATTCAAGTGTGTCTTGATCTTATGCTTTATATCTTTCGAGTGTGGCTGGGATATTTGGAACTTCTGCTATAAATTGGTTTGGTTTTGGATAAAGTCTTGGTAATATTTGTGAAATTGGTTGGAAATTATTGTAAGTTTATCTTATAATATTATTGGGTTAGAATCGGGTATTATAATAACAAAGCCTACATCCAGGGTCGTAGGTTGTAACATGGAGGGCGCACCTCGGCTTCTCGTTCCTACTTCTGTTGGAAGTGTTGGAAATTGTATGGGAAGCGAATTTGATCGTAAATGCAGCCGATTTAATGGTGATGAATTAGTACAAAATGGTGTTACTATTCATCGTGAATATATGGATTTATGTAAAGATGGCAATGAATTAGCACAAAATGGTGTTGCTGTTCGTCATGAAGATATGGATATATATGAATTTGGTGAGCAATTAGCACATGGTATTGCTAAAACTCGAATATATATGGATATATATGATTGTGGTGATTCATTAGCACAAGAAGGTGTAAATGATCGAAATATATGTGATAAAACTGGTGGTCGATCAACACAAGATACTGTTGGTGATCGTTATATCTGTGGTGATAAAGACCGATTAGCACTAAATACTCCTGCTAAAGATACATATGGAAATTGTGATATATCTGGTCGTAATGATATAAGTATATGGGAGGTTAATATGGTACAACAGCATCTTACATCTCCACGTCGAAGAAGATCTGTTGATGATGATAATGCTGGTGCATTTAATCATGATGGTGGTGGAGATCGAGAACAATTTGTTGTTCAACAGGATCGACCTGAAAGTCCTGAAGCTAGGCAATTAATGATTGGTAATGCTAATCGTGCATGGGTCCAAATGGAGTTGGAAATCAATCATGTTAATGATGTGTTATGTGATGATAACAAAAGTGATCATGTGATTCCTCAAGAACTTGTGGAGGATATAAAGAGGCATACTGTAAATGCAGTTCAAAGTTTATGTGCTGAAGTTGAGCAGAAAGATGTAGTTAATCAGCAATTGATTGATACAAATACAGCTTTGCAAGCACAAGTTGAAAGTTTGCTTTATATGAAGAATAAACTTGATGATCAGCTTGCAGAAGAAAGAAAATTTAGCTTGAATGCAATACAAAAAGGACAACTTAAGCTATTGGGAGCTAGAGATTTTGCTGATCTCATTGATAAATATCGTGCATTGCAATTTAAAGCTGAAAGGTATGATGTACAACTACGTCATGGGATTACAAGGAATCCATCTGTTACATCTGTTGCAACACTTAAACATCCTTCTTTAAGTTCTCTATCTAAAGATAACATTGCCGGAAAAGATGAAAATATCGGTGGACGTGTAACTTCAGGATATAATGATGATTGTTATAATCAAGTAACATCTAAGGAAGCATCATCATCAGTTAGTCAAGGAAGTCGTAAAATCTGGTTTCCAAAGCCACCAATATTTAAAGGCGAAACTCGTGTTGAGCTTGAACGGTTCTTCCGGTACTTCGAACCATATGCTGATAATCTTGGTTTAGATGATAGTGGTAAAGCTTTATTGGTTGGGTACTATTGTCCAAAGTTGCTATATCAACATGATAGCCTTATGCAAAGAAAAGCAAGCTATGAACAAGTAAAAAGAGAACTTTTAAATGCATTAGGATCTGATAGTTCCGTTGCCTTGTATAGTCTTCGTGCTTCATTGGATAAATTAGTAAAGCCTGATAATAAGTCTTATCGTGTACTGTTTGAAGAAGTTGAAAGCAAAGTTGCTGAAGCTTATGGCTCTGATCAAAATCAACGTGAGCAGGAACTTAAAAAAATCTTGCTTCGCCTTACACAAGAAGATTCTGAAAGAGCATATTGTAGTACAACTCTTCCGCATACTGCTGCTGATTATTATCGGTTAAAAGAACTTGTTCTGGGTACTGAAGATGCTATCAAGGTTCGAAAGCAAAACCAAAAATTTGAACGCAATTCTTTTGGAAATTCAAGAAAGCATTTGTCTGGTGATGATTCATCAAGAGAAAAAGATGAAGTTAATAGTCATCAAAGCTGTTGTGATGAATCTTCTTTTTCTTCTTGTGATGTTTCTCCCTCAGGTTCATGTGTCTCTCGTGCTTCTTCAGAGAAATACGGTACATCTGCTGTTTTACAAAAAAGTAAAAGAAGAACTTGCTTTAAATGTCGTCAAGTTGGACATACAGCAAAATACTGTGCTCAAGTACAAGCTGTACAAAGAAAAAGATATCATGCAAATGATGGTATACCATTAAAGCATACAGTATTTAATGTTTTGCCGAGTGTGCATCTTGGTACGGATTGTTTGCCACAAGTACCTCAAACAGTTGTTGGTCCTCAAAGTGGTGGAAGAAAATCAAAACAACGTAAGCAATGTTTTGTCTGTGGTAAACAGAGTCATTTGGCTAAAAATTGTTTTTCGCGCTACGGTGCACAAAAGATACACGAAAGCAAGAAAGCAAATAAGCTTGAAAATAGCGTTGTAGGTGCTTTTCCTGTGTGTAATGTTTTGAACGCTGAAACTGCTGAAACCGCTACCATAGTTAAAAATCGTCGTGATGCAACTTCCGATGCACGTAAAAGTGGATGTAAGCTTCTCTCAGGATTATCTGAAGGTAAAGCTGTAACGATACAACCCGGCATTGGTAAAGTTCAAGTTGAATCAAAGTTTTGTGGTCAAGGTACAAGTTCGCTAAAGCAAAGCAAAAGCAAGCTAGGCGTAAATAAAAAGTTGCTTAATGGAAATGTTGAATATTGTACTCATGATTCTTCTCAAATTGTTCCTTTACTATGTACTGTATTGTATTTAATCTGTGAAAATTTATCAATTGAAACTCCAAATGATAAGCATGTAGAACATCACCGTCTTACTGAATCTTCATCTCTAAAATGTGATACAACTGCAACATCTCCAAAAGAAGTGGTCCGCTCAAATTCAATTACGATTTCTGCAATCAACTCAAACAATGCTTCATCTTCTCTTAAAAGTTATCACCGTCAGCAAAAACTTTCACCTCGTGATCCTTCCATATCAAATCAAATTTCTGGTCGTTTTGCTGTACGTATAAATTATTACAAAGAAGTCAATCAAGTAAAGAAGTATTATGATCGTGGTACTAAAGAACTTTCTCGTGATATCAAATCAAACTCAAGAAGAACAAATATCGGGGACGATATCTCATACGGGGGAGGGGCGAGTTGTGAGCATGCATATATTTGAATGCATTCCTTGTTTGGCATTATGTCCTTTTCCGCCAACCTTCTCTATTGTATAAAAGCCCTCACTAGTCATTCACTTGAGTTCCAGTTGATGCTTCATTTCTCTCTCGTTGCTTGTTGTATGCTGCTTATATGTTATTTGTGTGTTTAATGTATATTGTTGTATATCTTCACTGCTAATAAATATATAAATATTATCCTGTGTCTTCAAGGGTTCGTGGTATTTGTAAGTTTGTTTATTAGTGGGAGCATATTGTTATTGGGAGGTAATGATGGCTGGGGGAGCCAATACAACCCATATCCAGGGCTATGGGTGTAACAGATGTGATAGTGCTTTTTTCATTGCTTTTAATAAAAAGAAACTGAAGCAAAATATCTATCACGAATGTTCTTAAACTGTTATTTAATGGTTTCTAACAGAGTGGATTATAAAATGAAGTTTAATTTTTGGTTTTATTTATCCAAAAAACCGGATTCCATCGTTTTGAAATATTTTTTAAAAGGATAATGTTTGCTAAATAAAACTGCACTAAATTAACAGAAAGCTAACACTAAAGAAATATTATTAACAGCATTGAATAAAGGTAAAAAAAACTTAAATATTAACTGCATCACTAAATGCAGCTTTCGATAATAAACATGCTTTAACAATAGTTTTTACAATTTCAGGGTACTATTTTCTGCCCTCATTTATGTAACAATGTAACAAAAAAAACTGATAAGACAAATTTTAAATGGCAAAAAACTGTGCCTATGAAAAAATTTCCATGTTAAAGTTTAAAACAAATAATTTAACTTTGTACTATTAGTGTGCAAATGTCAAATACATGATTGTGAACTGTTTTTTCCACTTGTTCTATTCACCAATTGCTCTCTAAGAATTTGCTACAATAGTTAGAAACAGCAGCCTAAAAAATTGAAGAAGGAAATTAAAGTTCGCTCAAAATTCAATTTCAAAAAAAAATGAAATGAGCTTTAAAGTATGTGATTCACAGAAAAGTGCCTCTTTTATTTTTTGGTTTAAAGTTTTTCACGTCTCGACGAGAAGCAATAGAAATAAAACTAAAAAAGCTCGAAGCAAAAAACGTGAATGTTTCTATCAAAAAACGTGAATCATTAATGCTCTTTTTGAGGAAAAAATGAAAGAAAGGGTGTTTTTCTAAATTAAAAAATCAAGAAAAATAGACACTAAAAAACGTGTGAAGAAAATAGAAAAATATTTGTGAAAAGCTTAAATGCCAAAAAAAATAATGTACAATGGTAATGAAGGAAAAGAAAAAACAAAGGAAACAAACAACGATTCAATGGAGGAAAAGGAGAATGTTTTTCGAACAGTGATTGAAGCTATGGGAATAAATGTCAAATGCAATCATTTAGACATGAAAAAGGGAGGAACAATAGAAAAAGGAAATGCTTGAAAATGTGTATATAAGTCAGTGAAAAAAAACAGAGATCCATAAAATCATTATTGTTTAAAAAAATTCAATTCTCCTGCTTCTTTCTAAAAGCATGTCTTCAATCTCAGATTATGAAAGTGGATGTGGGTCAAGCAGTGACTTTGATGAAGACTTTGAAATTAGTACTGACTTCAAAAAACAAAACTGTCAACTACAGAGAGAAAATCAAGAGGTAAGAAATTTTAACTGTCACCACCATTTTCAAAAAAAACTCCTACGTTTTTTTAGTTAAAGTCACTTCTTTGTAATGCCCTGAATCGACTCCAAATTGCATCTATTTCAGCTGATGAAACTGATTTTAAATTGTTTAATTCAAATGCAACAACTTCACATAAATTATTTAAAGAAAAATGTCTTCAAACTATTGAAAAACTTGAAAAACATTCTTTAAAAACTGAAACATCTGATGAATCGTCAACATGTTTGTTGTGTTGTTCTGCACCTGTAAGTTTACTCCCACTAATATTTAAACTGAATATAACTTTCTTGTTTTTCAGAAAGAATATGCCTTTGTTCCATGCTTTCATTTAATTGCCTGTGAAGAATGCTCTGAAAAATGTCATGAATGTCCTATTTGTCGCAAGAAAATTAATGATACTCTTAAAATTTATATGAATTAAAATAACTGTCTTTTCTTTTATCTCCTTATGGCATTCTTTTATTTTAATAAACTCCGTAAAAAAACTGCCTGTTACAATTTCGTAAAAGTAAAATGTTCTTCGTCTTAAATCAAAGTTGTTTACATACACAAATATCCTGTAAAACTTCAAACAAAATTTTATTCAAATAATTTTCATATTTTTCAAAATCATATATAAAATGGAAACAAATATAGTAAATAGAAGTATATCAAGCAAAACAATGCAAGCAATAGGACCATATGTATATGTAAAACTTGTAGGATATGCTTGACTATACAATTTATCGTAAGAACCATCAGCCATTCCTGGAAATTCAATAAAAGGTATTTTATAGTCATGAATTTCTGTTTGGAGAATCTCATCAACGATAGTTTGAAGACGAGCTTTGTAATTTTCAGAAATAGAATCAGCAAAATGGAGAGCAATTTTAGTCTTTTTGTTTCTCTAAAATAGGCGTACATGATTACTATATAAGGGTAAATATGAAAAACTTGCTTTAATATAGCCATAAAAAACGTCAATATCAAATGCTTCTGGAACTTGATATAATTTAAAAGTATCAAGATTTGAGAAATGAGGAATTTTGAGTAATTCTTTGACAGTATTGGATGTAATAATGTCATCAAGAGATCCGTCAAATCTAAAAATATTGATCCAAAAAATGCTGAAAAATCCTGACATAAACTCACGATGAAACTTTTTTAAGCTTGGGAAGAGCTTTGACAAGTTTTTCCAATGAAACAACAGAGCCATCTTCAGTCAATACAGTAATCTCATCCACCCAAATACTTTCACATTTTGAAGCAAGAAAAATAAATTCGTTGAAAGAAACATCATAAGCTAGAAATCCAATATATTTAATATCACATTTAAAAATTTTTGGAATAATAATCGTTGAAACAATGTTATTGTCGACGTCATGTTCATCAGAATTGGTAAAACAGATTGCATCAGTTATCCAAAGTTTACTTGTTATTTTATTCAAATCAATGTTCTTTCTATCAATATTTATATAGCAACCATTTTTATCAGCATAAGAATAAAAACTTGGAATTACAACTATTGGATTTTTGATGTAAAAATATTTGCATGTCTTGGTCAATTTTTGATATAATTTTGAAGTTGATGGATTTTTAGAAATATAATGCACGAGAGAATTTGGTAAAGCGAAATTTTGGTGATGATATGTTTCAAAGCAGCGGGCTCCTTTTTTGGAAGCTTCAGATCTAGACTTCAAATATGCCGATTCGGAGATTAACAGTTTCGAATAAATTGCACCCATTTTAAAACTGCTATTTACAAATTTTTTTAAAATTCAAATTGAAAAATGAAAAAAACAATGCGTTATTTAAAACACTAAATAACAAAAAAGTCGGTAAAGCAATAAAAAAAACCTTTTTTGGCAACTGCAAATCTTGTTATAAATCGATAGTTAAAAAGGACAACTTTAGTCTTTATTGGTTCTATTGGGTTCTATTGGTCAAGGTGTATACTGGAGCTAATTGAAATAAGGGGATTATTGATTCAGCAAACTTTATATTTGTTTGTGCAAATCAGCAAAAAAGTACTTAGTTCATATTTTTTCTTTTAACTGATAAATCTTTTGATTAACTTGTAGTAGACAGGTTTTCTTCAAACATTGCATGACTTTATAAATGTGCATAAATGCTATAAAAATAATAGCATTTACGCACATTCTGAAACTGATTTGACGTTCATTAGGTTTATAGAAAAAACCAATTTTTGAGACTACTAAAGCCTAATTTATGTCAAAAAATCGTTGTTGAACTAATTTTATTGTCTGTTAAATACATTCTATTCGTGTTATCAACAATATTTTTCATCGTTTATATTTATCACTTGTAGCCTATAAAACTCAAGAATATCAAAGAACGTTCAAAATTGTATTTCAAAAAACTAAAAAAAACTTTTAAAAAAACTGATTCAGAACCTCGAAGCAACAAAAATTCAAAGAATCAATTGTTGTTAATGATTTTTAAAACTTATAAAAATACCAAGGTGCTTCTTATTTTTAAATAACAATAAAAAACAGACACTCAAAAACGTGTACAAAGAACGAAAAAATATTTGTGAAACATTTTAATGCCAAAACAATCATGTTTAAATGAAAAATCGTAAAAAAAAGGAAAGAAGAAACAAAAAAATCTTTTTATTCTGACATTTGGCATAGGAAATGTTTTTTCAGCGTTGATTTGAAGTTAATGGCAAAAGGTTAAAATCAATGGTTTTTAATAGACATTTCAAATAAGAGTGGGGTGAATAATCAGGAAAAGGAGGAGCGATGCTAAAAGAAAAGAAACGAATTGTGTATAAATAAAGAAAAAATAAAATCAAAGAACCATAATAATTTTTTTTGTTAAGAAACTATTTTCAGTTGCTTCTTTCTAAAAATGTCTTCAATCTCCTTAATAATCCGATAAATTATACGTAAAAAGTCTAACTGATTTTTGTTGTAATTTTTTAAATACATGTAAAATAAACTTCATGAATTCTTGTATACAGCAATACAGAGATGATTATAAGCTTTAGGGTTTCGTCAAAAAGTGTTCATAAGAAATAAAAAATCACTGCTCTGCCAAAAATGTTAGAATTTATAAAGTTAATGATTGAAAAGCGCCATCTCAAATATTTTCTAATCAATGCTTTTATATATGACATTTAATTAAAACATTGATCGGAAAAAGGGAAACAAAAAACACTCTGTTAATAAACAAGGGGTTCTTCGACCAAAAAACTGACATTTTTGTGTGTTCTCTGTTTTGTTAGAAGGGTGTTTTTGTTTAAAACGCTTATTATTTAAATGTCAGACGAAAGCGTGATTAAAACAAAAGTTCAAATAATAGGCTACAATGAAAAACCAAAAATAGAGGAATAGAGGGAAGAAGTCGATTGAAAACATAGAAAAACAGTGAGCTTTATTTATATTAAGTTTGTATAAAAACTGAATATTTTAATTAATAATCCTTCAAAAAAACCTCTTTAAATAAAGAATACAACAATGTTTTGACAAAAATTTTAATGAAACTGTTTACAGGACACATCATTTAAAAACCCTTTTTGTTATTCATGTTTGCGGGTTGGATATAAATTGGTGAAAAACTGATAATGAATAAAATATGTTAAAGCTCTAACTGAGTTTTGTTGACATATTTTTAAATAACTGCAAGTTCATAAAGTGACGATTTGTCTAAAGATTAACTGCATTTGAGCGATGATTAAGGAGCTTTTATATTTTTACAAAAAATAATTTCAATAATTTTGAGTTGAAATTTTAAAAATTAAAGTCCTGCCAAAAACATTAAAAAGTAGGCAATGAACTTTTTAAAAGTTTTTCATGAAAAAAAGCCAAACAGAAAAACAAACTGTCATTAATGATTTTGTGTAGCATTTAATTAAAACACTGAACACAAACAAGGAAACAAAAAAAAACTATTGTGTTGAGAAACGAGGGTTTCCTCAAACGAAAAAACTGACATTGTTCTCTGTTTTGAGGGAAAAATGTTTTTGCTTTGAAATGATTAAATATTTTAATGTTAGACAAACGCGTGATTAAAGAAAACACTCAAGGTTACAATGAAAAATCGGAAATAGGGAAGAGAAGAAAAAAATAGTCGAAAAAATAAAAAAACAGAGATTTATATTTTTTGATGCTTGTAAGAAAACTGAATAATTAGTTCAAACAATATTTCTCAAAAAGGAAAATAGCAGAGTTTTGACAAAAATTTTAATTTATTTTACCCAGTTTTTTAAGGGAAACATTTTTTGTAAACTGCATTTGTAATATTTGTGAAAAGCTAATAATGAATAAAATATGTAAAAGTTATAACTGACTCATGGTGCTATCCCCTTTAGTAACTGCATGAAGGATAAGTAAAATAAACTTCATGAAATATTTTATTTTATAAAAGTTAACTGTAATTGATAAATGATTGATGTTTTTTAATTTTTTGCCGAAATGTAATTCCAAAATATAATAATCACTGTTCAGTCAAAACATTAAAAATGAGGCTATGAACTTTTATTTAAAAAACTAAAAAATAAAATAATTTTTTCAGCAATCATTGTTTTTGGGTGGCATTTAATAAAAACATTGAAGAAAAAAACAAACAAGGAAACAAAAAAAGTGTTGAGAAACGAGGGTTTCCCCGGCTAAAAAACTGACATTTGTATTGTGTTCTTTATTATTCTTTGTTTTGAGGAAGGCTGTATGTGTTTGAAATGCTTAATAACCAAATGTCAGACGTGCTTTGATGGAAGGTTAAAAAACAAAGCTACAATGAAAAACATCTAATAACAGAATGCAGAAGGAAGAAGGTAGAAAAATCGTAAAAACGTCAGAAAAACTATATTTGTATCTGTTTTTTTTTGGTAAAAACTGTTATCCGTTTTGGCTTTTGAACTTACAAACTGACTTTGGGCTTAAATGTATGACAAAACGCCTATATTATCTTATTCAAAACAAAAGTGTTTGTGAAAATAAAATTCTGAAAGAAATAAATCTTAGACTTAAAACTGCAAAGAAAAAATAAGCGTGATTGAAAGCTGCTAACTGTATTGGTACTAATGGTGTGATATTATAATTAATTTTTTTAACATTTACAATTGTCTGTTAAAAAACATTCAAAAATTAATAAAGTTGTTTTGCTATAGTAAATTGATTTCAATCTACAGTACGCTTCTGTTTTATAAAAAAGTGTTGTTGCTAAAAGTAAAGAAAATACCGTAATTGTTGTAAAACTGAATTTTTAAACACAACGTGACATGCATTTAAAGGAACAAAAATTAAAATATATGAAAAACTGAATTTAAAATTGTTTACTTAAAACTAATATTAAAAAAGTTTTTGGTATCCGCATTGCTTATTATGTAAATAACTAAAATGTTTTGTGGCTTTTTAAAAGCAAAAAAATATATTAAAACTGAAATTCGGGTCGATGTTTACATGTGACAATTATTTATCTCATGTTGCAAACTGTTATTACAACAGTTTTAAAACTATGGTTTTAATCTGGTGTAATAAATTTCTAATGAAAGTTGTTGTTTTCAGGCTTTTAAAATAGAATAATTAAACTGAGATTTAATTTTTGCAAACAAACATTTTTTATTACATATGTTATTTCAGCTTTTGTCTAAAACTGGTACGTACTTATTCCTTTTTAATAAAACATGCAATTCTTAGAAATGTTTTGTTTGTAAATATTTAAACTTGCTTAACTTATTAAAATTGTTTTATAATAATTGATACAGGTCTTTTACGACTAGACAAACAATTAATCGCAATTTAATTTTGTTGTATAGACTTGTCAACAAAAAGGTGTCAATTGTTTTTACAAAAAAAGCAGAACAAAAAACAATAATGCTAGCTTTCGGAGGTGTCAAAAAATATTTTGACCTGACATTACTTGTTAGAAAAAAACTTGATTTTGATCTCGATGTTGTGGACATTGGTCAACTGTAAGGGGTATATAAAGGATTTCGATAAAGGTCAAAAATATTCATTCTGTTATTACATTTTATTGCAACAAAATTAGTACAGTTTTATAAAAATAATGCAAACAGTTTCATCATCATCATCTTCTTGGATTGTTGTCTTCTTCAGTGTAATTCTATTTGTAGAGGTATGTTTTTCAATGAGCTTTTCGACACATTGCGGCAGTTTTATCTTTCTTTCATTTATATAAGATCCGATCAATTTTAGGCAATTCCCATTTACAATTCTATACCATTAATGGATAATAGAATAGTAGTGGATTATGATCCGGATTCGACATCAACAGATACCGCTGCCATTGACAGAACTACAGATTCTATTGTCAATGAAAAATCTACAAGCGCCAACATTGTTACATCAATCCCAGAATTAACTCCTGAAACAACTTCTGCCGCTACAGCCAGTGTATCAGACTCTTCCTCAACTCCTGAAACAACTTCAGCAGCATCTTCAACCTCAGAATCAGCTCCAATCAGAGTAAAAAGACAATGTGGTGGTGGATGTGGGTGTGGATGCTGTGCTCCTCGATGCCAAACCTGTACGTCTGTTAATATCTGCTCTTGTACAAGACCATGTTGTGGCGGATGTGGAGGTGGCTGCGGAGGTGGTTGTGGAGGTGGATGTGGTGGTTGTGGATGTTGCAGACCACCACCTTGTTGCTGCTGTCGACCCCCACCATGCTGTTGCCCTCCTCAACCCATCAATATCCAAGTTAATCCTATCAATTGCTGTGCTCCAAGATGTTGTGCACCAAGACCATGCTGCGGTGGCTGCGGATGTGGATGTGGAGGAGGTTGTGGAGGCGGATACGGTGGTGGATATGATGGTTACAGACGAAAACGATCCCTTGCAAATCTTCAAAAAGAATTGACTGCGAATCCAGAAAAATTTTTTAATAAAAATTAGAGATGTTTGAAATTTTGCTTTATTGTTTGTTGCAAAGCTATTAAAAGAAAAAACGGATAAAAAATAAAAAATTCGCTATTATTTATTTGAAAATTGCAATTACATAAAAGAGATAGAAATAACCAGATAACATAAAACTATGAAAGTGGAAATACACAATCTTTTTGATCCAAAAATGACAAAATGGCAGCCAAATATTAATCTAAAAAAAAGTTTTAAAATTTTTCGTTTTTTTGCTCACACTGTTTTTTATTAAAAATGAAGACGATCAAAAGAGGCAAAGACCATGTAATTCTATTCGTAATGTTTTAGATTACTATTTAAAAACATAAATTATGGTAACACAATATTTTCCTATATCTGAGCTTTGTCAAATATCATCAAATTTTATAAAAGTATGTCAAAGTTATGAACTATCAAAGTTTCGACATCAAAATTTCAATTTTGCTGCCATTTATTTAAAAACGACATAATGGCAGCAATGCCTTGAATCGACTTCCAATTGCATCCATATCCGCTGATGAAACTGATTTTAAATTATTTAATTCAAATGCAACAACTTCATTTGATTCTTTCAAAGAAAACTGTTAAAAGATTATTGAACTTCTTGAAAAAGGTTTTTTTTAAAAATTGCAACATTTGATAAATTATCAACATGTTTACTGTGTTGTTCAGCACCTGTATGTTATTATGTTATTTTTAAAGCTAGTGAATTTATCTGCGTAAAATGTGCTTAATTGTTTGTTGCGAAGCTATTAAAAGAATAAATTTGCTATATTTATTTATTTATTTAAATAATTGCAGTTGAAACACTGTTACATAAAAGAAGGATTTCACCGGATATTATTTATCCTTGAAGAGAAAAGGGGCATAATTAGAGGATATCGTTTTATCTTCATTTAGCATCGACCACAAGTTTTTGGGCATTGTTGTGTCATTAAATCATAATATTGTGCATTGTTGCAAAGATAGGCATCTTTTTGACAATCACTTGTACCGCTTGGTCCAACTTTGTCAGCACATGCTGATGATGGACTGCCACCAGATGATCCAGTGCTAGAGCTACCAGGGCATCGACCACAAGTTTTAGGGCATTGTTGAGTCATAAGATCATAGTAGACAGCGTTGTTGCAGAGATAAGCATCTTTTTGGCAATCACTTGTTCCACTTGGGCCAACTTTATCGACGCATCTGAAAGTGTTTGAAAGTGAAATTTATGCAAATCCTTTGAGGGTCTCGCAGCTTACGTTCCACCTGGAGCTGTTGTAACACCACCTGGTGCGGCAGTGGTATTAGTACCAGCTGCAGCAGCATCACAAGTTTGACATGTTTTTGGGCATTGTTTTGACATTGCATCTTTTGTACTAGCATCAGTACATTTTGCAGCCATTTGTTCACAAAAATCATTTGGAAGAACATTGTCACAATTTGCTGCCGCATTAGTTGTGCAGCATACTTCATTGATGCATGAATCACTCTTTGTAAGGCATTGTCCACCAATGCATGCTAAAAGTTTGAATAAAGTGATTAATAATATATCAAACTCATGAAGATACAGTTTTACAAAAAAATTCAATGTATTTTGAAACAGGATTTAAATTTTCCCACACGGTGTTTCAAATTGTCCCAGCAGATCCCAAACAAGAGAGAATTTTTTATCGTGTGCTTTTTGAAGCCAAATTAAGAAGCTCAAAAACTGTGTTATAATTTTTTTTTCTTGTAGTTTCTGCGGCTTCAGAATCCTTACAACTAAAAATTTCTTCGTAATCGACTCATCGAGGCGCTTTGAATTTAAAAAAATAGAGAACTTTTATCGGATCCTGAACTCCCTAGGTTCGGAATTCACTTTTTCAGTTTTACATACCTCAGCTTAACTATAAATAAAAGAAGAAATCGTTTAGTTTGTTTTATTATCTCAGGAATAAGGTTTTTAAGGTTTTGTATGTAAAAAATATTCTCTATTCTGCTACAGGGACAGGGGCGTTCAACGCATCTTGCTCATATGATCCAGTTTAATTTTATTTATGGTTATATCGGAATCGCTACCGGTTAAAACTTACGTCCAGTAATATTTAAACATGTTTGAGCATATGAGCTTCCAGCAAAAAGTGCCAAAGATAAAATAATAATTTTCCCAAACATTTTAAAGCAGGCGCAGATAATACCAGAAAGCTATGGGTTAAGCTTTGAAGGCGTGAAAAGTGTGATTTTTCTATGCATCTTGAGTTGCTTTTATAGCATCGCTTCACTTATCTCAGTTAAATTTAAAATTCATTTAAAAAAAATTCACGTTTTTTTAACATTACCATATTTCTTTCCCACGTCCCCCCGTCCTACACCAGTTTTGAAAAAAAGCAAACAATGATTTCCGTTTTTTCTTCTCACAAAATTTTATTAATTTCAAATCATTTTACCCAAAAAGAAGACCCTAATTACCATAAACGTTTTGAAAAAAATTTCACTTACCAGTTCATTTTTATTTGAACACCTGCAGTTTTTGATTACATTCAAATCAAAGTAAACACTTTAAAGCTTATTAAAAATTCAGTTAATTTATTTTTTTAAAATGAGGTTAATGTCTCCCAGGAAATATGTGCTTTATGAAGGAAAGCAGACATATCAAATTTTGCAGAAAAAAGTTCATTTATACAAGAACAAAATAAAAGTATTTTAATTAAAACGCTACCTCAGGAATAGAATAATCTTTCACATGGTCATGCAGTAGACTCCAGTTTTAATAAAAAAATACTCTAGTTTATTTAAATCGGCTATTTTCATCGAAACTGTTTGACTATTCACATCCAATAAATTAACTAAACTTTTGATTTGATTTGAATAGTCAGTTTACCACCGTAAATCAACACATGTGTTGCAAACACTGCTAACAAAGGGCAAGCGCAGCTAACTAATTTCTCAATTACAAAAAATGTACTTTAAGATGCGATTAACAGTCTACAATTTTCATATTACTTTTGTTGAAGTAGAATATGCAGGACCCCAAATTATTGTCCAGTTTTTATTTGAAAGAGTAATGAAGCAGAGTCTCCAGTCAATTTATATGATATATGTTTTTAATGTCAAAAATTATCTACAGTATTCTAAAAAAAAACATTTATTTTTAACCAGGATTTTATTAAATTTAACTACTATATGTTCACAACAACAAGGAATTTATTTGAATTTTAAAATAACCAGTGGCTTACAGATTATATGATTGTAATGACTCTCTTTCTTTTTCGTTACAAAATAGCAGTTGAACCACCAACAAGGTAAAAATTATTGTTGAAAAAAATAAGCAGTAATTTTTAATCTGTTTTTAACGAAAAATGTGTCTTTGAAAAATTTAATTATTTCTTTATTTTAGTGCCGTCCCAGCTGCTGCTGCTCCACCACTAGCAGCTCCAACTTCAAAGCGATCATCTTCAATCATCAATGTTCCAGTATCAAAAGAACAATTTTCAATTATTGAAGCACATAAAGATGATCGACCAAAAACTTTATTAGAAGCGCTACAAAAATTTAATGAATCTCGGAAACAGCTATCTTCTTCAGCAACAACAACAGTATTTCCAACAACACCATTATCATCACTTCCATCTTCATCATCTGCTTTGAACATTAAGTCGGCCGCATAGTCGACTGGTCCAGGGCGCCCATGCCCAGCTCAAGCCACTCCGGTTCGAGCACTCTCTCAGGGCCAGTTTAAAAATGATTATGCGCGTCCGTCCTCGGTCGGTCCCCGAGCTCAATTCCGTCTTCCACCTCATGGGTAGTTGTTAAGGCAGTGGCTAGTTATCCACATGAAACTTTTAACTTTTTTTTGTGAATTTTTTGGGTGTTCCTTTGAGTTAATTCTATTTTTGATACCACAATCTAACAAAATTGTTTAAATTTTTTGATTTCCCTGCAAACTGCTGTAGTTTCTGTTAGTGACTAGTTTTAAGTTTTATAGCTTCGTTTTAAAAGCTGAGATTTATTTTTATTGACACAATTAAGGATTTTTGTATAATTTTTTAAAGTTATAATGTGCTGTTTTTGTTTGTCAATTAAACAGAACACTTTTTTGAGGCAGAATGTTCGAGTTTTCTTATCGAGAATTTTCAAGATTTTTGAAATTGTTATCTTTGTTGTTTTTGTCTGCATTTTTGGGAGATAAACGTTTCGCGGGAAATACTATTCGCGGAAAAATATTACGGATTCGCGGAAAAAGGCCGATTCGCGGGAAATAAACCTGATCGCGGGATCAATCCGCGGGATGAAAAATTGATTAAAGTGATAACACATTTTATCACGAAATATAAACATTTGTTAAAATAATTCATAATCGAAAAAACCTGCTGAAAAAATATACTTTGATTCCGATTGAAAACGTTATTTAAAACATTAAATTTAAATATTTAATGTTTTAAAACATTTGATTGTTGCATTTTTTTAAAGTATTTAAAAGTTTTAGGAATTCTATATATTATTTTTTTAATGTCGATATTTTGTATGATTCGGCAAAGCTTTTTTGTACAAAGCGGCTTTCTTTTTTTATTTCAATTTTTCTTTTGAACTTATTATTAGGCACACATTTCTGGATATGCGCTGCATAAACAATTTCATGTATGAAGTACCCTTTAAGGGCAAAAGGTATCAATGGACGCAATAAATAACATTTTAGCTTTAAAAATTTATAAAAAAAAATAGATCAATTCAGAAACTTACCATAGCAAAATTGAAAAGACTTTCGAATCTGAAAATTTTGGCACTTGGAAAATGGTATGTGCCATTTCGTGAAAAGCAAGAAGAAGAAGATGATCGTTTATTATCAATTAAATATAATTATGAACTTGAACCAGATGCTAATCCTGAAACGCTTGAAGCTGATCGATATATTACAGAATGCATTTTTTTCCTGTCGCCATTTTGCGTTACATTTCTACTAAAAAATATACTATTCAAAGCTTTTTTTTAGTTGAATAAAAATACTGTAGTTTTAGTCTGCGACAATCCCCGTTTTCTGTCTTCCATTTTGCTTCTTTTTTACTTCAATTTTGCGTTTTCAATGTTTCTTTCTGAAGATTTCAAGATTTGGGCTTTTCGGCTTTCGAGCTTCCTATTTTACTTTTTACAGCTTCTTTGAAGTTTTAGAAGCACTAAATTAGAGCAAGTATATTTTCCGCATCTACAATTAATATCATTCTTCAATAGTTTTGTATTAACTTGTTCAGTGAACAGATAAAATCTTGATTTGGTAACAGTCAAATTTAAATTCACTGAGTTCATGATGCTTAATTTCTTGTTTAATTGTATCTTTGTCGATCGAAAATGTTCTCTTAACACTTCCTGTTCTCATTTACCATTTTACCAGAAATTGATTATTATGTTGTCTATTTATTATTTTTGTTTTATCTCTTTCCTCAAAGCAGCGCCCAAACCAGCATTAGAATAAAGTACATTCAAAAAAAAACATACGTAAAAATATAAAAAAACATCACGCGCTTTTTTGTTTCCGCTTTTTACATTCCTCTATATTTTTTTCAAATTTATCTTTCTTTTTTTTATTTGTTTTTTAAAAAAAGCAAAACTAAATTTTTTTCTTTATTTTTAGACTAACCCCATTGCTGAATCAGAAGAATTACCACCATCGTTGGATATCTTTAATAATAATACTGCTGGAAACGAAAGCGAAGAAGAGGACGAGGCACCACCAAAACTAGAGTGTGAAATCAAAGAAAAGATGGCTGTTACACGATCTCGAAATTTTTCATGTTCAGATCCTTCACTTCGAAATGTTACTACTACTACCACAAAATCAATTCGAAAACAACCACCAAGAAAACGTTGTGGTAATGCTGGGAAGAGTGAAAATTCTCCAATGATTACTGTAAGTTTTTAGTCTTTTGAAGGTATGCTTGAACTTGGGGAATGAATCCTAGGAAACTTCTTGTAATTGGAGAAGTTGAAAATCTGTCAACAAAATGCTTAAAAATCAATTTTTTGCATAGTTTAAAATTTACCATTTTCGAGCTCATTTTTTGAACAGGAATATCTCTGCTTAAAATTACTGTATTTCTTTGAAAATAGGTAAACTGGTAGAGTACAGTGTCCCCTTGAAGCTGAGCAAATTTCAAGTCAAAAGCTTTAATACTTTTTGAATTGCGGCTGTCAGAAGGTTAAAGTCTACCGTACAACCTTTGCTCCAAAAATCGATTTTTTTATCACGTGAAAAGCGACCATTTGCTTTGAAAATTTTTTGAGGGGTTGTTAATGCTTGCCTCTAACATCGCTGCTACAGTTTTTGGTGAAAAATACTGTAGCAAAAATTAAGCAGTCCATGGCGGGCAGTGAAATAATTTCTTGGCGTTGCATTGTGTCTCTCTGATAATGAAGATTTGCAATAATCTCAATCTTTTTTAGAAATTCGATGAAACTGATTTCGATGCTCCACCTCCATTAGATCTATATGTTGATAAACAATCAGAATTTCGTGCATCATCAACTTCAAGTGGCATATCCTCTATTGGTGAATTTCATTCTCCACCATCTTGTTCACCGCTAGCACCAATCAATGGCAATTTTTCAAGATCAAAACCTGTCAAAGAAACACCACCACCAGCAACTACCACCATCAAAACAGCTACAACTACAAAATCTGCTGCTACAAAAAGAAAATCCAAAACCCCACCTGCACCAGAAAAATCAAAGAAACGTCCACGTCGTTCAGCAGCAGCAACAAAGAAAACTTCAGAACCTGTTGCAAATTTAGAACTTCAAAATTGGATTCCAATTGGTAAGCCATGGGCTGAAATGGTTTCTATTGGATCATCACCAAGCAAAAAAGCAGTGTGCTGTTTTCCAGCAATCAAACATAAAACTGAAAATATTACCTTCAATATTTTGGATGTGATTTCTGTTGCTGCCGGGGAAGAAGAAGATGGAGATAATATTGGAAAAATTGATCGAATTTTCTTTGATAAAAAGTTGGGCATGTGTGCAAATGTTTTATGGTATTATAAATATAGTCAATGTATTTTGAAAGATGAAAATCGTGAAGAAATTCATCAACATTATAATTTTGATAGCCGTGAATTAATTGCTTCAAAACATTTGGATACAATATCATGTGATTCAATACAATCTCATGCATTTGTGTTAACATTTACAGAATATTGTCGGTGAGTGTTTTTTTGTTTTGTGGGGTAATGGCCTGATATTGAGAATATAGAGAATCCCAGCTTCTTCGGAACCAAGCCAGTGTTAAAATGAAATAAACCCAAGGGTCGAAAATGCGGCCGGCCGGCCGCGGGCCAGGCCGGCTTGATTTTTTCGGCCGCGGCCGCGGCCGGCCGAAGATTTTGGAAAAATTCTTTGTTTTTCGCTAGTAAAAATTGAAATTTGGTCGGCCGCGGCCGGCCGAAAATTTTAGGCCGCAGGCCGGCCCGGCCGACGATTTTTCGGCCGCGGCCGCGGCCGGCCGGAAATATCGGCCGCATTTTCGACCCCTGAATAAACCCATGATGCTTTATTAAACTAATTGGATTGCATTTTTAGTTATGTTGCTGAAACAAAATATGACGTCCTTCCACCATCATTACAATCTCGATGCAAAGAATTATGGCCACGTGGTGAAGATAATTATCCTCGACGACGATATCTCCCTCATGAAGATACTCCACAAGATTTGGTAAATTCTTTTTTATGCTTATCTCTTCAGCATCTTCTAATCCTTTTCTTTTTATAGGTATTCTTTTGCCGAAAATATTATAGTGTAAATCGAAAAGCAATTTCACCTGGATTACCTGTACCAAAAGCAACTCGTCGTCGTAGTCGACGCCATCGAAAGCAACGCTCAATCACTCATCTACTACCTGTTGCAGAAGATTCTGATGATTCTGAAAATCGTAGTCATTCACCTTGATTTTGTTCGTTTTCTATTCTTCTGTAAAAATCTTTTTTATTATTAGCATCTTGTGAAATTTTATTTTATAATAATTTTGTATGCTTTCGGGTGAGAGGAAAAAAATTAATAATTAATTTAAATATCCTTTATTTTATTTTTTTTATTGTTTATTTAACAGCGTGGGCTACAGTAATCTCGAAGTCAATTAGGAAGAAATAAATGACATGCTTCATTATATTTACAATCAATTGTTAGGGATCAGCAACATGTGCTTTTTTACATACTAAATTTGTTCAATGAAAGAACAACTTTTATTATTCCATTGGTTAATATTGTCTGCAAAGCAATTACTATGCAGCATTAGCTGAACGCAATTTTTTTCGCCTGGATAATTTGGTTCACCAGGTGACCATAGATGAATAGGGGGTAACTTTAGTTGGCCCCCCGACCGACCGACCGATCGCCGAAGGCGATCGGCGAAAAACGACCACAGGTAACTACCTGTTGAATTTGGCGATAATTTTTGGATAAATTTCTATGAAATTTAGGTGAGATTTTTTAAAATTTTATGCAAAAGTTTTTATGAATTTATTGACCCAATGTATTATATGATTATTGAAAATTTTACATTACATAACTATATCAAAACAATTAAGAAACACAATTTAATTAAATGGATCGGGGATAAGTAGTTTAAAATGTCTGTCCCATCTGCTCTGAGCTTCTTCATCTTTTACAAAATTTTCTGTAGGATCATCACTAAGGATTGTGTTGTTCGTCTTTTTCTTTCCTTGACCACGTGGTTTTCGAGCATTCGAGTTCAAATGTTTTTCATTTTTCCAATCTTCGACATATTTGTAGCAAACAAACTTTGTTAATGATGGTTTATTTATTCTAATATTCAGTATACTATCAATTGTGCTAATATTGAGTCGGCTTCTCTGTGAATCAAGGGAATGGGAAAGAATGGAGAAACCGCGTTCCGCATCGGCAGAGCCGACGGGAACGGTAAGGGCACTTGAAATGTAATCGAATAACTCATCCGATAAAGCAATGACACCATCACTTTCTGCAGTTTCAAGCAATTTACTGTAAAAAATTTGAGGTGGTTCTAACATCCATTTTTGGAATTCTGTAGCAGTTACTGTTGTTAGAACATTTTTCAATAAATTTTGATATTGTAATCCAGTGTTTGGAGAATTTATTTTAAAGCGTCTAGCAAGATCATCGTGTTGTTCTTGATTATTTTCAGGAAAAATAATATCTCCATTGGTTACTTGCAAACCGTTAACATTTAAAACTTCAAAATCATTAATAACATCATCGTCATAATAATCTTGAAGGCTTTGGATAAGAACTTTAACAAATTCTTTGCGGTAGGTAATCAAGCTGGGCCACGTTTTAGAATTTGATTGATCAAATTGCGTTAACTGATATTGATAAAAGTCAGCAATAAAATTACATTATCAGCTGCTCTAAGTCTTCATTGCTTCCTTCTTGTCAAGATCTTAAACAGCCACTTTTTTTAATAAATCAATAAGACTGCTAACATTAATGTATTGCTTACATGGTCGTTCATGCATTACTTTTTGTCCTGGAAGTACAGCAGCTTGCTTTTGGTATGCTAATGAATACTCTAACACCAAATATGCGCTTTAGCTTATGCACTGTAATGTTCATTACTCCAAATTGTTGAAGAAGTTCAGCTTTATGCTTGACTGCTCGTGAACCATAAAAATCAGATAGGCCATTGATTGCTGTTGTAATAATCTTTATTAAATCAATATAGTTTTCATTCTCGTCTAAAAAATGAAAAAAAGGAATAAGGAGAGCACAATAAGAACAGGAAAAAAGAAATACGGAATTGTATTATAACAGCAAAAAGAACTGTAATAATACTATTATCATAAATTGTAATGCCAACTAGTGATGAAAAACGGTTATAAGCTTTCAAATAACAATAATACTGTCTTCAAAAGGAGTTTTAATTGTAAAATAAAGCTTTGATAAATAAAATAGTTAATAAAGTACATAAAAAGTCGATAATTAACATGCCGCCTTTGATTTGCGGCACAAGTCCTTTGATATGCGGTAAAATCCTTTTGATGTGCGGCAAAACCCCTTTGATATGCGGCAAAAGGCCTTTGATATATAATCTCGCAGCGGCGAAGCCGCTGCGAGCAAAAAAGGTCGTCGACGACCGACCGAAAATTTTTTTCAGCCAAGGCTCGACGGCGACCTACGGGCTCCGAGAAAAAAAGTTACCCCCCAATTCATCTATGCAGGTGACTATCCAAGATATTCAACCGGAGTATTATCAGACCATATCCAGTATGATTATCGGTTACTGTAGAAAGACCAATCCAACATTGATAATATGCTAAATCATCTCGAGTAGTTGGAATAGCTTGTCGTGCAAGATCTGAAAAAACAAAAAACTTTTTAAAAAGGAAATATCTAAGATTGACGCTAACAAATAAAAAGGGGTTCTTCAAAGTGGCAAAGATCAGAGGTCGAATTAGATCTCAAGAACTTTTTGTTAACATCATATATGAATAGTCTTTACCTGCAATAAAATCATTTTCTTCAACGCTATGAATGGAAGCCAAATGCGCACTATTATTTTTCAATCAAAAATCTTGTGATTCTTGCCATGTCATATCCATGTTCGAAAAAGCTTTGTAACAGTACCCTGTCGGTTTAAAAAGAGTCCAACCATCTTCACATTTGTATGGTTTATGTGTTGTCATCGCTATCCAAGGTCGAAAAATTGTATGGTTTAAAATGAACAAACTACAGTATCCCAAAAAGAAAAAGCCTGAAAAAAACGTAGCATCTATCATAAAAAATTTATTTAGCATTAAACATATTTAGAAAACATTCACCAAGAATCAAAAAACAATTATAAACAAATATATCAATGGCGCTTTTTTGATGATTTTTTCTTCCAATTGGCATCAGGCCCACCACCAGGAACAGTTTCTTTCTTTTCAGCAGCAGCTGCTGCTTCTTTCATTTCTTTTATTCTTCTTTCACTTTCACTGTCTGTTTTGATATCAGAGAGCTTTCGAAACGGAATTGGATTACGGCAATAAGCCTTTTCAATTGCATTCATTGGATATGCCATTTTTTGTCGAGCTGCTTCTGTATTATTTGCAAGTACAATTGGCATTTTTCGACTAAAAATTAAAGCCATGAATTACTATTGCAGTAATACAATGCAACAAAAATCTTACCGAATTAATGCACATGCTTTACGACGATCACGAGATTCAAAGCGTTTTTGTAGAGCAATAACCATCAAAAGTGGAAGTGAATAAAAAATTAATTCATCACATTTAACATGTTGATGGTATTCAGCACCGAAAGCAAGATAAACAGTTGTAGCAGCAGTTTTTTCATCAAGAAGCATTTGACGTGCACGTTCTGGAATAAAAGTAATACAACGATTTTTATCAAATTTACAACCAGCTGCAGAAAGTTTTTGTTTGGATTCACGTCTATAAAGTCGCATATTAAAAGATGAAGATGGAAATGAATAAACTTACGCAAGTCCATCAATTCTTTTAAACATTTGGCTAACAGGCAAACCAAGAAGTTCAACTTCAGATTCCAGAACATCACGTTGAATTTCAGGATAATTGCTTAAAAATTATGATACAATATATCCACATACGCTCGTGTAATAACTCTTACCGTTTCATTTCATGGACCACATCAGATTCAGAAGATTTAAGACAATGACGAGCAACAGAATCAGGAACTGTTTCAATCATTTCCTTCTTTTCTTTTGGCAAAGTTTTTTCCAGAGAATCCGTTTTTGCAGATTTCATTGATCGAGGAACAAGACGTTGAGGTTTTAGATATGGTACAGGTACAGGTTCTGGAGCATTTGAAAGATCAAATACTGGTTGTCGTGAACCAGGGGCAGGTGGAGCATCTTCAGTTGGTTCTTGTGTAGTTGTTGTTTCCTTCTTTTGAACCTTCTTTGATTTTTTGCTTGGCTCAAATTTGGTGAAATTCAAATCCGTCTTTCGCGTTGATGATGGAGTATCTTTTGTTTTAACAGGAGCAGCAGCAGCTGTTGTTGGTGGTGCTGGAACATCTGGACTAGCAACTTTAACCTTTGTTGTTCGTTTTCCTGTTACAACAGCTTCAGGTGGTGGAAGAGCTTCTGATGCTTTGGGTTTCTTGAAACAGACAAAATATCTAAAACAAAGTATTTTTAATATCATAGATAACAGTATCCATGTCAAACATACACAATAACACCAATGACGATGAGAACAAGTACACATCCGGCTGCAATAATCACATATGCCCACCATGGAAATCCTGCATCGGCTGTTGATTCTTTAGCTTGAAGTAATGGTGCTGGATTTTCTGTTCTTGGTGTTGTTTGAAGAGGAAGAGTTGTAGGAACTTTAGGAACATGGATCTTAGCATTCACCTGCAAAAGAAAGTAGATGTGAAAGACAGATTAAAAAATGAAACAACTTACCACTGTGATAGGACAAGAACTAACAACATAAGCATGTAATTCAATCATTCTTTCAACAGGATCAATTTTTGGATCACAGCTTTTAAAATCGAGACGTTGTAGCACTTCAGCGTAGTCATATCGCATTGTCATTGGAAGACATTTTCCTTTAATATGACGTCGTAAAACTCGCGTTTCTCCAAACCATATAGCATCATCAGCCTTTTCACCATCAGCCTTGAATTCGCATGTAGAAGATATTGAAGAGCATGAACCAGCTGCATGATCACCGGTGAAGCCATTTTTCGATTCATAACAAACCCATGATCTGTAAAATGTTTGTTGGAATATATTTTATAGCAACAAGTCTTAACTTACTTTCCTGCACAAGCATGTTCACAAACTTGAAATTGTAATGTTCTTCCAGCAGTTATTGTAAGATTGATTGGTCCAGATCCAGTTAATAAAACGTTATCGCCTTCTTGTCTTCCAGGTAGCGAATCATCAGATAACATTTCGCCAACACCACCATATTCAACTTGTTCATTACCACCACCAATTACAGTATTATTTAAATCATTACTTTCAAATCTTGTAACAGCACCACTTGAATCCAGAAATAAAAATGGGACACAAATAATTACGAGCAAAGTTAAATTTTTGAAGCAGCAGAGTTTCATCTTGACGAGGTAACGACACAAAATAAAAAAGTTGCAAATGGCGAAAATGAAATGCTCTTTTATAGAGAGTATCAGTATTGAGCAACAGCAATAATGCAAATTTTTTACATTCTGCGATATGAAAAAAGTTTGTACATGTTATAAGATACAGTAACCGTCACAACGGAATAGCATTGTTTGTTTTGAATATATGAAAAATGAACGATGTTGTAGTACTTGAACAAGGTGAAAATCGAAATTTCAATGAATCAAAAAGATTTTTTCCGTCAATTTTTTAGACCTCCTGAGGAATATATTCCACCATCAAAATTAAAATTCTGACAGGTTTAAACATTTTTTACAGTTATGACAAGGTTCTAAAACACTTTTACTTCAACACCCAAAATTTACTATTTGATTTTGTTATAAATGTTATTGTTTGTACTTTTTAAGTAGCCAATAATAATAATAATAATAATTTTTATACATACTTTCCCATTGCTGGTAATCAAATGAAAAACAAGAAAATAAATACATACATACAATTTAAAAGCACAAAAAAGATAATAATACAATAGAAAACAATAATATCATATATTTATTTTTGTCAATCGATGTTTGAATATTTTGAGATCTAATTTTTTCAAACTGATATCCATATTTTTCTAAAAAAGTTAATATCAATATTTTGACATTCGATATTTAACTTTTTTAAACGGAAGCTGGTTTATTGCTTGAAAAAAAAGAAAAAAAAAACAGAAATTAACGATATCAATATTTCCTGAAAAAGCTCTTTTGAATATTTCAATATTCTTTTTATTACTTTTTACAAAAAGCTGATATCGGTATTTCGTCATGCCTTAAAATAAACGATATCGTAAATACCGATATATGCTTTCGATATATCGCATCACGCTGATTATAAATTAATCAATTTCTGATGACTAAAATTTTGCCTTTTATGGTGTTTTAAAAGCTTTTCTTTTTTTTAATTCAATCAATAATTTTGCTTTTTGTTGAAAAGATTTGCTTTTGATTTTTAACCGTTTGCATGTTTCATACTCAAAAATGTCAATTTTTTTCTCTGTTTTTGTATTTTCAACTGTTTCCTTGCATCTCGTACTCACTAAGACAGTTATAGCAGAAAGCAAATACAACTTGTTTCTAAACTTGCGTAATTATTCCACTATAAGAATTACATTCTAAAAGATGCCTCTTTAACACAAAAGAAATGCACATAACCATTCATTTGTGTTTCCCATAAACTGCAGTGTGTGTATATATTATTGACTTTTTTGCCACATTTCTTGACCATCTTTTTATGTAAAAATGAACATTCTTTTTTTAAGGACTTTTTTTCTAGCTTTGTTTTTTAATGCTAATTAAAACTAATGTTAATTAAGTTTCAGCATGAATCCATATAAGTTGTGTAAATGCAATTGAAATTTCATCATGATCCAAAAAATTCACAACAATATCTTAGATATATTTTTTTTACTTATGATTGCAATTTGCATTTGGCACTTATATGATTTATGGTATATCGGAAATGATAAAGATACAACTCTAAAATTTTTATGTGACTCAAATTGTAATGTTACTGAATACGTATCCCCAAACATCAGTAAAAATTTTTGTTTTGCAACAGCAGCTGTAGAGGTATCAATTACTATTTTTAAAGAGTGATAGAATTTTGTTATAGCAACTTTGATTTCAGAAACAAAACTCACTTCATCGCACCTGTTTAAAGTTACGCTTTAAAACCAAAATGCAATTTTTGAATCTACTAAAAGTTGATCATATTAAAAATACTATTTTTAAAGGCTTTATTACAATTTTATGTATTACACCATTCAGCTTTAAAATGTTTGATAAGAAAAAAGAATTTAATTTAAGGTTACCTTTTATCGGCTTGGCTTTTTTTATGATCGCTTTTGCACCAATAAGTTGTCTCATATTTTCTCACAATTATGATCGATTTATTAATCGTGAATTTCATGTTATCAAAAGAGTTTTACGCCACTATTAATGGAAGAAGACTCTTACAGTTTTTCATTATATTCTTAGCTTTGATATTTTTGTAAAGAGAAAAATATATTTTTATTTGATATTTTTTGATTCTATTATTGAAATTCTGCAATTTAAAAGATTGTATATATCAGACATACTTTAAAAATATGTTGAGCCTTAAATTAATCAACGTTTAACATTTGAATCAGTCCGTTTATGAATATCTTCAATTGATCATAAGAGAAACAAAAAAGCATTTGCCGTCTATATGTAGTATCCAAACAAAAAATTTATTTCAACAATCCACAAAAAAACCAACACAAAAATGAATTGCAAAGATGTAACAATGTAAAAAAAGAAGCAAGAAGATACAATAAAAGATTAATCATCATCAAGATCAATTTCCATAATAGGTGGATAAATTTCGTCAATCATTCGAACTAATTCATCATCGGTTAGACGGCCTTTGTCTTGAACAATTGTAAGTGAATTAGTATTACCATTGGATTCTTCAGTTGCAGTAACAGTAAGAATGCCATTTTCATCAACTTTAAAAGTAACCATAATATCTTTTTCACCAGCAGGAGCAGGAGTAATATTTGTTAAATCGAATGAGCCCAATAACTTGTTAGATTGAACAAGATGATTTTCACCTTCGTAAATTTTATATAGCACAGATTCCTGGTTGTCACACATGGTAAATGAAGTTGTTGACATTTCACATGGAAACTTAGTAAAATGTGGAATCACAATATAAAAATAACCAACATCATCATCCTGTTCAACAAATGCCTGATAACCGAGTGACCGAGGAATAACATCTAATAAGCGAATATTTTGAATCGATGTATCAAAAGTCTTTGAAAGATGTGCAGCGAGAATCGCAGCACCATTTGCAACAGCTTCATCTGGATTAATATCAAAATTGAGTTTTTTACCATCAAAGAATTCAGTAAGAGTTTTTTGGATAAATGGAATTCGAGTAGATCCACCAACAAGCACAACATTATTGATATCAGATTTGGTAAGTTTTGCATCTTCTAATACTTTCTTTACAGGTTCAAGCGTTTGCTCAATAAGATCTTTGCAGAGTTCATTAAATCGTGCTTGATTAATTTTACATCGAAGATCCTTGCCATCATGAAGTTTTCTGATTTCAATAGTAGCAAAAATAGAATTACTTAAATTTCGTTTAGCTGTTTCACATTTAGCTTTGATAAGGCAAATTGCTGAAGGATTATTTGAAATATCTTGATGATGCTCACGTTGAAAAATTTCTAGACAATATTTGACCATAAGATTATCAAAATCTTCACCACCAAGATGATCATTTCCACTAACAGCAAGAACTTCACAACATCCATCTGTGACTTTAATGATTGAGACATCAAATGTTCCACCACCAAGATCATAGACAAGAAGAATTCCTAAAATGGAATTTCTTTATGTTTTTATTTTGAAATAAATAAAAAAATTAATACCATTTCTCCATTTTTCTTTATATCCATATGCTAATGCAGCAGCTGTTGGTTCATTAATAATTCTTAAAACATCAATTTTGGCTAATTTTGCTGCATCGATGGTTGCTTGTCGTTGTGCATCATTGAAATAAGCTGGAATTGTAATTACAGCTCCAATAGTATCATCTAATCTTCCACCAAGATAATTAACAGCTGTTTGTTTAATATCAACCAAAACACGAGCACTAATTTCTTCAGGTGTATAAATCTTTGTTTCACCACCAAACTCAACTTCAACTGCAGCATTTCCATTTTTATCTGCAACAATTTTGAATGGGACATCTTTGACAACTTTTCGTACAGCTGGATCATCGAATTTTCGTCCAATTAGTCGTTTCGCACATGTGGTTACTTTGGCAGGGTGAAAAGCCATTTGACTTTTAGCATTTTGACCAACACTTTTTTGACCATCGATAAATCCAACAACAGATGGAGTTGTTCTATCTCCACGGCCATTAGCAATAATTTCAACTCTTCCATTTTCAAGTACCCCAACACATGAATATGTTGTACCAAGATCAATTCCAACAGCTTTTGGTTTTTCCATAATTGGAGTTATATCTGGAAGATGAGAAACTATCTTTATAAATAGTTATAGATAAAATATATGCGCGAAAAAATAAAGTAAAAATAACAAGAAAGTACAAATACAGTTCATCAGCATTTATAAATGTATAAATACTACAAAAATATACAATAAAATTTATGGAAGGGAATACTTTCTACTCAACAGGGATTAACTTTTAAAGCAACACAACAATAAAAATTTTAATGAAAAATGAGTTAGCGTCATTAATTAAGAAATGAAACTAAAATGGAACTTGCCCAGCAATGAAAGTTTGAAAAATAAAAAGCTTCTGCTCTGCCATGTACTCTAATTTAGAAAGAGTTGTTGTGAAAAGGTTAAATCAATAAAAATAAGTTGCCATCAAAAACAATTTGTTGTTTTTAAATAAACATTCTGCGCGAGCCGATAGGACATTTCTTTTCTCTTTTTTGAGGAGCATCAACGCATAGGACCTATTTTGCTGCTATGGCGCCAAATTGCAAATAACAAAAAATAAACATTCTAGTGATGGTAGTGAACGATTTGTGAAAAAAGAATATTCAACAAGCAATCGATATTAATTCGTTATTTGTTGTTTTTTGTACCTTGCTATACTTTAATGTTTTGTTAAAATATATTAATTAATTTTTTTTGTATCACGTATACATGGTCTTCAAAATTTATGAATTTTTTCCATATTGCCATCACAATAGTTTTTTCTTCTTAATTCCCTTGCCGCATAGGATACGTGATTTTTGGACATCATCCAATGTTTGAAACTCAACATTTTATTTTACCGTGATAAAACATTGTATTGCTTTAATTTGTGATATTCATCAATAAATATAAACGTTTTCAGATCCAATTGTTACAATGCCAGCTTCAAAAGCAATTGGAATTGATCTCGGTACAACAAATTCTTGTGTTGCTGTATTTGAAAATGGTGAAGTCGTTATTCTAACAAATAATCATTCAAAACCCACAACACCATCCGTTGTTGGATTCATCGATGGTTTTAAACCTGTTGGTCAACAAGCTAAAGATGAAATGGCTGCAAATCCTTCAAATGTTATTTTCTGTATTAAACGATTGATTGGTCGAAAGTATGATGATCCAGCTGTGCAAAACGTTATCAAAGATGTTCCATTCAAAATTGTTCCTGATGAAAATGGTAATGCTGCTGTTGAGGTTGAATTTAATGGTGAAGCTACGGTATTTACACCAGAACAAATTTCTGCTCTTATTTTGAAGAATCTTGTTTCCACAGCTAATCGATATCTTCCTTTTGAAGTTAAAGATGCTGTTATTACAATTCCAGCTTATTTCAATGATGCACAAAGACAAGCAACTATTGATGCAGCAAAAATTGCAAGAATTAATGTTTTACGGATCTTGAATGAACCAACTGCAGCAGCATTGGCATATGGATATAAGAAAAAATGGAAGAATGGTAGGGTTTGTAAAAATAATTAAATTTAACTGTGGTTGTTTTGAGATAAAAATAATTTTACAAAAACTTATGCTTTTGTTTTTCTCTGAAGTCATAGAAGGACGTGAATTGTCCGAAACAAGAAAATAAATTTTTGTTTGGAAATAACCAAGTTTAATTTAAAAATGGCACTAATTAAGATTATTAATTTTTAGGTGTTCTTCTTGTCTATGATCTCGGTGGTGGCACGTTCGATGTCTCAATCATCAAAATTACTAATGGTACATGTGAAGTGCTTGCTGTTGATGGAAATGATCATCTTGGTGGTGAAGATTTTGATAATATTCTTGTAAATTATTGTGTTAAAGAATTTCAAAAGAAACATGGATATGATATTTCTGATAATCCTGAATCAATGTGTCTTCTAAAATCTGAATGTGAAAATGCTAAAGTTGATTTAAGTAGCTGTAAATTTGCACCTATTGATATTAGAAAGCTTTGTAATGATGATGATTTGAATTGCAAAATTACTCAAGACAAATTCAATGAACTCTGCAAAGATCTTGTTGAAGCAACTCTCGAACCAGTAATGAATGTTTTGAAAGAAGCAAAACTTGATAAATCTGCTATCAAAAATGTTGTACTTGTTGGTGGTTCAACTCGAATTCCATTTATTCGAAAAACTTTAACAGAATTTTTTGACAATAAGAAACTCAATTTTGATATTAATCCAGATGAAGCAGTTGCAAATGGTGCTGCAATTCTCGCTGCTCATCTTTCAAAGACTTTTGATACATCAATTCAAAATATTCGTCTATTAGATGTTATTCCTAGATCACTTGGCACTGATTTATATCGAAACAATAAAGATAAAAATGGATATTTTAATATTGTTGCTAAACGAAATACTCCTTTTCCATTTGAAAGAAAATGTCGTTGCTCTACATTAACTGCGAAACAAACTGAAATCAATTTCGTTATCTATGAAGGTGAAGATGAAGCTCAACTTTTAAATAACAAAGAATTGGGAAGATTTACTTTGATGAATGTTTCTCCTGGACGTCCTGGTGATTATCGAATTGAAATTACTTTTACTGTTGATGAAAATGCTATTCTTACTGTAACAGCTGTGGATGAAAAAAGTAAATCAGTTCAATCTATTGAAATTCGTCCTGATAAAGGTCGCCTAACTGATGCTCAAATTCTTGAAATGAGTAAAGAAATTCACCTTTCTTTTGACGAAATTGTTATTGACTGATCCTTTTTTTTGTAATTTTGTTCATGCATTTTTTATATTCTTCATGTTGTACTTTCATAAATATTTTATAGCAGCTGTCTTTAGATATTATTATTTCCAAGAAATTGATTGCCAATTATCCAAGGCTATATGTTTATACAGTTTTTGCAGTTTTTTTTAATAAGGAGCATTTCGTTTAAAGCAGAAACTTCTCAACAAATTGTTTTTTCAACAAGTTACTGAACACAAAGTCAGTTAATTAATTTTTTTATTCTGAAATTAATACAGTAAGACTGAACATTATGTCCCTAAAATTTACTATCCTACATCAACACGTGCCAGTTTCTGTAAAGAGTTTTTTTTAAATTAAGCAGTGTAATGTTTTACTTACTGAACAGTTAGCAAACTCAATCTGTTTATTAGCTTTTTATTTCTGTTCAAATAACTTTCATGTCTCCTCCATCAAATCAGTTTAACAAATTATTTATTAAAATTTTGTAATAAACTAGTCATTGGCTATAAAGATTTGAAGCCGTTTAATTTTATATTTATTAAAGTTTGTTATCCAAAAGTTTTACAAGATCAGTTTCTCACAACAAGCAACTTTATTATTACTTATACAGTTTTAATAATATTCTTTTTTCTCATATCTCGGTTGTTCTTCTGCGCAAACACTATTCAAATAAAGTCTTCGAGAAAGTTGTGCCAAAATTGATTATACAAAATAAATTACTGTTCCAACATAGCACAGACAAGATATTTTTCAAGTTTTTTATAAAATTCACAAAAAGCATGCAAGCTGAATCAGTTTTTTAAAACTCATCGTTTGAATGACAATGAAATATGACAGTTTGCTCTAGCTCAGAGATATGTGCCATTCATCACAGTTTAATATTTATATATTGTAATTTCATATGCAAAATTATATAAAATCAGATATTCTTCGCAGTTTTGTGAAACTTACAATTTTTGTCAGAGTGAACAAATTGATTCAATCTATAAGTTATTTTTTAAAAGGTTCTTTATAATATTTATGCTAGAAATACTACTCTTTCAACTCTTTCAGTTTAATATTATATTTATAAAAATTTCGTAAGTACTTATTTATAAAATTAGTTATTTACAACAAACAACCTTATTACTTATTAGTCAGTTTTAATAATACTCTTTTTTCTCGTATTTTGGTTCTTCTTCTGCGCAAACACTATTCAAAGAAGGCCGACGAGAAACTTGTGCTGATGATGCTAAAGAAGTTCGTCGAGATTTAAGGGGAAGTTCAGCCCATGGTCGAAGATTTGTTTCTACTGTATAGATGTAAATTATGACACAGATGATCCCTGCTGCAGCTGCACCATAAAACATCATTTGCCATTGCTCTGGTTCATCATCCCCGGCAACAAAATATTTAATTATTGGTAAAACTGTTAGCACAATAGAATATAGGAATGAGATCATAGTCATAATTTTAGCAGTATATGGTCCACATGAAATTGAAACAGATTTAAAATATCCGCATGCATTAAAAGCAGATGCTACGATAGCGATGAAATAAAGGCCTTGTGCGAGGTTGACGGATTCTGTTGGGATTGTTGCAAGTCCAATGTAACAGAAGGACATAATGAACTGAAAATGAAAGGAAAGTTACAGTTTTAATCTAATTAATATATGATAAAAAAAACCCTGTCGCTTTAAGCAGTGTTTAATATTAATGAATTTCAGTTTAAAAAATTTCTAGATCTGACCGTAGACGTTTCCAACTGATGGTGGAGTTGAGGTCCCATATTTTGCCCACAGACTCGTCTACTATAAGCTAGTATTCAGGCCAAAATGCAGCTGCCTAATCCTCATACTTTCCGTTTAACAGCGGTTCAAAGTCTATTATGACTTATATGCCTACCCATATAAGCGGTTTTCCCCTATATATATGCATCCATATAAGAAAAAAAATGTTTATATGAATGGGTATATATTTCAGTTTTCCATCTTATATGGCCAACCATATAAGCGTTTTTTGTCATATATGGCTGTGTATATATGATCAAAAATGAGTTATATGGTTCCGCATATAAGTCATAATGAACTTTGAACCGCTGTTAAACGAAAAGTATGAGGATTAGGCAGCTGCATTTTGGCCTGAATACTAGCTTATAGTAGACGAGTCTGTGGGCAAAATATGGGACCTCAACTCCACCATCAGTTGGAAACGTCTACGGTGAGCTAATTTTGGTTTCATTTTCCTTTATTTTTTTGAACAATTTTCATTCAGAAATATTTTGTGTTAACTTTAAAGAGAGGAAACAAAATGTAAAAAAATTTCCTCTCTTACTAAAATAATATTCAGTTTTTATGAAATATACTGATACCTTACCTCGGGAGTCAAGAGATAAATGGTATAAGCGGCGGCAGTTTATAATTTTACCAACATTGCTGGTCCTGCAGTTTTTTAACAAAATTACAAAGACTTAATTTTTTTAAAACTGTATTAAAAATAATCAAGCACTGTCATTAACCGTTTATATATTATTTTGGTAGAAACCTTATGTCTTTCTGATCGATTGATGTCAGACCAGTTTGATAAAAATAAATGTGAAGTTATTGTTTTGATAATGATTTGCAGTTAAACTCTCTCAAATTTCTCTCCTGTTGTGAAATACTTATAAAAAACCTATGGACCAAAATGATCAGCTTATCTGGTGTTTCAATAAAATTTAAAAGTATCATTGATCTATCGTTAAAATTCATTCCGTCTTTAAACTTTAATACACAACAATGGTATATCTTCAATTTTTTTAAAAACATATGGCGGGCTTTTAAAAAAAGTTTCTGCTACTTTAATGCATATTTGTGCGCCTATTATTCCAAAGATTTACAGTTAAATAAATGCATAAAAATTATAAGAATTTCTTTTATTAAAAATATTCAGCAGTTTTTTTTGTGGCGTTCAATATTTGCAAACTTTGCAAACCAGTGTTGGCGGTCAACCGAAATTTTTCGGTCACCGGTCACGGTCGACCGGACCGGTTCGAAATATTTCGGTCAGCGGTCAACCGGTCCGTTTTCGGTCAATAATAATTTCAAATTTTTTATCGAACTTTTTCTTTGAAAAAAGCTTTGTGTTGTTTATTTCGTGCATTTTGGTACATAAAAATGTGGTATAATGCAAAACAGACAAATTTACTACGTTTTTCTTCTTAGTTATTAATATTTCTCTTGGTTTTCTTGTACGTACGACAAAAAATACAGCTTTTTTAAATCAAAACTGACAAACATTTCTGACAAAAGTTGACCGATGACCGAAAAAGTTCGGTCACCGGTCTCGGTCGACCGGACCGTGACCGAAACTTTCCGGTCATCGGTCACGGTAGACCGAAAAACCTGACCGGACCGGACCGAATTGACCGATTGACCGGATCGAAGACCGATTGACCGCCAACACTGTTGCAAACAATACAGTTTTTTATACCGTTTAGCTAAACGCATCTAAATAGGTCCTCAATGTAGCAACGAGCGCGATTTAAGCAAACAAAATCTGAAATCTATCTTTTCTATTGGACGTCAGTTTACTTCTTGTATAATACATATTAATACGTAATAGAAAATCAACTCAGTTTGCTAAGATATTGTTTGCAAAGTAAATGTAATTTCTACTAGTCCTCAGTTAAAGACCCTCCTCAACCTATTCAAATTTCCTTACCTGTGAAAGACCCATAAAAAGTCGAACACTATTTTGTGGAGTTAAAATTGTCAGTTTATCACTGACTGGTCCAATAATTAGCCGGACAAGAATATTCCCTAGATATGGTAGAGCAGAGATAATACCAGTTTGTTGAATATTCAACTCCAAAACTTTGTTCAAATAAATTGGTGCAAAAAGCATAAAAATATTAAAACAAAAGAAATTTCCTATTGCAACAATAAAAGTTCCAATCATAGAGGGATCTTTTAAAATATGCATGATAGGGACTTTTGGAAGTGAATCGTCTACAGCAATTGAAGGCTCATATCCTTCTATGTAGGCAGCTTCTTTTTCACTAACAAATCTGAAAAAAATATTATTGTTGTGTAGCAAATATGAGTGAATCAGTTTTTAGTACTTGTGATCTCTTGGATTGTCAGTGTATATCAAGAAAAAGATGATGAAAGCAGCAATTGTAATTCCACCTTGTAGATAATAAATCGATTGCCAGCCTAAGCTTGATGTACAGAAGAGACCTGCTAATGGCTGGGATACAAGTGATGAAACCTAAAAACTATGAAAATGATACAGTTTTTAATCAAAATTACTCTAACTATAGTTCAGTGAAAAAAATGGATTGTAGAAATGCTCAGTTTTAAATGCCTTAAAAAGATGCGATGTTTTTGGTCTTGACATCTTGCAACAGTTTTTTTGTCTATTAACTAAATTTTTTAACAAGGCAAAGACAAATATTCCAGTTTTGCATATCTTTTTATTAAAAAAAGTTCATTATCGAACTCATTTTTTTGACATAAATCAATCAGCTATCAAGCCTTCTGACAAAAAACAAAGAGACAGTTTAATACTTCCTGAAGATTATTTCCAAAAAATCCAGTTTTTTAGTTTGGTAATAGTAATACAGCCATTTAAACAAAATTACTTTAAAAAATCATTATTATAACAAAAATTAAAACAAGACGCAGTTTTCAAGAGTTAGCAATGTTTTTCGCAAAAGGCAGTTTATCAAATTATTTTAACTTTTATTTTACTTAACCGAAAAGAAATTATTAGTTTTAAAAAATACCGCCAAACAGAAGCTATGCACTTTTTATTACTTTAAAAAATTTAATTATTTTGATAAGCATAAAGCAGTTTTAAAAAGTTTGCTTCTACAACTTGCACATTTTTATTTTTTGAACTTTCTTATACGTGAAGTACGGGAAACTATCAGTTTGATTAAATACGCTTACCAGGGAGTGAAAGTGATTTAGAATTTACACGTTTTTCACTGCCAAATAACTGATATCAATCAATTTTTATAAAAACCGTTGCCAGCATTATGTAATTTCTTTAACTTTACCAAATGGCGATTATGTCAGTTATTAAGAATTATACCAGTACGTATTCGATGACAGTTTTGTGCTTTTACAAGATTACTACCAACAAATCTCACTTCCCTTTTTATATTTTTTACTCTTGCAACTCAGTTAAATAAAATTATTTTTCTAAAAAGTCGAAAACCATCAAATACAGTTTTAAAAAAAACTATCGCAAGCACGTTTTTGTCTGAGTATATTTTCAACGCAATTTATTTTACTCTTTCAAAAACCTAATTCCAGCATTCTGTAATTTCTTTAAGCATTGCCAAAATGGCGAATATGCTAGTTATTATGAAGAATTATTCAATGACAATTTTGTGCTACTATAAAATCATTACTAACAAATCTCAATTTCCCTTTTAATTTACTTTAGTCCTGTAGTCCAGTTAAATAAAATTACTCTTCTACCAAAAATTAAAAAAAATATCATTAACTCTGCTTTTCACAAATTGTAGCAGTAGCTTCTTGAGTTTTATCAGCGCAGTGGTCTCTATTTAAATTTTTTACAAAAAAAGCTCAACTAAGTGGCAGTTTCAAAAAAATGCTGCCAAAAAGTTATCCATTTTTTATTATTTTATAATTTTTACTAGTTTCCATCAGATTTTATTAATATAAAACTAAACGATTCTTAAAAGATAAAAAAAACGTTGTTTTTGAACCAGTTAAGCCTGAAGCAGTTTTCTTTCTTAAATTTTTTCGTTCTTGCCAGTTTTGTTGCTGGCTGCTAATTCAGCAATATTGAAACAAAAAAATAGTCTTCATGCATTTGAACTTGCTACAGTTTTCTCTAGTAATAAAAAGGTAAGCAAAATCCCCAAAATTAAATTAACAAAATTAGATACATCTATCTGCATAATTCAGATAACAGTTTTGTACCAGAGTTTTGGTCAATTTCAAGAGTTAACTGTTACTTTCAGTTTTTTTCTAAACACTTTTCTCTGCTTAAACATCAGTAAAAAAATTGCCGCAGTTTTAATGTATTATCTACAATGTTTTATCCGCATTCTCCGTTTTCAATCCCAATTTAATCAGCCAAAGATTGTCGCCAGTTTAACAAAAAAAAATTTTAATACATTTTTTTACAACTGTAATCCCAGAATATATTAGTGTTTCAACATTTTTCTGATGTGAAATTCATCTCAGTTTAGTAAAGCTTACCTGATTAAATGTCGTTAAACAACTCATAAACATTCCTCTTTGCTGTTTTGGAGACCATGCAGTTGCCACATATCCAACTGAAACAAATGACATCCCAGATCCAATTCCCTGTAATTTCGATTTCGATAACATCTATGCAGTTAAATCCCCTTCTTTTTTTACCTGTAAAAGTCGTATCACAATGACAGCAGCAAAACTATGATCAACACAAAATGGCAGCAAAATTGTTGCAATTCCACTACAAATACCATAACCAGCAAAAGTCCAACGACCACCAAATTTTTGTATAAATTTAAATATAACAATTGAACTAAAAAATGTTCCTATTCCTATCATGGAATATAGGGCTGCTTGTTGCTCTTGCGTGAAAATTGATACAGGTCGCATTCGTGGTGGTGCAGACATATTTCGTCTTGAATAAACTAGTTTATCTTCGGTCATACAAATAACTGAAAAAAAATGTTTTAAAGAAATACAAAAATATCCATAAGAAATGAACAGTTTTTAATTAAAGCATTCTGAATGAAAATTAATATGGTCGCACTTTTTATTATTTTAAGTTTTTATGTAGCAATAAATTTGAGCAACGGGATTTGGAGGTATCAGTGTTTTTTTTTATAATTTTTAACTCAAACCGATTTAATAGCTTATCCGCAGCAAATTGTCACTTGGCAATGTTCATGCAGATAAAATCAGCTAACAATCCTTTTTAAGTCTGCTGTGGTTAGCACTTGATATCCAAAAAGTAGCTTTCATAAAACTAATGGCCTACCGTTTGATTTTGCAGTTTTAAAAAATGCTTTCCCAAATACGCCCTTGTCTCAGACTACTTTTACTACAGTTTATTTCAGTTTTTTAAAAACATAATTTTGAAAGATTTCCCGCGGTGACGAAATACTCAATTCAGTTTTGTATTTTAAATTAGGATTGACAATGCCACAAATTTATAAAGATTTTTTTGTGCCTTGGAATGTAACAAAAGCTTTCGTAGAATTAGCCCAAAGCAATTTACTTGAACCCTCGCCAACAAATGTTTGTCAGTTTTCTAAAATTATGAAAATGTTACTTCATCCAGTTTAAAATTTTGCTACAATGTTATGCAGATGAATAAAAAAGCCCAGTTTTTAAAATTAAGTTTCTATTATTATACATCCTCATCATACGTGGACACGGCCCTAGTTGAAAAAATTTTATTACAAAAATCAATTCCTCTTGCAATGTATGACGATTCATCATCAACACTTTAATCTTTAACATTACCAACATGCTTGTTGAAGCTTTATCTTCATGTTTTCATGTAAGAACTTCACCTTAATTTCCAACTGCAAAAGCTTCCAGATTTAACAATTTAAAATATCTTTCTTTCATTTATCATTGCTTGTTTAATCATTCCATCTTATCGTCCATCGACATGAGATAAGAACCTACAGTTACAACCCCTCTTACTAATTTAAAAAGTGATCTCAAAAGTTTCGCGCAACCATTTTTTGGCTTACGGGGTACCCTCTTTCAAAACAAGCGCGACCCTATACCCTTGAGGCAACAGTCGCTTCATGTCGTCTCAGTTGCTCATGTGTGATCATCTTCCACCCTCAGTCAGTTTTAAATCCATATGAAAATGAAAGACCGCCCTTGAGCAGTTAAAAATTCTCCTTTGAGACAAAGCATCTTTTTAAAGCATTCTCACCAACAAGTGGTTGTCAGTTTAAGATATTGAAAGAATTATCTAATACAGTTTAAACTTTTGCTACAACCTAAACAATGTTACACAAATACAAAAAGAAACATAGTTTCAAGAAATTAAGGATTTTTAGATGTCACAGATTTCGCAGTTAATAAAATCGTTTTACAATATTTTTTCACCCCTTTCAGTTATATATAGAAATAAGAAACCTTCCTTCGTTAGTTTGGAAATGTTTATATTAATTTAATTGTATGAAAACGTATTTATTAAGTTTTGCAAGTCTCATATTATCGGTTATCAAAAAACAATATGTACCACATAAAATTTGACAAATGGTAAAAATAAATTTCAGTTTTTTACTCTTTAGTGGAAAGAAGAATGAAGTCAGTTTAAAAATAAATTGTGTTCAAAAATCCTTGATATTGCTAGAGATAACGAATAGTTTAACTTCTTCAATTTAAACGCTTTTAAATAGCATGTGCCCTCAGTTTTAAAAAATCATTGAAAAATTACCTGTAAAATTGTATAACATTGTATTAGAATATGCATAAATAAGTGTTACAGTTGTAACAAATAAAATTATATATCGCATTCTATCCCCACAGATAATAGACGTCTTCTTTTCTTCAGAATCCATGGCTTTGATGAAAAAATCAGTTTTAAAGTTTTTTTAAACAATTCTAAAAAAACCAAAACTAGCTGTTCTTCGTGGAACAGTTTATATTTTTATACATTGTTTATATCTCACAAAAAAATACATAAAAGTTTTTTCATCAATAAAAAGATTATGCAAATCAAGACAATGACCAAAGAGTAAACACAAAAATCCGTTAAAAGTTTAACATGGAAAAAAATATGTTTTTTAATCTGTTAACTTTTTTTACGATCAAAGATATGTTTGTAAAAATTTGTATTGTTTTTTGTTGGGAGTCCAAATGGACATTAATCTTGATTGTGGTTTGAAGCTTTAAAAATTGTATAATTATAATACTGATAGACGTGATTTTTAAAAGTTACTTTTGAAGCAGTTGGTGCAGTTTTAGTTGGAATTATAGATCTGTCTGAACGCCATGATACAGTTTATTAAAAACAGAATTTCAATTACTTTGACAGTTTCAATTCAAAGTTTTTAACCTTTGATGTTTCAGTAGATTAGAAATGATCGGCTTTTTATCGTTAGCAGTTTCAATTTTTAATACTTATTTTATTACCTGTGACTTTTTTGAAGCGCACACACCCTGTAATTCTTTATCAACACCAACATATCTGTTTATTACTTTTTTGTTGTTAGTTTTAAACAATTTATAAGTTTTTTTGTGTTGGTTCTGCTATAACATTTGCGCTAATGTTAATTAATGAACGTTTTGTTAAAGTAAAAAAGTGGAGGTGTTATGCATTGGGACAGTTATAATAATTACTTCTTCTATTTATCAAATTACAGTTACTAAAAATGTATGTAAAAGTAATGCACCTGTTTTTCAATTAAACAAATCTTTAAAAACTGATATCAGCTTCCAGAAAATACTTTTATTTTCATAAACTGTTCTTACGCCTTTTTTGCATATTTTGACAATAAACATGAAATGACGATGTTGGGACATGAATATTATGTTGCGCTTTTATTGACACAAACTTTTTTTTTCAGTTTTAGTTTTAATTTTTTGAAATTTTTATTTTTGTCAGAAAAATGACGCATTTAGAGTTTAAAAATATCAACAAATTTATAAACTCCGATATCAACAAATTTATGGTCTAATTTATGGCGGGATCGTCATAGTTTTATCACTTAAATTTCAAGCTCCAGCAGTTTCAACAATATTTATATTTTTATCATAATCAAATTTAGCAACGCAGTTTAAAAAATCTCTAAAATTTCGGTAAAACAGCAAATTTCTCCGTAGCAGTTTAACTAACAAAATTTAGCTATTCTATAAATTATAATAGGGCTTTGAAAGCGTATAAAAGTACACAATTTTTAATATTTATTGATAAATTTAAATATTTGTAGAATAATCATATAGTTCATTTCATGTGAATCATTATTAATTCAGTTTTCTTCAATAACAATATAACTCAAGAGAGTCTCATTTACTGATTGTTCAATTCAGTTTGTGCTTTTATTCTTTCTGTGGCTAGCATTTTCACTGTAAACGTGTTTGATTGGTACAACAGTTTTTTTAACAGACAAAAGTTGCAGCCCATATGAAATGAAAAAAGCAGTTGCTGCAAAAAAAAGCAAAAAAGAGTAAGAGAGTCGACTAGCCAGTTGCGTTTTTTAGTTCTTCGTTTCGGTTTGTGGCCAGCCAGTTGGAAATCAGCAACCAGTTTTTAAAAGAAAATTTATTTTCTCAGGGTCCAAAAATGTTGCCTGGATAGCGCAGTAGGCAGCGCGTCAGTCTCATAATCTGAAGGCCGTGAGTTCGAGCCTCACTCCGGGCAAACTTTTTTTTTCTACAGATTTGGAACTGTTCCGAAGAAAATGCGAGTACCGCCTTTGATGCGCGGCAACAATGTCTTTGATGTTAGGGAGTAAATGGAGAACACAAAATATGGAAACCACCATTCAGTTTTTTTTAAATTGTCCGTAAAAGTTTTATCAGTTAAAATAGTTTATATTTTTATAAAAACGTAATAAATAAATAGTGTACACCGCGAATTCGAAAAAAAATGAATTAGATATTGTTGAGATATATGTATATGCAAATGTTTGTAAAGTACTTGTTTATGATAAAACAATTATCTTCTTAGCCAGTGTTTGATAAATAGCAAAGATTTCCAACACCACATTCATATCCTGGAAATTATATGACCCAATCAGTTAAGAAACTAAGAATATTTTAAAGCTTACCAGTTGGACAAAGCCCATTAACACAGACATCCAAGACAGCAGTAGTTCCAATGGGGCAGCAATAATCATTTGTATTACATGCAAAACCAGCTGGACAAAGATTATTAACACATGGACCAGATGTTGCACCACTACTGCATCGACAACAATAATTATCAGGTGAACAAAAATATCCTTGACCACAGAGATTATTAATGCAACCAGCTACGGCAACTGTGCCACTGCAGGCAGCTAAAAGATGGATGGTTTCAGTTAATATAAGAAGTGTAAGGTATTTGACAGTTTTTTATTTACTAAGTAATTAAAATTTTGTGATAACAGTGATAAAGCTTAGTTTAACAATGTTATTCTCATTGAGAAATAATAAAAAAGTACAGTTTTTAAAACAAATTTTTTGCATTTTTGCATTAACAGGAGATATAAAACTGTTTCTAACGTTTATAAAATTTAATTTATCGTACTAATGAATTACAGTTTTTATGATTACAGATAGCTTTCGCAATAGCTGAACAATGTTATTCGTATTAAAAAAAAGTGAAAAAGTTTTAGTATAAAAAGTTTTTAATTAACTTGGATATAGCTACTTTGGCTTTTAATAATCTTCAATTAATCTGAATTACAGTTTTGCGATTATAAAGATGATTTAAAATTTTAATTTTACCGATAGTTCTCGCAAAAAATCGAAGTTTTTAAAACATTTTTTTGGCTTCTAATAATTATTACAAGAACAGTTTGTATCCTTAAATTATTTCCTCAATAATTACTTTGAATTCGGTGACTGCCAATTTTAAGTGCTTAAAAGCAGTTTTGCCAACATAAGGTTGTATCTAGTAATGATTAGAAGCTGCTAGCAAAAATGTTTCGAAAGATTGATTTGTACAGCGTTTTAGAAGTCTGTCCTTCTATAACTGGTAAGAAACTAATTATTCAATACAGTTTACATTTTAATAGTTTTGAGAAAAAATATAGTTTTTAAAATAAAATTATTCGAAAAAACGAAAATGAATGCAGTTATCAAATTTTGCGTTTCACTGCATGCTTTTAGGTTATTCCATCACTGCAGAGCAAACACAGTTTCTAATCTCATCAACAAAAAAAGCGCTCAATTATGATGCACACAGTAGATATAAGCAACCAGTTTTTACCCCGACTACGCAAAAATATTCAGTTTACAATTTTTTAAGTTAGTATTTTCTTATAATAAACAGTTTACTTATAACTTTTGACAATGGCAACATTTTTACTACTTGAGAAAAAGTAAACATTTGTAAGCTTTTTACACCATTGCTCATTTTTTTCTTTGATAAAACAATACGTTTTAAAAAGCCAGTTATTTAAAAGACGATTAATAACAACATTAATTTTTAAATTTTTTGTCAAAGATATTCACAGCTAATAATTTTGTGGGATCCAATATTACAGCAAGTTTTAGGTTTCAGCAAAACAATATATAAAGTTTTTATTTCTTAGAACTTCCCAGTTTTTTTTTGAGATAAACACCGGTCAGAATCGGATAAAAAAAATTTCAGTTTTAGTATTTTCTACGAGAAGTTTGTTGCCAGTTTATTTATGCAAAAAATAAAAAATTTACATCGCCGCTTTTGCGCTTCTGTTATTTCCTAGACGTTGATGCTGATCAGTTATCGTCTTAAAAACAAAGCTTTTTTTAATAATAAAAATCACCCAAAAGATTCCAACAGTTTTTTTATTCATTAATGAGTCGCCAATGCCTGGTTTACGCAGTTTTGCCACCATAAGGTTAACAACTAGTAATGATTAGAAGCTGTTAACTAAAATATTTAAAAGGATTGATTTGTACAGCTTTTTAGAAATGGTTTTTGGTACGAAATCTGTTACAGTTTTTCTTTTTCTCCACAGCTTTTCTACCAACAATTATCTCAACATGTTTGAATTGATCAGTTTTACCCCCAAAAAATAAACTTACTATCAAAATTAACTTCTTGTGGACAACAGCATCCACCAATGCATGCAGCATTAGCTTGATAAATTCGACATTGTGAATTTGTTGAACATTGTGAAAAACAACTTGATGGGCAGCCATATTGTCGTTTAGCTCGTGATAGCAAAGTTGTATTGAAAGAAGTTTCTGCTGTAATTACGGAAATGAAAAGGCAGGCAGTTAACAATCTTAGATATGACATCTTCACAAGATGCAATTTAATAATCCAAAAATGATCGCTTTGAGAAGACGTCGAGCCTAAAAATATAAGTAAAAAAACAAAGACAGTTAAAAATGTATAAAAAACAAAAGTCGCAAAAGTACAAAAACGTTTTAAAAAAATTTTCACGCAAAGCTTCTCTTTTTTCAAAAAATTCAATAAAAATGGATTAATCGAAACGTCTATTAAAAAAATAAAACAGATCGAAATCCGATGAATAAAAAAAGACTTGTTACTTTTCGAAGATCGCGCAAAAGCAAAAAATGAAATCGAAACATCATATTCGATCAAAATATACTACTACAATAATAAACGGGGACAAATAAAAAGAATTTGGATACATTGAATAATCCAAAAGAAGGAGTAAATAATAGTCGAACAATGATACTGCAACAATGAAAAAAAGGTTATAAATAGGTTCAATAAAAGCGCATTTTTTGTGGGGGTAGTACTTGATCGGATAAAATTATACTTAAAAAAAAAAAAAAAATTGTGGAAGGGAAAGTAAATTCTTTATTCTCACAGTTAAAAAGAATATTCAAGTTGTTAATTAATGAAGATATATCATGGCAACATTTTTTAAATTTCATAGCTTTGTAAATTAGATTATATATATAAGATATAGTTTTTACGTAATTACAAGAAATGTCGGTTTTAAGAAATACACCAGTATTGTTTTTTTTGATAATTATTCCTAACCAAAAAAATGAAGCTCACCGTAGACGTTTCCAACTGATGGTGGAGTTGAGGTCCCATATTTTGCCCACAGACTCGTCTACTATAAGCTAGTATTCAGGCCAAAATGCAGCTGCCTAATCCTCATACTTTCCGTTTAACAGCGGTTCAAAGTCTATTATGACTTATATGCCTACCCATATAAGCGGTTTTCCCCTATATATATGCATCCATATAAGAAAAAAAATGTTTATATGAATGGGTATATATTTCAGTTTTCCATCTTATATGGCCAACCATATAAGCGTTTTTTGTCATATATGGCTGTGTATATATGATCAAAAATGAGTTATATGGTTCCGCATATAAGTCATAATGAACTTTGAACCGCTGTTAAACGAAAAGTATGAGGATTAGGCAGCTGCATTTTGGCCTGAATACTAGCTTATAGTAGACGAGTCTGTGGGCAAAATATGGGACCTCAACTCCACCATCAGTTGGAAACGTCTACGGTCAACAAATTAGGGCACAAGCTAAAAATTGCATGGTGGTTGTCTCAATCTCCAGATATCAGATATGAGAGAATGAAGCTAATTGTTGATATTTTACTGGATAAATAAATTTTAAAAACTACTTTCAATATTTTTTCATTGAATATTATTCCGCATAATATTTGATATAAAAAAGCAATAGTAATTTAATTTTAATCCTCTATTTAACCAGTTACACTCAACTTCGTGAAGATAGTTAAACAAATTTCAAGTTTCACCTACATAAAAAATGTGTCTGTTTTAGTTATATCAAGCAAACTCTTTATATAAATTGCTTACCTGTTCTAAGTTTACTCCAACAAAAGGAAACAACACAGCGAAAATCCAGTTTGCATAAACCAAAAGATAGTATTCTAAATAACACGGCAATTATCATCCGGCATTATCTCGCAGTTTTAATTTACTTTTTAATAAAAAGAAAGCTTCGTTTTGTGCAGTTTTAAGCGTAGGTATGAAATTCAAATTTTGACCCGCTCAATAACCATTCTTCTTAAATGTACATCAGTTAAAAATAATAAAAAAATATTAATGGTTACTAACAACTATCAAAACATCCAAACATCCCACTATGACACAGTACAGATTTACATATCTCTTCCAACAATGACATCTTTCAAGGTCAGTGAACTGCATTTATCCAACTACTTTATTATCACCTAAAAACTCAAAAATATAATGATAACAAATTTTTAAATGTAGAAATTTTTGTAGATTAAAGTTTCTGTTGTTTATGCAAATAAAAATTACAAAGCAGTTTAAAAAACATAAAATACTCACTATTCAATTTTCAAGGTTGTTTGCAATTTTAAAAAATGAACACCTTCATCATGAAATCAGTTATAAAAAGTAAAAATGGAAGGCTTCTTATATTGCAATAAGAAATACATATCAATTGTAACTTGAAAGAGTACATAATCTTTCAGTTGTTTGCGCGCACATTTCAAAAACTGTTAAACTTAAAAAAATAAAATAAAAGCTATCAACAAAATCATCAACTCAGTTATAATCAAACTCAAGAATAATAGAATTAAATCTAGTTAAAATTTACTTTAACGCTTCCCTCCTTATGTTTTCCTCTTTTGCCCCTTTTGTTTACCTTTCAAATTGTTGCGATGGCTATCGTTTGGTCAAAGATGATGATGTCCCCTCCTTCCGTTCCTTTTTTTCCTTTTCTTTTCACTTTCATTGTTTGTCTTCTTTGACAAAAGACAATTTCCGATTGCCACGACCCGCCACGAAGAATTTCATTTTTAAAGTATTTTAAACCGTTTTCTTTTATTTATTTACAAAAGGTACGTTAAGTGGTTTATAAAATTTTAAAAAAAGTTTTGTTTTTCAAAAAAGGGAAAATTAAAAGTTTGACAAAGGGTAAAACGTTTTCTAACAGTTTAAGATAAAAATTACAAAAAGTGAGTATTTATGAACACAATTAATTGCATCCTAATTCAGTTTTTCCTGAATACCAAAACTTTTCAATCTATGTATTTTTTAAACACATGTTTTTATTTCAATGGAATATTCTTTGATGAGCAAATGTCAGTTTTAAAACTATGATTTTTGAATATGTCATTTTGTAGCACATACAAATATCAGCTTCTCAAATTGAAATAATTTTTATCATTAAAATACGACCACATGAATTTTGGCAGTTTAACTTCTCCCAGACATAAATATTAATAGCTGTCGTAACCTTTCCAAAGCGAAATTCTGCTTCAGGCTATTTGATGTCATTTAAGACATTCCTAAAATATAAAAAAATGTTAATTTGGATAAAGCTGATTTATCTATATTGATCAGTTTAAGAGAAATCTTGTTATGTTTAATCAGTTTTATTTTTACATATTTGAATTAATTTAAATGCGGTTAATTTTTAAGCATATGAGTTGATGGATAACTACAGTTTTCAATACATTATTTTTTAAGAAAGAAAATCAAAAAGCAAACTTTTTTCGTTATAGCAATACATCTAACAAAACTATAAAAAATTAAATGCATGGTATCAGTAAATAGTATTTAGCCCCAATTCGATACCCTCCTTTTTGAAAATGTTCTTTCAGTTTTGTTTAAATATTGTGGTGGTGAATCCTACTATTTTCAAAATAACGATTTTACTTTTTTTAATACCATGTACATGTAAGATTTTAAATCTTTAAAATACATTCTTAAAACACAGTTCATTTATCTTTTCCTCTGACAAAATTAGCCAGTTAAACACTTTTTTAAAAATAAATTTATCACATTCGAAGTTACTATCTTTTTTAAATTAGCCGTTCAACTTCAAGTCTGCTATTTTTAAGTGAACCCCTTTCATGGCAACAATACTATGATAGTTTTTAATATTAAATTGTTTAATCATTAAAAAACAAGTTTTTTTCATTTCTTCAACACTACTAATAAATGTTATCTTCCACTTATTGATTTGAAATTACGTCAACAAAAGCAATAGTTTCAAAGCATCGGAACAGCTGCATTTGCTTTCCAGTTTAAATTATTACAATGTTTGATTCTATGGTGGCGTAAATAACTTTAGTTTTAAAATGAAAATGCATAATTGGTTAGTTTAAATTACCATGTTTAAGATATGGATCAGTGTGTTAAATGTTCTGTTGAAATTTAATCAGTGCTTACTTGAAAAGATCTTAATCATCAATCCATGCGGATTTCAGTTTATGGTGGTCATTATCGAGTATTTTATTTCACCCTGGAAAATTAGGCCGCCCTACTTATATACCTATTTTAAGTGAAACATTTTTAAAGACAATAATAGCTTTGTAGTTACAGTTGTCAGTAAATTATTGTAGCATTAAATATTACTACTTTCCTGTAAAACATTTGCATCATAAAAATGGCCTCTCAACATTTTTCAGTTTTTGTATTTAAATAATTTATCATGAAAAACTAACAATTATCATTTGAGGAACAGAATATCTTCACAGTGACGAAAAAACATAGAAACAACTAAAAATTATTTTCCACGTTTCAGTTTCATTCTTCTTCAAGCTTTTTCATTATTTTTCAGTTTTAAAAAACGTTATCTGCAGAAATTTAGCTTATCCGTTTCACAAAAATTGTGCAATTTAGAACAACTTTGCCGCAATTTAAGAATTTTTCTTACTAATTTTGATCAGAGTTTTTTTGTATTTATTAATACATCTATTTCAGTTAACTTTTTTAACACATATTTTGATGGAGAATCATTACATTTTAAATTTAACATTACTTTTTGCAGCAAATGGTACTGCTTTTTAATTATTATAGAAAACAATAATTTGAGGTTTTGGTAATTCAGTGAATATTTTCCAAAATAACTAAAACATTTTAATGCCCTGACAATAGCGGAGCTTGTTTCTGACACGAGAATAAACTTGTTAACTGCAGTTTGAAAGAAATAAATGAGAAATTCTGTTTTTTTGTAATTTGAACAGAGAGAATCTTAACTAAATTTAGTTATACAGTTATCTATTTTCGATTTTGTACATATGTCTTGTTGATATTTCAGTTAATAACATTAAGCTTTTATTACTGTAATAAATGTTACAGTTTTTTAACTATAATTTTTAACGAAAATATGACAGTTTTTAAAAACTTTTATAATTTTGTCACAATACTTTTGTAAGTTTTCGAAAAGAAACACGTTAAAAAGCAACTACTCTTATCTGTAACACAATCGTATATTTTTTACTATCGTTAACCAATGTCGTCCAGGTGAACCTGCAGTTTAAAGTTTCTCTTGTAAAAAAAATCGCAGTTTTGGATTTTTTAAACTTTTAAATGTAACCGTAATGCTTTTTATAATTTCTTATTTTGGCATCTAAATCAGTTTTATCTTATTTAATTAAATTTTGTCGTCGTTACATTGCTTATAAGCAGTATTAACCTTTTAAACGTTTTTTCTTTCTTTACTCTTAAAAAACAGTATTACAAAATATAAATCATCGATATAAGAAAAACAAATTACAATAAATAAAATTATTATTAATAATATTTTAACCTTTAAAAAATTAGACAGATGAAATTACATTAAACAACAATCTTTTAGAGAAAAAAATCGGTGAGCATAACTTGAAAGACAAAAACTGAAAACAGGGATTTTACAAAAAAGATCGAAGAAAAAAATTTTATTGTAAAATTTTTAAACTTATTAAAAAAATTTACTCAAAGGTATTATTAAAGAAGGGATGAAAAATGCTGCGACTGCTGAGATGAAGGAAGATAAATGGATATATGATATCCGGGATGTTTATGGGATACATCGGATCCCGGATATCATATATCCCTTTTTTGTGTGTATCTTTTTGTTTTATAACATTCTAATGGGATTGATGGACAGTTTTTATGAGAATCTTATTTTTACTTAAAATAATTTAAATTTGTTTTTTTGTTGGGTGAAGAAGATTTTAACCAGTTGTGGTAGTTTGATAACAAAGATTTCCAGCACCACATGTATATCCAGTTGGGCAAAGACCTGAAAGAAGCTGATGTAGAAGCTCAGTTTTATAAAATTAGAATAGTTTACCATTAACACAGACATCAAGAACAGCAGAAGATCCAATGGGGCAGCAGTAGTCATTGGTATTGCAGGCGAAACCAGCAGGGCAAAGTCCATTAACGCATGGACCAGATTCTGCACCAGATTGGCAACGGCAACAATAGTTGCTAGTTGTTTGACAGAAATATCCTTGTCCGCAGAGATTGTTCAAGCAACCAGCTACTGCAGGCATACCAGAGCAGGCAGCTGAAAAAGAAAGATGGCATTTATTCAGTTTTTAAATTATTAAATAGCAATCATGGCATTTGATTGCAATGTGACAGTTATGTAAACAATAATATTAAGTTTTTTTTCAGTTTTAAAGCCTAATTGAAACTATCTTTCCAACAGTTTAATACGCTTATAATTTACTTTGTCACAAAGAGTCATGAAAGACCCATTACACAGTTAATTGCCTGCAATATGTGGTCATGTCAGCGGTTGAGCGTTTTGTAGGCGACAAAGTTTGCAGTTATTATAAAAACCTATTTTTTAAATCCTTCCTTTTAAAATTTTAATTTAGATTTATCCACTTTAGATAAACCTCATTTTCAGTTTTGATTAAGCTTTTAAATGATGAGCCACAGCTGTGAGCTCATATATAACTTTGTACATTTTACCGCGCAAAACAATTACGCTTTGTTATTGTCAGTTTATGCCCTATATCAAACTAATTATTGACAGTTTTAAAAATTTCTGCTACATTGTGATGCTGATGGATGACGACTAATATGGTCTCAGATGGATGTTAACATTTCACAGTTTATCCTCAATCTTAAACCACATTTCAACATTTTAAAAACTCCTTCAAAGATGCCGTTCATGTCAAATGTACGTAACTAAAGAACCCTTTGTTAGCATTTTTCAGTTTATACCCTCATTTTGTCAATTTTATGATACAAACAGTTTAAAATTCTTTTACTTAAAATGACGCCCCTCATGCGTGCAACAAAAAAAATGCGTTGTTAATGTCCCCTTTCAAACCAACTCTTCTAACAGTTTAAAAATTTCCTCACTTGAAATATTAGTTGATGTACCACAGCAGCAACCTTGTACACATACAGATCTAATATTGTATCGTCGACATTGAACATTTGATGAGCATGAACCATAACAATTTGAAGGGCAACCCCATTGTCGTTTAACACGTGAAATTGTACCATCATGATGAGCTTCATCTTCAGGTGTTTCATTGTCATCTGTTGTAGTAGTGGCTTCAGTTGTAGCAGCAGTTGTTGAAGATTCAACATTTCTTTCTGTTTGTTTTTTTGCTGCTTCTGCTTCTGCGGTTGTTGTTTCAGTTGCATTTGACATAACTGCTAATGCAATAGCAGCAAAAAATGCAATAAATAAAACTTTTTTAAAGCGTGTCAATTGCATTATTATGAAATTTGATTTAGAAGAGATACGGTAATAAAACACCACAAATAGAACGGGGTAACCCTAAAAAAGATAATATATGAGTGACAGCTTACATAGAGGTTCAATACAATTCAATACAATAGAAACACGTGATGGACAGTTATTTAAACAATAATGAAATATATACGATCAAATATCAGTTTAACATGAAATTCTTACGAAACCGGTGTAAGTAATTATCTGTCTTTACGATAAAACAATGACAGTTTGTAGAGAAAAAATGTCACGATGAGGTTGATGTCAGTTAAATGATAAAAAAAATAAGTTTACTGTCAAGGCAGTAACATGAATGTATTAAATAAATAAAGTATTATAGTATTATTCAGTTATTATAAAAATTTTGTTAAATGATAAAGCTAAACACAACCGCTTCCCCCATGAGACAAAGCTTAAACTACCATCCATGGAAGCATCACAGATCAGTTTTAAAAAACAAAAAATCCTAAAAATATCTCTCCTAATGAAGATTGTTTCAAGATTTCTCAAAAGATCCTCCTTCAATTTATACTTTTCTCCAAAAAATTCTCAATTTTTTGAAGGAGGGGGAAGAAGACAAAAGATAAAGACTAAAAAGAATATTGAAGCGAAACAGTTAAAAATTTGACCGACAACTATACAGTTTTAAAAAAAGGGATTTCAGTTTTTTTTCTTCGACTTTTATAGAGGCTTCTTCTTCTTTTTTAGTTAAAGAAAAAAGACAATAATGAAAAAAAGAAAAAACCGAACAACTCTAAAAAAAATTTTTTATTCCATAGATTCAAGCATTTTTTTTCGGGAATAGTATAAAAATTTTTTAGTTTAGTCCAACCCAATTTTTTTGATTTAAATGAGATGTTTATTTGAGGCAAAAAGCAGCAACACCAAAAAAAGGGGGACAATTATCGTGCTTTACCTCTTGATGATTGTCGACGATGGTGATGCTGGTAACGCTGATGATGATGAATGAATGAGAGACTTTGACTTAAAGCAGCAAAAAAAAGCCAGTGGTCAAATTGATAGTTCGTCGTCAGCTAGTAAAATTAGTGAAAGTTCACATTTCTTTTAAAAATGAAATGTTCGACCCATACTTAAGATGGCTGTGGTTGCTCTTATGGTCACTCACTTAAAGTGTTGAGAAAAAAAATTTTTTTATCGACGATGAAAAAGGAGACAACGAAAAACAATGATGATGAACAAGAAGCAGACGAGTACGGTGAAACTTGTTTGTCCATTTTTTGCGCAATACTATGTCTTTCTTTTTTTCGCATAAGATTCCTTTTTAAGATTATCTTTGAAAAAAATTTTACGCAAAATGTTAGTGATCGGGTACTGCTTTCGATGTTGCTTTGCTTCTTTTGTATTTTCCCTTTTAAAAGTTTGAGAAAAAAATTAAAAAAAAGAAAACGAAAAAAATCAAAAAGGGGGACAATGAAAAAAAGCACTTTTACTTCTTTAACCTCTTCATTATCTCACCTTTTTTAAACATTGACTTCTTTCATTTCGTATTAAAAAAAATCAAGGTATTACAATGTCACGGTGTCTAAATAAATTGCGCAAGAGATTTTTACAAAAAAACTACACAAAAATGTACATTGCTTTTTTTTGTTAAATCGGTAATTTTCTTGTTGCTTTTTAAAACAATGGATTTTTTTGAGTACTTTTGAAGCAAAAAAATGATCATACCTAAAAAAACTTATGATCGTAAAATCTATCTTGTATGTGAGCAGTTACTATACAAGAAGATCCTAACAGTTATCATGTCTATGAATGGAAAGCTTTGATGTCCAGTTTTTACTACAGCAAATTTTGATGTGTTTTGCTTCGACTCTCTTTTTTCCCTATCCGGATTTTTTTTGTTCTTCCAAAAAAAACTTTTAAAAACTTCATCTTCAGACACAAAAGCATTAAAACAAATAAAGCAGCATTTTCTTGACCAAAATAGACAACAAAAGATCAAGGAAGGATCATATCTTCTTTCAGCAAATAGTGAATCCAGTTTTTCTCTTGAAAAGCTTTTTAAAATTTGATCAATTTGAGATTAATAATTTACAGCATTATTCTAAAAAGCCTAAAACGCAGCAAAAAGCTCTAAAAACAGCAAAATAATATGAAAACTCATAACCGAAATCCTGCCAGTTTTTTTAAAGATTAACATTGCTATGATTATTTTAAAATAATTAATAATTCAGTCATTCAATAGGTTTAACACAGTTATCACACGGCAGCCAGAATTTCAACAACATCAGTTTGTCAAATATTACTTTGCCCCAACTTTGGCATTATACAGTTTAAATCAACTGTATTACCTCAGGATCCAGTTTTATTTAAAAGCCGTAGAAAAGAAAATGCTGTCAAAATAATGAGCTACAAACAAATTAACGTGTGCTTATTTTAAATGATTAAAACACGCATTTACAAAGTTAGATATGCTTCAAACATTATGAAAACAATTTTAGCGAGTATTGTCAACAAAAAAACATCTTGCTTTTTTTTCAATTTAATAAAAAAGAATGTTTTCATCATAGGTAGATCAAGGATCAATAACAACGATTTTTCTTCATTTGGTTCGATGTCAGAAACTTTCTTTAAAATTTATAATCCCGCTGACGTTCATCCTATGACTGGCGATTTAGATTTTAGATCGAATATTTGTTTTTGAGTGATTCTTGGCCTGCTCAGTTATTTAAATTTACGTTATCTCTAATTTCATACAGTTGAATCTTAGCATATCTAAAAAACGTTTTTTGTTGAAACAGTTATTCAAAAAAAACCATAATTCTATCTATGAGGAAATATGCAACAAAACAGTAACTATATTTTTGAGATGGTTTTTCTTTCACCTCTTTAGCAAGTAGAAACAGCAACCTCAATGAATTTTTAAAACCAACAGTTTTCCTTTTTTATCTTTTTTTCATTTCAATTGGTGACGGATAAAAAAGACGAATTTTGTGAATCTTTGTCAGTTTCTTATTTAAAAAATATGAACTAAGAACACCTCAAGACAGTTTGTTGTTTTTTTTTGGTAAATAAATTTAAATTTGAAATGCATCATTTACATTGTCTCAAAGCTTTGAAAAATTATCAAGATGTTAACTATGACTAGCAGAAAACAGTTTTTTTTGTAAAAATGTAAAATCGTAACAACCATGATATAATTTATAAATGTCTACTGATGTACAGTTTTGTAGAACATTTGCAGAAGAACAGTGGTCTACGTACATTTTATTAGCTTTGTAGCAACAATTTATTTAAAATGTAAAACAAATTCTAATAATTTTATTGTTAAAATTTCCGTGGTAATTCTTCACCAGTGTTGCAACCTTATTTTTTACATATTTTTGTTGATGCTTGTTCTTGTAGGTTTTTAATATCTATGCAATTTCATCAGGCAATCCTTTCAAAAAATAACTATTAAAGTATATTAATTTCGATCAGTTACTGTTTAGTATGCATAAAGATTTCCACAAAACAATTTTTTTATTACAGTTATTTAGAAAACCATATACTAATTATCATTTCCTTGAAAGTTTTTTTTGTTGCAGTTAATTAAAAGAACATAAATTAATTTTCATGATCTAGGAAGAAAAGATGCAACAAATCAAAACCGGTATTAATCTTGATCCGGGCAGTTTAGTTTCACCACTTGAGCCAGTTAAAGTAACATCTCATTATGAGTTTTTTTAAAGGACCTCTTTTTTTTTCTTGCTTATCTTTCTTCTTCTTCTTCGATTCGGACAAAAATGGAAATAGTTCAAGGATGGAAAAAAAAGCAGAGTTTTGTAAAACAAAGAAATTTAGGGACAACATTTTCGAAGATAATAAGCTTAAAAGATCGCATTTTTTTGTTGCATCCGACTGGATCGAAATGGAAGAACAGTTTTTTTTCTTATTTTTAGTGGTTTCAAGAAAATGGAAATACTTGATTTGAATACAAGAAATGATCGCGTGTTTTGATGATCAAAAAAATTTAAGGAAATAAATCAAAAATATAGTTTTGTAAAAAACAGTTAAAAAACCTAACTTGTTAATCCCTGTGTAAGAAATTTACAGTAATTCAATGAAAAAAATTGGATAGACTTGGTTCAACATAAAAATTTTAAAAAATACAGTATTCAACTAATAAGGTACTTTTATCAGAAAAAATCAATGATTAGTACATCATCACAGCTGTTTTACTGATACTCATAAAAAAAATGAATAGAAAAACTATTTAATCTAACAGTCTCATACATGGTTTTGCTTTCACCACTTAAAAACAGGATTCAGTTTTATTTTAAAAAAAATTTTGAAAGGTGTTGAAGTAAATTTTACCACATTTTTTATGAAACTGATCTGTAAAATCTTCATTAAAAAATATAAATGTTAAAGATGATCTTGTCAGTTTATTAAAAAAGATTTCACACAGGTGTTTTTGACATATCCAAATGCTTTTCTGTTTAATTTCTGACGTTTTATTGTTTAAAAGTTGTACAATATAAAGCCTTAAAGTTTAACAAATCTCAGTTATTGTGACATTTACAGTTGATATATAAAGGGATGCTTTCAATTATGCAAGAAAATGCCGCAAAATTTATGTAAAACATTTATAAGCCAACATTAAGTTCTTAGCAACAAAAGTGATTTAACATTTATAAATTTTAGTTTTCACTGAATGGTTTAAAACTTTTTCCACGTATGCATACATTCAGTCTTAATGTTGGCTATAGCAGTTTCCTACTGTAGGTGTCTTTAACGCCGTATGAAACGACAACTGCATAAACAAAAGTATGCTAATTTTACACCATTAATAAAATTGCATTTTTTCATCTTTGTTCAACTTTCATTTTCAACATCTTTTTTTTGTTGCAGCTTTTGACAGAAAAAAAACAATTCGTCCGTTTTGCTTCCATTCTTCTATTTTTGTGGCAAATGTTTAGCAGTCTTTGAAAGGAGCAGCAAAAGAAGAAGTGTGTTGGAATTTGAACAAATTTATAAAGTTATGGCACGTGATAAACAGGTTAGTTATTTTAATCGTTCTTTTTAATCTAGTTTCATTTTTCTATACTCCATTTCTTGGCTGATGCTGTTATTTTATAGTTGTAGCTTGACTTTCATCCAGCCACTGCTGAACCTAATCAGTTTTATTTCTTTAATTACCCAACCCCCATGGTTACAATTATTTTTTTAAAACTATTAATTTTTAGCCATCACGAAGAAATGTTGGTGGTGGTGGTGGTCGCTTATCAGCATCAGAACGAAAGAGACGAAAAACGCCATCTAAAAGACGTGGTGATGAAGAAGCAGCTAAAGGTGATGGATTTGCCGCTGAATCAGTCAAGGCTCGATCTTCAAAAGAAGCTGTTGATGGTAAGCTTGTTTTTTTATCGATCAAAAATAACGACAAAATTTATCTTTTATTAATTTATGTTGGCGTTTAATGAGTCAATATTAATTCCTATTAATTTTAAAACATTAAAAATTTTATATGTCCCAGGTGGATTCGAACCTCACCGTTGACTTCTCTTCTTTGGAGGGAGAGTCTAGCGCACTACCAACTGCTCTCCCCGTCAACAAAGAGAAAGACAATTTTCGAAAAAAAACGCAACGTGGAGCTTTGAACTTCTATTTATTATTACCATTTTTTTATTTTAGGAGGAGCAGAAACATGTCGACAAAATTGTAAAATATCTGATCCTAGGATTGATCCTCGAAGTCAACCAGATCGTGATCGACCAATCACAAAATTGCAACTACAAAAATTTGAAGAATTTACTTTAAATGCTACAACGCTGGGTGTAAAAGGAATACTTGATGAATATGCAACACAATTAAAGCCATATGTTCCACCTGATGTTACAAGAGCTGCATTTGATGCAAATCAAAAAAGGAATCGTTATAGTGGTATGTTTGTTTTTGGAATAAAGAATGGGTAGATCGTATTAGCTTTATGAGACTGAAATAATGTAATATAAGAAGCGCATTGATAATGGATCTCAGTTTTTACTAATTTGGGTTTAATGAAAAGGAGCTGTTTCAAAAGCTTAAATTCAAATATTAGTTTTTTAAACAGCTTGGCATCAGAATATATTAAACTATTGCTTTGCAGATGTTGTATGTGTTGATGGAAGTCGTGTAGTATTAAAGAATCATACAACAGATTATATTCATGCAAATTTTGTTCGTGGTGATCCTTTAATTAATTCTTTTATATGTACACAAGGACCTATGGTTGATACCGTAAAAGATTTTTGGTATGTTTATACAGATCAATTGTTATCAACTAAATCTGCTTAACTTCTTGATTTTTCATTCATCATATGTTTTTCAGGAAGATGGTATCACAAGAAAATGTTGGAAATATAATTATGTTATGTGATACAGTAGAACAAGGAAAAGAAAAGTATGTCATCAAAATGTTTTTATTTAATCTAACATGAATAATGAAAGCGTATTTTTAGATGTCAACAGTATTGGCCTCGTGAACAAGGTTGTACAGTAGAATGGCCTGGTATTCTTGTAAAAAATGTTAAAGTTGATAATTCTGATTCAACAACTTTGGTATCAACATTGGAATTGGTATTTGAAAAGAAAGAAAAAATAACTTTGAAACATCATCATTGGAGAACTTGGTAAGCTATGTACATTTTCTTTTCTTCTACAACATCATCATTAGTTTATTGCATTGATGGATTACTGTAACTAAAGTGATATAATTTTAGGCCTGATAAATCTGTTCCACAATCAGTACTTGCACCATTTCGATTACTAAAAAATGTTCGACATTCTAATCGTCCTACAATTGTTCATTGTTCAGCAGGAATTGGAAGAACGGGATCTGTTGTTGCTTTAGAAGTATGCTATCAACAGCTATTAAGTGAAAATAAATTATCTGTGCTTGAAAGTGTTAAAGCTATAAGAAGTAAGCTACTAGTATACTGTAGCAGAACATACTCTAATCTTTCATTTATAGATCAACGAATGCATGCTGTTCAAACAGAATTACAGTATCTCTACTTATATAAATGTTTGCTAACATTCTCACAGAAATCAAAAACTATCCCAGATCAAGCAGCTTTTGATAATTTTGAAAAAGAATATCAAACTTTAATTGATGCAAAACTTGCTGAAGAAAAACCAGATGAAGCTTATACTCCGTTGATACCAATTAAATTTGGAAAATTTGCTCCAATTCCGATGTAATACTTTTTCATATAAATATTAATGATTTGAATAAATTTTTATCTTTGTGATTAAAAGAGTGTGTTTAATAGTTGTTGGATTAATAACGTTGCAAAAGTGTTTATAGAAAAAGTTGGTCACAAAATATGGTGGTAGACGCTTCACGTCTAATATCTGAATCAAGTGGACGTTTTTGTTTTTGAATGCCCGGGCTATATACTGTTGCTTCTGTGGATCAGTGGAAGAAGGTGCATGGCTATAGTTCAAAAGAGGAAGGTTCAAACTTGCTGGGTGTGTAAAAAATATTTGCACAAATTTTGAATGAAATAAGTTTATTATGAGTAAAATTCAATGATAAAATTAGTTTAAATATTTTTAAGATATTACAGTATCAAAAATTGGAAAAAATTTAATTGCTTAAAAAATGTTATAACGGATGTTTAAATTTTTTAAAATTATTTTTTACGCATAATTAAGAAAATGTTATCTTAATTCAATCATGGCTTATCGACATTCGGTGGGCGAAAAGCAATTGATAGGACGCGATAAAGAAGGTAACAATAATGTTGATAGACAAGCTGCTGACAAGTCTTTTAAAGAAATTGAAAAAGCTTCATAATTTTTTAACATTGTGGATAACTATAAATAGACACGATCAGGTGAAATACGTATACTTAGTGATATATAAAAACGTAGCTTTGTGAATCCCGTTCAGATTGACAATTGTGAGTAAAATTCAATGATAAAATCGGTTCCGTTCTCGTCGATCTTCTTGAGAAAAAGCTGATTTGCAAAACTACACATTTTGCTAAAACAGGTTTTTTTTTTCTCAGAAAACTTTTCTGCTGCTGAAAATTTCTTTCATGTAAATGTGCTTTTTTACATTTTTAATTTACTTTTCTTTATTTTCTTAACATGATGATATTTATATTATACTTCTTCCCTTGTTTCAGATTGCTGAATGGTGGTTAATTAATTTTACTGCAAAAAATGTATTCATTTGCATCAAATGTAAGAAGTTATTATAATGCTATTAATCCTGCTTTTCTAACTGGTATCTTTCTTTTGCTTTTTATTGCTTCTCTTTTTAATGCTTAATGTTTAGGTGCTGTTGATGTAATAGTTGTTGAACAACCTGATGGTACTTTACGATCTACACCATTTCATGTACGATTTGGTAAATATGGTGTTTTTAATATTGCAGAGAAATTTGTTGATATTACAATAAATGGTGAAAAAATGAGCCTTAAAATGAAACTAGGCGATAATGGTGTTGGATATTTTGTACAAGAAATTGATGGAACAAACGATATACCAGATTATTTAGCATCAAGTCCATTTCCATCTTCACCAGCTTCACTGGCAACTTCGGATATTGTAAGTGGTTAAATGTTTTATTCTGGAGATAGCCGTAGCAACGATGTTATTACAAGTTGTTTCAAGTAAAGTTAGAATTGATCTTTTGCATCTAAAATTGGCATTGGGATACACTTTGCTAAAGGGCGCTAAATTCAAATTTGATCTTTGGACAGGCTAAATACTGACACTGATTATTACAATCTATATTTCTCTGCACATACTAAATGTATAATCAGTTGTCTAGCTTTAATACTGTATGCCTATGCTGACTTTGGTTGATGTTGGCTTAATCTCTCCTATTATGCTTTTTCTACGCTGCCTAGCTTGATTTTGACTTACAAAATGTTTTAGGCAATCAATAAACTTGATGATGTAGAACCTTGTGAGATGAAGAAAGCTAAGAAAAGCAAAAGTGATACAAAAATTTCATCATCTCGATCAAATATTGCTCGAAAACCGTAATGCTTTATTAAGCTTTTTTATTTGTTCTCTATAAAAACTGTTCTAGATCTGTTGCAATGTCATCAACATCTCTTCATAAAAAGGCTAAAATGAAGCTACCATTTTCATCTTCAATATTTTCTGATCGGAAAAATCGTTCTTTACCTGAACTTTCACAATCATTTGAAGATGATAATGATGAACTATATGATCCAGAACTTCCTTCTGCGGCTGATGGAAGATCTGGTAGTCCTGCATCACCTCATCGAATGGATATGATTGATGATGGAGCAGTATCAGATTCAGAGCTAGATCGAACAAGAAAGCTATCAGCTGATTATCATGAGGATGATAATACGGTATGGGAATGGGGAGAATTTCCACATGCAATTATTGATGAAAAGAAAAAAGCAACAAAATCACGATCATATTGGTCACGAATTTTTGGAAGATCTGCTACAAAAACAAAGCGACATGATAGTTTAATGAATGAGCAAAGTGGAAGCTCTAATGTTGCAGATAAATCAAAGAAATCTGGTAGAAATATAGTATCACCAAGTACAAGTGATTTATGCAGTCCTACAGTATTACCATCTGCAACAGATTTATGTAGTGCTACAGTACCTTCAGCTATTGATGATGATGACAGCAATGCTAATCCAATATCACCAAAAGCAATTTCACCAACTACAGTATCGCTAGATTCAAAATCCTCAACATTATCATCATCTTCGAAATTACAAGAAAAGTTACCAGCGAATCTAACAAATGAAAAACCGATTGATACGGGTGAAGAAGCTGATGATGAAGACGAAGATGATGATGATAACGATCAACCAATTATAGGATCACGAAAAGGATGTGCTAATTGCGATGTACCAACTGAAGAAGAACCAATGCCACCACCAAAATATATTCGTTCACTTCGTCTATCAAGTAATGAACTAAAATCTCTTCAACTTCGATATGGTTCAAATGAAGCAAGATTTAGTGTTAAAACATCTCTACAAGGTACATCATGGTGTTCATGCCATATATATTTATTTAAATATTCTGATATAATTGTTATATCGGATGTTGATGGAACAATTACAAAATCTGATTTTCTTGGACATATTATTGCTGCAATTGGTGGACAATGGGCACATGCAGGTGTTGCAGAACTATTTACAAGAATTAAACAAAATGGTTATAAAATGGTTTATCTTTCTTCACGAGCAATTGGTCAATCACATTATACAAAATCATATTTACAGAAGATCGCACAAGGATCAAAGACGCTACCAGATGGTCCGGTATTGCTGTCGCCGACTTCAGTATTGATGGCATTTCGAAAGTGAGTTTTTTTTTTGCTTTTTTCGTTGTCCTGTTTTTGCAGTTTGCGACGGAACTTCTCTTTTATCTATGTTTTATTTTTTTAGAGAAGTAATTGAACGAAGACCAGATGAATTCAAAATTTCATGTTTATCAGATTTGAAGAGCTTATTCCCTGTTAAATATCCATTTTATGCGGGTTTTGGTAATCGTGATACTGATATTAAATCATATTCAGCTGTTGATATACCACTTGAAAGAATTCTTATTATTAATAAATCAGGTGCTGTAAAACGTGCAGATGGAAATGGTTTTTTATCAACATATTCATTAATGGCAATGGAAATGCTTGATGATCTATTTCCTCCACTTCATTTAACTCCAAGAGAAATGCCTGGTGAATATATGGCAACAAAATGTGAAGCAATGTCAACAAAATTTACTACAAAACCTAAAGCTTATTCACCATCTCGAAGAACTGCTCCACCTGATACTGTATCAATGAAAGATGAAATTACTGATTATGAAAAAAAGAAATCGAAAAAAATGGATGATAAGAAACATACAAAATGGTATAGAAGAACTCATTAATTTAGTAGTAGTATTATTTGTATATAGATGTCTATAGTATACGATGTTTTATTTTGAATGTATATGTGTGTTTGTCAATAAAGTTTGGAATTGACTGTATTTGTTGTAATAATTGAATAGTGTCATTGATTTAGTGTAAAAATGTCAATTCAGAAAAAAATCTATTAAAAAAATTAATCATTATGTCATTTTTGTCTTCTTTTGAAAAGTAGAGGTTCCTTGAAACAAATAATTATCTTTCAAACAAATTAATAACAAGCCTTGATAGTAATAAAAAACTATTAATTTTAGTTTTTCCAATCACTAACGAATTTGTTTCATCTGCTTTTCTTACTGTATTTGTGTAAAGTATTAAAACTTCTGTTAGGTCACTTTCTTCAAAGAATACTGTAACAATAATGTTTTGTAATATTCTATTTCGATAAACTACGTTCTACAACCATTGTTGTTGAAGTTCCATCGTTGATGTCATTTTTAACATTGAAAGAAAGCACCACAGCAATGTACAGTACACTTTAAGGTTTTTGAAGAATTGACAACTACAAAATAACTTTTTTTGTATGACTGTTTTATCAACATTGAACTGAAACATCGACTTGTTTAACTACTAGATGATTCAAGTAAATTACCGAAAACTGTACACTGTTACTGTAAAATGTATTCATTTGCATTCAACGTAAGAATGGCAATTTACTTGAACTTGCAACCAAAATAAAAGTTTATAAAATTACTTTCCCCTTCTCTCTGTTTTACAAAGCCATTTTTTAGTAATAATAAATTTTATTTTCTTCATTAACATCAAAGAAACACAATTAAATATATCACATACATACAAAAATAATTATCATTATTATTCCAAATTTATTACATTCAATAATTAGCAAAATAATATCCAAGAGCAGAGAAAATTCCAATTCCAAGCAAGCCAATTTGAGAAATAACTGAAGGAGGAGCAGATGAATCAGCCATTGGATAATCTTTACCTTTCATAATATCAACAAATTTACTTAGATAAACATCCCAAATTTTGGTATAATATTCTGAAAAAATAAAAAAGCATTATTATTACAGTAATCTTATTAACAGAACACATGGTCTACAGTATCACAAAAAGTGAAAAGCAATAAAGCCTCGCAGGTTACTTTAAAAGTGGCAAGACAATGACGGTAAGGTTGGATGGGTTTTGAAATGTCGAATTTTGATGACGTCAAATCTGGACGTCTCCTAATAGTCTAACACAATTCAATTTTTCACTGTTATGAATTTAATCTATAAAAAATAACAAAAATTGGAGCGAAAGGAATTCAAAATAGAAGCGCTCCTGGAGGTGGCTCGGAAGCATTTCCAAGACACGAGAAGTGGAAGCGTTAAAAGTGAAAGCAAGTGTTCACTAAATCCAAAAGCTGTTTTGTCGACTGTTATACTTTAATGTTTATTTGTATAACTTCGGGAAGCTTAGGTCTCGATTTTAAAATAATATTTTATTTGACGATAAAAATATAAAAAAGAGCAAAGAAACACAAACGGATAAAAAATGATAAACTGATAGAAAACTGACTGGAAAAGGTGAAAAGCTTAAGGCTTTTATAAACATTCTTTTCTTACAAAAATCAAAACAAAATAGAAGAAAGATAAGGCGGAATCTGTTCGTCTTTTCTTTCAAAAAGACAAACGTTTTAGTCTTTTATGTAATCTTTGACCCCTAACAGTCGACTATTATGTTCAGAAAGTCTAGATTTTCTATTTATCTGTCAAATTCAAGCAAGATGCTTTTTTGAACATTTCCTGAAAATGTCAGCTTACAGAAGCCACAAAAAGACGATATGAAATCAAAAAATTTCGACTTTTGTTGAATTATTTAAGATGTTCTGTAGCAAAATACGTGGACCATTTTTGATGATTATTAACGATTTTTAATAAATTCGTCGATTTAACACGTCATCCAACATCACTTAAGTTTCATTTTCGCATGGCGAGGCAACATTTAGTCAAGTAGTTTGCGCATTCGATATTCGAGCTGCTGATCCCAGTTTCGTGGCCTGGAGGAGACTACCACTCAAAAACTAGAGTGGTTGGGCGCTCGGTGGACCCAAAGTTTATGGATGGCATCCAGGTAAAAAGTAAGCCCCTCCTTAGGATGTTTATCGATTCGATTCATGGATTGTCCATATCTGACGTCGGGTTTTGCATGCATGCTCAATGAGCGCTTTATGGCTTTGGAAGCATCCCTTAAACGAGTATCCTATACATTGACCTCTATAAATGAAGAGGATAGAAAGAGTTTAAGGGTCGAATAATTCTTCAAAAATTTTAAGCCTTTGATGGTTGAAAAATAACACAACAATCTAGCAGCAAACCTCAAATAGTTCAATAGTAATAAAAAAGCAATAAACTTACGTGCAGCATATTCACCCATTTTAATAGTACCAAGTTTTTCTTCAAGATGATCATAATAAAAATCTTGCATATCATCATAAAATTGATAAAATGCATCATCAAAGCTAGCATAAATTTGTCTGCTACCATATGTTTTATTAAACCATTCATCACATTCTTTCGTTAAGCCAGCATCTTCTTCTTTCATTAAAAATAATCCAAGCATTAAAGTTCGATGTGATTTATAATAATCATCAACGGTTATTTTATTATCTGTTGGAGTTTGAATAGCACCTTTTCCACTTTCAAGATCTGTTGCATAATTTCTATAATATGTATAACCCTTTGGATTTGTTACAGTTTTTTCCTCAGCATTAATTGATGTAACAAAAATTGTTGCAACGATAAAAGAAAAAAACAATATTGAACGCATTTTCTTTCTTTCTTCTTGTTGTTGTTTTGAGCAGCAACGATGACGACGAATTTGATGATTGGGAGAAGAGATGAAATGAAGTGAATGAAGGAAAAGGAAAGATTGTTGAAAGTATGAATGAAGAGTGTAAGTTTGAAAATGAGTATTATGCAAATTTGTGCACTTGCTTCAGCTTTGAGTTTCATATTTTCTGGCGATTTCAAAGACACGGGTGAAAAATAACAAGAAATAAAAAATAGAAAAAACAAAATTAAAAAAAAACTTTGATGAAGATCGAACCTGTCAGTAAAAAGCAAGAAGCCAAGCCGCTGACCACTGCGCCATGCAAGCAAAATTTTCTTAGCTTCGAAAATGGTTCATAACTATTAGAACAGTTTGTCAATCTGTTATTGTTAAAATTTCTAGCACAGCCATTTCAACAAATCCTTTCGGATATCATATATCCATTTCCTCGAACAAAATTTTTTCATACTGTTTTTTGTTAAAATGTTCACACACAAAGTTTATCATATTCCAAAAACATTCAAATTTTTTTATCACCATTTTTCCTCCATCATTACTATTATTCTCCTTTTGTTGCCACATTTTTTTGCAAGCCATGTCTGAAAAACGTGAAGATCGCCATCATCATCGCCGTCATCGTCGACATCGAAAAAAGAAGAGCAAAAAAGAAGTTTCACCACATATTCGATCAAAAGCAGATAAATATGAAACATCAAGAAATGAAGATTTTTATCAATATATGAGAGAATCCGATGATGAACATAATAAAGAAATGGCAAAAATTACAAATAATAGTAGTGGAAATTCATGGACTTGCAAACAGTAAGTTTATCGCTGTATTTTTCGGGAAGATGGGATTATCATCAATCTGGCGTCAGCAACTTTGTGGATGATATAAATTATTTAAGGTATACGGTAATCTCATCTTATGGTATACTGTAGCTGAATCCACTAGAGTATCGTTCAGTACACCTTAGGCATTACCGTATACTTTGTGACTCATCATTTTATATATATATATATAGCATTTTTAAGAAAGAACTTTTTTAATTACACTCTATTTTTAGATTATCAAAAGAAGAAGGAACTTTATTGAAACAAGGAATAATTCATCAATTTGGACCTCATTGGCCTGCACAACCACCATCTCCTGCTAATATTGATGCAAACTTTTCACCATCTCGTAGCTGTTCTGAATCTTCTAAAAAGAAACAATCAAAGAAACCTCAAAAAGAACTTATTGTAAGTATTTCAACTTTCAACTTTAAAAATTAAAGTTCTTGCCATTTTTCTAGACTTCAACATCTTCTCCATCAATAAAAGATGAAACATTTGGTACAATTCGATGTGATGCTGGTCGTGGAGAAGATGCTGGAAGTATTACATATTCTGTAACAACAGATGGAAGAAATTATGAGCTAACTACAAATGATGGACATCATCTCTATCTTGAATTTAGTAAAAAGCATGCTTATCTTGTTTGTGATTAATCTAGATTTTTATTTGTATATTTAATTTTGTATTAAAGGATTTTGTGATAAATTTATTTGAAGTATTTGATCGAAGATTTTGCTGTAAAACAAAAAAACTTTGTTATTTCATTTAAAACGATTGGTTTTTTATATAACAATTTTTAAGTACTATCCAAAGTAGTAAACGGCGAGCAAAAATCCAACATATCGGATTTGGATTCATATGTTGCTGGATCCGATCATCGGATTAGATTTTGGATACAACATTCCGTCGGATATTTTTATCTTTTACGGTGCGATCCCAACGGATTGGAATGGCGGATTAATCTATCCAATCTATTACATAGATGTCCAAAACAACATCAAGGACAATGTCAACGAATGCATGCTGTTCAAACTGAATTACAGTATCGCTACTTATATAAATGTTTGCTAACATTTTCACAGAAATCAAAAACTATCCCAGATCAAGCAGCTTTTGATAATTTTGAAAAAGAATATCAAACTTTAATTGATGCAAAACTTGCTGAAGAAAAACCCGATGAAGCTTATACTCCGTTGATACCAATTAAATTTGGAAAATTTGCTCCAATTCCGATGTAATACTTTTTAATATAAATATTAATGATTTGAATAAATTTTTATCTTTGTGATTAAAAACGTGTCTATTAATGTTGTTGGAACAATGACGTTGTTTTTATTAAAATACCTAAAAAAAGTTCGCCACAAACCTCGCTAAAAAGTTGAATTTGCGAAAGAAATGGAAGAGAAAGAAAAAATGTAAAAAATTCACACTGTTATGTACGTGTAATTTGCATTGTAAAATGCATTCATCTCTCACTTCATTCCATTGACATTCTTTGTTGCTTTTTGAGTTTTAGCGTTCTATTTTTCTTCTATTTTTCTGGTTTATGTTGAATAATAATATTTTTGGAGTACTTTGAAAGAATTTGATAAAATAAATATTTATGGGGCGTGATGGAAAAGTAAGTTTTTTTCTTAGTTTTTTGATGTGCAAGGATTTCAGCAAAAAGGTTTCTGGAGGTAGCAGAGTTCAAACAACATTTGTTTATTTCGAAGAAGGCACGTGCCTGCTGGTGCCCGACCTTGGGGGCTCCTTATTGCTGCAGCAGCAGCTAGGGTTGATTGAGGTTTTGCGCCCGGGCGCAAGGGTTTTCTGTAGTGTAAACGCGCCCGTTTTCGCCCGGGCGCGCCCATTTTGCGCCTGGCCACGCCCCGTTTGCGCCCCCAGCCTTAGCAGCAGCAACACCGTTGTGTTATTTTTTGTCGTTTTTAACGTCTAAAAAATGCAAAAAGCGACGTTTAAATTTTTTAAAATAATTTATGACAGATTTTCAGCAATGATTAATTTCAATCAAAATTTGAACAAATAAGTTTTTATGCACTCAGCAGATTCGAACCTTTTCAACTTGGACTAATAACCATCCGTCTTTTGCCACTGAGACATGGAAGCAACCCTTGTCGCCTTTCTGTAATTTTCTCTCTTCCTTTTCGCGCGAGATACAGCTAAAACGGAGAAACAAAAAAAGAAAAAGTTAAAGCTTCTCTAAAAAGAGTGGAGAGAGCAATGAAAAAGTATAAGGACAAAAAACATCGTTGAATTTGCTTCGATGGACCAAATAACTTCGATTGATTAAGACGTGGCCATTCTTGTTGATTTAATTTCAATTTTTAGAAAAAAGGTGGTGGACGTGCAGCTTCAGTTAGCGATGTAAGAAAAAAGAAAAGTTCTGTACCACCAAAGCAGCGACGTGGTGATGAAGATACAAAAGGTTGTGAAAGGGATAATTTTGGTGCAAAAACAATTAAATCTCGACAAATGCAATCATCAAAAGAACTCCATGAAGGTATGTAAACTTTTTTTTTTAAACAACGTTTTTTCTGCTGTTCAATCTGTTAACTTGCCATTAACTTGTTACACGTGCTAATGCTACTGCTTTTTTAGGTACTGAAACATGTTATCAAAACGTTAAAGCAAATGCAAATCTTGATCGAGATCGTCCAATCTCAAAAATGCAGCTACAACGATTTGAAGAATTTACTCGTGATGCTGTTAGAAAAGGTGTGAAAGGAGTATTGAATGAATATGCAACTTGTTTAAAGCCATATGTTCCACCTGATGCTACAAGAGTTGCATTTGATGCAAATCCAAAAAGGAATCGATATGCTGGTAAGTGTAATTCTTTGTTTTACAAATATATATCAAATCAGTATTGTTGATTTTTAGATGTTGTATGTAATGATGGAAGTCGTGTAGTATTAAAGAATCATACAACAGATTATATTCATGCAAACTTTGTTCGTGGTGATCCTTTAATTAATTCTTTTATATGTACACAAGGACCTATGGTTGATACCGTTAAAGATTTTTGGTAAGTTTCTTAAGAGCAATATGGATTATAGCTACTGAATTTTTAGGAAAATGGTTGCACAAGAAAATGTTGGAAATATAATTATGTTATGTGATACCGTAGAACAAGGAAAAGAAAAGTAAGCATTTGAGTTTTCTTTCCACGTTTAATAACTTGTGTTTAATTTTTGATGTCAACAATATTGGCCACGTGAACAAGGATGTACTGTAGAATGGCCAGGAATTTCTGTTAAAAATGTTAAAATTGATAACTCAGATTCAACAACTTTGGTATCAACATTGGAATTGGTATTTGAAAAGAAAGAAAAAATAATTTTAAAACATCATCATTGGAGAACATGGTACGTTATTGCATTGGCATACTGTATTCGTATTTACCTTTGTTCATTTTAGGCCTGATAAATCTGTTCCACAATCAGTACTTGCACCATTTCGTGTATTAAAAATTGTTCGACATTCTACTCGTCCTACAATTGTTCACTGTTCAGCAGGAATTGGAAGAACGGGATCTGTTGTTGCTTTAGAAGTATGCTATCAACAGCTATTAAGTGAAAATAAATTATCTGTGCTTGAAAGTGTTAAAGCTTTAAGAAGTAAGTTGTCTTTTCTTACAATATACTGTAATCTTGTTAGTGGAATATACTGTAATCTCGTTATTTTCAGGTCAACGAATGCATGCTGTTCAAACAGAATTACAGTATCTCTACTTATATAAATGCTTACTTACATTTTCTCAAAAATCTAAAACAATACCACCAGATACTCTTGCTCTATATGATAATTTTGAAAAAGAATATCAAGCTTTAATTGATGCAAAAATGAAAGAAGATATGTGTGAAGCATATGCGCCTTTAACTCCACTGAAATTAGGAAAATTTGCTCCAATTCCAATGTGATAATAATATATTTGTTTTTGAAAAGAAAATTGATTTTTGTAAATAAATTGTTTGATACATTTATGTATGAATTTTTTAAAAGGAAAAGGGCAATCCATAACTGTTTGTTGTGGAATCCTGAACAGTGATTTTGGCTTATGAATGTTGTTGTGTACTGTAACAATTTATTTAGTTGAAGTTGACAGCTTATAACATTTTTATTATTGTTTATCAATTTTTTGTTTCTCTTCAATTGTCAGCTGAATATCTCTACAGTATGCTTTCCAATCAATAATTTTATTTTTTCGAATTGGTAAATGTGAAATCATTTCTGCCATTTCTGTTTCATTTAAAGGTTCACCTCTTGTCGACATCAATTTTGTAAGGCTTTCTTTTGTTAAACCTTCCGGGCATTGCTCTAAGATTGTATGAAATGCTGTTTCTAAATCAGCAAATGTTGGTGGATTTGTAGCTTTGTCAGATGCTTGTAGTTGTGAAAGTAGCCGAGGAACAAGAGCATCACATGAGATTGTAGAGTTTTCAGTTTTGACTAACTAAAAATGTGAATGTTGGATTAAATTGATTGCAGTGTGATTCAAGCGACAAAATTTTTTAAGTCAAAAAAGTATGTAATTTATTAACTAGTCTTCCCTTTAAATCCTAATCGTCTTGATTTACAGTTAAAAATAATTTTCTCATATTTTCTTTAGAAAAAATATGAATCATTCTTAAGTTAGAGAACTAGCTAGCATTTTCAGTTTCAGTAAATAATGCTTTTTTTCTCGCTGGCAGTTCCTTTTAATAACTACATATACTTATGCTTAAATCTAATAATATAACCAGTTTTCTTTCTCCTATTTTTTCTTTAAAAATCAAATAATATAAGATTACTTGGCACAGTTTAAAATCCCAATTATAAAAAAGCTACAGTATACCTGTGATTCAATATCAGCTAATTGTTCTTGCGTAATATTAATTAATAAACATCGATACACATTTCCAATATCACTGATATCAATTGTATTATCACCATTTTGATCAAACACTTTTAATATTTCATATACTTTTGTTTTTAAGTCTTCTAAAATTGATTGTAGTTTTATTAAAAAAAATTAAAATCCTAATAAATATGCTCCCGCGGTTAATCCTAATTAATGAGCTTACACAATAATTTGAATTCAAATCCTTGAAATTTTTTGTGCAGTTAATTAAAAACATAAAAAGCTACATTATACTTCCCATCAACATACCATCTTTGTCTTCCAAAATTGAATCATCATCATCAGAGCTATCGAATTCTTCATTTTGTTTATTATCTTTATGTTTTAAAGACATTGCAAATAAAAAAAATAAAAATGTCCACCAAATGCAGTTAAAAAATATTTTCTAAAAGCAAAACAACTTTTCAGTTTTCTCGCTTGATTTGCTTTCAACAGAAGTCCATCCTTTTCAAACATCTTTTATGCTCCAACGAACCCATGAAGTCAGAGAAATACACAGTTTATTTCAAAAAATAATATTACATAAAATAGACAAGATAAACATAAAATATTAAATAATAATAAAATAGATATATTTCAGCTTTTAAGTTTGTAAGCTCGTCTTTATTTCATCTTTTTCTTGGCGGGCTTCAAAAGCAGCATTGATAATTAACCCAAACGAGGCAAAATATGACTAAAAAGATAAGATATTGTTATTCAGTTCCAACAAGTTTCATAAAACTTACTATCCAATCAAAGCAAATAATGGATTTGGATATGAAACATGTGGAGCTTCAGTCATACATGAGCCAATATCCAAATGTGTATATTTAATTGGTTTTGTTGAATCAATACCATGTTCATCAATACGAGAACCACGAATAAGGAATGCAGCTGGAGACATATGACCGCGAAGAGTTTGTACAGATGGAAGAGTATTCCCTTGACGAATATCAGCATGTTCAGATTGAGCATTATTAAATTCAATATCTTCTGAATGTAAACGAGAAATTTCCATTGGTTGCCCGAAGATATCACTTGTACGTTGAAGAGTTTCAGCATGCTGGGAAGCACGTGCAGGACCATTATCCATTATAGCAGCATGATAACCATATGTTAATACTTCGTGCCCAGTTAACGTTGCAATTGTATAAAGATGAGGATTCTTTTCATTGACGGCCTAAAATGGAAGAGATGAAGTTAGATAATTGTATTCAAAGTGAAAGCTACAATATGCTTCAAAGTCGAGCAAACTGCAACAGTTAAAGCCTTTGCGACAAAAAAGACTTCGAAAAATCCCATTACCAGTTCGCGTATCACATTTAATAAACTCCTTACCTCTTCTCTCATTCTTGTTAATGGATCAAGCATAGCGAGTCGACCTTCTGCATCAGTATTTGTAATAGCAATACGCTTCTTTGAACGTGACTAAAAACAATTGTCAGCAATATTCTGTTAAACTTCTTAAAACAAAAACATACAACAATAATTTCATCACATGTATATGCATTTGAACCAATACTATTCCGAACCATACACATAGCAGCTTTAACCTTAAGCCCCTTAGGTTTTAAAGTATTTAAAGCTTCAAAGAATCCTGCAACAACTGCAGCACCATATTTATCGCGAGACATTCCATACCTAAAAGATACTCATTAATTACATGCAACAATTTCAAAAGTAACTCCTTACATATGTCCACCAGTTTTAACATCAACTCCACCAGTATCAAGTGTAACACCTTTTCCAACAAGCATTAAAGTTTCAAATTCTTTTTGACCATTTTTAGGTTCTTCTTCATTCAAATATTCTAACCAGATAATTCTTGCTTGATGTTCTGGTACATCATTTGCTGAACGGCTTACAGCAGCAAGCATAGGATATTCTTTTTTAATCTTTTCTTGATCAGAATCTATTGTAACTTTTATTGAACTTCCTTTAAATAATTCTTGAATATATTGTGCAACCATCGGTGGTGCCATTCGTTGTGGATCACCATCTCCAATATCTCTTGAAACAATGAAAGAACGTTCAATGCCTTGAATAACTTCCAAAAATTTTTGTGATTTATCAGCAATTGGATAAATTCCAAGTCCTTCAAGTTTAAGACTTTGATTATCTTCTGATCGAATATGATATGGTGTGTATGCAGAATGAAGGCCACCAACTGCGGAGACTAATTCAGCTTGTGGAAAACGTTCATATGGAATTGTAACAAGCAGAGGAAATTTTACACCTGCTGATACAGCAGTTTTAACACCAGCTTGTGCCGCTTTTTGATATCGACGAACATCATCAAAATCCGTGGATACGGTACCAGTAGAAGAATAAAAAAGTCGATGAGAATTTATAACATCTGTTGGAATAAGGGATACGGTACCTTTATCAACTGATGCATTGATCTGAAGAATAACAATTAGAACCGCTTACGAAGCAATATAAACCTTTGAATAATTTTCCAATACTGGATAAAGAGATTTCAAACCAGGATGTTTTTCAAGTGCTTTCCAAGAATGTGATACAACAATTACAGCATCGTAAACAGAATCAGCAATATTCTCAGTCAACACAAATTTTGTTGCTCTAAAAGCAAAAGCTATTAAAACTCAAACTACAGTACTACAATGTTTTGATAAAAATCAATAAAAAAACTCACGCTTTCAAAGCCATATTGTTTCCGGTACCCAAACTTTTCTTCAGCAATCAACTTTCAATGATCGAATTACCACAAAGAAAATTTATTGAAACTGCTAAAGAATGCTTGCTTTTCACCTATAAATTTAAAATCAAGCTTATCAGCACGAGACAAGATTCTATAAAAAATGATAAATGAACAGTCATGAAAAGCGCCAAAAAAGTAAAACGAGAGAGAGGATTGAGCTATTGACCAAAAGGATTAAAAATAGAAATAAAATTTTGTTCAACAAATTTTTTGCAGTAAAAAAATATATGATACGTTTCCGTAACAAAAAATCAAAAAGAAGCATTGATTCAATGACGATCATAGGAGTAGAACAAGGCCCTTCTTCTCTTCAAGGGGACAAAAAAATAATCCATTGAAAGGTCAACGAATAAAAGAGAGCAATGATGGAAGGGTGAAACACAATTTCAAATGGGACAAGCAAAAGGCAATTAAGAAATCGAATCGTGGGAAATTAAGCAATGTATTACAACAAGCGCGAAAGTGATTCAAAAAAATTACTCAAGGTTGATTTAAATATCCAAGGCAAATGAAGAACTAGACAAAGTATAAAATACAATCATCACAATTACTTTGCAGCAAAAAATTCCTTCAAGATCTAATCCTACCACACCTACAAACAACGTCAATGAAAGACGATATAAGGACAAATTACTTAACACATTTGATGACGATCGAATATATTATTACATTGTTGTAACATAAAAAGCTTATAGCCATAAATGGGGACAAAAGTCAAAAAAAAAGCACCAAGTAGCAGCAATCATCAATCAATCATTGCAGCTGGCTACTGCTGAATCACAATAAAACGTGCTTGTGTTGCTGCACATAAACTATAGATATTTTTGATATCAAAACTTTAAAGGAAAATGGAGACAATGCAAAAGGGCAATAACCGCAGATGACGAAAATTTAACTGATTCGTGGCAGCCATAAATTTTGATAAATTTAGACAGAAGAACAATTTCATTTGATAAAGTCCAGAAAAAACTACTGCTTCTTCATTTCATTCCAGCAAATACAACATATAAGCGTAATAAAAAAATGAATCAAAATAGCCAAAGACAAAAAAGTCAAAAAGAGCTGTCAAAAAGCATTAAACATAGATGCTGTTGAAAAAAAGGGGAAACACAAAAAGTCAAGAGAGAGAGAGATGGGTTAACACGAGAGAGAAAGTCAAAAGTCAAAGAAGTTTTTGTTTACAAATGCAGGGATAAGAGACTGCTAAAAACAAATGAAAAAAGCTTTTCGAAAAAAAGAACCAAATGATTAAATCATGTCTTCTTCTTACTCATAATGGAAAACAATAAAATGGACATGACTTGTTCAGCTTCACAACGGAAGTATCTATAGAAGTGAGGAAAGGCAAAAGGACAAAAATGGTTTTAACTGATTTTTGATATGATTAAACTTAAATAAAAAAACACAAAACAGCTGAAAATTGAACAAGTTTTTGTTCACAAATGTAACATAAGAAAGAGTTTGCTAAAAATCTATTTAAACCTTTAATTGTAATGCATTAATGATTAATTTTTATTGTATTTATTTTCTTGATTGCATTAACTTGCTTTAGGCATGTATAATTTATGCAGTATAAATAAATAAAATAAAAAAATCGGTTTTGCTTCTTCAACGTGAGAAAAAAAGTTAAATAAGATGTTGCTTTAAATGTAGCAAAAGATAATAATGAAAACAAGTTTCTCAGCAAACGAAATGATTCGAACACATTTAACAAAAAGGTAGTTATAAAAATGGACATGACTTTTTTTAGCCTTTTCAGAGGAGGAGTAAGAATTTATGAGGAAAAATGACAAAGGTATCTAGCAAAAACTTACCCTATTTTGTGTGATATGATTAAAATAACACAAAGACATGAGAAAACCATAAAATGCATGCCAAACAAGATACTTAAACAATTGAAAAAAGCTTCTCGTAAAAAAGCATTTTAAATGATATAATCATGTCTAAACATAACGGAAGACAATAAAATGGACATGACTTGTTCTGTTTCTTTAACTGCTATTAAGACGGAGGAGTAGGAATCTATAAAAATGAAGAAAAAGGTATCTACTACAACATTTAACCTATTTCAATAAAGATGACGCAAATACTAAAAATATTATCAGAAAACACTTCGAAAAACACATAAAAATTGGCAACAAAAAAAATTCTTTGAATGTTTGAAGTTGCTTTTCATCAAAACACCTTTCGCCAAGAATTGATACAAAGAAAAAAATTTAAAGCTTTTTCCCGCAAAAATTTTTAACGTTATTTTTCGAAACTTCAGAAGCTGCTCTTTCTCTCCTTCAATTTTCAACAATTCTTTTCCTTCAATTCCAAAATTAATGTTACGATCTTACCGTGAAGGGTGTGTACCACCAGGGACATATCAAAAATCCGGCCATCGTGTACATGATTCATTTTTTCATCAATATACTGGAAAAGTTTTTGCTAATGAGGTAAGTTGTTTTTCTTTAAAGTTTTAACAGTTTTTTAACAGTAATACTTTTTAGGATGATTGGATATGTGCACAATTTTGTCCAGATGCAGCATATGAAAATCGGATTGCATATGGAGGTGATACAGGAAATGTTGGATTTGGAGATGCAAGAAAGCATGAACCACCAAGGGGTAAAGACTTGTTATATATCTTTTTGGGATTGATTTAGAGGCTTGTTTATATGTATATAATATTTATTATATCTTTTCAGTATGGAAACAAATATCAAGCTTAAACATGATTAATCGAATAAAATTTATTCCAACATTTCCTTCAAAACTTATTGCTGCTGCTGGTGATGGAAATTTATATCTGCTAGAACCAGAATGTGGAAAAGTGCTTGAGCTGGATTATGATCGTTTTACAGATATGGGAGTTGTAAAAGGTATTTCATTTCATCGTGATGAACCTTGTAAGTTCTTTCTATTTCCAGCACTCAAAAACTGCTCTATATTTTTTAGATGTCTTTGTTATTGGAAATAAAGGCGGGCATATTATTCTCTATGATCTTCGAATACAAAAAAATGTAAATGGTGATGCACATATTTATCCAAAGCGAGTGCTTCGTGATCCACGTTTCCTTAATAGTGGTATCGAATCAGTGATACATATTTCACAGCATTTGTTAGCTTCTGCAAGTACAGGTGGAATTAGATTTTGGGATTTGCGATATCAAAAAGCAAAAGATCCAGTATTTATCAAATCTCTGCCTGCCAATTCAAGAGTATATGATATGTGTATTGATCGACATGGTAATAAATTATATGCTTTAACATCTGGAAATAAGATATTGGAATATGATACTGGGATAGGAGAAAATCCGAGTAAGTTTGTTCTTTTTTTTGCGGCTACCGTATACCACTGGTTCGGTTTCTTCTCCTTCTTTCCCTTTAGTTGATTATCAATTAATGTGTGCCTTTTTTACAGTAATCGCTTACAAATATCCTCATCAACGTGCAAAAGTCAATCTCTGCTATTCTCCTATTAGTGATCATCTTTTAGTTGGAAATGCATCTGGTTCTTCTTATATTTATGACTTACAAGTTTGTTTCTTCTTTCTGTCCTTCTCTTTTAACACTTCTTTTTTTCAGAAAGAAATCTACTATGGCGATCTCCTGCACAATAATCAAAATCCCGTCATTAAAGATTACACACATCCTCGCTTCAAACTTCCATCTACAGTTACACAAGATGTTTATTCATTTGTTGATTGGTCATGCAATGGAAGATATATGCTTAATGTTACACAAGAGAACACAACAATATGGGATAATAAATGGCCAGAAGATACTTTATTCACTCCAATCAAATACGATTCAAGCGATTCTACAATAGAAACAAATATTAATGGAATGCCAGTAACATTGGAAAGGCTGCTGTATTATGAAGAATATGCTAATAAGATTAAAGATCAAAAATGGAATTATACAATTGCAAGAAGGATTGGGCTGAAAGAAAGTGAAATGAATATTCCAGCAAATGTTTTAAAAGAAGAAGAAGAGCAAGAAAGGTATGTTTAAGAGGGAGCGAGCTTACTTTTTTGTTAACAAATTTGGGAACTAAATATTAAACAAATTCTTTTTAGGTTGAAACGCCGAAATAGTAGCAGTCAACAAAAATTTTTGGATAATTATTTTTCACCTCCTGTTTTTAATTTCGAAAATTGTCCAGTAAGTTTTTATATACTTTATTTTGATAAATAATATACATAATCTATTTTTTCAGCCATTACTTTCGCCATCTGAATTACCACCAATACCTGAAAGAACTTCTCGCCATCCTTAACAATAGTATACTGTATTAGTGCTTTAGATTTTTATAACTTGATTTATTTTTAAGCATTGTTTTTAATTGTTATTCTTTGTTAATTTTTTATAAAAGATTTTGTACACAACATTTTCGTGGAAGTTTAATGTTAACTGTTTGGATACAGTATCCATATTTGAATTTTTTTGATTTAATTGTAATTTATTTTTTTCAGCTTCTGAATCTTTCTTTTAGGTTTTAATATCGTGACATGCACAGAAGCAGTAAGTTTTTTTACATCATTTACTGTATCATGTACCATATATACATATACTTCTGTTTCATGTGCAGTGAAAAATATGGACAAACTATTTTTTGAAGAAAAGTTCTATAGGATTCTCTTCATTCCCATAGATTGCCTGTATTGTCAACTAAATCTATATAGGAACCTTTTTATATTTCTTCATTTTCAATTTCTGAAACTCAAGAATTAGAACGCAGTTTTGAAAAACGCTTATATTTTACTCTTCCATAAGCTTTTAATAATTTTCTGAAAGCTATAAAAACAATCTTTTTTTCAGTTTGTTAGCCAAACTGCTCTCTCACTCATATTCAAAAACATTCATTTCCGGAGATTCGTCGGTCTTTTATAAAATAGCGATGGATCACGCTTCTTTTCTTTTTTTTTTATCACATTTGTCTTGTTAATAACGAGCTAACCAAGCACCCGGCGGATGCTATTATATTTTAAATAAAACATTTATATTTTAAAGCCATTAGACACTTTGCACACAAAGATTCATACTCTTAATTGTCGCTTCAAAAAAGTAGGTTAACGGTAGATCACATACTTTTGAAATTTCGACAATTTGGGATGCCAAAACGTCAAAAGTTAAAAATACTCCTGCACATTTAAAGCAAGACATAACAGAGAAACTATCGACAAAACTTGAAGAAAATCTACTGTAGCATCTTTACAGAAAATATGATTTGTCCATACTTTTCTATACCATTCTTTCTCGTTACTTACTAAGTTGGATTTATATCTATCTATTTTTTCAGATAATCCATTTAAGCGCCGACAAGTTAATAATGTAATCAATGATAATGATCCATTTGGTTTTAATGATGAAGATGATGACGGTAATTTTGAATGTAATTTTAACCATGATGAATACATTACACTACTTTTAGGAAGAAGAAAGAAAAAAGTATGTTTTATATATATATTTTTTTGATTTATCATCAAGATTTGCCCTCTTTAGTCCTCCGCTGCAGCCTCTACAACAATGGCATCTACAACAACAGAAGATGATGATGGAGATATTGAAATTTTAGAAGATAGTTCACCAGAAATGTTTTCATTTGGAACAACAAAGAATCGTCAACTTCCATCTTCTTCATCAAAAAAGGTTAAATGTGATTCATCTGAAAGTGATGCAAAAAAGCCAAAGCTGCAATCACTCAATTCTGCAACAACTACATCAACAGGTCGACCACTGTTACCTTCAACAACATCAAATCGAAGCAATTCACTTTTATCTAAACCAAAAGCAAGCAATGATAAAGAAAATAGTCAAAAATCAAATTTTACTTCTACTGCTACTAGTACTACTTCAACAGCATTAAACCCACCTGGTACTGCTCCAAAGAAGCTTACAACTCAGCTAGCAAGTATCTTTAATCCATCAAATAAAACACCAGAATCTGCAAAACCTGAAAAGAATTATAATAAAGCTGAGCTAGCATCAAAATATGCAGCTAAAAAACAAGCCGAACGAGATGCAAGATATGGCGCAACACCTTCAGCAAAATATGTTGATGCTGGTGAAACAACATATGAAGGTTTTCGAATGGCAAATGGTTCAAAAGAAATTATTAAAGAAATGAAATCTATTACTCCGCATGCAACAAAAGTAAGTTTATGAAGGACGAAGGGAATTCAGTAACATAATGAGCTCTATAAACCCCAGATTTTAAATTTTACTCTGCAAAAAACTGACTTCGATATCGATTTCAAAAACTAAGACTTATTGATTGAATCAAAATTGTTTCTTTTTTGACTGAATGTGACTTTGACATTCTACATTTTGATTTTGTAGAGCGCGCATGTATATTTTATGTTGGGCTACAGTATGCTCTTATTAGAATACCCATATTTATTACTTTATTTTTTTAGAATTCTGAAAATGCTCAATCATCAAGTGAACCTCAAAAGGCACAACCTTCAAAGTCAAATTCTGATTCAAAATCTTTAAAAAATCATGAATCTCTTAAACATTTTGAACCACATATTATAGAACATATTGAAAGTGAAATTCTTACTACAAATGTTAATGTTACATGGGATGCTGTAGCCGGACTTGTACAAGCAAAGAAAACTCTTCGGGAAATTGTTGTATTTCCATTCTTACGTCCTGATTTATTTAAAGGTCTTCGTGCTCCATCAAAAGGTGTTCTTCTTTTTGGTCCACCAGGAACTGGAAAAACATTAATTGCAAGATGTGTTGCAAATCAAGCTCGAGCAACATTCTTTAATGTCTCAGTTTCTACCGTTATGTCTAAATGGTGAGTGTTTTTTAAAACTAAATGTGGAGATAATCGATGATAAAAATGTTTTTTAGGGTTGGTGAAGGTGAAAAAGTTGTTCGAGCATTATTTGAAGTTGCAAGATTAAAACTACCAAGTATTATTTTTATAGATGAAGTAAGTTTGTGATTGTTTTTTGGGTTACTGTAATTTGTTAAAGTTAAATTTTGTAAATATAATTACTGTATCCTTACAATTTCAGATTGATGCATTATTATCAGCTCGAAAAGATGGAGATCATGAATCTTCTCGACGTGTTAAAACTGAATTTTTAATTCAAATGGATGGGATTGCTACTAATTCTGATGAAAGATTATTAGTTTTGGGTGCAACAAATAAGTAAGTGATCTCTGCTTTACAAACATATTTTGTCTTTCAAGGGACCATATTTATTCAAACACATTTTTAGGCCAGAAGATATTGATGAAGCAGCACGTCGACGATTTCCAAAACGTCTATATATTGCGCTACCAGATTTTGATGCTCGTAAAGGAATGATTCAACGACATATGGCATCAAATTATAATGTTTTGAATGAAGCTGATTATACGGAACTTGCAAATCGAACCAAGGGTTTCTCTGGTGCAGATATGTTTCATTTGGCTAAAGAAGCTGCGTATGGTCCATTGCGAGATGTTATCAATGATATCGAAAGAATTCCAGAAGAAAAACTTCGTCCAATCAGATTTGATGATTTTACAAATGTTTTACCAACTGTCAAGCCTACTGTACTCAAAGATGAATTGGATTCATATCTTGAATGGGATAAGAAATTTGGTTGCCATTCTTCATAAAATATTTTTATGTTAATGAGATGCTGTAATATTTTCTTGTTGTTTAATTATTACTGATTGAAATTGTGTTGTCTTTGATATTTTTTAAAATAAATGTTTTATTGGAAATTTCTTTGGAGCAATAAAATAATTAAAATGTTATAAGAATACATAAAATCCCTGCCGACAGCTTTTGAACGGTTCATCGGCTGACATCGTATCAGCAAAAGCTGGGCAAAAACGAAAGGAAAAAAAGAAACTACAATTTTTGTAGTTTCTCTTCTTTTTTAATTTTGATTTTTTTCTCCCAGCTTTTGCCGATGTCCCATTCGAAAGCCGTCGACAAGGAGTGTATAAAAAATAAATTTTATGTTAAAAATTTTATAATAATAAAGTAATAAAGAAACCGTATCCCTGGGAATATAAGGCAAAGTTTTTGGTGAGCTGCATTTTGTTATTAATAATAAAAATTTAAAAATAAAATAATTGAATGATTCATTGATGCTTGAAGTTAGTGGATGCTGATCAGTTTATATATATCACATAATTCCAAGTTCTCGTAATTGTTGTCTTTCTGCTTCAAGCTTTCGTCGATTTGTTTCAAGAGTATTGTATTGTTCTATTGATAGACTGAAACGATAAAGTATATGTCGCTACCAGTTTTCATTTTGAGAGCAATGGCTTTTGTACTTGTATATTTTCAATTATTTGGACATATAATTGTTTTTCATTAAATTCGTTGTCTTTTAAAATGTTTCAGTTTATTTATAAAAATTTTTCATGAATCTATATTCCTACGTTTTTAATAACAGTATTTATTAAGGGGTATAGCGTTTTCTTTGCTCAGATGGTTGAAGCACTTCCAGTTAAATATTAATAAAATAAATATTATCGCTTTACTTTTTCAGTTTGAAAAATATTTGCAAGTTTAAATTTTTCTAGCAATGAAAAAGCATTAAATCTGACAAGGACATCAACAGCGACTGTATGATTTACAGTTTTGAGTTTTCTTTTTCAAGCTTGCTTTAGTCTGTTGCTGACATCGCAGTTTAAAAAATGTTTTGTAGTATTAAAAAAGCCTAATTAAAGTGACTGTTATGAATATTACAGATATAAAATTTAAAATAAATTCAAAGCTTAATAATAAAAACATTTAAAGAACAAAAGCTTTGATTTTATGCAGTTTTCTTAATGATATTAAACTTGTTTTTAAGTTTATTAAATGGTATTCAAAACAACTTAAAAAACTCGCTAGCAATTGTATCAGTTTTTAATTATTTCTAATAAAAACTAGTTTTTATTTAATTGCTTTTTAATATTTTGTAGTTTTCATGCAAATGTTTTAAAAGTAAAAACAATAAGTCTCAGTTTTTACTCGGTGAGACAATAAGTCGCAGTTTTTTACTCATTTTCTCGAAAATCAAATTATTCAGGTTTGAAAAAGCGATCCACAAAGTTTGAAGCTGCCATTTTCCCATGGCACATGAAAAACCGTTTTTGACTTTAAATTTAAAGCGTGACATAAATATCTAGAAGAATTTGAAGATTAGTTTTAAATTAGCTAGCGATGCATGGCAGTTTTATAAAACTTTAAAAAAGGTATCATTTCAATAAAAATTCCGCTTTCACACGTCTTTAACGTAGTTAATCAATACAGTTTTTAAATCTCTATTTCCTTGATACGTTATGGTTTAATACCCCGTATAGAAATGCAGCAGCTTGAATTGGTCAGTTTTTAATTTTTTAGCTTTTAGTTTTGACAGAATTAATAAAAATGTTTTAATTTATGATATTTATACTGAATATCAGTTTTTTACAAAATTTTACAAAAATTTTGAAAGGATGCTTCTGACAGTTTTTACTTTAATTCTGATGATCCTATTATTCAGTTTTTAGAATCGTATAGAAATAAACTTACGAAGATTTTTTATCATCAAATGTGCCAGTATAGACTTCTCTCAATCCATTTCTGACTTTAAGATACATTTGTCCAGGATCTGCTTTATCCTAAAAGAAGAATATTTAAATTTATTAATTACCATAATTTCATTGCAGTTAATTTACCTCATCCTTTTTCCTCAAAGCTGTTGACGGAATATCAGGTAGTTTTCGATCCATAATTGTTTCATCATCTTTTAAATTACTAAATTTTTGTGCTCGAACTTCTATAAAATCTGGTGTTAGCGAAGCAGCAGGAGCTTTTGGAGATATTATTGAAAGCTGCTGTGATGAATCAATATCAATTTTTAGTTCATCTTTGATTTCTGGTGTTGAGGGTGAAGATTCTATTGCACTTTCTGGTGATGCTGGTGGTTCGGATGATGATTCGGAATCAGCTACAGATTGAGTTGGCATTAAAATTATTGGAGGAGGTGGTGGTGGCAGTGGTGGAGAAGATTCTCGAGGTGGTGTTGGTACTTTATGAACAGGAACTGGGATTCTGGAAATCCGCGGTGGCAAGGGAATTTCTGCAGATTCCAACTGGATTTGAGTTTCTGATCGAACTTGTATGGTTGCTTCTGATGAAATAATTTTTGTTGTTTTTGTCTAAAAAAAGGATTAAGGGATTACATTTTATAAATCATGACACACATGGTAGCAGTTTGGCATATTAAAAGTTTTTTTAGAGCGGCTGAATTTGTTTTATCAAATAAGGATACGTCGAAAAAAAGGCAAAGAAGATATCAGTTTTAATATAAAAAAAATTAACTTATGTTTTCTTGTTTATGAACCCACAGTTGTAATTTAGAAATGGAATAATAATGCTGCAGCTTTTTTCTGTTATAGAAAATTTTACTACGACTAGGTTAAAATAATTTTTTAAGGAAGTCAGTTTTTTCTCATCACAAGAAATAAATATTAACAGAATAACAAAAGTGTTTTCAGTTATATTCGGAGTGATTCTTACTGCAGTTAAATCGTTGATTTAAAAATTTTTTTAAAAATTGTTTGTTATTAACTATTTTAAGCAATAATTAACGTAGTTAAAATTAATGTTACACCATACGAGCAACAAAAGCGAGCATTTCACTTTAAAATTGTTTTTTTAAAAATTTATCGCAATATTTTTAAGGTTGTCCAAATTTATTAAGCAACACTTTTTAGCTACTTTTCACAACACATATTTTGAACATTTCAATCCAGTTTTAAAGTTATTATCTTTGGTTTACAAATTTCATTAATTTATATTTTTACACTGGACCATGATGTGATGGTCAAAATCACTATAGGAGGACATTTTTTGGATAACTATTTCGCGAAGCGATGGATGGGTGGGAGGGCCTTCAACCAAAGGGAAAATTATGGGGTTTTACAGTGGAAATCCTACAATAAAGGTAATAAAGGTAGAAATAAAAGCAGTTAAAATATTGTAGTTTTTAACCTAGTTATGGTTAAGCATTTATAATTGTAGAATAAAATTATTTATGAAGCAGACAGTTACAATTTAGAAATTAAATTCTTCAATGCAGTTTTTAGTTATCTAAGAGTAGGGAGCGCAGCGTTAAAAATTTTTAAGAAAAAATAAAAAAGAAATGGCAACACTGCGGGAGTGGAAAAGAAGCAAAGAGAGTGTTCTTTTTTAAAAAAATACACTGTGCGGGAGTGACAGAGAAGCAGATACAATGTCTCTCGCCGCCATAAAATTTTAAATCGCTTGTCGCAAATCTAATGGCATTTTTTAGCAATTAATTATAAAAAAAATCCAATAGTGCCATTAAATCACAGAGATCCGGGGCTATCTGAATATATAAAAATTTATAGTAAAATCGAAAATTTTTTTTGACGCTGCGCCCCCTATCTAAGAGGTTACGATTACGCTAAAATCGTTTCTATTTTCGACAACTTCCCTTTGATACAGTTTTGCAACATCAGTTAAAATTTTTCTACACTAAGTTTGGGCAGCTAGCTGAGTTTAAAAAGATAATGCCTTTTAGTTGATGACTAATTGATACACAGTTATGTTAGAAAAAATAGAATGCTTGTTTTAAGTAAATACCATCGTGATATGCAGTTTAGAAATAATTAGGTAACAAAAAAATAGAACAAATGGGCCAAATTACTGTTAAAATTAATGGCAGTTAAAATTACCAAGAAAATTTTTGAACACTACAAAAAATCAGTTAACAATAACAAAAATAATGAGCAAAAGCTTGTTATTAAAAAAACACAGTTGATCAAAAATAAAAGCTTTTTCGTGTTTGCAAAAGCGGTTAGATCAAAGACATCTCGTCTTCTTGGTACAGTTAACAAAAAAATAAATAAACATACCTTTTCAACAATCTCTGAAACAGAAGAGGTTGAGTCAGTTGAAATTTCTTCCACACTTCCTGAAGATGCACCACTTGAAGATGGAACAGAAATAGTTTTCAGCGCTCTGCTTTCAACATGTAAAGAATTTTTAATCTTTTTATCAAATTCTTCAGCTCTGATCAATCCATGCCCTGGAGGGAAAACTCTTTTTTGAGAAGGTTCTTCTTCTTCTGATTCAGAGGTGACTGTAAGCTTAGATCGAATTCTACCGCCAAGATGCCGAACAACTTTAATAATTCTTTCTTCTTCAAAGCAATGCTTACAAGTTGGAAGAGGAATATTTTCTTGTGGACGTTTTGGAAGTGCTGGACCTTGAAGGTGTTCCAAGCTACCAAAATTCCGATGCGGACATGCTTCAAGTTTTTTTCGAATTGTATTCATTGAAAATGATTTGAGGAGGCTAAGTGGTAGTCGCATATCAGCTTTAACAGCACCACCTTCAGTTTGTGTTTCTTCATCAAGTTTAACAATTCTCTCCAAATCAAGTCTTATCGTGTGTTCAGTTACAAGCGATAAAATTGCCAGTGCTTCATCATAGCTCATTTCATCAAATCCAATAGTAAGTGTTTTAATTTTATCACCAGAAAAGATATTCCCCGATAGTTCTGCAGGTGTCCCTGGAATTACTCGATCAATAAATATTCCATCAAATTCATCTCCACCAATACTAAATCCAAATTTCGACAAAGCTTTGATCTGATTCTCTCGTTTTTTATTTTCATCTTCTCGCAGAGCATCCAAGGATTGTGATCGTTGTGATGAGCCAATTGAACCTTTTGGTGTTAGAGGACCTTTTCGACGTGGTAATGGGGTTGGTAGAGCTACTTCGGTTTCCTAAAAAAATTCATCAATATAGGATTAATGGCAGTTTTCATTAATTTTAACACAACAACTAGGCTTGGGCTTCCATTGTAGAGACTTTATTAAAGAAAAAAAATATTTGGAGGGCGCTAAAAGTGAGAATTTTGACCAATTACCATGTAAAAATGGTGGATAATAAAGGATTTAAAAAGCGTTTAGTTCATTAGAAAATGACTATGAACATGTTTTTGCCGCCAGTTTAAAAGTAAAAATTTTGGCATAAGTTTTTTTAAAGTATTAGAAAAAATCCTTAATAGGATGAACACCCCTCCAGTTTTAATTTGCTACTTTTAAATTTAAATTCTCTATTTTGTGAGATCCAAGAATGTTGTCTGTATGAATTAATAAGTTTAAAATGCTACAAAAAAGGATTTCTCCCTTTAAAATAACAAAATACAGTTTTGATGATGCTCCAATAATTCGAGTTTTGCCCGCGCAATTTAAATAGTTAAAAAAACAATGACACGAGATTTTCAGTTTTTAGGATAACATTATTACAACCCAGTTTATCCTTAAAAAGCACTTACTTTATCCTTCATTGAAACCCTTTGTCTAATATCCACAGCATCCGTTGAAATTCCTTTTTCAGAGAAATCTTGCATTGTTGAAATTGTTTCATCAGTTTCTTGAGTGCCATGTGCCTTTTCAAAGATTTGATTTTTAAGAGCTAAAATTTTAATTATTAAAAGCTTGAACAAGAAGCTCAGTTAAATTGTATGCATTAAATGTTGTAACGAAAAATGTCAGTTTTACCTTTTTTATGTTTATAAGTGCAATATGCCAGTATCACAAAGCATGCAGTACAAATTAAGACAGTTCCAAAAATACTTCCAAATATAACACCTGCTAATTCACCACCAGTAAAACATGTTGGCTCTGCTTTTACTGATGCAGCAATAAATGGCACCAATAGGAGACAGTTAAATGTCATTGTGGAAAGAAATTAATACTTTAAAGCAGTTTTTAAATCGAATAGACGATATCCAGGTCGTTGAGCATGAGCATCAAATGTTAAAAAAACTAACAAAGATGGTAATTATTAGTTTTTTTTACCCCAAAAATGTATCCTGAAAAAAGATTCAATTCAAGATGACAGTATAAAAAAAGTTAAATAACAGCAATTTGTTTTCCTGGAATAACAAAAGGGTATTAAAAAGATAACATAGATAAAAGGCAATTTTTAATTTTTCTTTACGTACAAAAAATATCCTCCAAAACCTAAAATATATGGATTCCAGTTTATAAAAAAAAGGTTTTTTAAAGAAAAGTTGAATAATAACATTCAAAGAAAGTCCTTTTCCCGGAATCAAAAAAAGAGCATTAAAAAAAGTCAAAAATAGATAAATGAAGGTCATTTTGGATTTTTCTTCGAAAAAAAAGTTTCTAAAAATCAGCAGGAAGTCGGTGGAATGGAACATAGACAGAAAAAAAACCGTTATTAGAAAAAAGAAGGAACAAAATCGCTTTAATTTTATAACATACGATTATTATCCACAGTTTTAAAAAAATATAGTTTAGCAAAATGACGCGCCATTCAACAGTTTATTAATGATGTCTAGAGAAATGAAATACAGAAGATGGATTTAGAAAAAAAATGGATTTGCAGTTATTGTTTAAAATATAATTTAAAAATAGCATTTGAAAGTGACTCTCGTTTGTACCCAGTTTGCTAAAGAGTGAAATACAAGGGCAGTTAAAATTTAAATTTAACCAGCGAAAACTTTTAGTTACAAGGAAAAAGGATCAAAAAGCTGACAACATATAACTTTTAAAAAATATCAATAAAAATAAAAAAACATTCAAAAAGACAAAGAGTTCCTGTGACCATTTCAATCAAAAATGCTGATTATTAGGAGCTATTTTTTATAAAAACTATTACTTTTTAAGCTTTTTTATTTTTTCCATCGAAGCTAAAAGTATAAAAAGAAAGTGTTACTTAGTTAAAAAACATATATTCACTTTTTTGATGCGCGTCCCTACATAAAAGTATCGTCCTAATATAGTAGCCAGTTTAAAAAACAAATTTTTATTAATAAAAAGAGGTCAAGCTCAATTTTCAGATAACTGTTGTTTCGGACGGCTGTGTGGACACAATCCCACCGATATCTCAGTTAACACTCAAAAAAATAAATTTAATTAACAAAACTGATGTCTGCTGTTTATAAAATAAGATAATAAAATCTATAATAAAATAATAAAATAAAGACATAAAAATAAGAAAATGTTTTTTTTACATTTATCAAAATGATTTCAACAGTTTTTATTTGCAAGAAGACCAAAAAATAACGTTTAAAAAAGTCATTCGTTTGAACCCAGTTTACTTCAATTTTCGCATACAGAGGACAGTTATAATCCGAGACAAATAAGCGTTTATAGCAATTAAACAACTAAAAACTACATCTCATCTTTCAGTTTTAGAACTTACTTTTTCTTTAAAATGCTCAGAGAAAACTACGAAAGAATCTTACAGTAGAGGTCCTCAACTGACGCTGGGGTTGAGGCCCCATATTTTGCCCATATACTCGTCTTACTATGGGATAGCTGGAGAAAAAATGTTATTTCCCACGACCTCGTTCTCTGTGTTTAATATAGATATGAAAATACCTTAAGTAGCAGGCGATCAATAGATGTCGTAATTGAGATTATCGACAAGAGCAGGTATTAAGCTCCCATATTTTGCCTATATACACGTCTAGTCAAGGGATAGTTAGGGGGAAAAAATCATCCTTAGAATCCACCCCTTCATATACTTCTATATCAACGAATTACGGGAATGCTATTTATCGCTTGCTATTTTAGCTATTTTGATATCTATGTTAAACACAGAAAACGAGGTCGTGGGAAACAACATTTTTTCTCCAGCTATCCCATAGTAAGACGAGTATATGGGCAAAATTTGGGGCCTCAACTCCGGCGTCAGTTGGGGACCTCTACTGTTAGAAGCCAGCTAGAACACCACTACAAGAACCACTCAATTAATCAATGCCAAAAAATATTCATTTTTCAATAAAGTTTCAAAGTTTATTTTTATTCAAAAAAATTAAAAAATAATATAAAAAAAGTTTTCGCGGGAGTCGATTTGAATCGGTCAAGGCCATCATCACCAGATGCCGAGGAAAGGGAAGAGAGTTTAATGTTGTTGGACATTTTTGAAAAACAACTTGTCAAAAATTTTTTAAAAAAGAAAATCACCCGGAGATTTTATTTTAATGATAATATTCATCATCATCAAAAAGAGAGAAAAATGATAATTATTACAAAATAGATATCGGAGCAACAACAAATTGAAAGAAAAAGGACAAACAAGCTCGGTGGGTGATCAGTAAAGGAAGAGAAGATGAATAAAAAATTGTTTATCTGTTTTTGGATGAAAAAAAGAGATGTTTTGGGTAAATAATAAACAAGAATTTTTGGGTGACATGAAAGATTAAAAATGTGTAATTTAAAAAATTTGTAAAAGATATACCCATTTCTGATAAAGGGAAATACCATTTTAAAAAAGAGTGCTCTGACAAAACACCCCAAGTTGGAATATCACAAACTCCCTCATTATTGATTTCAGTTAAACATATTTACTAACAATAAAAACTAACAAAGAAGGTTCAGCAAAAATTTTATGCCTTCAGAACTGGTGTCATTCAGAATTTTATTTAACTGGTAATATATTTAATATGATACAGAGCAGGCCTGAGAAAAGCGGCCGAAATTTCCGGCCGGCCGCGGCCGAAAATTTTTCAAAAAATTTTTAAAAACTTAAATATGTGTTTTTTCAATGATCGACGAAATTTTTGATAAAAATAAACGAAATTGTATACCCAAAAAGGCTAAAAACACATAATTCTATTAAAGAAACGGTGCAAAAGTCGATTTTAACCAGACTCAAAAACTGATTTTGGAGCTCATTTCTTTAACAAAAATAAAAAAGCGGCCGTCTTATCTCGGCCTGGCCGGCCGCAGGCCAAAAATATATCGGCCGGCCGGCCTGCGGCCGCATTTCTCAGCCCTGATATAGAGTAAACAAATAGTGTTCAATGCCATGATCCACATTTAACAAAAATAGCTTTAAAAAAACTGATTTGATTGAAAGTTGTCGGTAAAACTGTGAAATGATTAGTTTGTTTTTTAACACAGGTAAAACAATTAAAAATGTTGTCAAAAAAAGAAACAGCATAAAAAATAAAAGCTTCAATTAAAATTTTAGTATCCTAATTTTTTTATAGCAAAAAAATAACTGTTAATGGAAGGTGACTACGAGAAAGCTAATCCATAATCCCACACCTTGATCCAATCAAACATTTCTCACATTCGTTTTCCGTGTTGTGGTCGATTTTTTCTCTCTTGAATTTTTTTCTAATTTTTTAAATGTTGTTTGTCCACTCTCTCTCTCTCCTCCAAGACGGAAGTTAAGTAAGTAAGCAGCGTTCAGAAAAAAAGTAGTAGTAGTCAATGACGGAGAACCACTTATAAGATGCTTTTTTTCTGACGAGTATCTTCCTTCCTTCCTTCTTCCGCTTTTTAATATTTCTTTAATCATTGCTTTTGGTTATGGGGGTTCTGCTACTTGTAACTGTTGCTTGTTGCTCACTGCTGCTGGCTGACGATGAACAACGATGATGAATAATTGCAAGGAAAGAGATTGCGCGAGTGGACATTGATGAGTCGATCGCAGAAAAAAACTCACATTTTTTTTGTTTGCGCATCAAAGAGGATATAAGATTTAAATTTTTTTTTTGACTCAAAAGATAAACATGTGTGGGAAAATTTTAACTGTGAAATTGATTGATCAAATTTTGTTGGATTAAATATTTTAATTGAAGCTGATAGTAAAAGCATAATTTTTTTTTTGCCAGATTTGATAACAAAAAACGGCAAAGAAATTGTGTTATTTCAAGTTAAAAGCCACGGAAAAAGATTGTCTCTATCGCAAAATGCTCTAATAGAAGCGCATCTCTAATAAAAGCGCAGGTATGAAATCACTGGTACAGAGCTTGTTGAACAGCCCGAGTCAGATATTGATATTGGGATAGTGACAGATATCGTCTAGATGTATTAATTGAAGAAAAAAGTGAATTTTTACCAAAAATACAAGCAATTTTCAAATTTAATAATTCGTCAAAATGTAGGTTTGAAAAATAGAAGCGCAGCGCTTCTATTAGAGAATTTACGGTAATTTCTTTTGTAGCTACTGCTGCATATGAAGCATCAGTTAGTGTAGTAGCACAAGCAAATGAAGGAGCAGTGGCAACAGGAGTAGGTGAAGTAGAGGCATCAACTGTTAATGACCGGTGAAATTGGAGTACATATTAGACAAGGTATTATAACATCAGCAATATCAATAACAGTTGTTAATCGTCTTTTTAATTCATTATTGCACGATCGATGTGCACGACGATGGAGCGTCATCATCACAGCTGCCACCATTAGAGGATGAAATTTTTTTGTTTCTATTACGACGGTTATGTCGACGATGTGGATGATTAGATGGTGGATCACTACCACCACAATTTACAACAGCACCATCGGGTAGTTGACCACCATTAAATTTCATTTCCACTTCCAAGCAATTTCAGCTTCAGCTTTGATAGTTTCTTCATGTCGTATAAAAACATTTTGGTCCATTTGTTTCACATCCATCACCACTTCCAGAAGGTAAAGTACCCGTTATTTTTGAAATTGAAACACTCATTATTTATTCAATTTTTGTTGATGTTCTTTGGCTGCTGCTGCAATCAACTCACACCCAAAACACAACTTGATGATTTACACGTTTTGTGAAATTTGCGGAATTTGAATTTTATAATTCTTTTTGCATATTTTTTTTATATCAGTAACTGATTTTTTTCAAAACTGTGTTTTTGAAATAGGAGAAAAGTCATAAAAATTTTAAATTTGAGCATTATTCTTTTTTTAAAACTGTAACCATTTATAACCGTTAGTCGCTGTTTTTTTAATTTGACAAATAAAATATGGAATTTTAAAACTTAAAAACTGTATTTCTTCTAATATGGGTGTAATGGCAATACTTTATTATTAAATAAAATTTTAAAATTAATTCATATCAAAAACAGTCACATAATTATCTTTAATCATCATCACCATAGCTTTGATAAACAACTGATCCACATCTAACAGTGCAACGTCCCATAATGCAGATGGAAGTTTTTGGGGCACAAATTCTTGTTCTTCCATCATAATAGGAATAACCCTGAGGGGTCTGTCCAGCAAACATATTACGATTTTGATAATAATTTTGGTAATAACCATTTGAATAATATCCATTGTTGTTATAGTTACTACCGTATCCATAATATGATGATGGTTGTTGTTGTTGATAGTAGTTGTTGTAATTATACGGTTGAACATTTGAATATCCATTATAGCCTTGTTGTTGCTGATAGTTATAATTGTATGGTTGTTGATATCCACGATTGCCGTAATTTTGATAATAATAATTATTGTTGTAAGAATACTGTGAGCTTACACTGTAAATTAATAAAAATACTAACAAAAATAAAAACTGCATTTTTCCAAAAAGTGTTAAAAAAGTTTTTAACACCGAAAGAATACAAACGTGATCAAAAATTTGTTGCTGTTTTATACTTCCTTTTTTTAAAGTGCAAAAAAAGGTTTAAAAAAATAATTGGGTCTTTGACGAATTCCGCTACAATTTTTTCTCTTCTCAATGTCATTTCTAGAAAAAAATTGTAAACAAGAAACACCGTGCAAAAATTAAATTGGTTCAAGCGTGGATGTTGTTGTTATCAGCGATAAAATAACATTTAAAAAGAGCTTCCTTCTTTGAATTTTCTTTTGCTGTTGACAGTTTTTATTCAGCAAATAAGTTTTTTAGTTTTTATTAAAACAAAATTTTTACAGAAAAGTAAAGTAATTTCTGCAAGCAAACATTCACAAACTCTTATATTTTGTTATAGGATTTCTATATTTCTTTAAATCTTTTGCTATGCTCAATCACCTCAACACCAACAAGTTGTTCATCACCAACAACAAGATACTCCACAGCAACAACTACAGTATACCCAAGTTACAGTTCTAATATCTCAATCATATCCACAACAACAAAATCAACAGCAACATTGCACCACAGCTTGAGAAAAAATAATGATTTGTATTATTGAGCAGACGGTCTCTGAAAAAATTCTTCTCCATAATTTAAAGTTGAACAGATTTTCTCTAATCCAGGGCAGATTATGATGGAACAAATTCTTTTTGGGAAGTTAAAATAAATTAAAAAAAGTTACAACATGCATTTAAAAAACGGTTTCGGGTTTTTAAAAAACGAAAACAAAGAGTTAAAATGAGTGTCATAAAGTTATTTATGTACGTAGATTAGTTCTTGCAATATTCGAAATTTATTGTCTTAATCATGCTGTATGCCAGTGTTGCCATGCCACCGCCACCGGTAGCTCTGATCGCCACCACCGGGAATTGAAATTTTGAGAAAAAATTGACAAATTTGACTAAATTTTTACAAATTTTCTTAAAACAGTTTATTTAATCCATATAAATAGTAAATAAAGCTATTAACATGCAAATTACACCTTTTTAAATAACCCTACGTTTTGGATTAAATTTTGAAAATAATTGCTTCAACAAACGCTGCTGGTGGCATTTGGTGGCATTTTTTTGAAAATCGGAAACACTGCTGTATGCATTACTGATCTTGAACCAGTTGAAGCTGTTCTGATCCAAGATATAATCCACCATCGTCACCATTTCCTCGACCACAACTTGCTGCTGTTTGACAACGACAACAATCAGTCGCTAATGTTAATCCATATTGTCAAAATTTTTATCAACAAAATTAAGCAACAAAAAATGCTTTTCAAATTTTGAAGATGACATTGACAGCAAGAATAAATAGCTAGAACAATTTCATAGATGAAAATTAATGCGGAAAACGAAATGTAAAAATAAATCTCTTTTTAGTTTTATTGTAATCCAACAGTGTCGTTAACTTGATTTTTGAACTTTGTTAAACTTCATTAATTAGTAGAAGAGTTTCAAATGCTTTGTTACAGAGAGTCCTCTTCAACTTTTATGCCAAAAGAGTTCATCGAAGCTAAACTTTTCTTCTCTCAAAAATGGTAAATCACAGGTAAAAAATTTTGCACAAAAAAATAAAGTGGAATAAAAAAAGCATACGGTAATTTCTCTTTTATTACCGCAACACATCTCTTCGTTTTAATGGATATTTATTCAAGTAAATCAACAAAATGATCTTTAAAAAATTATTTATTTTTTTGAACAATTATCTCAAAATTGGTTTTTGTAAACTCTACATCATCTTTGCAATGTACTTTTCACAAGATTTGTTTTTAAAGGATCGTAATCTTGTTACAATAATTTTGTCCTAGAAAAATGGGATGCAATTCTTGTCTTTTATCTCGTTGGCATTTTATCAGATGTTTTCTTTACAGAGAGCCATTGACCTTTTCAACTTTTATGCCAAAAGTTCATTGAAGCTAAACTTTTTTTCTCTCTCAAAAACAGCAGCTCCTCTCATTGCTGCATTCAATTCGAGCAGGCTTACAAAAAGATTTGTTCTTTTTTTTAAAAATATTTCTCCCATTTCAATAAAGTAATTACTCACTTCAAGTATTCAATTGACAAAAAATCACATTCATCATCATTTGTAGTAAGCGCCTTATTCTTCCATCTTTTGTTACAGAAAAGTTTTGTTTGAATAAAAGTAGCAGCAAAAGTTCTATCTAAGTTCTAGCATCTTCTCCATCAGCTGCATGACATCGAAATGTATCAAATTCATTTTTTAGTTTCGTTGATTTCTTGAAAAAAAGCATGAATAATTTAATTGTTCAGTCCAATGATTTTTTGATACTATGTGGTGGTGATGAACAAATGGTAAAAGATAATCTAACGTAACCATTCAAACAGAAAAATAAATTACAACAATCGCAGCAAATCTTGCAGATAAAAAAGATTGTTTACAGAAGCAAGACAAAAAAAAGCTGGCATCGATAAATCATAAACGTTTTGCACAAAAAAATAAAGTGGAATAAAAAAAGAGCATACGGTAACAAAAAAGAAAATTCAATTTTTTTTTCATCAAAAACTTATAACTAAATCAACGAAACAGCCTATCCACATGAATATCTCCATTTCTAAAAATGTTCCACTGATGATATATGATAAACTTGTAACAGAGCAAAAAAAAAACAACACAAAAAAGTCTTTGTTAAAAAAATTGTTGTAATAATTTCTTCTCTTTAAATCTTAAAAAGTGATTGGAGTCTATAGAAGCTGATAATTCAAAGAAAGATACATTATCATTAAAAAATATTACTGCTAAAATTTTTAGTTAATACTTTTTAATAATTGCAACCAAAAACAAAACTTTTTTAGTGTTGAAAAAAAACTTTGAAAAAAATCTTGTCTTTCTTTCTCAAGTGGCACACGCTTGCAAAAATGTGCGCATGTTGCGTGCATAAACACTGAAACGCCTACTACTTTTTTTCTTGGACAACTTTTTTTTAGTGTCCCATCTTCATCAACTCTGTTGTTAAGTTTTTTGTTCTATATTATTTTGTTGTTATTGTTATTAACTTTCAACAATGTATAATAAATGTTTATGTTTAATATGTGATACAAAAGAAGTAAGTATTTGCAAGATTTATATTCGAGGGAAGAAGCAATGAGGGGAAGATTTTTTATTGTTAAAGCATTTGTATGATATATGTTGGGATGATAGAAAGAGAGCAAGTGTTAAAAAGTTTTTAAGGATAATAATTAATGCATTGTAATGGATTAATGAGATTAATAAAGTAGCACACGAAAAAAATTTTTTTTCACTGTCGATGAATCGTCGATGATTGATGGATGTATATACACTTTTTGGTGTCTTTTTTTGTTGAAGTTTTTGTTGCTCATACTTTTATCTAATTAGCTTATTAACAAATATCAATGATAATGCTTTTTTGGGATCTTTAAGACAAAAAAAGTTATCCATTGATGGATTGGGTGCTGATTGTCCGCTGACTAATTTGCTGCTGTGGGAATTTGAACCTTCTATTTTTTTCGCTTGCTGTTTTTTGCGTCATCAAGATTTGTGGCTTTCTTTTTTCTTGCTTTATTTTTTGTGTTGATGCAACAACCATTAACTCACGTTCACAAAAATGAAGCTGCAATCAGGAAAAAGACAAATCATTGGGTGCAAAAAACTTTAAGCAAAGAAAAAGGAGGCGTAGATTTCTTTGTTGCATATTTTGTGAGTGGACTATGAGCACCACCATTTGTGGAGGGATAAAGGGACAACATAGTTGCTCTAAAAACTTTGTTAAAGCACAATTCTTTTGATCAAACAACAATTTAATTATTCATACTTTTTTAAGATATTCAACGAAACGATAAGATCAATTTGATATTATTCGATGTGATGCAAGTGATGGAGAAGATCCTAGAACTATTACATATTCTGTAACAACAAATGGAAGAAGTTAAACGCTAAATACAAATGATGATAGATATGTTTTTTGTTGAATATGTGAAGTGAGTAATATCTTTATTAAAATGGGAGAAATATTTAAAAAAAAAAGAACAAATCTTTTTGTAAGCAAGCTCAAATTGAATGCAGCAATGAGAGGAGCTGCTGTTTTTGAGAGAGAAAAAATGTTTAGCTTCGATGAACTCTTTTGGCATAAAAGTTGAAGAGGTCAATGACTCTCTGTAAAGGAAACATCTGATAGAATGCCAACGAGATAAAAGACAACATTTCCATCCCATTTTTCTAGAACAAAATTGTTAAATTATTGTAACAGGGTTACAATCCTTTAAAAAAAATCTTGTAAAAAGTAAACTGCAAAGATGTAAAGTTTACAAAAACCAATTTTGTGAGATAACTGTTCAAAGAAATAAATAATTTTTAAAAGATTTATTGTTTGATAAATATCCATTAAAACGAAGAGACTTGTTTTTATCATATTTTTTGTTAAAAAATGTTTAGAGTTTTTGTACTTTGTCTGCATAAACTTGACAGCTTGTCTTTTAATGATATCTGAAACTTTCATATTTATGAGATGTCCACAAGATAGAAAGATCATCAATTACTTTTTCATCAAAATGTCTGTAAACTAAAAATGTAAAACAAGATTAAACTTTTTTGTAAACAAAAATTGTGCACAAATAGCTAGAGGATGGATATTGATTGTAATAGACCTATAGAAAGACAAATTTGATCTACTATTTGCAAAGTTTTTCAAGCATTTTTTAGCATAATCTTTCCTTCTCAAAAATATGCAAATCATTAATCACATAGCATTTTTCATTTTCAAAGCTTTCAAGCACAAAACGTCTTTCAGCATTCATTCAACATTCCTCGCTTTATTGAAAGCGGTTGTTGCATTGCTTGCTGACTTCTTATTGATTTGTCTTTATCGAAAAATTATATTCTTCCGACTTATTATCGAACAACTTTATTGATACTTCTTTATCTTTATTCAACATGGAGAAGCAACCACCAAATACTCCAACTCAAACATATCATGCTAACAGAGTACATGTTTATAATTACAGTTCGTAAGTTTTGACTTTTATGATTGAAAAGAGCTTAGAATGGCAGAGCTTCATTGGCACTTTCATTTTAAACATATCTTTTCTTACAGTATTTTGGGGAATGAAAGTATTTGTCTAACTTACTTTACTTTTTTAGTCCACAACCTCAACAGCATTCATTACCTCATCTTCCATCATCTGTACCATCAACATTAACTGCGCCATTTATATCATCTGCACCACATCAAGTAAGTTTCTATCGATGGGGAAGTTACGGTAGCTTGGGATTAATCTCTTCAGATCATTGCAAAGAAGATTATTGCAAAAGCTTTTTTGTTCCTGGGATTGTTTTGACTTATTTCCATGCAAAGAAAAAAACAGAAGTTTTGTGAAAATGAAACTATTTGAACGTTTTCTGTGGAAGCAACAAAGAAGACCATCATGGAAGTGATATAGGTTTACAAGCAAATTAAAAAATACGGTTTATGATTCATGTTAAAAGCTTTTGACAAGAATCACAAAGTTTGATCTCGTTGGAAGTGCCTCGACAAGATGATTACATTGAAGGAAAGACGATGGAGCCTGAGGAAATAAAAGTAAACATGAAGAGTTGTTTGATTCACAAAAAGGAACGTTAAGAGATGATTATTCCGTTTTGCCTCAAAACATGTTTCATGTAATTCCCCCACTGTCCCATATCATCCATGTCGATTTTTACATGCCCTTAAACACCTGCCATTTTCATACATAGCAAGTAGCAAAGAATATCGCTTGTTACTTATTGCTAAAAGCTGCTGCATTTGTAAATTTTTTATTTGGAAATGATTTGAAATACATTTTTGTCACCTACTGTCACCTTGTATAAAGAATGATCCTCCAACACAAAAATGTGGTTCCCTTCTCAGCTCCAGAATCTTCATAACGTAAAACTTTTTTATATCATTGTAACCAGCTTGTCAAAGCGCTTCCAATGATATCAAATTTCAGATTTTTGAAGAATGTTTCAACCAAGATTCATGATCCATATTTTTTATTTTCTCTGTGAACTTGTATCACTTCGATGGTGGCCTTCTTTGTTGCTTCTATAGATTAGGTTTTAATAGCTCCCTTATCTCATAACTTTGGTTTAAATGATTTGTATTAAAAAAAGTGAAAACAAACACATCTAAAAAAGGTTCAGTGAAAGCATCATGCTTCTAAAATCTGCAGTCTTCTTTGATATATTGCCAAGGGCAGTTAAATGATATGTCCCGTTTGAAACGGATTATGACTATCGCAGAGGTTAATCCTCGATCGGCCTTGTTCATAGTTCATTGAATTCTTTGAGATACAACATTCAAGAGGGGAATGGGGCATTGTTGATACAGATATATAACGTCAAAATTTTTAGAATATGACATCTTCTGCACTTCATTCAAATACTTCTGCTGCTCCACCTACAAAAGATACTATTGCTCCACCTGCAAGTGTTACTGATGCTGCAGTTGAATCTACACAACCTGATGCTTCACTTAAAAGTGAATCAACACAAATGTCAATCACTGAAAAAAATAATGCAATTGGAACAACAATAACTCTTCCACCAGAAATATTATTTGAACTTGCTTCTAAACATCCCGAAGCACTTATTAGCATTTTACAAGCTGGTAAAAATGTTCCTGCTAAGAATCCTGAAATTGATGAAAGCAAAACCACTAAATCTTCAAATTTATCAACAGCTAAAGATGACGTAAGGATTTGTTTTGAATTTTTGGATACTGTAGATTTGTAGTACTACATTTAAAAATCTCTTACATAAATAAGCTTTTGGACATTTTTTTAAAATAAGATCTATATTTTAGGATTTCAAAAGTTCAAAAGAAACTGTTGCGAATCCTTCAACACAAATTTTATATGAAACTGGTTATACTTCAAAGGGGAATTTAAGTGGTATTACAGAACCTCGACGAATGGCTGCTATTTCAATGGATGGTGAACTTGGTACATGTCCACTTTCTGAATCTGATCCAACACAAAAATCTGGAACTCCACCAAATGAAATTAAGAAAAAATGTCTAATTGTTGAACAACCTGAAAGATATGGCATTTTCAGAAAATCAACTAGAAGAAAAATTATGGTTGTACTTGATGGCCTAGCTTATTATAATAAGGGTCCTGAAGTAAATAAGTGGCATGTTGGTGATGAAATACTGTTTACTTGTAAAGAATGTGGGGCAAGAATTTATGTCAAAGCACCAGAAAAAGTACAAATTGAAGGACGAGCAGTAATTGTAGGATATGAAAGGCATAATAAAGAAGAATGTACCGAATACATGCAAGAAGGAGAATAAAAAGAAAGTAGAAATTAAGCTAACTATTGATATATAAAATTGTGATTTACTAATGTAATTTGAATAAAAAATAATCTTTTGCTTGAATTGCTAGATTTGCTTGAATTTTTTAAGGAAAGATCAACCTTTTTCAGCGAACGTAGAAATCCAGAAATATCAAAATTAAATTTGTAAGTTTGGGAAGGGGATGCAGCAACTTTAAAAACATTCAACCTCTTAAAATTTTAAAGCTAAAAAATTTGCATATGTACAAAATTTGAAATTAAAGTATGAAAAATTTCTGAAATTTGCATAAACAGCTCTGATTATCCCATTTTCATTCAACTCAAAGAAACCCATGACAATTTAAAAAAAAATTACATTAAATACTTGTTTGAATGATTTGAAACAGGTTTAAAAGTGTGACAACGTGTTTAAGATAAATGTAAATTAATAACTGCTCAAATTATGCAAATTTTATTTCACAGAAACGTTTTTGACGTATTTCAAAAAAATTCGATGTGGTAAAAGCTTCTTCAGATTCTGAATCCTTTTTCACTTGCTCTTTTCTTCAAAAAAAATTTTCAAAAAAAGTAACATAAATATGTACTTTATTTCCTTTATTTATTCCCGTCACGAAAAACGACAAGAGACAAGTTGCAACTTTTTCTATTTTCTGTCTAGAGAAGCAAAGAACGTGTGCACTTTTTTGCGTTGAAAATGTGCGTTTCTTTTCTTTTTGTTTTTCACGTCGTATTTCTGCAATTTTTTTTATCATTTTTTTTATTAAATATATAAAATTAATTTATTTTATTTCTTCGATCATTATTGCACTAAAAAACTCAACAATTTTGTTAATTACTAAAAGTTTTAAACAATTTATCCATATACTTTTTGTTTGATCTTTTTTTTTATCCCTTGTCGTTAACTATGTTTACTATAACTTTTTATTATAATGTGTATATATATATATCAACTCTGTTGTTTTAGAATGAATGCTTCTATCTCCATGTGTAAATAAAGTTCGATATGCTCATTTGTTTTGGAGTTATTGTTGTTGCATCAAAAGATTACAAAGTTTATTATTTTGAAAGAAGTATAATCCAGCTAAGTCTGGTGATGCTAAAGAAAAAATATTTATCATCCACCATAATGTTACTGTTTTTTAAGATGTTATAAAGAACCTCCACCATTATTATCGAGATGATTTACATAGAATGATTTAGAATTAATTCCATAAAATACCCATCCAAATTGATTTTATTGAACATATGTATTTCTAGCAGTTCGTCAATTATCAAATACTCGAAATTCTTCATCATGTACTATTGGTTAATTATTAGAACCTAACAATTCGTCTTGTGACTTTGGCATTGCTAATTGACAGTTTACAAAACTTTCAGGGATTACTGTGTCTACTGATAGTGATTTTGTTGTTGCAGATACAAATAACAATCAAATTAAAGTTTTTGATTCTGAGTATGTTTTCAAGTTTTTATTTGGTGAACTTGGAAAATGTGATGGATAATTACTTTATATTTATTGATAAGCATCTATGAAATAGAGAGATACTGTAATAAGCATATTTTAAGGTTGCAAATCCCTTAGTCTTAGTTGAGAATGTGTTTGTCTGTGGAAACTGTTTTTTATATATATTGTTTGGTATTGTTAGAATGTTAAAATGATGAGGATAATGAAAATAATAAGGATTTGTTCCGGAGGCGCCCGGAATGTAATAATTAGGGCCTTTGAAGTTGGGATCCAAAAAAAGAATGAAAAAAATAATGCTAATTTTTGGGGAATAAAAAATGTGAGTGAAAAAAATGATGAAAAATGAAAATGAATGTGATGAAAAAAGGGAATAAAAACAATTTGCATAAGATTTATAGAAAAGGTTTGAGTGATAAATAATGTGTTCACTTTCGAAACCCGGCTTTAGCCGGGGTTTCGCTTGTATTCCATTAAATGATAATTTTGTTGTTATTCTTCAACACATCAAATACAAAGTTTTAGATGGTTTAGAATATGAATTCGCACATTTGTTATCCATGTTTTGCCATTATTAATAGCGAAAGTTATCTGTCCAATTGTTGAAAATTTTGCAAAAAACCCAAAAAAATCAACGAATTTAAGAAATGATAAAACGAAATTTCCTGGACTATTTCAGATGTGTTTTTTTTTAAAAATTTGACATATAAAATACTATTCTTGAGCAATTATTTTTAGAAATAACAACAAGTAGCTACATTGATTAAATTTTATGACGAATCTATAAAAATTGCAACTCTCGCATTCTTTGCAATTAAAATAGTCAAAGTTTTTTCTTGTTATTGAATTTTTATTGCAATCAGACAAATTTATAACTCCCGCTTGTTGAACTTCTGACTGTATATATGCTCATTAGCAATTATATTTCTATGTCGGGTTTTTGTGTTTTTTTGTATTTTTTGAGGCTCCACTGCTTCGCATATCAAAAGTAGTAAGCTAATTATATTTAAGTAGAAATAACATAAAAAATTTGAATTGATGCTAAACAATAAAAAAAAAGGAAAAGTCATGCTCCTTTTAAGAAAGAAATTTGGCAACATTTATTTTTTATTTATGGCATAAAAAACAACAAATTTGTATATGGATTTTATAAAATTTACAAATATTATTAAAACAGTTTTCTCTTTTCTCACCAATTCATGATTCTACACCGGAAAAACGGCCGGTTTCCGGTTTCCGGTGTTCCGGTGCACCGGACAGCCCTGTTCTGCACATAGCATATATACAAAAATTTAATAAATCAATTTATCTCTTTTCTTGCAATGTTTTTGAAAAATTAAAACTTTTGTAAACATATAATTGAACTTTCTGAGGATCAGTCCAGGGTCTTGAACCACATAAAAGAATATAATAATAATAATAATAATAATTTTTATACATTCTTTCCCATTGCTGGTACTCAAATGAAAACAAGAAAATACATACATAAAAAAAACAATAAATAAAAACTACAATAAATCTTAACAATTTAACTAATAAAAATTATGTCGAATAAAAATTATCTATTTCTTTATTCATTAGATATTGCTTGAATTCATTCTTCTTTTTGAAATCAGTGATTTTGATTTTTAGGTTATTCATGAAGCTTGAGGTTCTGGTTGCAAAATGGGAAAAGCGAAATCTTTTTTGAACTTTGTGTGATGATTTATATACTTTTTGGAATCTTGTATCACGAAGTGGTTCATGCTGCAGCGATGAGTCATTTGATAAAGTTGTGTGAAGGAATTCATAACCAGTTTGAAGGTCGATAATATTTCTTCTTTCATGGAGAGATTTCATGTTGTATAGTTTAAGTCGAGCTGGATAAGATGGAAAATCTTTAATGTTGGTAATTCTGTTTTGTCTTCGATACAACATTCTGGTGAAAATTTTTTGAGGACGTTCCAAATAATCTGCAGTTTTTTTGACTTGAATATTAAATAGTTGACTACCGTATTCCAGAATTGGTCGCACATAAACATTGAATAAAAATATAAGAACATCTTGATTTGAAATCAGAACACGCTTCATAATTGAAAATAGAGAAGACATTGCAGATCGGACAATCTTTTTGATGTGAGCATCTGGTTTGAGATTATTTTCAAGCATAACACCCAGATCTCGAATAACAGGTACGGTAGAAATCGGAACATTATTAATCATATATTTTGCTGCTTCATTTTTGGGGCCATATTGAATATGAAATGTTTTTGAAGTTGAAGTAGGCATAGAATTTTCAGAAGACCAGTTAAATACTGCATCAATTGCATTTTGAATTATTGAAATATCAAACACATTTCTATGGTAAGCAAAATAAATTTTTAAATCATCAGCAAATAAAAGGTGGAGAATTCCAGGTAAAGTTGATAATTTTTCACTCAATTCAGTAATAAAGATAATAAATAATATTGGTCCAAGAACAGATCCTTGTGGGACACCGCTTGTGGCCTCAAATTCTTCAGATAATTCCTTTCCCACTTTTACTTTGAATTTGCGGAATGATAGAAGAGAAATAATTAACTTTAATAAGCATCCAGAAATACCAGCTTTTATGAGAGCACGAATGAGACGGTCAATCGGAATTTTGTCAAATGCTTTTTCGAAATCAAAATATATAACATCCACTGTCATTTTCTTAGATACAGAAGAAATGATGAATTCTTGGAATGGAATGAGTTGTTGTATGGTTGACATTTTTGCACGAAATCCATATTGTTGTTTTGGAAAATAATTTTTTTCATCAAGAAATTTGACCAATACAGGAGCAATACATCTTTCGAATGTTTTTAAAGCATCTGGAGTTCCGGAGATAGGTCGAAAGTGTTCAGCACTTGTTGGTTTTGGTATTTTCGGTAATGGTGTGACATAAGATAATAAAAACAAATCGGGTACCATATTCTCATTAATAATAAAATCAAATAATATTTTAAATGGTTTACATAAGGAATCAGAACATTTGTTTAAAACATATCCGGGAATATTGTCCACACCATTAACATTTTTATTCTTGCATTTTTTAAACATTTTCGAAATTTCGGATTCAGAAAAACATATATTTTGCAGAAGTTCATTTGATGGTGTTTCACCATGAATATTTGGTGGTGAATATGGGTTGTACACAGACGACAAATATTTTCCAAGAGCATTGGCTTGATCTTTTTTAGAGATAGCAGGTTTTCCTTCAAATAAGAATACAGGAACATTTGATGATTTTTGCTTTAGAAATGGAGAAACATAGTTGAAAAGATTGTTAACATTTTTTCTTTCTTCTTTAGATTTTTCAATATTTTTCAGAAATAATTTTCGCTGTTGATTTTTTGTAAATTTAATAAATTCTTTGTTTAACTTCTTTATTGAATTATTGACTACGGTAGTTTTTGATGGATCATTAGAATTTTTGAGATAGAATTTCATAGCTTTTTGTAGGTTTGCCGGGATATTTTTGGTTGGATCATATATGCGAGTCGGAATGAATTTGGAAATACCATCAATAATAACATTTCGAATATAAGCAAAAATATCATTTGAATTAATAAAATCTTTTACAATTTCCCAGTTAATACAGTTGAAATAACAGTTTAGAGCATTATAATCACCATTTTTGAAATCAGAATAAGTAAAAGGTTCAATATCTGCTGCAAATTCATCAGAAGTTTGAAAGTGGATAACATTGTGATCACCAATAGGATCTTTGATTTCAATATCCTTAACACTATGCGGATCAGTTGAAAATATTAAGTCAAGAATATTTTCTTTTCTTGTTGGTTGCAGAACATGTTGATGAAGTTCTTTTTCTAATATCAGATCAATGAGAGGTGAAGCATTACCAGATTGATTAAAAAGATCAGTATCCCATTTGATATCAGGATAATTGAGGTCCCCCAGTAATATATAATTTTTAACAGGAAATATAGATGGGACATTCATAACAGCACGAACATTATCAAATATAGAGGTACTTTCAGATTTTTTAAATTTTGGTGGGCGATAGATGAGAATATAACGTGTTGATGATGATTGATTTTGAATAATGTCTACAGCAAGAATATTTGGATTTTCATTACTAACCGGAATATAATGCAATTTGGAATTAATAAAAATAGCGACACCACCGCCTTTTCTTTCAATGCGATCATTTCTTAATAATGTATATGGTAAATCGCCGACAATACTTTGATTGGTAATAGTATCATTGTAGAAGGTTTCAGTAATAAATAATAAAGATGGAGATAAAGAAGAGAGCATATCCGTAATACGATGACGTTTGGTTGAATCACAGGCAGATTGAGCATTAAACATTATACATTTGAATAAATTTTTATTATTGGCGTTGGGGACGAAAATTACTAATGCGATGTTGTTGTTGATTTGTAGTATTATTTTGACGATAGTTTTGACTTTGATTACGATATGCAGTAGAATTTGTGCGAGATGGAGTACGAATATTTGAACGATGATTATTAGTTTGTTGATAATATTGACTTTGACTTGGACGGATTGGAAGTGAGCGTGGTTGTGAAGGATTACGGTATTGAGTTTGATGGTAATTTGCACGATGTTCAGAGCGAATGGATCTTTGAGTTTGATGATTGTCATGACGTGGACGAGAATTTTGATGATAGTCACGATAAATAACTTTAACTTTAACATAATAGCCTTGAACATTTTTACCATCAGGACCAGAGACATTTCTAGCACTATATTTACCATGCCCAATATCACATAAATCAAATACAACATCTTCTTTTGGTCGAAGAGTACGGTGGTCGGGTTTTTCAATATCAGAGTTAGAAATATTATTTGCAAATACAACAGCTTCTTTTACATCTTCATCACTTTCATTTAATTTAAATTCAATAATACCACGTCTTTGATTTACACAAAAAGATTTAACAATACCATTTATTCCTTCTTGAACAATAGTTGGTCCAGCTGGTGCATTAGGAGTTGGAGTTTGATCCATAGGAGTTGAGGTAGAAGGGAGGTCAACATTTTCATATTGCATTTGATATTCAAGAATTTTTCTTTGCTGATTTTCAACAAGTTGTTTTGCAAAATCAAGTGATTCTTCTTTTGAGTCATTTAATTTTTTATACATTTCATTTTGAGATTGAAGTAATTGACATTTTTGAAATAAATCTTTAACATGATTAATTACAATATTTTTGAAATTTTGATCAAGATCAGTATAGGATTGAATTGCTGCAACAAATGTTGGTGTATCCATATTTTCCATGTTGAAAAAAAATAATAGTAAAAATAGTAATTAACCTTTTAATTTAAATTATAGAGATGTATCAAATCTCACACTAATTTAAAAAAAAAAATTGGAGAATTACTATGTTTAAGATAGGAATTTAATATTTTTGAGTGAGTTGAATAAATAATAATCAATAAAATTGAAGACAGGATGTGAAGATAAATTTAATATTTGAGAACAAATAAGTAAATTAATTTATTTAATAAATTTAGAGAGAGAACAACCGACCGTTCACCAGACGAAAAAAAGTTCAGACCCGAAAAAAAGTTCAGACGCGAAAAAAAGTTCAGACGAAATATGCTGATTTACCTGTTTTTCATTTTCAGATTTAATTTTTTTAAATCTGAAAAATGAAAAAATTCGCTAATCACTTTCAAATTTTACTTTCAAAAAATTATTTAGCTCTTAGAAAATCTTACAGTCATCGACCTAATTCCCCAAGCTTTTGAAAAAAACGAACTTAAACTTATATCTTTTTTTAAACAATATAACTGTTACGTCCAGATCATGAAAGGTAAAGCTTATGTTGTCAATACAATGAATTATATATTTGTTACGCGATCTGGATTTAACATAGCTGTGCTCAACACCGAAACTTGGAGATGAAATTTAAAAACATAAATATTATATGCAAAAAAATCTTTATATTTTTTATTGATCTGATTTATCACAGTTAAACACATAAAAAATTTGAGGATTTTCTCCATATTTTTTTATTTTAGACATCAGTTAACATTTTCGGTCGTTACCTGTTATGACTATTAATAATAAACAGCTATAACTCATAATGTAGTAATTCTCAATAACAAAATCAGTTTTAGTTAAAATTGCATAAAAATTGAGATGACAAAAAAGGTTGTAAAAATAAAAAAATATTGTTACCTTTAACACAGTGAATCATTAATTCCCAGTTTAAAATAGTAAAAAATAGTTTTCATCGTTTATGTTAAACATCAGCAAAAAAAAATTTGGCAAAATCTTTTGACACAAATAGTTTGCAAAAGAAAACAATAATAATCCAGAAGGTTTACCGATTAATGGTTTTAAAAACAACATGGCTATGCTCAACACCGCGAGTCGGTGTGAAATTTTGAAATGAGAAAACTTTTTTAAAAAATTTTTAAATTTTATTATTGATCTGTCTTATCGCAGTTTAAAACCCAAATGCAAAAAACATATGATACTAATATTAGCTTATCAGTTTTAAATGTGTTTGCTAGTTTTTAATTTTTTGACTTTTAATAATAATCTATCAATTTGACATATTCCTACAACAAGTATCAGTGCTTTGCAAAGATTATTTGCTCCTCACCGTTAGTTGATTAGAAATTTTCGAAAAATGAAAACTTTTTTTTAAATTTGTAAATTTTAAAATTTTTTATTGATCTGTCTTATCGCAGTTTATAACCTATTTAAAAACTTGTGATTTGTTGCTAGGATTATGCTAGCAGTTGACGTTTTAGCTTAGCAGAAGTTTACCAAACAGTTGACAAAATTTTACCAACAAACAGTTATATAGGCGGCGTCGCTTTGAAATGATTTAAACGTGATAAAGGAATTGCAAGAAAAAATATTCTTTATAAGAGCAAAAGTCCTGAGTGATTCTTCAGATTCGCCAGATTTTCAGTTTTGTCATTCGTTTTTAAACTAAAAGTTCATATGAATCTTTTAGACCCATAAAAAACTAACCAAGCCAATTCATCCCTTTTAAATAAGTTTTTTGTTATTTACAGATATAATAGAAAATGTTTCAGTTTGATGTACAATAAATAGCAGTTTTTCCCCGAGGTTATCAAAAAAACGAACATGTTTGAAAAGATCTTAAAATATTTTCCATGTAAGTGGTAAAACATCAGAATATAAAATTCTCGAAAACTTTTAAAATAATAGAAAAGTTTTTCAATAGTTTTTTTCGTTCAAATTAATGATCCGCGAAGTTGGCAAGAACTTTTGACAATATTAGTTTGCGCCAACTTAATTTCAAAGAATAATAAAAAAAATGGTGCAGTAGTTTCAAAAAAATTTTTTAGTTAGTACAGTTACAATACTCAGTTGAAGAATAGGATTTTCCGACAGTCTTTTCCAATATTAAAAATTTTTGATGTTTTTTTAAAATCTTAAAGAACAACATGGCTATGCGCAGCACCGCGAGTTGGTGAGAAATTTTGTAAAGAGAAACTTTTTATTATAAAATTAATAAATTTTAAAATTATTAGTTGATCTGTCTTATCGCAGTTTAAAACCCATAAACAAAAAGTTTGCCAAGATTAACTTCTCCGTTTTAAAGAAGTTTGCTAGGTTTTATTTTTTACAGATTTCATAAAAGCGCATTAGCTAGATTTACAATGAATATCGGTTTCCCCCAAACATTACAAAAATTAAAGCATACGAATAATAAAATTATTTTAAAAGTAATTCGTAGAATGTTATTGAGAATTACTACATTATGAGTAATAGCTGTTTATTATTAATGACTATTTTTTAACTGTGATAAATCAGATCAATAAAAAATATAAAGATTTTTTTTGCATATAATATTTATGTTTTTAAATTTCATCTCCAAGTTTCGGTGTTGAGCATAGCTATGTTAAATCCAGATCGCGTAACAAATATATAATTCATTGTATTGACAACATAAGCTTTACCTTTCATGATCTGGACGTAACAGTTATATTGTTTAAAAAAAGATAGAAAATCTTACAGTCATCGACTTAAAACGCACTCTGGCTGAAATTCTGGGAAGCTTGGCACAGCAAAAAATAGATCTTTCTAAAACTTTACCCCCGTTTTCGACTATGCTTAACAAGCCTAGAACCAAAGCGGATTTAGCTAAAAATGCCGTTTTGGCACTTTTTTGTGCCATTGAAGTTAAAAATGCCATTTTTGTATCTCGAGTGCCCTGATAGATATTGGCATTATTTTTTCCGGTATAGGGGTAATCGAGGTCGCTGATTCCGAATTTCGCAATTTTGAGTTTCGAAAGTCGCGTTGAGACCCATTTTTGGCACTTTTTAAATTTTGTGCCATCAAAAGTGCCATGGCATTTTGCCGCCGGGCTTAGTAAATGCCACCATCGGATTCCCCGGGATTTTTTACCCAAATAGGCGAAATATCTAAGAAAAACACGTTCCGCTCTATTCTTTTTGTAACCTTGAGTACAAGCGATTCAGAATCCCAAAATTTCGATCGATTGGCAAAAATCGGAATTTTGTCCATTTCAGCTAATTCCCCGGATATATAGGTTTTCGACCATGGGGAATTCGATGGTGAACTTTGTTTGTCACCAAAATTCCGTTTTCCTGTCGGGACCACTGAAATTTCGTTTTAGCTATATTACCTTACTAAAAAAATCCTCCTGGCTCTGTTTTTGCGACGGTGGGACTGGAAAATGTTTATTATTGTCCAAAAATAACTAATTTAACATTGTCAACTCAAAAAATTAACATCTGGCAACCGTAACTCAAGTTACAGTAACCCGAAGTTGACTACTGGTGTTTGGGTATATGTGTTCATAATAAAAAAGCTACAACTTTGCAAGAAACAATGATTCCAAGCTGTAAATGGTCTAGAAATGTTTTCTAACATAATTTTCATCAATTAAAATTGATAAAATAATTATATCACTGATAATCAGTGTCTACAGTATTCCAGTATAACATACGCAAAAGCGAGCGAAATTTCGACCAAAATCAATATTTTTCATGCAAATATCATTTTTATAACGTCATAATTCTTATAATAATTTTCTCTATCGATTTCAATCAAAAAAAGTGGTTTTTGGAAAAATCTGAAAATTTTTGATTTTTGCCTTATCAATAAGCAGACGATGAAAAACGAAATTTTTTTAATTTTTCCAAAAACCGATTTCTTTGTTTGAAATCAATAAACAACGTAATTTTAAGAATTTCGATGCTATAAAAAAAGATATTTGCATGAAATATGCCATTTTTTTATAGCATTTTGGTAATTGTGATGTATTTTATATTGGTGTATTATAAATGCTGTTTGTCAGTGAGATATCAGTTTTTTTGATTGGATTTGATGAAAATGATGTTAGGAAACATTTCTGGACTGTTTTCAGTTCGATATGATCGTTTTCTGCAAAGTTATATAATTTTTATTTTGAACACATGTACTGCAACATCAGCAGTTAGCATGGGGTTACTGTAACTTTAGATACGGACTACAAATATTAATTTTTTGAGTAAAAAATGATAAACCAGTGAGTTTGGGATGGTACTAACCTATTTTTAGCTATCTCCTATCAATTTGAGAGCCAGGAGGATTTTTTTAGTAAGGTAATATAGCTAAAACGAAATTTCAGTGGTCCCGACAGGAAAACGGAATTTTGGTGACAAACAAAGTTCACCATCGAATTCCCCATGGTCGAAAACCTATATATCCGGGGAATTAGCTGAAATGGACAAAATTCCGATTTTTGCCAATCGATCGAAATTTTGGGATTCTGAATCGCTTGTACTCAAGGTTACAAAAAGAATAGAGCGGAACGTGTTTTTCTTAGATATTTCGCCTATTTGGGTAAAAAATCCCGGGGAATCCGATGGTGGCATTTACTAAGCCCGGCGGCAAAATGCCATGGCACTTTTGATGGCACAAAATTTAAAAAGTGCCAAAAATGGGTCTCAACGCGACTTTCGAAACTCAAAATTGCGAAATTCGGAATCAGCGACCTCGATTACCCCTATACCGGAAAAAATAATGCCAATATCTATCAGGGCACTCGAGATACAAAAATGGCATTTTTAACTTCAATGGCACAAAAAAGTGCCAAAACGGCATTTTTAGCTAAATCCGCTTTGGTTCTAGGCTTGTTAAGCATAGTCGAAAACGGGGGCAAAGTTTCAGAAAGATCTATTTTATGCTGTGCCAAGGCTTGCTTGTATAACCATTTTTTTCACCTAGAATGCGTTTTAAAATATTCATCAAGCTTAGAGACGTGCACGGTTTTTTCAAGTTAACGCAGGAACTATAATTTTGGTACCATTGGATGCAGAATTTTTTTATGAATAATAATTGATAAAAATAATTATATATAATAATATTATTTAAAAAGATAATGGACAAAGAAAAAATCCAGAAATCCGTTTTTTTTCAGTTGGGGGAACACCTTTTCTTCATAAATATTTTCGTGTTTGTTGAAAAAAAAAGCGCGCGAAAGTAAAAAATTTGAAATTTCCTTTTCTTTTTTTGTTGCACACTCACAAAGTTGTTGTTAAGCTTTGTTTTTTTATTTAAAATAAAATTTTTTAACAGCGAAAAAATATACAGCTATAATAAGAAACACTTTCTGCTGCATAAAAAAGAAAAAAAACGTTTGTGGATTCGAACCTGCGACCGCTTGGTCCATAGGCGTCGCTTCCCCCACTAAGCCACAGGCGCAAACTTTTCGGCGCTCACTTTCGCGCAACTTTTTTTTATATCATCAGATGCAGAAAAAAATTCTGAATCGAATGGGTATGGTTTCGAGAACTGGATCGAACTCGACTAAACCAACTTCATCCAAAAAACGTAAAAAATTGTGGTTTTTTCAGGTTTTCTCGAATTTTTTGTATAACAACGATATCTGAAAGTTGGATTTTCGGAATCTACGTAAAATTTTACATATATATGGATAAAAATTAAATTTGTAACAAAAAGTTAAAATTTCTACAGTATACCTCTCTTTCATTTTCCTTTGACTGAAAAAAAACGTAGGGAACAGTCGCGTTTGAGTCGCTGCGTGCACGTCTCTAATCAAGCTTTTGAAAAAAACGAACTAAATAATTTTTTGAAAGTAAAATTTGAAAGTGATTAGCGAACTTGGAAAAAATGTTAAAAAAATTAAATCTGAAACAAACAGGTAAATCAGCATATTCTTTTATGTGGTTCAAGATAATAACAAAAATTTTAAATTTTTTTCTTGATAACCATTATGAATCAATACCTTCGTTAGGAAATGTCAAACTGATAAATTATTGGAAATTCTATTAAGTTCATTTTAAATTTTTGGTAAATTTAATGCGTTTTTGAAATATATGTAAAAACGTAAACTCATTAAAAACGGATCTGCTAATCGTAGCAAGATTTTGGTATATGGATTTTTAAACTGCGATAAGACAAAAAATGAAAAAAAAAATTTTCGATTATTTCACCAAATCGTCGACCACCCCCCCCCCCCCCCCCCCCCCTAAATAAATGCAATCAGGAAAAAGACAAATCCTTGGGTGCAAAAAACTGTAAGCAAAGAAAAAGAAGGTGCAGATTTCTTTGTTGCAAATTTTGTGAGTGGACTATCAGCACCACCACTTTTGGGGGGATAAAGGGATAACGAAAAGTGCTAGATTGAACTTTGTTAAAGCACAATTCTTTTGATTAAATAACAATTTAATTATTTATACTGTTTTTAAGGTATTCAACGATGAAACTAATAGATGAATTTGATGTGATGGGATGATACTGAAAACAATAAATGGATGGAATCATAAATTTATACTAAATTATGGATATCATCTCTATCATGGATTAAAAAAAGCGCATGTTATGACTGTTCGTCAATGGAATAATTGAAGTGAGTAATTACTTTATTGAAATGGGAGAAATATTTAAAAAAAAAGGAAGAAATCTTTTTGTAAGCCAGCTCGATTAAGCTTATTCTTGATGAAAAGAAGCTTAATTGAGCAATTCAGAAACTGCACTTCAGCCGAATCTGACTAACTTGATGAAACTGACGAAACTGATGAATCTGATGAATCTGGCGAATCTCACGAAACTGATGAATCTGACGAACTTGATGAAACTGATGTATCTCACTTATTACTTGAGCCTTGAACCCCCTTCGCTCGATTAATTCTTGATGAAAAGAAGCTTAATCGAGCAATTCAGAAACTGCACTTTAGACGAATCTGACTAACTTGATAAAAGGGACGAATCTGACAAAACTGATGAATCTGACGAACTTGATGAAACTGGCGAATCCGATGAAACTGATGAATCTGACGAACTTGATGAAACTGACGAATCTGACGAAACTGATGAATCTGACGAACTTGATGAAACTGATGTATCTCACTTATTACCCCCTTGGATCGATTAAGCTTATTGAAAGAAAACTTAATCGAGCTATTCACAAGGGAGGTTCAGTTTCGAGAATTTGTTGTTGACAAATTTTGGGAATAGTTCACTCTTTTGACATTTGATCAAGAATTCATCCTTACAATTCATTATCTACTCGTGTTATTACACCCTTTCGCTCGATTAAGCTCATTCTTGATGAAAGAAAGCTTAATCGAGCTATTCAGCCTCACAATTCATTATCTACTCGTGTTATTACACCCTTTCGCTCGATTAAGCTTATTCTTGATGAAAGAAAGCTTAATCGAGCTATTCAGCCTCACAATTCATTATCTACTCGTGTTATTACACCCTTTCGCTCGATTAAGCTTATTCTTGATGAAAGAAAGCTTAATCGAGCTATTCAGCCTCACAATTCATTATCTACTCGTGTTATTACACCCTTTCGCTCGATTAAGCTTATTCTTGATGAAAAGAAGCTTAATCGAGCTATTCAGAAACTGCACTTCAGACGAATCTGACTAACTTGATGAAACTGACGAATCCGACGAAACTGATGAAACTGACGAAACTGATGAATCTGACGAACTTGATGAAACTGATGAATCTGACGAACTTGATGAAACTGTTGAATCTGACGAATCTGGCGAAACTGATGAATCTGATGAACTTGATGAAACTGATGTATCTGGTTACTGTAGACGCTGATTATCAGTGAAAAAATGTTTTGATCAATAGGAATTGATAAAAACGATGTTAGGAAAAATTTCTAGACAATTTACATCTTGGAATATACTACAACACCAGCAGTTGACTTTGGGTTACTGTAACTTGAGCTACATATGCCAGATGATAATTTTTTGAGTTAACAATGGTAAACCAGTTATTTTGGAACAAAAATAAGCTATTTTCAGACAACCCGTCGCAAAATTAGAGCCACGGCGATTTTTTTACTAAGCTGTTACAGCCAAAACAAAAATTTGATGGTCTCGACACGAAAACGGAATTTTGGTGAAAAATGGAGTTGACCACTAAATTCCCCATGCTCGAAAACCCCCGTGGAATTAGCTAAAACGGGTAAAAACCTGATTTTTCGCAGCCGATTCAATTATGGGAATTCTGAATCGGCTTCATATCAGATGCTGGATGACCCTGCTCCGGACCGATTTGGGGTAAAAGACCCATATATCATCATTATAGACATATTGGGCTATAAAATGAAGGTTTCAAACCCAATCCCCCCGGGGTCTAAGGTACTCAGAATCGAGATCGAAAAAATCGAAATTTTGTATCGGCACGAAAACGAAATTTTCGAAAAAAACCGAGTGTGCCACTGGATTCCCCGTGCTTGAAAACCTATATATCCGGGGAATTATAAAAAACGAACAAAAATTCGATTTTTCCTATAGCCCCAAAGTTTGCGCCTTCTGAATCCTCCAGAAGTCGACTCCTGACACTTCTGGAGGACCGCAATATCTGAGCAAGTCCAAATCCAAGTCCAGCTTTTAGTAGCCAAGTCCAAGTCAAAGTCCAGCTTTTAGTAATTCCCCCAACAACATATAAAAATTTGAAGGCCGAAATCGAAAATTTTTTTTATTTTGTGAAATTGGTGTCAAAAACTTAGCCAGACAGCGTCTTAAGAAGACTATTTTTTTATAACTAAAGTTTCAAAAAACAAAGAAAACACTTTTTTTAGATTAAAACAGTACCAGTTAATAAAATTAAGGTATGCCAGAATTTTATTAACTGGTAGAAATTTTATCTGTTTTAATCTAAAAAAGTGTTTTCTTTGTTTTTTGAAACTTTTGAAATGACAAAAGTGAATTGATGCCTTAAAAAAAGAAAAACATTACACTTAAAAAATTTCAGACAATTTTATAACTTCCTCATTCGAAACTTATGATTGCTTATTTGCTCTCTAGCAATTATTTTACTATTTTGGGTAAAAGGGATACACTGATAAAAAAACAATAACTGAAAATATGCAAACCATTTCTTTGGTTTTTTCAAACTGGGATTATTATCATCATTTTCAACTATTAAAGCTAAAACGTTTACTCTCTAACAATTATTTAAAAAAACCATTTTGATTAAAAACAAAAAAGAATTTAAAACTTTTTTTAATTGGCTACTTTTAATACTCACAGTAACTCCTCCTCCTAAACTTATAATCGTTTGTTTGCTCTTTAGCAAAAAAAAATTTATGACTCTTTTTATAAAGAAAGAATTTACTTGCATTGATTGAAAATACATAGTATTTTGTTGGTTTATTTTTCTTTTAAACTGTGCCATCATAAAGTAGGCATAATATTATTTTAAATTTAAATATTTGGTTTCTGGAAATAACTTTCAAATATTTCTGTTTAAATTTTTTTAACTGGCTTTTTTTAATGCACAAAGTACAAGAACACATTCTTTGTGGGCTTTGATGGGTACATCTGCTTATGTAGCATTTGTGTTACATTCTTTTATTAACTGCTGGTTTATGAATTCTATACAACTTTTCTGCCAAAATACATTTTCAAAACACCTGGCTACACACGCCTCTTTTGGCATCTAACTTTTGCAAACTAAAAATTACTAAAATTTTATTAATCATTAACTGTTTTTTTACCTCTCGAAACAGTGACATCAGTAATGCTATTTTGAGGTGATAAAGTAAATTTAATAAAAATAAATTAATCTCTGTTTTTTAACTAATATTTTTAAAGACTTTTTTTCGCTAATTTTGTTTTGAGACATTTTTAGTGCGTGCGTATTTAACAATGTTAATAAAGCAAATTGTTGTATAAATGTCAAGAATTCGTACCTTTAAAAGTTTGTTGTTTTTTGTTTATTTAACTGTGGTGTTCTTAATCATATTCGTTTACGTATCTCAAAAATTCACTTAAGTGCCCAATCAGTTAGTCTAACTCCTTTAACAGAGGGATTCTTTTTCCAGCCAGAGAAAAGAAATAGTGCCTGTTCTTTTTCCAGTTGCCTTCTTATTCGTCAGGGAGATGAGTAAACTGTTCATGCTAACCGGGCTCCTTTAATAGCAATTTTTGCATTTTCTATTTTTTTAATTTGAAGGTTTTTAGCGATAATTTTGTTTTGAGACATTTTTAGCACATGCCTATTTAACTAATTTAATAAAGCAAATTATTGTATAAATGCCAAAAAATTTTTTCTTTAAAAGTTTGTTGTTTTCTGTTTATTTAACTGCCCCTTTTCTTTGTGAACGTGTCTCAAGAATTTATTTAATATATCAATTTTTGCATCTAATCTTTTTTCCATTGTTTTAACTTGAAAGATCTTTGTTGTAATGTCTTATTCAACACATAACTAAAGTAGTAGACGATCATAACGAAACTAATTTAAAAACTTTTCTTTCGTCATTTTAAAGTTTATTATGGAACACTTTTTTTGCCATTTTTATACCCGCCTTTTTTAGTTCTTTTTATTTTTTAAATTTTATAATTTAGAGATCTCTAGTTCAGCATTTAAGTCATAATTCTTATTTTTTTAATTTACAATTTTAATTTGTTGAACTTTGTATTTATTTTAAGCTTTAAAAAGCTGTAAATTTTTTATTTCTTTTAAAAAAAGGTAGTAAAAATATAATTTTTATGAGCAAAACGCATACTCATAAATTTTTTTTAATTGCAAGACGTTTAAAAAAGCATTTCTTTGGCAACATTTTGTGCAGTGTTATCGAAACGCCGACGCCGGCGTTGGCATCGGCGTCGGCATCGATAGGTGGTGATCGGCGTCGACGCCGGGAGTGACGCCGACGCCGAGTAATGTACCTTCTAAGCTGAAACATGTTTTTTTTGTCGGTTTTTGGCATTTTTGTAGAATGTGTCTGTATAAAAAGAGGTTCCCGCACATAGCTATTAAACTATGTTGTTTTTAAACAAAAATTTCGTTGTTTATTTACACCTCTGAATATACAACGTCCGGCGTCACTCGGCGTCGACGCCATCAACGCCGATGCCGACGCCGGCGTCGGCGTTGGCGTCGGCATCGAGGTTTTTCGAAAATCGATAACACTGATTTTGTGTTATAAAGGCTAAAAACTGATGAAAAAAGTTTTTTTCGTGTTTTCGGTTGATTAAAATTGCATAACTTTTGCAGTTCTGCCTTGTAAGAATTTATTTTAATAAAACTGAGCTTGTTTAGTCATTGTGATAATTGGCTAAAATATGTTTCTCTTTTTTCTTAACTGTAAACGTTTTCAAGTTACAATCGAGTTGAGGCCCCATATTTTGCCTATATGCTCGTCATAGTAAGGGATAGTTAGGGGCCAAATATTAGCTGCCCAATCGCTATCCCTGGGATTTAATAGCTAAATGAATTATGTTAAGTAGCAGGCGATAGCTATATCATAGTTGGAAATAACCCATTCTAGATAGTTTTTATTGGGTCAAAATGCGTTTAAATAATGTTTCTAGACTGCTTATGCTCGAATTATAGCAAAATTTTCATTATTAGTGGATTTTGAAAAATACGGTTTTATCGCCTGCTACTACATAATTTTGAAAATCCACTAATAATGAAAATTTTGCTATAATTCGAGCATAAGCAGTCTAGAAACATTATTTAAACGCATTTTGACCCAATAAAAACTATCTAGAATGGGTTATTTCGAGCTATGATATAGCCATCGCCTGCTACTTAACATAATTCATTTAGCTATTAAATCCCAGGGATAGCGATTGGGCAGCTAATATTTGGCCCCTAACTATCCCTTACTATGACGAGTATATAGGCAAAATATGGGGCCTCAACTCGATTGTAACTTGAAAACGTTTACGGTAAGATTCAAAATAAGAATTGTTTGCCTACATATGATTATCAAAAACGGAATGCTTCCATTGTTTTGGAGTTTGAATGAGTCAAAAACTTTTTAAAATATAAAATTAATAAAACTGCAAGTAGTTTCGAGTTTCGGTAATACTAATTAATAGAAAACTGATGTAATGTTTACCGCTTAGAATTTTATAATTTGAAGATCTTAAGTTCAGCTTTTTAGTCATAAATCTTATTTTAATTTACAATTTTAATCTGTTGAACTTTGCATTTTTTTAAGCTTTGAAAAGCTGTAAATTTTTTATTTTTTTAAAAAGAAAGATAAGAAAAACATAATTTTTTAAGTAGAACGCGTGCTCATAAAATTTTTTTAATTGCTCGAAATTTATGAAAAAGCAATTTTTGGCAAATGCTTTATGCTACAAATTTTTTAGCTTTTAGAATGCGTTTTAAGGCCTAATAAAAAGTTTAGTTTTGTATTTTTGGTTTACTAAAACTGCACAAAGTTAGGGTTCTTTTTGATTTTGAATTAATAAAACTGACAAGCTTGTTTAGTCCTTTTGATAATCGGTTAGAATTTCTTTCTCTTTAAAATTAAAATTAAGAATAAGAATTGTTTATTTTCTTATGATTATCGAAAACTGAGCTTTAACGGTTTTGGGGCAAAACTATCAAAAAAAAATTTAATTCATTTCTAAAATACTAAAATTAACAATACTGCGCAAAGTTTCGAGTTCTGGTAATAAAAATTAATTATAAACTGACTTTACCACTGCAACAAAATTAATTGTTTTTGCTCTCTTTTCTGGAAAGCCCACTTTTTTAGCGAACACAAAACAGTATGTTCTTTTAACTTCTGTACCCTACAGTGTTAAAAATTATCATACATAAGCAGTCCAGCTATTTTCCCATTGTGATAAAAACTGTTTTCAGTTTCTTATTCTCCAACGAAAATGGAATTCGTTATGGTTCATGTCATGAACAAAACCTATCTTCACAATGAAAAACTGCTAAATATTTTTGGAATAATTTCTATTTTTGAAGTGATTTTCTCTTTTATCGCTGTTGGAATAATATTTTTTGCACTGTACACATTTACAAAGATTCCAAAATTTCATAAAAATCTTTTATGGCTCATTTATTTATTTGGATTTCAATATTTATTTTCAGCTGTTGCTCGAGCTGTCATTGTTTTTATGCAATTTTTTTATGAAATTGGTAGGTGCACAATTTTAAAAAGTTATTTAAAAATTGGAGTAGATTTTGGTGAATACATTAAAATTATTTATTTTTTAAGACTGCATTCGCAGATGCTATAGTACATTAAAAAACTGAAATGTTATTGTTTAAAGGGCTTAAGCCGAGTTTAAACGTTCTATAACGAAATAAACATTAAAACAGGTGTGCCATAAAATCTAAGTTTTGTAAAGCTGTTTTCCAATGTATTTTTTCAAAAAAGTTAAACTGAAACAAAAATTTGAAGTACATCAACTAATGTGAATTCTCCTTTTTTCATAATTGAAATAATTGCTTGTTTATATGCTTTTTTGAAGTAAACTGCAGTTCATTTTTTCCCGCAAACTGAATTTGTTTGTAGAACATTAATACTCTAGAAATATAGTTAAAGTGCAAAATTGACCTGGAAAAAAATTAGCATGTAAAAATGTTCTGTATTATTATATGGACCTTTTCAAAATTAGATTAAAAAGTAATTGTGCTTTGATGGGATGTTTTGTACAACCTAGCTATTTTTAAGTTTTTTAAACTGATTGACGATTAAAAACACGTTGAAAAGCTCGCTATTTTTATTTACTTTTTTTGAAACTGCAATATCATTTTAAGTGAAGATTCCTATCGTTATTAACTATTAAAAGCCTCACCAAATTAACGATGAATCATTTTGGTGTATCCATGGCTTGGTTTCAAAAATTGCTTCTTCATTGATATTAATAAATTTTCCAAGCTCAGTTTACCGATAAACAAAAATTGGATCTATTCTTCCATATTTATCTATTTAACAATAGAAATCCATTACAACTGATTGTTCGAATTAACTGGGCTCATATACAGTATTAGCTTACATGTACATAAGTTGTTCGAAATAATAAGTGCAAATATGTTTTTTTTCTAGTTTTTTCAAATGGTTTTTGTGAAGTTAAAATAGCTGGATTATTACGTTTTAACTTTATATTCTCGAGCAAACTGAATTGGTTATTTAGTATCAATACTGTAGCAGTATATGAAAAAATAATATGTAAAAATGTCAAATTACAGTACTATCTTTTGCGCATTTCTAAAATTGAATTAAACTTTTTATCGAGTATTTTTTAAAAAGCTTAATTGAGTCAATGACGCTATTTTGTATAGTTAGAAAAACTACATCTTTTTTTGTTACATTTTAACTGTCGTTGAAGTTCTCGATGCCTTGAATGTTTTAAAGGAGTGTGATGTGAAGAAGCAATTATTTTGTTACTGTATTATTTTATGAGCATTTTTAAAATAAAAATAAACTTTTTATAGAGTACTTTTAAAAAAACTGAATCAAGCGATTGAATGTTGTTTACATAAAAAAGCTGACTCTTTCTTCTCAACCATTAAAACTGTAGCTATTTCGTTGAAGTTTTTGATGTCTTAAATGTTTCAAAGGATTATGATGTGAAGAAGCTGCGTATTCAATTTTAAGAATGAAGGCATCTTTGAAAGGGAATTGAGTCCAATGAACATTTGAAAGATCAATAATTATTCCTTTTTCGGTCGACTCTTTTCTTGCAAGTTTTATATCTGTTCCAAGGAGGGTTATTTGAATTTTATCTGTTGGATTTACAGAGGTTAGGTGGATTTCATTGTTAGCTGGGTATTCAAGAATCCATGCATAAATAATTGTATTTTCAGTTTCTTGTGAATTGAAGACACGGGAAGGAGGATGGCTTGAAGGGGAACGAAGTTTACTGGTATACCTGTAAGAAATTGTATTATTTTAATAAAACTGATGATCATTGTGTTGCAAAGCAAAACATTGATTTCTAAGAAAATTGGTTGTAGTAAAACTTTAAAGATAAGCTTTGAAAAAATTATTAACTGTTCAAAGAAATAAAACTGTTTTAAAAATTAGTTATAGACAACTGAAGGTTCAACCACTTCGCTAAAAAAATATAAAACGCAAAATTATAAAACTGTGTCGGCTAGCTGCTTCTATAAATAAAAAAAAAACAGTTAAAAATGTGAAAAGTGGAAACTAAATTAAGACTAAGCAAACAATGTTACGTTTATCAGGTTAAAACGCTATATTAAGTATTTTAAACTGAGATCAATAAAAGTCTGTAAAAATAAATTATGGTTTTACTATAAATTTAAATAACTTCAATGAACAACCCCATCTTATGGGGTGTGCTAAAAAATTTATTTACTGTCGCAAAAGTAAAAAAGCGGCAAAGACGTCATCTTAAAAAGCTGTAAAAGGCAATCATGGACATTGTCGGTGAGATAAAATTGGATATGCATAACTGACGAGAGTTGGGCATGTTGACCGGGTTCGTTTAACAGGTTTTATAAAAATAATAGTAGTTTGTAAATTTTTAGAACTGTTCTAGAATCGAGGGTTTGTGGCCTGTAGGAGCTTCTGCATTAAAGCGTGCAGACAAGTTGTAAATGTGATAAGAACTGAATACATGAATAGTTAATAATTAAAATTAGCTCCGGTTATAAGCGAGAAAACTAAAAAAACTGATGTAAATTTTTAGACACCCAAAGAAAATTAACAAATTTTAACTCCTTTTTAGGGGAGGAAAAAGAAGATCTTGAAAAAAACTGATTCCAAACGTTCTTTTCTGAAAAGGGAGGTTTCGCTAATATTTTTAAATTTTAAATGCAAAATGAAAAGCAATATTATGCTTTTAAAAACTGAAGGATTGTTTGCTTTTTAAGCATCTTTCGCTCACTATTTTTTATTTACATTTTTTTTGAAACTGCGCAATCATTACATGTGAAGAAGCATCATCATTACTTAATTAAAAATCTTACCAAATAAACGCTGAATCATTTTGATGTATCCATGGCTTGGTTTCAAAAATTGCTTCTTCATGGATATTAATAAATTTTCCAAATTCGGTTAAACGATCAACAAAAATTGGATCAATTCTACCATATTTATCTGGGCCAACATTTAGCAAAAGATTTCCATTACAACTGATTGTTCGAATTAACTGTGTGATAAGTTCATACACTGTTTGAACATCAGAGGCCTAAAAGGTTTAAACTGGGACCATTGAAAACATCGTCATTAAATTTTATACTTTCATATCTCGTCGATATCCCCATGCTTTTTTATCTAGTGTCATACAATTCTCCCATTTTCTTTCAACAATATGACCTAAAAAACTTTCAAAATATTTTATTAAACTGTGCAGTGGAAGGTTAATGTTTACCAGGATCATAGTGATCAGAAAAAGTTAAAAATCCGCCATGTTTTCCTGTGACTCCTTTTCCCCATCGATCATTGACCACTATTTCATTTTTGACTGGGCTAAATAAAAGATTAGATTTGGTAATATATATGAACAGGCAGTTCTTCGAGAATAAACTAACAATTAAGCATGTAAGAGCTACTAGTTCGATATGCTTTAGCTTTAAAAACAAAACTGTATGAATTGAAGTTTTTGTTATAATATTTTTTTAAATCCCCTTTTGTTGTTGCTATAATAGCGAAAACTGTGTTTGTTTGTTTTTAACTTATTTTAAACTGGCTATAACATAACATTTTGTTAAAAAATGTTTAAACTGTCTTTGTCCATCTTTGCGGCGATTACGAAAACTGAATATAGCTATGTAAGCAGGGCTGAGAAATGCGATCGTCCAAATTTTTCATGGCCTGCGGCAGAGCTGAGAAATCCGAGGCATATTTTTCAAATAACACATAATTTTATTATAGAAACAATTGTTACTAAATTTTACAGTACGAACTGACAATTTTTGTGAGTATAATATAACGAAAGTACAAAAGCGGCCGGCCGCGGATATGTATTCTCGGCCTGTTATTGTAATGATTCATAATGTAAGTTAATAAACTTACTTGCTTTTATCTATTTTGGGGAAAAATTCTGTTTACTTTTATCGAAAATTTCTTTTGCCATTAAAAAAATCTTCTTTTCAGACACTTTTTTAAATATTAAAAACTGATTAAAAAATTCATACAGTATCTTGAATCATTAACTGTTTTTACGAACCTTTTTTTGATATAAAAAATTTAAAACTGTAACTTTTAAAGCATACCTATCATTATAAAGCCATGCCAAAAATTCTTTTGACTTCCAATATTCATCTGTTTGATCCCAATCTCCATCACTCCAAATTACTTTTGGTTTATAGGTGTTAACTATTTCAATCATTTGTGGATATGATACTTGCTAAAACTGGACATTCATCACTTCTAGGATAACAAAAAAATTTACAAACTTGAACAAATTCACTTTTATTATTTGTTGCATCTTTAAGATATAGGGGATGAAACCAATCCATTTGTGAAAAATACAAACCAAAATTAATTTTTTGTGCTTCCATAGCTGCTTTGAGATCACCTAAAATATTATGAAAACTGATCCTTCCTGTGCATTTGTGTTAAAAGAGGAAGCAATAACTGCATAAATAATTTTAACTGGCTCGAACTCATTAACTTTTGTACCATAAAAATTTTATTTTTACTTTAACTGACAATATTGCAGTTGATCAGTTAAAAAAACTGAAGACAGAACAGAAGTATTTTTTGCTTGAAAAAATGTCTGAAATTTTGTTCAAAGGAGGTGTTATTCACTCAAATGTTATTTAAATATTTTCTTAAGATAGATAACTGACTAGATTTTGGTTCTTAAAAAAAGAAAATCCAAAGTTTATTAGAAGCTTTTTGGTTAATTATTACGCACAGCTGCAACAACTTTTTTCATTATTTAACATTAAAACTGCGATATGTCGTTTTTTGATGGTACGCTTTATTTTCCAGCGTCTAAATTAAGAAAAAACATAATTTATATAATTTTTTGTTCATTAAAACTGACACACAATTGTAATAGCATTTTTCAAACTATAATATAGTTAAAAAATTATTATAGCTAAATCAAAACTTTAAAAAAAAACTAGGACCAGTTCTATTCTAATACTATTTCAAGTTACCATTCTTTTAAAAAAGTACACAATGATATTATTAGAGGTATTTTATAAGCATTGTCAATGCTACTTTTTTGGTATTTCAACATTGAAATTGTATTGAATTAGTTCACATGTTTTTGTATTTTGATTTCTGTGTATAGCTTATAAATTAACAAACTCAAAATTTTAAGGAAAATTTAAAATTATTTTTTTTTAATTTTTAAATTAAAAATAGGGTTAGCAATTTTTAAACTGGATTCGATAAGCTTTTCAACGATATTTCATTTGCGCGTTAGAAAATGTTTGAGAGAAAAAAAGGCTAAAATTAAATTCATCTTTTTTTTAAAATTTAAAGTGAAAGAAAGCGATATCTAAACTATGTCATTTAAAATTATAACTGAACAAATTTTACAAATGCAATGTTTAACCCTATGTTGTGTCTTATTTCTAAATCTTCACTTTTATGTTTAAAATGCATACCTACAATATCCCTCTTTGGCCCGATATCTACAGAATTCCAATTCCATGAAGTATTGCTGGGCCACATTGTAAAACCTTTAAACCAATTATTATTTAAACTGTCCATTAGGAAATCCAACTTCACCTTCATGATGTTTACTTGTGAAAACAAAATATCTTGCTCCAGATGCTTTCACAATCGATGCAAATTCAGCTGGATTAAAATCTTCTGCTGTAAACTGTGACGCAAAATCTGCATAACTTTGTCCATGAAAATGTTTTTCCATATATTCTATAAGCTCTGGATCTTTTTGAGCTTTCCATCAATACCAAAGCCATGCTTCTCGATGCGCTGTTACTGCATAAACACCCCAATGACAAAATATCCCAAATTTTGAATTATCATACCATTGTGGAAGGGGTCGAGAATCAATTGAATCCCATGTTGGCTAAAAATAAAACTGCGAAGCATTAAGATAAGGAGCAAGCAGAAAAAATGGGATTTACATAACTGGTTTCAAAGGGGGTATTTTTTTAATTTTGCCGCTTTTACATAGCGGGGGTGAAATATCAGAGGTGGTTTGCTCAGATTGAATGCCTTCAACTATGCTGACTACTTTGACATTAATGAATGCTTAAATGTGCTGGTTGATTTGCAACTTTAATTTAAGCTTGAATGAGTGAATTTTAAAAAACTGAATTTTCAACATAAAATGTTAAAACTAATAACTTCTTTAGCCCACTTTTTACTAATAACGTTCAATCGCCAAAACAAAACAAAAATAACATAATTTGATTAAAACTGCATTCTTTGAGCATAATCAACAAAAAAAGCTACAACTAATTTAAAAAGGATAACTGCTTGATCGAAAAAAAAGATTCAATTTTTCTGTAAAAAACTAAAGATGTATTACTTCTTTAAGTGCTTTGTTTTTAAATGGGTAAAAAGAAAATGAACTGAAATTAAAATTGTAAGAGAAAAGAACTGGATTTCATATGCAACCACAAAACCAAACTGACATTAAACCCTACCTCATATCTTGTACCAAAAATTGTCAAAGCTAAACACAACAGAAGCCAAAACTGAATAAAATTGAACATCTTCTTTTTGTATCAGCGAGAAATTTAAGACTAAACTAGTTAAAATAGAATTCGATCACACACGACTGATCAATTTATGGCTGTAAAACAAAAAAGATAAGAACTATTTTTCTCAAAAACAATATTTTTTGAATAAATGAAAAAACTTTTTATGGTTTGAAGGAAAACAAAAACTGAAAAAAGGACATTGTTGTTTTTGCGTTGGTGCTTTAATAGTAGGAAACTGAAGCATTTAAATGTGAAACAGTAAAAAGCGAATGCAACTAAAAAGGGAGGTGGGAAAAAATGGACTGGACCAACTTCTGAACTGGACTCGCTTTTTTTTTCAATGCTTTATGAGAGATGGCAGCAATAACTCATTTTATCTTTTTTTAACAACTTTAATAAATTTTTAAAAAAAGCGAATCCAGTCCATAAAATCGCAGTTCAGTCCATTTTTTCTTACCTCCCCAACTAAAACTGTTTTTTTGAAAAGTGGAAGTTTTTGATCCCTAAAAATTTTGACTAAAATGGAATTTTTATAATTTTTGTTCTTTATATGAACTTCTGTTTGTTAAACTGACAATCTATAATACACAAATTTCACTTTGAGTGCACAAATTATGCTTAAAAATTTAGGGGAGCAAGTTGTAATAGTTTAAAATTATCTTTATTTTTTTTCATAAAAATAGTAAACTTATGAAACTGCTAGATTTGCTGATAGCATACTAATGACATTGTGCACGAGTGGTAAAAAAACAGTTGCTGTGAAGTGGCAGAAGAAAATTAATTTTATTATAATAAAACTGCAATTATGTAACCGCTTTTGCGATAAAACAATCACAAATTTAAAAACGGACGCTAAAAAATACGTTTTATTTTTTTTTTTTTAAATTCTCCATATTCGAAAGTACATAATGGGATATTGCACAAAAGCCAAAGCGAAAATTTATTTTCACGTCGGTGGTCCCTACTCTTTATTTAATAGCTCTTCATTACTTTTTTTTCAAAACTATTTACATTTTTCAGATTCCCTAACTGCTTCTAAATCATTTCATTATGTAATTTATATTCGTGGCTTTTGTTTATTGCTAGCAACTTATAGTATGCCATCAATGGTAATTGAAAGAGTTTTTGCAACTATATTACTCAAAGATTATGAATATACTTCAAGGCCATATATTCCTGTTATAATTGCTGCTTTGGAACTGCTGTTAAGCTCATTCTCGATGTATTTATATTATCAAGGTAATAAACTGGGATGGTTTTTAATTTGGTAATTAATTATAGCATTTTTTAGTAAAAATTAAAGAAATTTATATTTTACTATTTGTATTGGTGTTGGATGTTACAGCTTTTTTGGTAAGAATTTTTTTTAAAGCGAATAATCAGGGGTAAAATTGGAAATAACTAAAGCACTGAAACTAATTGCGACAAAACTTTGAAAAGATTATTATTGAATTTATATGTAGCTGCTTTCACTTAAAGCTTTTTTGTAGCTTTTTTAAATTTATAAAAATATTTTTGACACTGAAATTTTGACCGATCGAAAGTGGCCTTGATTTTATTTAGAAGTGAGCGAAAACGTAATTTATATGTTTTTTTACAAAAAGTTTAACTGTATTTTAAACAAGTTTCTTAAGCATCACTAAAAAATTACTCTCTGATTTCGATTTTAATGGAACTTTAGGAAACTATTTGTTAAAAAAATTTTGCAATTTTATAAATACTACTTTAACTGTTTGATATTGTGTGATACATCTTATGAGTTGCCTACTGTTTTTTCAAAACTTTTTGCTTTTCATGTTCACTGAAAAAAAAAAAAGGACGTTCGAGCATCGGACTTTTGAAAATGTTACAAAACTGGTACAAAATCGGAAAATAAAAGTTGGGACAAATACCTTCCGACCGAATTCATGTCAATAAACGCCCTTTTTTGTCCCGTTTTTGGTATTCTGCCGATTGTACCAAGTGGTTGAAAATGCGTCCCCTTTTTTTTGGTACACTGTTACGTCCAAATTATACTGACATAAACGTCCGCGTATTAGACAATTATTTTTTCTCTGACGAGAGAGCGGCTCTTGCGCTGTCTGGCACCATTTTGGACCATGGCTTTTCACCTACCTTCTTCTGTTGACATAAAGGCTGATGGGTAATTAAACCGGCAAGCTTTTCCACATGCCTTATTAAAGGGTACCTTTATAGGGTGGAAAAAAATTCTGGGTTGCATTGTCAGCCCGCACCGCAGCTTTTGCGGGACCTTGCCCCGGGTCAATATGGGATTAAATTTTGGATATCCTGCTGCCGCCGATACCTGTCGGTAGCAGTCAAGATTTTACAAAATAAAGTAACTTTTATCGGCGGTAGCAGCGAAGGTATTTGTCGAAAATGTCCCAAAAAATTTGCAAGTTTTTCCGGACAAAAATGTCCCAGATCCGGTATTGTTGTCATTTGGGCGGGTAAAGGACACTTCGAAGTTCCAAATTTGGTACCAATTAGTCCTTTTTTTTTTTTCAGTGTTACCTGTTTGGTCTTGAAGACGTTGTATGATGCATTAAAACTGAATTAATAGATTTTCAAAGTTTGTTTTTAATAACTGGTAATCAGAATATTATAAATTAATATGGTAAAGTTGCTTGTAAACACTTTTTTGGGTTAACTGTCTTATGGATGTGTGATATTGTTATATCCATAGAATAAAGCATGAAAAAAATATGAAGCTATAAATTAAACTGGTTTTAGTAATATTCTTTTGTTTCACTTTTTTTATTGCAAACTGTCAACATTGGAGACATGAGAAACATTTTATGCGATGTGAGAGAATATAAAAATTTGATTTACAAACTTTCTAAATTGTGCTTATTTTTTAAACAGTTTTGCGTAAATGAATATCTTCTTTATTATTGACAAACTATAAATTATGTGAAATATATTTTGTACTCACATTGACCATCATCGTTAAAATATCTAATTTAAAAGGCTTATTTTTCATTTCACTTCTACAGTTGTAAATGCAGTGCAAAGTAATTATAATGATAGTCTTTCACAAATTAAACTGGTACCATGGTACGTAAATTACATTCAAAAAGTTTTTAAAGATTATTTATACTGTATTAGGAAATATTGAAAATGCCATTACTTTGTCCAGTTTGAAAAAATAAATTACGTTGCCACTGTATCTTTTTTTTTCAAACTGTTCAGACAAAAACGATACCGTTTTCATTCATTAAACTGTAATCAACAACAACCTTTTTCAGATATATCTAATTTGTGAAAGAATTGATCTTCGACGATATTATTTCCACAGCACTAATAACATTAAAGCCTATCAAAAATATAAAAGTATGTCCTTGAGTGAAAGATTTCAGTTATCTGAAAATATTCAAGCTGCAAAGGTAATAGATTTTTATTTGTTTAACTGGTCAACATCTACACAAGTTTTAGGTCTTTAAATCAATGGCAATTCCAGTAACTGTTTTTAATGTTTTGTTGGTTTTGACTGGACTCACTGAACCAATGCATTTAAATGATTTCGAAAAACATATTATGTTTACGTTATTTGAAATTAATACTGTTGTGTAAGTTTTCTTTTTGGGAGTTTTAAAACTGAAGTTGGTTTTGGGCTATACTGACAATGGGATAAGATCCACCTACTTTTTATTAAACTGACATCAAAAACTATTCTTTTTTAAAAATTTGCTAGTTAGAATGATAGCGCAGAAAAACATCAAAATAGAAAACTTACTTTATAAGGTTTAGTCAATGTTGACATAGCTTTTACATGAATCGTAAAAAAGCAAAAAATAATTAACTGAGCTCCATGCTCATCAACTTCTGTACATGAATACAGTTGAGCGAAACAGATAATTTTAAAAAAAAGAAATGAAAAAAACTGGCAGACCAAAGATTATTTACAAAATTACTGTAGCAGTTAAATTAAAGCTCACATAAATTTTAAAAACTGAAATATATGTGCCAGTTTTATGATTATTTTAAAAACTGAGTTTTGATAAAAGTTCGGTAGCCTTTTTTGCTCTAAAATAAACGATTTTAAACTGCCCAAGGTTGAAGTAGCTAATAATTAATTTATTTACCAATTTGTTACTGCATTATTTTGATGTTCGATTTTTAAAACTGAGCTTCATCATTTCATAACCCTGAAATTTCTAATGCAATCAAAAATTGAGCATTGAATCATGGTTTTTGAGTTAGGTAAGATGCTATAACCAAATAGAGAAAAACGCAAAAAGGAGATAATGTGGAAGAAATTAATTAATTGAAATATGATGATATTTTGTGAAAGCATTTATAGAAGTTAATTTAAAAGTCTAAATAACCTTTTACCAAAAATTATAACTGACACGCGACTATCACTGCGTGGTAATTACTTCTGTTTATCTTTTGAAAGGAAATTTTGCTATGAAATAATGAACATTGTTTTGTATGAGAATAATCCGTTTTTAAACTGTCCATGTGGTAATAACTGATAGATTTCAATAGTTTAAAAACTGCCATATTTTCTGTGAGCATCGCATTTTTAAAACTGAAAGCATAATGATCAACATTTTTATTTAAATCTAGAGAAACTAAAAACTGATCAATACAAGTTTCAGATATGCAACATGTGTTCCAACGATAACACTTTTATACAATGAAGCATGGCGAAATTATACTGTGAAATTAATTACGAACTGTTCGTTATTCAAAATGCTTTGCATTTCCCGTCAAAAAACTTCAACAATTCCATTAAAACAACTAAAGACTACCCTTGGAAAGAATATGCTTTTTAATGTTGAAGGACAACAAAATCAACATTTTAGTGAGCTTAGAAAAAGTTGGCAATAATAATTATGTGTTTAACTGCTTTTTGACATGCTCATTTCTGGTATTAATCAAAAACTGTAACCAACAATTTATTATTAGTAAAAACTGTAATATTAATAGCAATGATAGGATTGCTAAACTAAACTTTTAATGTTTTTTATAACTGATGATCATTAATAAACTTTTTAACAACAAAACTGTAAGCGAAACCTAAAATTTTACATTCTTTTTTAAATAAATTCAATGTGGGTCGTCACAAAATAAACATTTTAGTGAGTTAAGAAGAAACTGCCATTTAGGGATTGTCCAGACACGCATTTTATGGGTGGGTGGGGGTAGACCAAATGTGACGCTTTATTCAAAAAGCGGCAAAGATCAAAGGCAACAGCTTGACGGTAAGGGTGGATGGGTTACGGAATTTTGGATTTTTGCGTGACGTCACGTCTGGACGATCCCTTATAATATTATATATTATTAACAGATTTTGTGGATGCCGTACTTATTTGCTGGTGATAATAAAAAACTGAATATAATGCTTTTGTGATAAACCAAGATACGAATTTTTAATAAAATAAATTTTTAAAAACTGGTTGATAGATTTGTTAAACTAAAATTATAATATATTTTTATAACTGCTGTACATGGCATCCATTAATAAATTTCTGAATAATTAAACTGTAACAGTAGCCTTTTTAGCATTATAAAGAATAAAATTTATTTATTATGAAACTGTTTCTTTTAAACTCATGATTGAAGAACACAAAATCAGCGCTTTTTAATACATATTATAAAAAACGTGGCAGCAAAACTGATTATAAGTTAAATGAAATAGTTATCACATTTTTAGTAAAACAACTGACATCTTTGAGGGATGATAAATTTTGTAAACTGTCATATTCTGTGTGTCGATGAATTAAATACTCGACATGCAAACAAATGCTGCATCATTTTTTGTAACTGATTCGATAGACTACTGTGTTTTATATCATTAGAAAAAAGTTCTTTTAGACATTAATATCGGTAACACATACATATAAAATTCTAGATTTTATCAAACTGCATTTTCTTTACCAGCCCTGAATTTATTTTGGTATAAATAAAAACTGTAGATTTGAAAAAAGTGCATGCTGTTGTTGTTGAAAAATCTTTCGGGCTAGGAACAGTTTAGCATAAAATCATTTTGCTTAGCGTAGACACTCCCTTTAACTGATAATAATTCCATGTCAATAGACTCTCAGAAAATTTTAACTGTTCATTATTGTTAAAGGCAAAATTGCTTCTGCAAAAACTGATAAGAAATTTTTGTTTTTATTTCATAAACTAGTTTTTTTTTTTTACTTTGTAAATGATTTTATGTTGTTTAAACAAAGAATAACTTAAAATAAAGAGCCAGGAGCAGCAGGAATTGCTTTCACGTAGAGAAGAATATGCTGAAAGGAACGAGATATAGCCAAAAAATAAAATTTATGCATAAACTGTCAATTCTATTTTGTTGCTATTACTAGCATAGCAACACAATTGTGTCTATTATTTCTAAAAAAAATTTCAAATGTTTAATATTAGAAAAAACTGACACCTCCATGAAGATGAAATGTAAAATTTAAGCCTATGTAAAAAAATTAACTGTAGGATTGTTATATGTGTTGAATCGTAGCTTAAATAAGGATAAAATACTTTTTTGCCTTCACAATGGAAATAAACCTGCAATTGTTTCTACCACAATTATGAAAAAAACTGGAATTGAAAATATTGTTTTAAAAATAAAATGATGCAATTTCACCATAACCGAAATGGTGAAATTTCATCATCCTCTAAATTTTTTTAACTTTTAAACTGTTTTACAATAATGTCATAGATGAATGTAAGCTAATAATTTAAATTTTTAAAGTAACAACAATTGGTTTAAAATTTTAGGAATTTTCTATTTATTAGGGTCCAATATTAGTTAATAATAAATAATTAGAACAATTGGTAAAGGTTACGATGTTTTAAAGTAGGTTATTGTTGGGAGAAAAACTTTTGAGGATTAGCAGTGAGTTCTTTTTGAAGAATTTTAAGGGCACGTCGCTTACGACCCCAACCACCGCAGCCTCCTCCGCAACCGCCACCAAATCTTTGACCGCAACCACCTCCGCAGCCGCCTCCACAACCGCCTCCGCAACCACATACTGGGATTCGAAGATAAGTCTGGCATCGTGGTGCACAACATCCGCATCCACCACCACAACCGCCTCCACAACCCCCGGAGCAACCACCGCCGCAGCCACCACCGCAACCACCACTGCAACCTCCTCCACACCCTCCTCCACCACATCCACCGCCACAACCGCATACAGGAATTCGAAGATAAGTTTGGCATCGAGGTGCACAGCAACCGCATCCACCACCGCAACCTCCACCCACACATCGATTACCACAAACTGACAAAACTGATGAACCTGACGAACTTGATGAAACTGATGTATCTCACTTATTACTTGAGTCTTGAACCCCCTTCTCTCGATTAAGCTTATTGAAAGAAAGCATAATCGAGCTATTCAGCATTACAATTCAATATCTACTCGTGTTATGACACCCTTTTGCTCGATTAAGCTTATTCTTGATGAAAGGAAGCTTAATCGAGCTATTCAGAAACTGCACTTCAGACAACTCTGACGAAACTAATGAATCTGATGAATTTTTGAAACTGGCAAATCTGATGAAACCGATAAATCTGGCGAATCTGACGAACTTGATGAAACTGATGTACCTCACTTATTACTTGAGTCTTGAACCCCCTTCTTTCGATTAAGCTTATTCTTGATGAAAGGAAGCTTAATCGAGCTATTCAGAAAATGCACTTCAGACGAATCTGACGAAACTGATGAATCTGACAAACTTTATGAAACTGGCGAATCTGACGAAACTGATGAATCTGGTGAATCTGCTTGATGAAACTGACAAAACTGATGAACCTGACGAACTTGATGAAACTGATGTATCTCACTTATTACTTGAGTCTTGAACCCCCTTCTCTCGATTAAGCTTATTGAAAGAAAGCATAATCGAGCTATTCAGCCTTACAATTCAATATCTACTCGTGTTATGACACCCTTTTGCTCGATTAAGCTTATTCTTGATGAAAGGAAGCTTAATCGAGCTATTCAGAAAATGCACTTCAGACGAATCTGACGAAACTGATGAATCTGATGAATCTGGCGAAACTGATGAATCTGGTGAATCTGATGAATCTGGCGAAACTGATGAATCTGGTGAATCTGCTTGATGAAACTGACGAAACTGATGAATCTGACAAAACTGATGAATCTGGTGAATCTGCTTGATGAAACTGACGAAACTGATGAATCTGACGAAACTGATGAATCTGGTGAATCTGCTTGATGAAACTGACGAAACTGAGATGGAAGGTAATCGAGCTATTCAGCCTTACAATTCAATATCTACTCGTGTTATGACACCCTTTTGCTCGATTAAGCTTATTCTTGATGAAAGGAAGCTTAATCGAGCTATTCAGAAAATGCACTTCAGACGAATCTGACAAAAGTGATGAATCTGACGAACTATATGAAACTGGCGAATCTGACGAAACTGATAAATCTGGCGAATCTGACGAAACTGATAAATCTGACGAACTTGATGAAACTGATGTACCTCACTTATTACTTGAGTCTTGAACCCCCTTCTTTTGATTAAGCTTATTCTTGATGAAATGAATCTTAATCGAGCTATTCAGCCTTACAGTTCAATATCTACTCGTGTTATGACACCCTTTCGCTCGATTAAGCTTATTCTTGATGAAAAGAAGCTTAATCGAGCTATTCAGAAACTGCACTTCAGACAACTCTGACGAAACTAATGAGTCTGATGAATTTTTGAAACTGGCGAATCTGATGAAACTGATAAATCTGGCGAATCTGACGAAACTGATGAATCTGACGAACTTGATGAAACTGATGTACCTCACTTATTACTTGAGTCTTGAACCCCCTTCTTTCGATTAAGCTTATTCTTGATGAAAGGAAGCTTAATCGAGCTATCCGGCCTTACAATTCAATATCTACTCGTGTTATGACACCCTTTTGCTCGATTAAGCTTATTCTTGATGAAAGGAAGCTTAATCGAGCTATTCAGAAAATGCACTTCAGACGAATCTGACGAAACTGATGAATCTGATGAATCTGACGAAACTGATGAATCTGATGAATCTGGCGAAACTGATGAATCTGGTGAATCTGCTTGATGAAACTGACGAAACTGATGAATCTGACGAACTTTATGAAACTGGCGAATCTGACGAAACTGATAAATCTGGCGAATCTGACGAAACTGATGAATCTGATGAATCTGGCGAAACTGACGAATCTGGTGAATCTGCTTGATGAAACTGACGAAACTGATGAATCTGACGAAACTGATGAATCTGGTGAATCTGCTTGATGAAACTGACGAAACTGATGAATCTGACGAAACTGATGAATCTGGTGAATCTGCTTGATGAAACTGACGAAACTGAGATGAAAGGTAATCGAGCTATTCAGCCTTACAATTCAATATCTACTCGTGTTATGACACCCTTTTGCTCGATTAAGCTTATTCTTGATGAAAGGAAGCTTAATCGAGTTATTCAGAAAATGCACTTCAGACGAATCTGGTGAATCTGCTTGATGAAACTGACGAAACTGATGAATCTAACGAAACTGATGAATCTGGTGAATCTGCTTGATGAAACTGACGAAACTGATGAATATGACGAAACTGATGAATCTGGTGAATCTGCTTGATGAAACTGACGAAACTGAAATGAAAGGTAATCGAGCTATTCAGCCTTACAATTTAAAATCTACTCGTGTTATGACACCCTTTCGCTCGATTAAGCTTATTCTTGATGAAAAGAAGCTTAATCGAGCTATTCAGAAACTGCACTTCAGACAACTCTGACGAAACTAATGAATCTGATGAATTTTTGAAACTGGCGAATCTGATGAAACCGATAAATCTGGCGAATCTGACGAACTTGATGAAACTGATGTACCTCACTTATTACTTGAGTCTTGAACCCCCTTCTTTCGATTAAGCTTATTCTTGATGAAAGGAAGCTTAATCGAGCTATTCAGCCTTACAATTCAATATCTACTCGTGTTATGACACCCTTTCGCTCGATTAAGCTTATTCTTGATGAAAAGAAGCTTAATCGAGCTATTCAGAAACTGCACTTCAGACAACTCTGACGAAACTGATGAATCTGACGAACTTTATGAAACTGGCGAATCTGACGAAACTGATAAATCTGGCGAATCTGACGAAACTGATGAATCTGACGAAACTGATGAATCTGGTGAATCTGCTTGATGAAACTGACGAAACTGAGATGAAAGGTAATCGAGCTATTCAGCCTTACAATTTAAAATCTACTCGTGTTATGACACCCTTTCGCTAGATTAAGCTTATTCTTGATGACAAGAAGCTTAATCGAGCTATTCGGAAACTGCACTTCAGACAACTCTGACGAAACTAATGAATCTGATGAATTTTTGAAACTGGCGAATCTGACGAAACTGATGAATCTGATGAATCTGGCGAAACTGATGAATCTGGTGAATCTGCTTGATGAAACTGACGAAACTGATGAATCTGACGAAACTGATGAATCTGGTGAATCTGCTTGATGAAACTGACGAAACTGATGAATCTGACGAAACTGATGAATCCGGTGAATCTGCTTGATGAAACTGACGAAACTGAGATGAAAGGTAATCGAGCTATTCAGCCTTACAATTCAATATCTACTCGTGTTATGACACCCTTTTGCTCGATTAAGCTTATTCTTGATGAAAGGAAGCTTAATCGAGCTATTCGGAAACTGCACTTCAGACAACTCTGACGAAACTAATGAATCTGATGAATTTTTGAAACTGGCGAATCTGACGAAACTGATGAATCTGATGAATCTGGCGAAACTGATGAATCTGGTGAATCTGCTTGATGAAACTGACGAAACTGATGAATCTGACGAAACTGATGAATCTGGTGAATCTGCTTGATGAAACTGACGAAACTGAGATGAAAGGTAATCGAGCTATTCAGCCTTACAATTTAAAATCTACTCGTGTTATGACACCCTTTCGCTAGATTAAGCTTATTCTTGATGACAAGAAGCTTAATCGAGCTATTCGGAAACTGCACTTCAGACAACTCTGACGAAACTAATGAATCTGATGAATTTTTGAAACTGGCGAATCTGACGAAACTGATGAATCTGATGAATCTGGCGAAACTGATGAATCTGGTGAATCTGCTTGATGAAACTGACGAAACTGATGAATCTGACGAATCTGATGAATCTGGTGAATCTGCTTGATGAAACTGACGAAACTGATGAATCTGACGAAACTGATGAATCCGGTGAATCTGCTTGATGAAACTGACGAAACTGAGATGAAAGGTAATCGAGCTATTCAGCCTTACAATTCAATATCTACTCGTGTTATGACACCCTTTTGCTCGATTAAGCTTATTCTTGATGAAAGGAAGCTTAATCGAGCTATTCAGAAAATGCACTTCAGACGAATCTGACGAAAGTGATGAATCTGACGAACTTTATGAAACTGGCGAATCTCACGAAACTGATAAATCTGGCGAATCTGACGAAACTGATAAATCTGGCGAATCTGACGAAACTGATAAATCTGACGAACTTGATGAAACTGATGTACCTCACTTATTACTTGAGTCTTGAACCCCCTTCTTTCGATTAAGCTTATTCTTGATGAAAGGAAGCTTAATCGAGCTATTCAGCCTTACAATTCAATATCTACTCGTGTTATGACACCCTTTCGCTCGATTAAGCTTATTCTTGATGAAAAGAAGCTTAATCGAGCTATTCAGAAACTGCACTTCAGACAACTCTGACGAAACTAATGAATCTGATGAAATTTTGAAACTGGCGAATCTGATGAAACTGATAAATCTGGCGAATCTGACGAAACTGATGAATCTGACGAACTTGATGAAACTGATGTACCTCACTTATTACTTGAGTCTTGAACCCCCTTCTTTTGATTAAGCTTATTCTTGATGAAATGAAGCTTAATCGAGCTATTCAGCCTTACAGTTCAATATCTACTCGTGTTATGACACCCTTTCGCTCGATTAAGCTTATTCTTGATTAAAAGAAGCTTAATCGAGCTATTCAGAAACTGCACTTCAGACGACTCTGACGAAACTAATGAATCTGATGAACTTTTGAAACTGGCGAATCTGATGAAACTGATAAATCTGGCGAATCTGACGAAACTGATGAATCTGACGAACTTGATGAAACTGATGTACCTCACTTATTACTTGAGTCTTGAACCCCCTTCTTTCGATTAAGCTTATTCTTGATGAAAGGAAGCTTAATCGAGCTATTCAGCCTTACAATTCAATATCTACTCGTGTTATGACACCCTTTTGCTCGATTAAGCTTATTCTTGATGAAAGGAAGCTTAATCGAGCTATTCAGAAACTGCACTTCAGACGAATCTGACGAACTTTCTGAAACTGGCGAATCTGACGAAACTGATGAATCTGATGAATCTGGCGAAACTGATGAAACTGATGTACCTCACTTATTACTTGAGTCTTGAACCCCCTTTCTTTCGAAAGAAGCTTAATCGAGCTATTCAGAAACTGCACTTCAGACGATTCTGACGAACTTACTGAAACTGGCGAATCTGACGAAACTGATGAATCTGATGAATCTGGCGAAACTGATGAATCTGGTGAATCTGCTTGATGAAACTGGCGAATCTGACGAAACTGATAAATCTGGCGAATCTGACGAAACTGATGAATCTGACGAACTTGATGAATCTGGTGAATCTGCTTGATGAAACTGACGAAACTGAGATGAAAGGTAATCGAGCTATTCAGCCTTACAATTTAAAATCTACTCGTGTTATGACACCCTTTCGCTCGATTAAGCTTATTCTTGATGAAAGGAAGCTTAATCGAGTTATTCAGAAAATGCACTTCAGACAACTCTGACGAAACTAATGAATCTGATGAATTTTTGAAACTGGCGAATCTGACGAAACTGATGAATCTGATGAATCTGGCGAAACTGATGAATCTGGTGAATCTGCTTGATGAAACTGACGAAACTGATGAATCTGACGAAACTGATGAATCTGGTGAATCTGCTTGATGAAACTGACGAAACTGAGATGAAAGGTAATCGAGCTATTCAGCCTTACAATTTAAAATCTACTCGTGTTATGACACCCTTTCGCTAGATTAAGCTTATTCTTGATGACAAGAAGCTTAATCGAGCTATTCGGAAACTGCACTTCAGACAACTCTGACGAAACTAATGAATCTGATGAATTTTTGAAACTGGCGAATCTGACGAAACTGATGAATCTGATGAATCTGGCGAAACTGATGAATCTGGTGAATCTGCTTGATGAAACTGACGAAACTGATGAATCTGACGAAACTGATGAATCTGGTGAATCTGCTTGATGAAACTGACGAAACTGAGATGAAAGGTAATCGAGCTATTCAGCCTTACAATTCAATATCTACTCGTGTTATGACACCCTTTTGCTCGATTAAGCTTATTCTTGATGAAAGGAAGCTTAATCGAGCTATTCAGAAAATGCACTTCAGACGAATCTGACGAAAGTGATGAATCTGACGAACTTTATGAAACTGGCGAATCTCACGAAACTGATAAATCTGGCGAATCTGACGAAACTGATAAATCTGGCGAATCTGACGAAACTGATAAATCTGACGAACTTGATGAAACTGATGTACCTCACTTATTACTTGAGTCTTGAACCCCCTTCTTTTGATTAAGCTTATTCTTGATGAAATGAAGCTTAATCGAGCTATTCAGCCTTACAGTTCAATATCTACTCGTGTTATGACACCCTTTCGCTCGATTAAGCTTATTCTTGATTAAAAGAAGCTTAATCGAGCTATTCAGAAACTGCACTTCAGACGACTCTGACGAAACTAATGAATCTGATGAATTTTTGAAACTGGCGAATCTGATGAAACTGATAAATCTGGCGAATCTGACGAAACTGATGAATCTGACGAACTTGATGAAACTGATGTACCTCAGTTATTACTTGAGTCTTGAACCCCCTTCTTTCGATTAAGCTTATTCTTGATGAAAGGAAGCTTAATCGAGCTATTCAGCCTTACAATTCAATATCTACTCGTGTTATGACACCCTTTTGCTCGATTAAGCTTATTCTTGATGAAAGGAAGCTTAATCGAGCTATTCAGAAACTGCACTTCAGACGAATCTGACGAACTTTCTGAAACTGGCGAATCTGACGAAACTGATGAATCTGATGAATCTGGCGAAACTGATGAAACTGATGTACCTCACTTATTACTTGAGTCTTGAACCCCCTTCTTTCGATTAAGCTTATTCTTGATGAAAGGAAGCTTAATCGAGCTATTCAGCCTTACAATTCAATATCTACTCGTGTTATGACACCCTTTTGCTCGATTAAGCTTATTCTTGATGAAAGGAAGCTTAATCGAGCTATTCAGAAACTGCACTTCAGACGAATCTGACGAACTTTCTGAAACTGGCGAATCTGACGAAACTGATGAATCTGATGAATCTGGCGAAACTGATGAAACTGATGTACCTCACTTATTACTTGAGTCTTGAACCCCCTTTCTTTCGAAAGAAGCTTAATCGAGCTATTCAGAAACTGCACTTCAGACGATTCTGACGAACTTACTGAAACTGGCGAATCTGACGAAACTGATGAATCTGATGAATCTGGCGAAACTGATGAATCTGGTGAATCTGCTTGATGAAACTGGCGAATCTGACGAAACTGATAAATCTGGCGAATCTGACGAAACTGATGAATCTGACGAACTTGATGAATCTGGTGAATCTGCTTGATGAAACTGACGAAACTGAGATGAAAGGTAATCGAGCTATTCAGCCTTACAATTTAAAATCTACTCGTGTTATGACACCCTTTCGCTCGATTAAGCTTATTCTTGATGAAAGGAAGCTTAATCGAGTTATTCAGAAAATGCACTTCAGACAACTCTGACGAAACTAATGAATCTGATGAATTTTTGAAACTGGCGAATCTGACGAAACTGATGAATCTGATGAATCTGGCGAAACTGATGAATCTGGTGAATCTGCTTGATGAAACTGACGAAACTGATGAATCTGACGAAACTGATGAATCTGGTGAATCTGCTTGATGAAACTGACGAAACTGAGATGAAAGGTAATCGAGCTATTCAGCCTTACAATTTAAAATCTACTCGTGTTATGACACCCTTTCGCTAGATTAAGCTTATTCTTGATGACAAGAAGCTTAATCGAGCTATTCGGAAACTGCACTTCAGACAACTCTGACGAAACTAATGAATCTGATGAATTTTTGAAACTGGCGAATCTCACGAAACTGATGAATCTGATGAATCTGGCGAAACTGATGAATCTGGTGAATCTGCTTGATGAAACTGACGAAACTGATGAATCTGACGAAACTGATGAATCTGGTGAATCTGCTTGATGAAACTGACGAAACTGATGAATCTGACGAAACTGATGAATCCGGTGAATCTGCTTGATGAAACTGACGAAACTGAGATGAAAGGTAATCGAGCTATTCAGCCTTACAATTCAATATCTACTCGTGTTATGACACCCTTTTGCTCGATTAAGCTTATTCTTGATGAAAGGAAGCTTAATCGAGCTATTCAGAAAATGCACTTCAGACGAATCTGACGAAAGTGATGAATCTGACGAACTTTATGAAACTGGCGAATCTCACGAAACTGATAAATCTGGCGAATCTGACGAAACTGATAAATCTGGCGAATCTGACGAAACTGATGAATCTGGTGAATCTGCTTGATGAAACTGACGAAACTGATGAATCTGATGAAACCGATAAATCTGGCGAATCTGACGAACTTGATGAAACTGATGTACCTCACTTATTACTTGAGTCTTGAACCCCCTTCTTTCGATTAAGCTTATTCTTGATGAAAGGAAGCTTAATCGAGCTATTCAGCCTTACAATTCAATATCTACTCGTGTTATGACACCCTTTCGCTCGATTAAGCTTATTCTTGATGAAAAGAAGCTTAATCGAGCTATTCAGAAACTGCACTTCAGACAACTCTGACGAAACTGATGAATCTGACGAACTTTATGAAACTGGCGAATCTGACGAAACTGATAAATCTGGCGAATCTGACGAAACTGATGAATCTGACGAAACTGATGAATCTGGTGAATCTGCTTGATGAAACTGACGAAACTGAGATGAAAGGTAATCGAGCTATTCAGCCTTACAATTTAAAATCTACTCGTGTTATGACACCCTTTCGCTAGATTAAGCTTATTCTTGATGACAAGAAGCTTAATCGAGCTATTCGGAAACTGCACTTCAGACAACTCTGACGAAACTAATGAATCTGATGAATTTTTGAAACTGGCGAATCTGACGAAACTGATGAATCTGATGAATCTGGCGAAACTGATGAATCTGGTGAATCTGCTTGATGAAACTGACGAAACTGATGAATCTGACGAAACTGATGAATCTGGTGAATCTGCTTGATGAAACTGACGAAACTGATGAATCTGACGAAACTGATGAATCCGGTGAATCTGCTTGATGAAACTGACGAAACTGAGATGAAAGGTAATCGAGCTATTCAGCCTTACAATTCAATATCTACTCGTGTTATGACACCCTTTTGCTCGATTAAGCTTATTCTTGATGAAAGGAAGCTTAATCGAGCTATTCGGAAACTGCACTTCAGACAACTCTGACGAAACTAATGAATCTGATGAATTTTTGAAACTGGCGAATCTGACGAAACTGATGAATCTGATGAATCTGGCGAAACTGATGAATCTGGTGAATCTGCTTGATGAAACTGACGAAACTGATGAATCTGACGAAACTGATGAATCTGGTGAATCTGCTTGATGAAACTGACGAAACTGAGATGAAAGGTAATCGAGCTATTCAGCCTTACAATTTAAAATCTACTCGTGTTATGACACCCTTTCGCTAGATTAAGCTTATTCTTGATGACAAGAAGCTTAATTGAGCTATTCGGAAACTGCACTTCAGACAACTCTGACGAAACTAATGAATCTGATGAATTTTTGAAACTGGCGAATCTGACGAAACTGATGAATCTGATGAATCTGGCGAAACTGATGAATCTGGTGAATCTGCTTGATGAAACTGACGAAACTGATGAATCTGACGAATCTGATGAATCTGGTGAATCTGCTTGATGAAACTGACGAAACTGATGAATCTGACGAAACTGATGAATCCGGTGAATCTGCTTGATGAAACTGACGAAACTGAGATGAAAGGTAATCGAGCTATTCAGCCTTACAATTCAATATCTACTCGTGTTATGACACCCTTTTGCTCGATTAAGCTTATTCTTGATGAAAGGAAGCTTAATCGAGCTATTCAGAAAATGCACTTCAGACGAATCTGACGAAAGTGATGAATCTGACGAACTTTATGAAACTGGCGAATCTCACGAAACTGATAAATCTGGCGAATCTGACGAAACTGATAAATCTGGCGAATCTGACGAAACTGATAAATCTGACGAACTTGATGAAACTGATGTACCTCACTTATTACTTGAGTCTTGAACCCCCTTCTTTCGATTAAGCTTATTCTTGATGAAAGGAAGCTTAATCGAGCTATTCAGCCTTACAATTCAATATCTACTCGTGTTATGACACCCTTTCGCTCGATTAAGCTTATTCTTGATGAAAAGAAGCTTAATCGAGCTATTCAGAAACTGCACTTCAGACAACTCTGACGAAACTAATGAATCTGATGAAATTTTGAAACTGGCGAATCTGATGAAACTGATAAATCTGGCGAATCTGACGAAACTGATGAATCTGACGAACTTGATGAAACTGATGTACCTCACTTATTACTTGAGTCTTGAACCCCCTTCTTTTGATTAAGCTTATTCTTGATGAAATGAAGCTTAATCGAGCTATTCAGCCTTACAGTTCAATATCTACTCGTGTTATGACACCCTTTCGCTCGATTAAGCTTATTCTTGATTAAAAGAAGCTTAATCGAGCTATTCAGAAACTGCACTTCAGACGACTCTGACGAAACTAATGAATCTGATGAACTTTTGAAACTGGCGAATCTGATGAAACTGATAAATCTGGCGAATCTGACGAAACTGATGAATCTGACGAACTTGATGAAACTGATGTACCTCACTTATTACTTGAGTCTTGAACCCCCTTCTTTCGATTAAGCTTATTCTTGATGAAAGGAAGCTTAATCGAGCTATTCAGCCTTACAATTCAATATCTACTCGTGTTATGACACCCTTTTGCTCGATTAAGCTTATTCTTGATGAAAGGAAGCTTAATCGAGCTATTCAGAAACTGCACTTCAGACGAATCTGACGAACTTTCTGAAACTGGCGAATCTGACGAAACTGATGAATCTGATGAATCTGGCGAAACTGATGAAACTGATGTACCTCACTTATTACTTGAGTCTTGAACCCCCTTTCTTTCGAAAGAAGCTTAATCGAGCTATTCAGAAACTGCACTTCAGACGATTCTGACGAACTTACTGAAACTGGCGAATCTGACGAAACTGATGAATCTGATGAATCTGGCGAAACTGATGAATCTGGTGAATCTGCTTGATGAAACTGGCGAATCTGACGAAACTGATAAATCTGGCGAATCTGACGAAACTGATGAATCTGACGAACTTGATGAATCTGGTGAATCTGCTTGATGAAACTGACGAAACTGAGATGAAAGGTAATCGAGCTATTCAGCCTTACAATTTAAAATCTACTCGTGTTATGACACCCTTTCGCTCGATTAAGCTTATTCTTGATGAAAGGAAGCTTAATCGAGTTATTCAGAAAATGCACTTCAGACAACTCTGACGAAACTAATGAATCTGATGAATTTTTGAAACTGGCGAATCTGACGAAACTGATGAATCTGATGAATCTGGCGAAACTGATGAATCTGGTGAATCTGCTTGATGAAACTGACGAAACTGATGAATCTGACGAAACTGATGAATCTGGTGAATCTGCTTGATGAAACTGACGAAACTGAGATGAAAGGTAATCGAGCTATTCAGCCTTACAATTTAAAATCTACTCGTGTTATGACACCCTTTCGCTAGATTAAGCTTATTCTTGATGACAAGAAGCTTAATCGAGCTATTCGGAAACTGCACTTCAGACAACTCTGACGAAACTAATGAATCTGATGAATTTTTGAAACTGGCGAATCTGACGAAACTGATGAATCTGATGAATCTGGCGAAACTGATGAATCTGGTGAATCTGCTTGATGAAACTGACGAAACTGATGAATCTGACGAAACTGATGAATCTGGTGAATCTGCTTGATGAAACTGACGAAACTGAGATGAAAGGTAATCGAGCTATTCAGCCTTACAATTCAATATCTACTCGTGTTATGACACCCTTTTGCTCGATTAAGCTTATTCTTGATGAAAGGAAGCTTAATCGAGCTATTCAGAAAATGCACTTCAGACGAATCTGACGAAAGTGATGAATCTGACGAACTTTATGAAACTGGCGAATCTCACGAAACTGATAAATCTGGCGAATCTGACGAAACTGATAAATCTGGCGAATCTGACGAAACTGATAAATCTGACGAACTTGATGAAACTGATGTACCTCACTTATTACTTGAGTCTTGAACCCCCTTCTTTTGATTAAGCTTATTCTTGATGAAATGAAGCTTAATCGAGCTATTCAGCCTTACAGTTCAATATCTACTCGTGTTATGACACCCTTTCGCTCGATTAAGCTTATTCTTGATTAAAAGAAGCTTAATCGAGCTATTCAGAAACTGCACTTCAGACGACTCTGACGAAACTAATGAATCTGATGAATTTTTGAAACTGGCGAATCTGATGAAACTGATAAATCTGGCGAATCTGACGAAACTGATGAATCTGACGAACTTGATGAAACTGATGTACCTCAGTTATTACTTGAGTCTTGAACCCCCTTCTTTCGATTAAGCTTATTCTTGATGAAAGGAAGCTTAATCGAGCTATTCAGCCTTACAATTCAATATCTACTCGTGTTATGACACCCTTTTGCTCGATTAAGCTTATTCTTGATGAAAGGAAGCTTAATCGAGCTATTCAGAAACTGCACTTCAGACGAATCTGACGAACTTTCTGAAACTGGCGAATCTGACGAAACTGATGAATCTGATGAATCTGGCGAAACTGATGAAACTGATGTACCTCACTTATTACTTGAGTCTTGAACCCCCTTCTTTCGATTAAGCTTATTCTTGATGAAAGGAAGCTTAATCGAGCTATTCAGCCTTACAATTCAATATCTACTCGTGTTATGACACCCTTTTGCTCGATTAAGCTTATTCTTGATGAAAGGAAGCTTAATCGAGCTATTCAGAAACTGCACTTCAGACGAATCTGACGAACTTTCTGAAACTGGCGAATCTGACGAAACTGATGAATCTGATGAATCTGGCGAAACTGATGAAACTGATGTACCTCACTTATTACTTGAGTCTTGAACCCCCTTTCTTTCGAAAGAAGCTTAATCGAGCTATTCAGAAACTGCACTTCAGACGATTCTGACGAACTTACTGAAACTGGCGAATCTGACGAAACTGATGAATCTGATGAATCTGGCGAAACTGATGAATCTGGTGAATCTGCTTGATGAAACTGGCGAATCTGACGAAACTGATAAATCTGGCGAATCTGACGAAACTGATGAATCTGACGAACTTGATGAATCTGGTGAATCTGCTTGATGAAACTGACGAAACTGAGATGAAAGGTAATCGAGCTATTCAGCCTTACAATTTAAAATCTACTCGTGTTATGACACCCTTTCGCTCGATTAAGCTTATTCTTGATGAAAGGAAGCTTAATCGAGTTATTCAGAAAATGCACTTCAGACAACTCTGACGAAACTAATGAATCTGATGAATTTTTGAAACTGGCGAATCTGACGAAACTGATGAATCTGATGAATCTGGCGAAACTGATGAATCTGGTGAATCTGCTTGATGAAACTGACGAAACTGATGAATCTGACGAAACTGATGAATCTGGTGAATCTGCTTGATGAAACTGACGAAACTGAGATGAAAGGTAATCGAGCTATTCAGCCTTACAATTTAAAATCTACTCGTGTTATGACACCCTTTCGCTAGATTAAGCTTATTCTTGATGACAAGAAGCTTAATCGAGCTATTCGGAAACTGCACTTCAGACAACTCTGACGAAACTAATGAATCTGATGAATTTTTGAAACTGGCGAATCTCACGAAACTGATGAATCTGATGAATCTGGCGAAACTGATGAATCTGGTGAATCTGCTTGATGAAACTGACGAAACTGATGAATCTGACGAAACTGATGAATCTGGTGAATCTGCTTGATGAAACTGACGAAACTGATGAATCTGACGAAACTGATGAATCCGGTGAATCTGCTTGATGAAACTGACGAAACTGAGATGAAAGGTAATCGAGCTATTCAGCCTTACAATTCAATATCTACTCGTGTTATGACACCCTTTTGCTCGATTAAGCTTATTCTTGATGAAAGGAAGCTTAATCGAGCTATTCAGAAAATGCACTTCAGACGAATCTGACGAAAGTGATGAATCTGACGAACTTTATGAAACTGGCGAATCTCACGAAACTGATAAATCTGGCGAATCTGACGAAACTGATAAATCTGGCGAATCTGACGAAACTGATAAATCTGACGAATCTGACGAAACTGATAAATCTGACGAACTTGATGAAACTGATGTACCTCACTTATTACTTGAGTCTTGAACCCCCTTCTTTTGATTAAGCTTATTCTTGATGAAATGAAGCTTAATCGAGCTATTCAGCCTTACAGTTCAATATCTACTCGTGTTATGACACCCTTTCGCTCGATTAAGCTTATTCTTGATTAAAAGAAGCTTAATCGAGCTATTCAGAAACTGCACTTCAGACGACTCTGACGAAACTAATGAATCTGATGAATTTTTGAAACTGGCGAATCTGATGAAACTGATAAATCTGGCGAATCTGACGAAACTGATGAATCTGACGAACTTGATGAAACTGATGTACCTCAGTTATTACTTGAGTCTTGAACCCCCTTCTTTCGATTAAGCTTATTCTTGATGAAAGGAAGCTTAATCGAGCTATTCAGCCTTACAATTCAATATCTACTCGTGTTATGACACCCTTTTGCTCGATTAAGCTTATTCTTGATGAAAGGAAGCTTAATCGAGCTATTCAGAAACTGCACTTCAGACGAATCTGACGAACTTACTGAAACTGGCGAATCTGACGAAACTGATGAATCTGGCGAATCTGACGAAACTGATGAATCTGACGAACTTGATGAAACTGATGAACCTCACTTATTACTTGAGTCTTGAACCCCCTTCTTTTGATTAAGCTTATTCTTGATGAAATGAAGCTTAATCGAGCTATTCAGAAAATGCACTAGTAGTCATACACGGGGTATAAAGCCACTTGGGCCACCGTAACCCTCTACTGTAGGGGGCGGGGAAAAAGCGGTTAAGTACCCTCTGCTACTTATGCCTACTTAAAGCTTCCGGACTGATAAAAATTACTGTAAAAATATTACTGTAAAGATTACTGTAGAAAAATTACTGTAAGCTTTAAGCAGCTCTTATCAGTAATAAAAATTATCAATTAAGCTTAAATCTTTTTCAAGGTCAAATAATGATAGAGCCGCAAGCCAATAAGCCAATATGTTAGCCGCTTATCAGTCATGCCCTCAGGCGATGATCTTATTACCTTTTTATCAGTGAAGCAAAATTTTTTCATTTTTAATTTTTTATATCAATTTTTATCAATGTTATCTATTTTCTTATCAATCCTTATCAGTCCTTATCACTAATCCTTATCAGTAAAATTTTTTTCGCCTTTTCGCTTGGATTTAGCATGGATTAGCTGAATTTTTTTCTGTTTCAATGTTTTATCTCTTATGCCCTGAGGCGATGCTGTTATCAGTCTTATCATTTGCATTGAAAAATTTTATTAGATCAATCACAATAAACAAAAAACAATACAAAAAAAGGGGATTAGCGTTTATGGTTAGCAAATACAAGGGTAAAAACAATGATTATTCAAAATTAAAGCCTGAATTCCACGATGTTGCTGCATATTGTCCATTTTCTAACTGGATGATAGGAATTTTCTTTACAGCATTTTCTTTTTTATTAATTTTAGTTATCGGATTTTTGTTGCCGTTTTCGAACAAATAACAAGCAATATTTTTTCCATTTTGAGCTGCAGAATCAACAAATAATTCCAATTGTTCAATTGGTGACATAAAAGTCCCGTCACTTTTAGTTAACTTTTTCTTAAACAATCCTTTTCTGTAAAAAAGAGGCATTACTCTTCTCCACGCTCCATCAGTGTTGTATTCCGGCTCTAAAAAACAGAGAAGTTTCCATGTCATTTCGTTAGTTCTTTTTATATAATTACTTTTATGTTTTGATTTTTTATCAATAACTCTCCAGAAATAACTCATAAAAGCAGCCATTATTGGATGAAACTCAACAGGAATTTCATCGGAAACCAAATATAACCGTCCCGCTGGGATTTTCATGATTCTAATTATAAATATCGATGAGAAACAAAACCAAAAATCTTAAAAAAAGAAATGTTTCTGCTCATTTATGCTAAACATGACAAATAATTGAAGGCGAGACCGACTTTTTCTGTAAAAGCGCGGTATAGAATCAGAGAAAAACGCTATTTCTTACTATTAATTTTATAGTTTGCTTAAAAATGACTCAATTAATTGGTATTTTCTCGATTTATTATTAAAATTACAAAGAGAAATTACACTTTTACAAAAATTAGGGTGCAGGTAAATGATTATATTTTGTGCAAATTACAATAAAATGTGATTATTTATAAAAATTAAGATAAAAAAGAGGTTAATCCTCGATAAATTTCCATTGATGGAAGGTTTTTTGTGGTTGACTGTTGGCAAAAGGCAAATATTTAGGCAAAACTGGTTGAGTTTTCAAGGTTGTTGTCTTCTTCGCAACGGTTTTTTTAGGTTTTTGCGGCTTTTCTTTGATGGTTTTGGTTGATTTCTTTCTTTTTTCAGGCGGAGGAAGCAATGTTACTGCTGTTTGATAGATTTTTTTATCTAAATTCTTTGGAATTTCTTCGTGTGCTTCCTTGTATTCTTGCTTTCGAGAGATTAATTCTTGAGTTTCTTGAGCTTTTATAGTTGCCGCGACATCTTTTTTCAGATTATTCTCTGCTTTTGAGCTTGAATCATCGTCTTTTTGCCGTTGAACCATGTTTTTATAGCGCTCGTAAGGGATAGCAATTAGTTTCATTTATCTAGATAAAACAAAATTATTGAAATTTTATGAGAAAAATGTTAAATTAAAATCACGACAAAACGATAAACTTACAAAAATAGTGCCGAAATATAAAAAATTAAACAAAAATTATGATTAAACTGGGAGAGCAGTGGTAAAATTGCGCATACCATCAAAGGTTAAAAGTGAATCAAATTCAGTATAAACAACTGCCTGTAAGCCATTTTTACCTACGGGCGCGGCAAATTTGAGTGACAATGCTGTTGTTCCCATTTCTTGTGGATTTTTTGCTTTGTCATTATGATAATGTTGCAAATCAAACCCAAAAATGCAAGAATGAGTAAGGAATTTTTCATATGTTATTCCTGTATTATCAGTGATATCGATAAGATCTTTAAAAGCGCGCGCATAATCTCCTCTTCCCAAATCATAAGGATAGGCTGGAACGATTTTACTATTAACACTGACATGGATTCTGTCTAAGCCATGAGATTTAAACTCAAAAGGTGAAGTGCTTTCGCTTCCATTAAAAGCAGAATCTTCAACAAGAGCGACGAAGACTCGTTTTGGAACATAGTCAGTAAACAATGTTGTTGTATATTCATGATGACCTTCACCAATAAAAAAGTTTTTAACTAAACTACGCGTATAAGGATATTTTGCATGAGTTCCTTCATATAAGTTTTTGTTAAGGGCCAAATCAAGTGTTGGCATCAATTGATGATGCTTTAGGTAAAGTTTGTGAGCAGTGATTTTTACAGCATAGATGGTATTATCTTTTACGATTAAATAAAAGTTTCTATTATGTGGGGTGACTTCAATATCGACAGTTATATTATTGAGTAAAAGCTTATTTTGCCGAAAAATGTCTGCATCAAGTTGCGTAACTGTATGAAATTCTCCTGATTTTTCAAAGAATCTGCGGCGTTTATCAAAACCTACGCCAGAAATTTGACTATCTTCAGCGTCTTCAAAATAGCCAGCAAGTTGCAAATCTTCTTCGTGACGAGGGGCGAATCTGATGAAACTGATAAATCTGGCGAATCTGACGAAACTGATGAATCTGACGAACTTGATGAAACTGATGTACCTCACTTATTACTTGAGTCTTGAACCCCCTTCTTTCGATTAAGCTTATTCTTGATGAAAGGAAGCTTAATCGAGCTATTCAGCCTTACAATTCAATATCTACTCGTGTTATGACACCCTTTTGCTCGATTAAGCTTATTCTTGATGAAAGGAAGCTTAATCGAGCTATTCAGAAACTGCACTTCAGACGAATCTGACGAACTTTCTGAAACTGGCGAATCTGACGAAACTGATGAATCTGATGAATCTGGCGAAACTGATGAAACTGATGTACCTCACTTATTACTTGAGTCTTGAACCCCCTTTCTTTCGAAAGAAGCTTAATCGAGCTATTCAGAAACTGCACTTCAGACGATTCTGACGAACTTACTGAAACTGGCGAATCTGACGAAACTGATGAATCTGATGAATCTGGCGAAACTGATGAATCTGGTGAATCTGCTTGATGAAACTGGCGAATCTGACGAAACTGATAAATCTGGCGAATCTGACGAAACTGATGAATCTGACGAACTTGATGAATCTGGTGAATCTGCTTGATGAAACTGACGAAACTGAGATGAAAGGTAATCGAGCTATTCAGCCTTACAATTTAAAATCTACTCGTGTTATGACACCCTTTCGCTCGATTAAGCTTATTCTTGATGAAAGGAAGCTTAATCGAGTTATTCAGAAAATGCACTTCAGACAACTCTGACGAAACTAATGAATCTGATGAATTTTTGAAACTGGCGAATCTGACGAAACTGATGAATCTGATGAATCTGGCGAAACTGATGAATCTGGTGAATCTGCTTGATGAAACTGACGAAACTGATGAATCTGACGAAACTGATGAATCTGGTGAATCTGCTTGATGAAACTGACGAAACTGAGATGAAAGGTAATCGAGCTATTCAGCCTTACAATTTAAAATCTACTCGTGTTATGACACCCTTTCGCTAGATTAAGCTTATTCTTGATGACAAGAAGCTTAATCGAGCTATTCGGAAACTGCACTTCAGACAACTCTGACGAAACTAATGAATCTGATGAATTTTTGAAACTGGCGAATCTGACGAAACTGATGAATCTGATGAATCTGGCGAAACTGATGAATCTGGTGAATCTGCTTGATGAAACTGACGAAACTGATGAATCTGACGAAACTGATGAATCTGGTGAATCTGCTTGATGAAACTGACGAAACTGAGATGAAAGGTAATCGAGCTATTCAGCCTTACAATTCAATATCTACTCGTGTTATGACACCCTTTTGCTCGATTAAGCTTATTCTTGATGAAAGGAAGCTTAATCGAGCTATTCAGAAAATGCACTTCAGACGAATCTGACGAAAGTGATGAATCTGACGAACTTTATGAAACTGGCGAATCTCACGAAACTGATAAATCTGGCGAATCTGACGAAACTGATAAATCTGGCGAATCTGACGAAACTGATAAATCTGACGAACTTGATGAAACTGATGTACCTCACTTATTACTTGAGTCTTGAACCCCCTTCTTTTGATTAAGCTTATTCTTGATGAAATGAAGCTTAATCGAGCTATTCAGCCTTACAGTTCAATATCTACTCGTGTTATGACACCCTTTCGCTCGATTAAGCTTATTCTTGATTAAAAGAAGCTTAATCGAGCTATTCAGAAACTGCACTTCAGACGACTCTGACGAAACTAATGAATCTGATGAATTTTTGAAACTGGCGAATCTGATGAAACTGATAAATCTGGCGAATCTGACGAAACTGATGAATCTGACGAACTTGATGAAACTGATGTACCTCAGTTATTACTTGAGTCTTGAACCCCCTTCTTTCGATTAAGCTTATTCTTGATGAAAGGAAGCTTAATCGAGCTATTCAGCCTTACAATTCAATATCTACTCGTGTTATGACACCCTTTTGCTCGATTAAGCTTATTCTTGATGAAAGGAAGCTTAATCGAGCTATTCAGAAACTGCACTTCAGACGAATCTGACGAACTTTCTGAAACTGGCGAATCTGACGAAACTGATGAATCTGATGAATCTGGCGAAACTGATGAAACTGATGTACCTCACTTATTACTTGAGTCTTGAACCCCCTTCTTTCGATTAAGCTTATTCTTGATGAAAGGAAGCTTAATCGAGCTATTCAGCCTTACAATTCAATATCTACTCGTGTTATGACACCCTTTTGCTCGATTAAGCTTATTCTTGATGAAAGGAAGCTTAATCGAGCTATTCAGAAACTGCACTTCAGACGAATCTGACGAACTTTCTGAAACTGGCGAATCTGACGAAACTGATGAATCTGATGAATCTGGCGAAACTGATGAAACTGATGTACCTCACTTATTACTTGAGTCTTGAACCCCCTTTCTTTCGAAAGAAGCTTAATCGAGCTATTCAGAAACTGCACTTCAGACGATTCTGACGAACTTACTGAAACTGGCGAATCTGACGAAACTGATGAATCTGATGAATCTGGCGAAACTGATGAATCTGGTGAATCTGCTTGATGAAACTGGCGAATCTGACGAAACTGATAAATCTGGCGAATCTGACGAAACTGATGAATCTGACGAACTTGATGAATCTGGTGAATCTGCTTGATGAAACTGACGAAACTGAGATGAAAGGTAATCGAGCTATTCAGCCTTACAATTTAAAATCTACTCGTGTTATGACACCCTTTCGCTCGATTAAGCTTATTCTTGATGAAAGGAAGCTTAATCGAGTTATTCAGAAAATGCACTTCAGACAACTCTGACGAAACTAATGAATCTGATGAATTTTTGAAACTGGCGAATCTGACGAAACTGATGAATCTGATGAATCTGGCGAAACTGATGAATCTGGTGAATCTGCTTGATGAAACTGACGAAACTGATGAATCTGACGAAACTGATGAATCTGGTGAATCTGCTTGATGAAACTGACGAAACTGAGATGAAAGGTAATCGAGCTATTCAGCCTTACAATTTAAAATCTACTCGTGTTATGACACCCTTTCGCTAGATTAAGCTTATTCTTGATGACAAGAAGCTTAATCGAGCTATTCGGAAACTGCACTTCAGACAACTCTGACGAAACTAATGAATCTGATGAATTTTTGAAACTGGCGAATCTCACGAAACTGATGAATCTGATGAATCTGGCGAAACTGATGAATCTGGTGAATCTGCTTGATGAAACTGACGAAACTGATGAATCTGACGAAACTGATGAATCTGGTGAATCTGCTTGATGAAACTGACGAAACTGATGAATCTGACGAAACTGATGAATCCGGTGAATCTGCTTGATGAAACTGACGAAACTGAGATGAAAGGTAATCGAGCTATTCAGCCTTACAATTCAATATCTACTCGTGTTATGACACCCTTTTGCTCGATTAAGCTTATTCTTGATGAAAGGAAGCTTAATCGAGCTATTCAGAAAATGCACTTCAGACGAATCTGACGAAAGTGATGAATCTGACGAACTTTATGAAACTGGCGAATCTCACGAAACTGATAAATCTGGCGAATCTGACGAAACTGATAAATCTGGCGAATCTGACGAAACTGATGAATCTGGTGAATCTGCTTGATGAAACTGACGAAACTGATGAATCTGATGAAACCGATAAATCTGGCGAATCTGACGAACTTGATGAAACTGATGTACCTCACTTATTACTTGAGTCTTGAACCCCCTTCTTTCGATTAAGCTTATTCTTGATGAAAGGAAGCTTAATCGAGCTATTCAGCCTTACAATTCAATATCTACTCGTGTTATGACACCCTTTCGCTCGATTAAGCTTATTCTTGATGAAAAGAAGCTTAATCGAGCTATTCAGAAACTGCACTTCAGACAACTCTGACGAAACTGATGAATCTGACGAACTTTATGAAACTGGCGAATCTGACGAAACTGATAAATCTGGCGAATCTGACGAAACTGATGAATCTGACGAAACTGATGAATCTGGTGAATCTGCTTGATGAAACTGACGAAACTGAGATGAAAGGTAATCGAGCTATTCAGCCTTACAATTTAAAATCTACTCGTGTTATGACACCCTTTCGCTAGATTAAGCTTATTCTTGATGACAAGAAGCTTAATCGAGCTATTCGGAAACTGCACTTCAGACAACTCTGACGAAACTAATGAATCTGATGAATTTTTGAAACTGGCGAATCTGACGAAACTGATGAATCTGATGAATCTGGCGAAACTGATGAATCTGGTGAATCTGCTTGATGAAACTGACGAAACTGATGAATCTGACGAAACTGATGAATCTGGTGAATCTGCTTGATGAAACTGACGAAACTGATGAATCTGACGAAACTGATGAATCCGGTGAATCTGCTTGATGAAACTGACGAAACTGAGATGAAAGGTAATCGAGCTATTCAGCCTTACAATTCAATATCTACTCGTGTTATGACACCCTTTTGCTCGATTAAGCTTATTCTTGATGAAAGGAAGCTTAATCGAGCTATTCGGAAACTGCACTTCAGACAACTCTGACGAAACTAATGAATCTGATGAATTTTTGAAACTGGCGAATCTGACGAAACTGATGAATCTGATGAATCTGGCGAAACTGATGAATCTGGTGAATCTGCTTGATGAAACTGACGAAACTGATGAATCTGACGAAACTGATGAATCTGGTGAATCTGCTTGATGAAACTGACGAAACTGAGATGAAAGGTAATCGAGCTATTCAGCCTTACAATTTAAAATCTACTCGTGTTATGACACCCTTTCGCTAGATTAAGCTTATTCTTGATGACAAGAAGCTTAATTGAGCTATTCGGAAACTGCACTTCAGACAACTCTGACGAAACTAATGAATCTGATGAATTTTTGAAACTGGCGAATCTGACGAAACTGATGAATCTGATGAATCTGGCGAAACTGATGAATCTGGTGAATCTGCTTGATGAAACTGACGAAACTGATGAATCTGACGAAACTGATGAATCTGGTGAATCTGCTTGATGAAACTGACGAAACTGAGATGAAAGGTAATCGAGCTATTCAGCCTTACAATTTAAAATCTACTCGTGTTATGACACCCTTTTGCTCGATTAAGCTTATTCTTGATGAAAGGAAGCTTAATCGAGCTATTCAGAAAATGCACTTCAGACGAATCTGACGAAAGTGATGAATCTGACGAACTTTATGAAACTGGCGAATCTCACGAAACTGATAAATCTGGCGAATCTGACGAAACTGATAAATCTGGCGAATCTGACGAAACTGATAAATCTGACGAACTTGATGAAACTGATGTACCTCACTTATTACTTGAGTCTTGAACCCCCTTCTTTCGATTAAGCTTATTCTTGATGAAAGGAAGCTTAATCGAGCTATTCAGCCTTACAATTCAATATCTACTCGTGTTATGACACCCTTTCGCTCGATTAAGCTTATTCTTGATGAAAAGAAGCTTAATCGAGCTATTCAGAAACTGCACTTCAGACAACTCTGACGAAACTAATGAATCTGATGAAATTTTGAAACTGGCGAATCTGATGAAACTGATAAATCTGGCGAATCTGACGAAACTGATGAATCTGACGAACTTGATGAAACTGATGTACCTCACTTATTACTTGAGTCTTGAACCCCCTTCTTTTGATTAAGCTTATTCTTGATGAAATGAAGCTTAATCGAGCTATTCAGCCTTACAGTTCAATATCTACTCGTGTTATGACACCCTTTCGCTCGATTAAGCTTATTCTTGATTAAAAGAAGCTTAATCGAGCTATTCAGAAACTGCACTTCAGACGACTCTGACGAAACTAATGAATCTGATGAACTTTTGAAACTGGCGAATCTGATGAAACTGATAAATCTGGCGAATCTGACGAAACTGATGAATCTGACGAACTTGATGAAACTGATGTACCTCACTTATTACTTGAGTCTTGAACCCCCTTCTTTCGATTAAGCTTATTCTTGATGAAAGGAAGCTTAATCGAGCTATTCAGCCTTACAATTCAATATCTACTCGTGTTATGACACCCTTTTGCTCGATTAAGCTTATTCTTGATGAAAGGAAGCTTAATCGAGCTATTCAGAAACTGCACTTCAGACGAATCTGACGAACTTTCTGAAACTGGCGAATCTGACGAAACTGATGAATCTGATGAATCTGGCGAAACTGATGAAACTGATGTACCTCACTTATTACTTGAGTCTTGAACCCCCTTTCTTTCGAAAGAAGCTTAATCGAGCTATTCAGAAACTGCACTTCAGACGATTCTGACGAACTTACTGAAACTGGCGAATCTGACGAAACTGATGAATCTGATGAATCTGGCGAAACTGATGAATCTGGTGAATCTGCTTGATGAAACTGGCGAATCTGACGAAACTGATAAATCTGGCGAATCTGACGAAACTGATGAATCTGACGAACTTGATGAATCTGGTGAATCTGCTTGATGAAACTGACGAAACTGAGATGAAAGGTAATCGAGCTATTCAGCCTTACAATTTAAAATCTACTCGTGTTATGACACCCTTTCGCTCGATTAAGCTTATTCTTGATGAAAGGAAGCTTAATCGAGTTATTCAGAAAATGCACTTCAGACAACTCTGACGAAACTAATGAATCTGATGAATTTTTGAAACTGGCGAATCTGACGAAACTGATGAATCTGATGAATCTGGCGAAACTGATGAATCTGGTGAATCTGCTTGATGAAACTGACGAAACTGATGAATCTGACGAAACTGATGAATCTGGTGAATCTGCTTGATGAAACTGACGAAACTGAGATGAAAGGTAATCGAGCTATTCAGCCTTACAATTTAAAATCTACTCGTGTTATGACACCCTTTCGCTAGATTAAGCTTATTCTTGATGACAAGAAGCTTAATCGAGCTATTCGGAAACTGCACTTCAGACAACTCTGACGAAACTAATGAATCTGATGAATTTTTGAAACTGGCGAATCTGACGAAACTGATGAATCTGATGAATCTGGCGAAACTGATGAATCTGGTGAATCTGCTTGATGAAACTGACGAAACTGATGAATCTGACGAAACTGATGAATCTGGTGAATCTGCTTGATGAAACTGACGAAACTGAGATGAAAGGTAATCGAGCTATTCAGCCTTACAATTCAATATCTACTCGTGTTATGACACCCTTTTGCTCGATTAAGCTTATTCTTGATGAAAGGAAGCTTAATCGAGCTATTCAGAAAATGCACTTCAGACGAATCTGACGAAAGTGATGAATCTGACGAACTTTATGAAACTGGCGAATCTCACGAAACTGATAAATCTGGCGAATCTGACGAAACTGATAAATCTGGCGAATCTGACGAAACTGATAAATCTGACGAACTTGATGAAACTGATGTACCTCACTTATTACTTGAGTCTTGAACCCCCTTCTTTTGATTAAGCTTATTCTTGATGAAATGAAGCTTAATCGAGCTATTCAGCCTTACAGTTCAATATCTACTCGTGTTATGACACCCTTTCGCTCGATTAAGCTTATTCTTGATTAAAAGAAGCTTAATCGAGCTATTCAGAAACTGCACTTCAGACGACTCTGACGAAACTAATGAATCTGATGAATTTTTGAAACTGGCGAATCTGATGAAACTGATAAATCTGGCGAATCTGACGAAACTGATGAATCTGACGAACTTGATGAAACTGATGTACCTCAGTTATTACTTGAGTCTTGAACCCCCTTCTTTCGATTAAGCTTATTCTTGATGAAAGGAAGCTTAATCGAGCTATTCAGCCTTACAATTCAATATCTACTCGTGTTATGACACCCTTTTGCTCGATTAAGCTTATTCTTGATGAAAGGAAGCTTAATCGAGCTATTCAGAAACTGCACTTCAGACGAATCTGACGAACTTTCTGAAACTGGCGAATCTGACGAAACTGATGAATCTGATGAATCTGGCGAAACTGATGAAACTGATGTACCTCACTTATTACTTGAGTCTTGAACCCCCTTCTTTCGATTAAGCTTATTCTTGATGAAAGGAAGCTTAATCGAGCTATTCAGCCTTACAATTCAATATCTACTCGTGTTATGACACCCTTTTGCTCGATTAAGCTTATTCTTGATGAAAGGAAGCTTAATCGAGCTATTCAGAAACTGCACTTCAGACGAATCTGACGAACTTTCTGAAACTGGCGAATCTGACGAAACTGATGAATCTGATGAATCTGGCGAAACTGATGAAACTGATGTACCTCACTTATTACTTGAGTCTTGAACCCCCTTTCTTTCGAAAGAAGCTTAATCGAGCTATTCAGAAACTGCACTTCAGACGATTCTGACGAACTTACTGAAACTGGCGAATCTGACGAAACTGATGAATCTGATGAATCTGGCGAAACTGATGAATCTGGTGAATCTGCTTGATGAAACTGGCGAATCTGACGAAACTGATAAATCTGGCGAATCTGACGAAACTGATGAATCTGACGAACTTGATGAATCTGGTGAATCTGCTTGATGAAACTGACGAAACTGAGATGAAAGGTAATCGAGCTATTCAGCCTTACAATTTAAAATCTACTCGTGTTATGACACCCTTTCGCTCGATTAAGCTTATTCTTGATGAAAGGAAGCTTAATCGAGTTATTCAGAAAATGCACTTCAGACAACTCTGACGAAACTAATGAATCTGATGAATTTTTGAAACTGGCGAATCTGACGAAACTGATGAATCTGATGAATCTGGCGAAACTGATGAATCTGGTGAATCTGCTTGATGAAACTGACGAAACTGATGAATCTGACGAAACTGATGAATCTGGTGAATCTGCTTGATGAAACTGACGAAACTGAGATGAAAGGTAATCGAGCTATTCAGCCTTACAATTTAAAATCTACTCGTGTTATGACACCCTTTCGCTAGATTAAGCTTATTCTTGATGACAAGAAGCTTAATCGAGCTATTCGGAAACTGCACTTCAGACAACTCTGACGAAACTAATGAATCTGATGAATTTTTGAAACTGGCGAATCTCACGAAACTGATGAATCTGATGAATCTGGCGAAACTGATGAATCTGGTGAATCTGCTTGATGAAACTGACGAAACTGATGAATCTGACGAAACTGATGAATCTGGTGAATCTGCTTGATGAAACTGACGAAACTGATGAATCTGACGAAACTGATGAATCCGGTGAATCTGCTTGATGAAACTGACGAAACTGAGATGAAAGGTAATCGAGCTATTCAGCCTTACAATTCAATATCTACTCGTGTTATGACACCCTTTTGCTCGATTAAGCTTATTCTTGATGAAAGGAAGCTTAATCGAGCTATTCAGAAAATGCACTTCAGACGAATCTGACGAAAGTGATGAATCTGACGAACTTTATGAAACTGGCGAATCTCACGAAACTGATAAATCTGGCGAATCTGACGAAACTGATAAATCTGGCGAATCTGACGAAACTGATAAATCTGACGAATCTGACGAAACTGATAAATCTGACGAACTTGATGAAACTGATGTACCTCACTTATTACTTGAGTCTTGAACCCCCTTCTTTTGATTAAGCTTATTCTTGATGAAATGAAGCTTAATCGAGCTATTCAGCCTTACAGTTCAATATCTACTCGTGTTATGACACCCTTTCGCTCGATTAAGCTTATTCTTGATTAAAAGAAGCTTAATCGAGCTATTCAGAAACTGCACTTCAGACGACTCTGACGAAACTAATGAATCTGATGAATTTTTGAAACTGGCGAATCTGATGAAACTGATAAATCTGGCGAATCTGACGAAACTGATGAATCTGACGAACTTGATGAAACTGATGTACCTCAGTTATTACTTGAGTCTTGAACCCCCTTCTTTCGATTAAGCTTATTCTTGATGAAAGGAAGCTTAATCGAGCTATTCAGCCTTACAATTCAATATCTACTCGTGTTATGACACCCTTTTGCTCGATTAAGCTTATTCTTGATGAAAGGAAGCTTAATCGAGCTATTCAGAAACTGCACTTCAGACGAATCTGACGAACTTACTGAAACTGGCGAATCTGACGAAACTGATGAATCTGGCGAATCTGACGAAACTGATGAATCTGACGAACTTGATGAAACTGATGAACCTCACTTATTACTTGAGTCTTGAACCCCCTTCTTTTGATTAAGCTTATTCTTGATGAAATGAAGCTTAATCGAGCTATTCAGAAAATGCACTAGTAGTCATACACGGGGTATAAAGCCACTTGGGCCACCGTAACCCTCTACTGTAGGGGGCGGGGAAAAAGCGGTTAAGTACCCTCTGCTACTTATGCCTACTTAAAGCTTCCGGACTGATAAAAATTACTGTAAAAATATTACTGTAAAGATTACTGTAGAAAAATTACTGTAAGCTTTAAGCAGCTCTTATCAGTAATAAAAATTATCAATTAAGCTTAAATCTTTTTCAAGGTCAAATAATGATAGAGCCGCAAGCCAATAAGCCAATATGTTAGCCGCTTATCAGTCATGCCCTCAGGCGATGATCTTATTACCTTTTTATCAGTGAAGCAAAATTTTTTCATTTTTAATTTTTTATATCAATTTTTATCAATGTTATCTATTTTCTTATCAATCCTTATCAGTCCTTATCACTAATCCTTATCAGTAAAATTTTTTTCGCCTTTTCGCTTGGATTTAGCATGGATTAGCTGAATTTTTTTCTGTTTCAATGTTTTATCTCTTATGCCCTGAGGCGATGCTGTTATCAGTCTTATCATTTGCATTGAAAAATTTTATTAGATCAATCACAATAAACAAAAAACAATACAAAAAAAGGGGATTAGCGTTTATGGTTAGCAAATACAAGGGTAAAAACAATGATTATTCAAAATTAAAGCCTGAATTCCACGATGTTGCTGCATATTGTCCATTTTCTAACTGGATGATAGGAATTTTCTTTACAGCATTTTCTTTTTTATTAATTTTAGTTATCGGATTTTTGTTGCCGTTTTCGAACAAATAACAAGCAATATTTTTTCCATTTTGAGCTGCAGAATCAACAAATAATTCCAATTGTTCAATTGGTGACATAAAAGTCCCGTCACTTTTAGTTAACTTTTTCTTAAACAATCCTTTTCTGTAAAAAAGAGGCATTACTCTTCTCCACGCTCCATCAGTGTTGTATTCCGGCTCTAAAAAACAGAGAAGTTTCCATGTCATTTCGTTAGTTCTTTTTATATAATTACTTTTATGTTTTGATTTTTTATCAATAACTCTCCAGAAATAACTCATAAAAGCAGCCATTATTGGATGAAACTCAACAGGAATTTCATCGGAAACCAAATATAACCGTCCCGCTGGGATTTTCATGATTCTAATTATAAATATCGATGAGAAACAAAACCAAAAATCTTAAAAAAAGAAATGTTTCTGCTCATTTATGCTAAACATGACAAATAATTGAAGGCGAGACCGACTTTTTCTGTAAAAGCGCGGTATAGAATCAGAGAAAAACGCTATTTCTTACTATTAATTTTATAGTTTGCTTAAAAATGACTCAATTAATTGGTATTTTCTCGATTTATTATTAAAATTACAAAGAGAAATTACACTTTTACAAAAATTAGGGTGCAGGTAAATGATTATATTTTGTGCAAATTACAATAAAATGTGATTATTTATAAAAATTAAGATAAAAAAGAGGTTAATCCTCGATAAATTTCCATTGATGGAAGGTTTTTTGTGGTTGACTGTTGGCAAAAGGCAAATATTTAGGCAAAACTGGTTGAGTTTTCAAGGTTGTTGTCTTCTTCGCAACGGTTTTTTTTAGGTTTTTGCGGCTTTTCTTTGATGGTTTTGGTTGATTTCTTTCTTTTTTCAGGCGGAGGAAGCAATGTTACTGCTGTTTGATAGATTTTTTTATCTAAATTCTTTGGAATTTCTTCGTGTGCTTCCTTGTATTCTTGCTTTCGAGAGATTAATTCTTGAGTTTCTTGAGCTTTTATAGTTGCCGCGACATCTTTTTTCAGATTATTCTCTGCTTTTGAGCTTGAATCATCGTCTTTTTGCCGTTGAACCATGTTTTTATAGCGCTCGTAAGGGATAGCAATTAGTTTCATTTATCTAGATAAAACAAAATTATTGAAATTTTATGAGAAAAATGTTAAATTAAAATCACGACAAAACGATAAACTTACAAAAATAGTGCCGAAATATAAAAAATTAAACAAAAATTATGATTAAACTGGGAGAGCAGTGGTAAAATTGCGCATACCATCAAAGGTTAAAAGTGAATCAAATTCAGTATAAACAACTGCCTGTAAGCCATTTTTACCTACGGGCGCGGCAAATTTGAGTGACAATGCTGTTGTTCCCATTTCTTGTGGATTTTTTGCTTTGTCATTATGATAATGTTGCAAATCAAACCCAAAAATGCAAGAATGAGTAAGGAATTTTTCATATGTTATTCCTGTATTATCAGTGATATCGATAAGATCTTTAAAAGCGCGCGCATAATCTCCTCTTCCCAAATCATAAGGATAGGCTGGAACGATTTTACTATTAACACTGACATGGATTCTGTCTAAGCCATGAGATTTAAACTCAAAAGGTGAAGTGCTTTCGCTTCCATTAAAAGCAGAATCTTCAACAAGAGCGACGAAGACTCGTTTTGGAACATAGTCAGTAAACAATGTTGTTGTATATTCATGATGACCTTCACCAATAAAAAAGTTTTTAACTAAACTACGCGTATAAGGATATTTTGCATGAGTTCCTTCATATAAGTTTTTGTTAAGGGCCAAATCAAGTGTTGGCATCAATTGATGATGCTTTAGGTAAAGTTTGTGAGCAGTGATTTTTACAGCATAGATGGTATTATCTTTTACGATTAAATAAAAGTTTCTATTATGTGGGGTGACTTCAATATCGACAGTTATATTATTGAGTAAAAGCTTATTTTGCCGAAAAATGTCTGCATCAAGTTGCGTAACTGTATGAAATTCTCCTGATTTTTCAAAGAATCTGCGGCGTTTATCAAAACCTACGCCAGAAATTTGACTATCTTCAGCGTCTTCAAAATAGCCAGCAAGTTGCAAATCTTCTTCGTGACGAGGTGTTTCTATACCTAATCGACGTCGAAAATATGCATCATAAGCGTAAAGATCGTTTGAGTTATAGACTTGACGACCATTGAAGACAACTTTTAAATTTTTGATAGTCGTTGCGCCGAAACCTTGAATAAAACTAACTTTATCCGCAGCAGTCACGGGAATGTCAAAAATGATATTTTTATCGTCAACCTTTTTTGGTACTTTTTTAATAAGCTGAAAGCTTGTTTGCAGATAACAATGCGCAAGGTTAAGATAAGAGCTACCAGTATTGATAGTAAAACGAGAAGGCCAAGTTCCTGCCGTGTTTACAGGATTATACTCGACAATATTTGTTTGCTGAAATGCAATGTTAACAGGTTTGGAAGAAAAAAGATCTAAATTGTTTGGAATTTGCTGAGAGCTTTCGTTATCGATTTGCATGATTTTAATTTAAACAGAGAGAAATTAAAAACCGACTGTACAGTAGACGTTTTGAAACGTGTGAATGACGTAATCAACTTTTCGCTGCTATTTATACTTTTCTCGCAAAGAAAAAGCGTGACGCACATGCATACTTGATGTTATAGGTATGTGAACAGAAAAACTAGACCACGCCCACATCGCGCACACACACACACACGAAACGCGCACACACATGGATTTTTGGCAAAGATCAAAGTAAAATAGAGTTTTTTCGCTAAAAGTCGTAAAAATTATGGTGAAAGTCGTAAAAATTGTTGATAAAGTCGTAAAAAATTATGGATTAAGTCGTAAAATTATGGGTATAGTCGTAAAAATTGATGATAAAGTCATAAAAATTATGGTGAAAGTCGTAAAAATTTGTAGACAAAAATAAAAAGAAACTACAAAGTCGTAAAAACTTGGAGGTAGATGCCAACTGGTTGTAAAAGCAGATACACGGACGAACATTTAACTGAAACTATAAAAGGATGAAATTTTCATTGCCTCACTTGAATAAAAAATATCTTTACTGATCAGTCGGTAAATAATTAGCTCTGATGGAATATATCCGAAAGAAATTTACGTTGGGAAGGGATAATAAGCTTGAGTTGAGATTAGATACACCTTTAGAATTACCGGGAAATAACTGGTATTGTAGTTTGCGTGAGTTTAGTTTAGAACAAAAATGGTCTTTGGCTAATGAAGAAATTACAATTTACTATCAAAAAGGGCATCATTCTGTTGTTAAACCTGGATTTTATCATTCTGTGGCTGACCTTGATAATATCTTGGATGAATTATTCCTCCCCATGCGGCGTGTAAAAAGAGGAGGAAGAAAAGCTTTAGATAGAATGTTAGGGATTAGAAGAAATAAAACACAAGAGGAAGAGGAAGAGGGAGAAGCAGAGGAAGAGGAAACAGAAACTGAAACAAACACTGAGGCAAAAGATGCAAAAGAATCCGACACAAAAACAGCAGATCCTGCAGCAAATGTGGAAACTAAATCTGAGCCCGAGACTAAATCTGAGCCCGAGACTAAACCAGAAGAAAAAGAACCTGAAGCGAAGAAATCAAAAACTGACCCAGAAACTCTTGAAACTGATTTTAGAAAAGAAGGACATGGAAAATTACATTGGATTCCAGAAACGGGACATCTTCCTGATACTCCTGATAAAATTTATCCTAAACCTGTCTCAATTGAAAAAATCGGCGAACACGCTGAAGTCGTTTCTCCTGCTCTGCCTGTTGCTGAAAGTTTGGTTGCTGGGCAAAATTTACCTCCAGTAGCAAGTCTTGATGCTCTAAAAAAAGCGGCGGAAGATCTTGAAAGAAAAAAAGCTGCTGCAAAAAATAAAGCAAAAGAAAAAAGTGTTGAAACAAAAACAGAAGAAAAAAGCGCTGACACTAAAGCCGAAAAAAATAAAGAATTAGCCAAAGCACTTGATGAACTTAAACCAATACATATCCCCTCTAAAAATCCTGTACCAATAGTCCCAGCACTTCCAGATATTACTCCAAAAAAGCCGAGACCTGTTGAAGAAGTGAAAAAAGAAGAATCAAAACATGAAAATGAAGCTGAGCCTGAGAAAACAGAAGATAAAAAACCAGATTTGTTAGAAGGTGAACAGATAAACCCGAATCCTGCAACGGTTAAAACTGAACCGCAAGAAGAAAAATCCTTTTTCCCTACAGTTAAACAAGAAATTATAAAGGAAGAAGAGAAAATTTCACCTGAAGTCTTGGAATTTAACCAAAAAGGATATAATTCTGTTAGAATTTCTAAAAATATTGATAATTATTATACTGTTACATTTGATCCTAATTACGTGCGAGAGATAAAATTGAGTAACGGTTTTGCTAAAGCTTTAGGTTTTCCTATAGGTCAAACAATTACAACTGGAGAAATTGCACATTATTATCCATCAACTGAAACGGGTATTAGTCACATTTGCATGTCAATCAATGATATTTTGCGTCCACTAAACAATGAAGAAACTGCAGAAGTTGGAATCATTCCTGTCTATGATCAAACAAAGACTATCTATGAATATTTTGCCAATCCAATTTGGTTCAGACTAGAAACTACAAGAATCAATCTTCTCTCTGTCGAATTTAAAGATTTTTTTGACAATCCGATTGCTTGTGACAATGCTCACGGCCACTTTACCCTTGTATTTGCTAACCATAAACGCTAATCCCCTTTTTTTGTATTGTTTTTTGTTTATTGTGATTGATCTAATAAAATTTTTCAATGCAAATGATAAGACTGATAACAGCATCGCCTCAGGGCATAAGAGATAAAACATTGAAACAGAAAAAAATTCAGCTAATCCATGCTAAATCCAAGCGAAAAGGCGAAAAAAATTTTACTGATAAGGATTAGTGATAAGGACTGATAAGGATTGATAAGAAAATAGATAACATTGATAAAAATTGATATAAAAAATGAAAAATGAAAAAATTTTGCTTCACTGATAAAAAGGTAATAAGATCATCGCCTGAGGGCATGACTGATAAGCGGCTAACATATTGGCTTATTGGCTTGCGGCTCTATCATTATTTGACCTTGAAAAAGATTTAAGCTTAATTGATAATTTTTATTACTGATAAGAGCTGCTTAAAGCTTACAGTAATTTTTCTACAGTAATCTTTACAGTAATATTTTTACAGTAATTTTTATCAGTCCGGAAGCTTTAAGTAGGCATAAGTAGCAGAGGGTACTTAACCGCTTTTTCCCCGCCCCCTACAGTAGAGGGTTACGGTGGCCCAAGTGGCTTTATACCCCGTGTATGACTACTTGCACTTCAGACGAATCTGACGAAACTGATGAATCTGACGAACTTTCTGAAACTGGCGAATCTGACGAAACTGATGAATCTGATGAATCTGGCGAAACTGATGAATCTGGTGAATCTGCTTGATGAAACTGACGAAACTGATGAATCTGACGAAACTGATGAATCTGGTGAATCTGCTTGATGAAACTGACGAAACTGATGAATCTGACGAAACTGATGAATCTGGTGAATCTGCTTGATGAAACTGACGAAACTGAGATGAAAGGTAATCGAGCTATTCAGCCTTACAATTCAATATCTACTCGTGTTATGACACCCTATTGCTCGATTAAGCTTATTCTTGATGAAAGGAAGCTTAATCGAGCTATTCAGAAAATGCACTTCAGACGAATCTGACGAAAGTGATGAATCTGACGAACTTTATGAAACTGGCGAATCTGATGAAACTGATAAATCTGGCGAATCTGACGAAACTGATGAATCTGACGAACTTGATGAAACTGATGTACCTCACTTATTACTTGAGTCTTGAACCCCCTTCTTTCGATTAAGCTTATTCTTGATGAAAGGAAGCTTAATCGAGCTATTCAGCCTTACAATTCAATATCTACTCGTGTTATGACACCCTTTTGCTCGATTAAGCTTATTCTTGATGAAAGGTAGCTTAATCGAGTTATTCAGAAAAATGCACTTCAGACGAATCTGACGAACTTTCTGAAACTGGCGAATCTGACGAAACTGATGAATCTGACGAGCTCGATTAAGCTTCCTTTCATCAAGAATAAGCTTAATCGAGCAAAAGGGTGTCATAACACGAGTAGATATTGAATTGTAAGGCTGAATAGCTCGATTAAGCTTCCTTTCATCAAGAATAAGCTTAATCGAGAGAAGGGGGTTCAAGACTCAAGTAATAAGTGAGATACATCAGTTTCATCAAGTTCGTCAGGTTCATCAGTTTTGTCAGTTTCATCAAGCAGATTCACCAGATTCATCAGTTTCGTCAGATTCATCAGTTTCGTCAGATTCGCCAGATTTATCAGTTTCGTCAGATTCGCCAGTTTCATAAAGTTCGTCAGATTCATCAGTTTCGTCAGATTCGTCTGAAGTGCATTTTCTGAATAGCTGGATTAAGCTCCCTTTCATCAAGAATAAGCTTAATCGAGCAAAAGGGTGTCATAACACGAGTAGATATTGAATTGTAAGGCTGAATAGCTCGATTACCTTTCATCTCAGTTTCGTCAGTTTCATCAAGCAGATTCACCAGATTCATCAGTTTCGTCAGATTCATCAGTTTCGTCAGTTTCATCAAGCAGATTCACCAGATTCATCAGTTTCGCCAGATTCATCAGATTCATCAGTTTCGTCAGATTCGCCAGTTTCAGAAAGTTCGTCAGATTCATCAGTTTCGTCAGATTCATCAGTTCCGTCAGTTTCATCAAGCAGATTCACCAGTTTCAGAAAGTTCGTCAGATTCATCAGTTTCGTCAGATTCGTCTGAAGTGCATTTTCTGAATAGCTCGATTAAGCTTCCTTTCATCAAGAATAAGCTTAATCGAGCAAAAGGGTGTCACAACACGAGTAGATATTGAATTGTAAGGCTGAATAGCTCGATTAAGCTTCCTTTCGTCAAGAATAAGCTTAATCGAGCAAAAGGGTGTCATAACACGAGTAGATATTGAATTGTAAGGCTGAATAGCTCGATTAAGCTTCCTTTCATCAAGAATAAGCTTAATCGAGAGAAGGGGGTTCAAGACTCAAGTAATAAGTGAGATACATCAGTTTCATCAAGTTCGTCAGGTTCATCAGTTTTGTCAGTTTCATCAAGCAGATTCACCAGATTCATCAGTTTCGTCAGATTCATCAGTTTCGTCAGATTCGCCAGTTTCAGAAAGTTCGTCAGATTCATCAGTTTCGTCAGATTCGTCTGAAGTGCGTTTTCTGAATAGCTCGATTAAGCTTCCTTTCATCAAGAATAAGCTTAATCGAGCAAAAGGGTGTCATAACACGAGTAGATATTGAATTGTAAGGCTGAATAGCTCGATTAAGCTTCCTTTCATCAAGAATAAGCTTAATCGAGAGAAGGGGGTTCAAGACTCAAGTAATAAGTGAGATACATCAGTTTCATCAAGTTCGTCAGGTTCATCAGTTTTGTCAGTTTCATCAAGCAGATTCACCAGATTCATCAGTTTCGTCAGATTCATCAGTTTCGTCAGATTCGCCAGTTTCAGAAAGTTCGTCAGATTCATCAGTTTCGTCAGATTCGTCTGAAGTGCGTTTTCTGAATAGCTCGATTAAGCTTCCTTTCATCAAGAATAAGCTTAATCGAGCAAAAGGGTGTCATAACACGAGTAGATATTGAATTGTAAGGCTGAATAGCTCGATTAAGCTTCCTTTCATCAAGAATAAGCTTAATCGAGCAAAAGGGTGTCATAACACGAGTAGATATTGAATTGTAATCGATTATGCTTTCTTTCAATAAGCTTAATCGAGAGAAGGGGGTTCAAGACTCAAGTAATAAGTGAGATACATCAGTTTCATCAAGTTCGTCAGGTTCATCAGTTTTGTCAGTTTCATCAAGCAGATTCACCAGATTCATCAGTTTCGTCAGATTCATCAGTTCCGTCAGTTTCATCAAGCAGATTCACCAGATTCATCAGTTTCGTCAGATTCATCAGTTTCGTCAGATTCGCCAGATTTATCAGTTTCGTCAGATTCGCCAGTTTCAGAAAGTTCGTCAGATTCATCAGTTTCGTCAGATTCGTCTGAAGTGCATTTTCTGAATAGCTCGATTAAGCTTCCTTTCATCAAGAATAAGCTTAATCGAGCAAAAGGGTGTCATAACACGAGTAGATATTGAATTGTAAGGCTGTATAGCTCGATTAAGCTTCCTTTCATCAAGAATAAGCTTAATCGAGCAAAAGGGTGTCATAACACGAGTAGATATTGAATTGTAAGGCTGAATAGCTCGATTAAGCTTCCTTTCATCAAGAATAAGCTTAATCGAGCAAAAGGGTGTCATAACACGAGTAGATATTGAATTGTAATCGATTATGCTTTCTTTCAATAAGCTTAATCGAGAGAAGGGGGTTCAAGACTCAAGTAATAAGTGAGATACATCAGTTTCATCAAGTTCGTCAGGTTCATCAGTTTTGTCAGTTTCATCAAGCAGATTCACCAGATTCATCAGTTTCGTCAGATTCATCAGTTTCGTCAGATTCATCAGTTCCGTCAGTTTCATCAAGCAGATTCACCAGATTCATCAGTTCCGTCAGTTTCATCAAGCAGATTCACCAGTTTCAGAAATCGATTAAGCTTATTCTTGATGAAAGGAAGCTTAATCGAGCTATTCAGCCTTACAATTCAATATCTACTCGTGTTATGACACCCTTTTGCTCGATTAAGCTTATTTTTGATGAAAGGAAGCTTAATCGAGTTATTCAGAAAAAACAAAATATCTTGCTCCAGATGCTTTCACAATCGATGCAAATTCAGCTGGATTAAAATCTTCTGCTGTAAACTGTGACGCAAAATCTGCATAAGTTTGACCATGAAAATGTTTTTCCATATATTCTATAAGTTCGGGATCTTTTTGTGCTTTCCACCAATACCAAAGCCATGCTTCTCGATGTGCTGTTACAGCATAAACACCCCAATGACAAAATATTCCAAATTTTGAATTATCATACCATTGTGGAAGTGGTCGAGAATCAATTGAATCCCATGTAGGCTAAAAATAAAATTTAGGAACATAAAGATAAGAAGCGAGCAGAAAAAAACGCGATTCACACAATTGGTTTTAAATGGGCTCTTACATGACGAGGGTAAACGATCAAAGGTATTTCGCTGCTGCTTTCTGGTGGACTCAAGTGCTCCTGGTGCGCATACATGCTGACTCCTTTAATATTGCATGCTTAACTGTGTTGGTTGGTGTCGAGTTTAGCTTAAGCTTGGTTTTATTTTTTAAAAAACTGGTTTTTCTGTGCAAAAATAGAACGTTTAAACTAATAACTTCTCTAGCCCACTTTACTAAATATGTTCTATGACAAAAGCGTAAATAACAAAAATAATAACTAATTTAAATGAAAAAACTGCTTGATCAACGAGAAAATAATCAAATTAAACTGTAAAAAACTAAAGATAGATATGTATTACTTCTTGAACTATTTTGCTTTGTTGTTACAAAAAATTTGAACTGAAATCATGGGCCATTAAAATTGTAAGAAAAAACTGGACAACATATGCAAGCCACAAAATTAAAACTGACAGAAATCATCAAACCTACCTCATATCTTGTACCAATGGCGGTCAAAGCTAAGCTCAACAGAAGCAAAAACTGAATAAAATTGAACATCTTCTTTTTGTATCAGCAAGAAATTTAAATCCAAACTAGTTAAAATAGAATTCGATCACACACGACTGATCAATTTATGGCTGTAAAACAAAGAAGATAAGAACTGTTTTTCTCAAAAACAATTTTTTTTTGATTAAATGAAAAAACTTTTTATGGTTTTGACAAAAACAAATGTTCAAAAAGGACATTGTTGTTTTTATGTTTTAATTGAAGCAAACGGAAGCATGGAAAAACTGGACGCAACTGAAATTTGTTTGTTCTTGTCGAAAACTGGAAGCTTTTCAACCCTAGAAATTAAAAAGAAATTTTTTAGTTTTTCTTCTTTATATGAAATTCTGTTTGTTAAACTGGCAATCCATAATAACAGGAATTTCACTTCGAGGGCACAAATTATGCTTAAAAATTTAGGGGAGCAAGCTGTAATGGTTTAAAATTATCTTTATGTTTTTCTTATAAACAGTAAACTGTGATGCTGCTATATTTGCTGATAGCATACTAATGACATTAGCTTGTGCACGAGTGGTAAAAAACGGTTGCAGTGAAGTGGCAGAAATTAATTTTATTATAAATACTTATCTTCATGATAAGTATTTATAATACTATGTTGTCAGAAACTGACGCCAATAGATAATTTAATAAAAGTATAAACTGAAATATTTATTCATAGCTTTTCCAAGTATTAAACTTTATCTTAAAACTGCACCATCAGTAGTCGATTTTTTTGAAATCTTTCTTGTTTAATTCTTTATAATTAATTTTTTTCAAAATTGCTTCCATTTGCAGATTCCCTTACTGCTTCAAAGTCATTTCATTATGTCATTTATATTCGCGGATTTTGTTTATTGCTTGCAACTTATAGTATGCCATCAATGGTTATCGAAAGAGTTTTTGCAACAATTTTACTCAAAGATTATGAATACTCTTCAAGGCCATATATTCCTGTTATAATTGCTGCTTTGGAACTGCTGTTAAGCTCATTTTCGATGTATTTATATTATCAAGGTAATAAATTGTGATGGTTTTTGGATCTTTGTTAATTAAAAATTTTTTTAGTAAAAATTAAAGAAATTTATATTTTACTATTTGTTTTGGTGTTGGATGTTACGGCTTTTTTGGTAAGAATTTTTTAAGTAAAGTTTGAGGAATAAAGTTGCAAAGGAAAACATTCAAAAAGAGTTTTAAACATAAGCGAAACTGCTTTCCTAGGCATATTTTAGATAGAATATTTTTAAAAGGGAAACTCTTAAGTTAGCTTGGCTAAAATTGATAAAAATTATTATCGAATTTTTAAGTAACGGTGCTTGTTGAGGTTACTAAAAAAAAGAAGACATGTAGCAGAGTCGAGTGTTAAAGAAAATATTACGCTTTAATTTTTGCCGATCAAACGCTTAAATAGAATAGTATACATCCAAAATTTTTCAGCTATTTTTTGTGGAAGAAATTAAACTGATTGTTGGGTAACATGAGTTGTATTACAAAGAATTACTTTTTGCTTTTAATTTCATTTTACGGGTAAAAAACATAAACAAAGCAATTTGATATATATCACATTAACTGCTAGATGTGTTAATGCAATTTGTGTTAAAACTTTTGTTGTGTTAACTGCTTGTTCTTAAAGGCGATAAAAATATTAAAAAAAGAGAATTAACAGATTTTTATGTTTGTTTTTAGTAACTGATAATGAATATAGTGTAGATTAGGGCGGTACAGCTGTTTGTTAACATTTTTTAAGTTAACTGTTATGAGAATGTTTTGTTGTACTCATATCGCTATAGAAATAGACCATGTACGAAAAATTTATGAATTTTTTTTAATAAGACATATATGTACTGTAATAGATGTAACAATTGTTGTTTAAAATCTTTTTTCACTATCAACTGTTCATATCTTGGAGACATCTGAAACGTTTTATGCTGTTTTATGAGTTATTGAAAATGCGATTGTTTTTTGTAACTGTTGGCAGAATATAATCGTGGTTTACACAACTTTTTTTCATGTCACTCTATTTTAATATTTTTATTTTCAAATTGCATAGCGCAATTGTAATTCTTTTCTCAAATTAAACTGTCTTTAATTGCATCATATTTAGATATACCTAATTTGTGAACGAATTGATCTTCGACGATATTATTTCCATAGCACTAATAATATTAAAGCTTATCAAAAATATAAAAGTATGTCATTAAGTGAAAGATTTCAACTATCAGAGAATATTCAAGCTGCAAAGGTAAAAATTTTAAAAATAACGTTTAACTGGATTGATCAACATCCGAAAGATTTTTAGGTTTTTAAATCAATGGCAATTCCAGTAACTATTTTTAATGTTTTACTGGTTTTGTCTGGACTCACGGAACCAATGCATTTAAATGATTTCGAAAAACATATTATGTTTACGTTATTTGAAATTAATACTGTTGTGTAAGTTTTTGTTTTTGGGGGTTATAAAACTGATTGAGTTGATGAAGTATAGAATTGAATCTTTTCAATTCTATTATTAGATGAATTTTTTTCTTAAAAAACACTTGCGTGAAAACATATAAACGTTCAAAGCCTGAAAACATTTGCTTAAAGTGGACTGTCTCCGCAACCACCCCACAGCCGTCTCTGCAATCGCGATAAATTTTTGTCAGCGGTAATATAACCATGGTGCTTAGTTAAGAAATAAACTAAGCTCCATGGTTTTGAACATGATATCATATTGTATATGAAAAAAGGGCATGTGCCATTGTATTTTTGTTTTTATTAAACTGAGCTTTACTCACTTTCGTTCTATTTTAAAAATTTTTCAATGAACAGTAGAAGGACAAAATAGGAAAATCTTAAAAGAGGAAACATACGAAATAAGTTTGAAGCGCAAGTTTTCGTCAGCAATGCTAATAATCTTATATGGACTTTAAAAAAATTAATTAATTAATTGAATTTTTCGTTCAAACTTTTTTGTACGTGAAAAAGACCATAGTTTTACAAAAATAAATTAACTGAATTTTTTTGAAACATGATAACAGTATGGTGAGACACATAAAAGAAAAAAAAACTGACAAAGCAATAATTTTGAAAACAAAATTGCTTCTGCAGTTTAATTAATGATTTAAAAACTATATAACTGATATCCAGCTTTATGAAATTATTATAAAAAACTGTTACCAGAATTGCTTTATAAAATCAGAAAGCAATTTTTAACTGTTCCATGGTTTTTCTTTATGCAATAAACTGCTATCGAACAGAGTAGATCGGAAAAAGGAGACAATAGTTTAGAAGAAATAAATAAAAACTGAATTATGTTGATATTTCGTAAAAAAATAATTTTAAAAAAACGTTACTTTAACTGTTTAAATATAATTGTGCTTTACTTATCAGTAGTTATTTTCTTTTTATTATTTGAGAGCAAATTTTGGTGAATAATAAGAAACGCTGTTTTGCATAAAAATAATCCATTTTTGAACTGTCCACAGAGGAAAGATTGCTTGACTTTTACTGCTCCATTTGCATTCCAATAAATGAATAGTTTAAAAACTGACATGTATTTTTTATAAACATAGTATTTTTTGTGAAGGCATCATGATCACAATGCTCGAAACTTCCATTAAAATCTAGAGAAACTAAAAACTGATCAATATGAGTTTCAGGTATGCAACATGTGTTCCAACGATTACACTTTTATACAATGAAGCATGGCGAAATTATACTGTGAAATTAATTACAAACTGTTCTTTATTCAAAATGCTTTGCATTTCCCGTCAAAAAACTTCAACAATTCCATTAAAACAACTAAAGACTACCCTTGGAAAGAATATGCTTTTTAATGTTGAAGGGCAACAAAATCAACATTTTAGTGAGCTACGAAAAAGTTGGCAGTAATAATTATGTGTTTAACTGCTTTTTGACATGCTCATTTCTGGTAGTAATAAAAAAACTGTAATTCATTCATGTTTGACTGAAGAACATATAAATTTTGTTAAAAAAAATTGTTCAAATTTTTTGACAAGGCTGTTAAACTAAATTTTTAATGTTTTTTATAACTGGTAATTTTTAATAAACTTTTTAACAATGAAACATTTTGTAATAAATTTAAATTGTGTATAACAGATTTTATGGATGCCATACTTATTTCTGGTGATAATAAAAAAACTGAATATCATGTATTTTTGGTAAACTAATATAAAATACAAATTTTTTTAATAAAATAAATTTTTAAAAACTGATTGATAGTTAAGCTAAAATCATAATATATTTTTTATAACTGCTGTTCATGGTATTCATTAATAAATTTTTGAATAATAAAACTGTAACAGTAGCCTTTTTAGCATTGTAAAATAATAAAATTTATTTATTTATTATGAAGCTATTTCTTCTAAAATCATGATTGAAGAACACAAAATCAACACTTTTTAGTATTATAAAAAATGTGGCAATAAAATTGATTATAAGTTAAATGAAATGTAAACATTTTTAGTAAAAACAACTGACATTTTTGAGGGATAAATTTTGTAAACTGACATATTCTTTGTTTCGAAGAATTAAATAATTGACATGCAAACAAAAAGAACATCAGTTTTTGTAACTGATTCGATAGGCTATTGCGATTTATATCGTTAGAGAAAAGTTCGTTCAGACATTAATAATAATAACAGATATAAAATTTTAGATTTTATAAAACTGGACTTTCTTTACCGTCTCTGAATTTATTTTGGTAGAAAACTGTAACTTTGAAATAAAGAAATAGCAAAAAAAATTTATTTTTTAGTAAACTGTTGGATTGTTGACAGCTTGTTAGTTTGTTTATTGATGTATTAACTAGAAATGTACTATTTAACTGATATTCATTTCATGTCAATAGATTTTTTGCAAATTTTAATTGTTCAGTAATGTTCTTTTTTATTGTTAAAGAAAAAATTGCTTTTGCGTGTATAAAAAACTGATGATCACGATCCAAAGAAACTTTTTCTTTATTTCATAAACAAGTTTTTTTACGTTTTATGTTATTTAAACAAAGAATTACTTAAAACTGAGCGATTGGATATAGCAACAAAATTAAAGTTATGCATAAACTGCCAATTTTATTTCAATGATAATAATAGTATGGCAATATAACTGTGCCGATTTCTAAAAGATGGTTTTCAAATGTTTAATATTAGAAAGAACTGCCACCTCCCCTAAGATGGAATGTAAATTTTTATCATTTGCAAAAACAAATTAATTGTAGGATTGTTTTATGTGTTGAATCGTAGCTTAAATAAGGATAATCAAATACTTTTTTGCCTTCAGATTTTAAAAACTTTAACCGGGCTTTACTGTTTAAAAATAAACCTGCACAGGTTTCTACCACAATTATGAAAAAAACTGGAAATTAAAATACTGTTTTAAAAATAAAATGATGCAATTTCAGCATAACCAAAATGCAAGAACCTCGAAATTTTTTTAACTTTTCAATTGTCTTACAACAATATCATAAATGTAAGCTAATAGTTTTTAGATTTTAAAATTAACTGTGCAAAATCAACACTGAGTTTAAAGGAATTTACTATTTATTAGGGTCTAATATTAGTTAATAATAAATAATTAGAACAATTGGTAAAGGTTATGATGTTTTAAAGCAGGTTATTGTTGGGAGAAAAATTTCTGAGGATTAGCAGTGAGTTCTTTTTGAAGCATTTTAAGGGCTCGTCGTTTACGACCCCAACCACCACATCCACCTCCACAACCACCTCCACAACCGCATCCTCCGCCGCAGCCTCCTCCACAGCCACCACCAAATCTTTGACCACAACCGCAACCACCACCACCTCCGCAACCACATACTGGGATTCGAAGATAGGTTTGGCATCGTGGTGCACAGCATCCGCATCCACCACCACATCCACCGCCACAACCACCTCCACAACCTCCGGAGCAGCCACCGCCGCAACTACCTCCACAACCTCCGGAGCAGCCACCGCCGCAACTACCACCGCAGCCACCACCACAGCCGCCTCCGCAACCTCCTCCACAACCGCCTCCGCAGCCACATACAGGGATTCGAAGATAGGTTTGGCATCGAGGTGCGCAACACCCACATCCACCACCACATCGATTACCACAACATCCTCCACATCCACCTCCGCAACCTCCTCCACCACATCCACATCCACCACAATTACGTTTTACACGTAAAAATTCAGATGATGAGGATTCTGGAGCAATTTGAAAAACTGGAGTCATCAAAGGGGAATCTTTTAAGGGGATCATAACTGGCAAGTCTGGAGTTTCATCAGACTTTAAATTCATCTGTGGCATTGAAGCCTAAAAAAATAAAATTATATAAACTGTAATATTTATTTGATCATCCTACCGTAACTGTAAAAACAGCTCCAAAAACTGATAATAAAAAACTGAGTTTCATTCTGACAATTTTGAAGCTCAAAATCTTAAGTCAAAGAACGCCAACCAAACACTGATAATTTCTCTCAAGAGCCTCCAATTTAAATACATTTTTTCTCTCGCTTCCGGATACATTTTTTTTGATCCAAGAAAAATAAATGACCAAAAGGACTTGTTTTTTTTTGTTTGTTGGTCAAAGCTGTCAATGTCGTCGTCTCAGCAAATTTGACACATCCGGTCTAAATGCTCTCTTTTTTTGCAATGCTTCTTTTTGGAAGCTTTAAGTAAACAATTCTTTGTATTTGTTTTATTAGTTTTTTCTTAAAAGTAAAAAAGTAATGAATAAATTATTTAAAACTGTTAAAGTATTCAGTTTGAAGAAATCAATAATAATAATTTATGTAATTTAGAAACTGTAAAAAATTGCATAATTTAGAGATATGCTGAAAATTAAAAAGGTTAACTGTGTTAGCAGTTTGATAGGCGCATCTAATAACAACTTTTAAAAACTTATTAGCTATCAAAAATGTTTCCTTCATTTCCTCGTTGTAGCACGCTGTAACAGTAATTAATTTTTCAATAAATTTTTATTTGCTTTGATTATTTTAAATACCTGCTACTGTTTAAACATAAAATTACATGATTTGATTAAATTAAATTTTAATAGTTAACTGCTTCATCACTGACTAGATAGAATTAAAAAATTAATATATGTTTAAGGGCTGTTCAGATACATTGAGATATCAAATTTAAAATTTTTTACCCACTTCTCTCTATGCGCAATATATTCTCCGTTGATCTTGTGCCACTTTCATGTGAAGTGAGACAAACGACTTACCTCTTTTTTTTCATATATCACAAGATATCTGGATAGCCACTAAACTTACGAAAGAAAAAATCTGCTTTCTGACATTTTTAAAACAAAACTATTGCTTTTACAAATGCAAAGAATGCATGAATACAAGGACGTCAGCAAGGGGGGCAACAGGGGCATGTGCCCCCTCCGAAATTAGGAAAAGCCTTTGATCTTTTGCGGCCGCTTTGTAAATAGCGGCAAAAGATCAAAGGCGTGCCCCCACCGAAATGATTGTGCCCCCCTCGAAAAAAAATCCTGGTGACGTCCTTGCATGGATAGTTGGTTTACAAAAAGTATTTCTTCACGATCAACGAATTCTGTTAGACAGACTTTAATTTAAAACTGTTGCAGAAGTTTGAATTCTATTTAAAATTAATAAGGAGTGTTGAAAATTGTTGGTTAAAAAAAATGAAATAATATCTGCAACAAAAAAATGGAAAATAGAATCCATACTATTTTCAGTCAAAATGAATAACTGTATCTTCATTATTAACTTCCTTCACAAACATGTGTAATTCTTCATTGGATATGTTTTGTTACAACAGAGCGCGGAATTATTCAAACAAACTTTTGATGATATAGTTAAAAGTATCTGCTTCATTAAATTTTAATAACAACTGAAGTATAATTTTTATAAAAGGTGCTTTTGAAAAAGCTGTAGTAACTAAAAAGTAATTCATAAAAAATAAACTGGATAATTTTTCTTCATTTTAAAAGTAATGAATAAATTATTTAAAAACTGGATCAAAAGTTTGTCAGTGGTAACTTTTTTAAAGAGAAAAAAAATGTTCAATATTACATACGAAAATTAAGAACTTAACTGATTTTGAAGTTTAGAAAATTAAATTAAAACAGGGTTAAGATATGACAATTGTTTTAAAAATATTAATTAAAGCTCAGCAACTTTATATTCTTATTATTTTATAAATTGGATATACATAATTACTGGGGATATCAGCGAATCAACTAAACAATACCAATATTCATTCCTTTGCTATAAAATTTTGTTCCCACGTGACAAAGATATTATCGAAAAACTGTCAATCTGTTTTAATTTTGGGGCATGCTGCATGCATTTGACATGTTTCATATGTTAAAAATCTCAAGAAAAAGCTTTTTAATAACTATAAGTTACAAATAAAGTGAGAACAAAAAAAAAGAAAAACTGGATAATTTGAAAATGTTTCTTAAAAATGAATAAACTGAGGCGTTGGGGTTTGTGTTGATTATTATTCAAATATTACATTCTGGGATTTTGCCATCGAAAAAATTATAAAGCTAATTTTAACTAATTGGTTGAAATTGTTTTAATAATATCTTTTAATAAAACTGATTTTGAATGAGAAACCGCTGTTATGGTTGCTTAAAAAATTTATAAAATTTTGTTAGCTTCATATGTAAACTGAATAAATTGCCTTTTGTTTCTAAAAACGTAATGAAGAAACTGAGCAGGTGTTTTGGCCTTGATTACTATTAAAATATCATATTTTGGGATTTTGACATGGAGCTATAATAAGTTAACTGTATTAGCAATTTAGGGGTTAAATCTTATCAAACAATATCTTTTAAAACTGGTTTCCGGTAAGTTCATGTTGCTATGAATGCTCTACATGTTTATATGTTTGAAACTGGTTGACCGTCACCATTATCATTTTTGTCCTTTTCTGGTAACATAAACTGTTCAGATCCTTTTTGTATCCACTGAATCATTAGCAGCGGTTGATATTTTTATTTATATAACTGCACTAGAACTATTGCAAAAATTGCAATAAAAAATTAAAACTGAATCCTTTGTATCGGCCAAAGCGTTAACTGATATAAAATTAAAGAACACTGCTGTTATATCCCATAACATTCTCATACTTCTTTTACTGTTTCATTTTTTCCACTCTTATCACTTCAAAAGTTTTGTTGTTTTTCTTTTAATGGCCTGAGTCATTAATTGATCTCTCTCCCTTTTCCTCTTTTTTTTTCTATACAAAAACAAGCAATTTTTCACATACAAATAAAAAGCTAGACAAAAAATAAAGGCTTAATGCTTGCGTTGACAATCAAAAAAAAAGTTTAAAAGCTGTAAAAAAATTCTTCAAAAAAATTCAAAGCATTTTTTTTCTTTCGTCATTTTTTTGTTTGTTGCAATTAATGCTGTTTTCCCTTCGAATTTTTTTATTTATTTTTTTATACAAAAAAACGTAATATAAGTATTTTTTGGAGCGCTCCTTCTTCCTTCTTTTTTCCTTTCCGGATCGAAGATAAATGTTTTCACTCTCGCTTCTTCTTCAGGGACACACCTAATTTTTTTTAAAACTTTCTCATTCATTTTTCTTCAGCTAATGCAAAAAAGGCGTTGCCAATCGTTATTATTACTTTTCTTTGGTGATTAATTTTTTTTGCTTGAATGATAAAAATTTTTTGATGAGAAATATGTGTAAAGTTTGTTGGGGAGGGGGGAAAGTGCATGCTTTGGATATTTGTCATCACTCATTGATAACTCTATTTTTGGAGGTGTTGATAGAGAGAAGGGTTTAGGTGACAAACTGTAATCATCAGGTATTTTTTGAAACTTCAATTTTTAGGTAACTGTTAATCCATTTGTTGCAAAAGCTTTATTTGTTTTTTATGTGTTAAACTGAAACTTTAGACGATAATTCGTATATTCAAACTGATATTTAAATTCCATGCTCTTATTTTATAAAACTATTAATAGACAAAAAAGATTCGAAAAGATTTCAGAAAAGACTTTTGAGGTTAACTGCGGTGCCATTGGTTTATTTCATAACAGTTACGGTTAATATTGTTATTATATTTGGAAACTGAGCAACAGTACTTATGTAAGAAAATGTTTATTTTTAAGTATTATAGGAAAACTTTATTTTCTTTAACCTTTTGTTTAACGTTTACGTTCCTATCTGTGTAACCATTATGCATTGTGTATTTAAAAATCAAAAAAGCTTTTGTATAAAACTGTTTGATCTTCACTGATATTAGCTTATATAATAATAACTGCATATGTGGAATCAACATGTTACTTTTTTCAAATCCTGATAAAGCTGAAGTAATAAAAAAGATTTTTGAGATTTACTCCACTGCCATTAATTTATTATTATTTTAATTTCCGTAATGAACGTAGTTGTAATCAATAAAAACTGTAAATCATGGTAACGTCTTGAAATGCTAAAAACTGTTTAATAAAGTAGTGTTGCAAAAGTACATGTGTAATTTTTACACATTCATTTATTTATTTTTAACTGCGGAGTTTTTTGCATGACGATAAGCAGGCTATTAACTGGCTTCTGATCTGATGTTAACGGCTTACATAAAATTAAATGAATATTACATTTTTAACAATGTCAAATGATGCCGATGTGATGATTGTAAAGATTTTTGCTTTATTAAGTTTAACTGGTTACGACAATTTTAATAGTTTTTTTTATTTTGAAGATATTGAACGATTTTATGAAATGAACTGCACTGGATCATTGATTCTCAATATGTATTTAATTGGTGAAGGCAAATGAGGCTGCAAATCATAATTTGTAGATTATGCTTAATTCTAATTTTAATAAAAAAAATATTTGACATAAAACTGTTGTCCTGTTCCAGTTAAAAGTAGCATCTATGTTTGAAGACATTTACCATTTGTTGCATATTTAATAATTTTAACTGAGTTAGTTTTTCGTCATGTTTGGAATTGAAATATCAGATGGATATATTAAATGTGTAGTTACAATCTTTTTTTATTGAAAAACTAGTACGACGCAGTTTTGTTGAGTAAGCTTTCGCCATTTCTTGAATTAAAACATAAAATGAAAATGTTTAATGTGTAATTATAATTTAGTTTTTAGTAAAATTCTAAACTGACATATGATTTTTTAGCATTTGAATTATGTTTAATCTCTAAAGCTGATTAATAATCCTCCAACTAAAAGGAGAGTGTAAGTTTCTCCACGCTCCGTTATTATTCATTCGCAAAAAGAAGAAAAAAGAAGTGAAATTTGCATAAAAATAAAATAGTTTGCGAATTTGTCATTTTTGAGTTTTTAGGGATATTGAACAGTAACACGTAGCATCGGTAATCGCCCCGGAGGGGCGGGTTACCCTAGTATAAATAATAAGCTTGAATGCGCAATGCTAATTAACTTTTTAAAGGTAAGGACAATAACCAAGCTTATGAGGATAACTGCATAAATTGTTGACTTCCTGGTTTTCCGGCATTGCTAACAAAAATGTTTAAAAACTGATTGTCCAGCCCTAATGGTTCACATGACAATGGTTATTAATATTTTTAATTAATTTTGAATATGACACTTTTTGTTGCTATGATCTCAGTTGTTTCTTAATCTTTTATTAACTGTTGGATTTTATTATGCGTTATTTTTTCGCATTAAAAATTAAACTGTAATTTGGATTACTATGCTGATTAAGTTTTTCAAAACTCCTAATTGAATATTTTCATGTTGAAAATTAACTGTCAGTTTGTTAAGGGGGTGTTTTTACTCAGGCTGTTTCTGTAGTGCGATTAGACAACATCGATGAATGTATTTCATTCATTTTTAGATTTTTATATTTAACTGACGTTTCTTTTGGGGATTTGATTAAATTACCAATGTGACTATTGAAAACTGGCAAATACTTTGTTGTTCATTACTATCTGCATTAACAAAATACTTGTTGAATTTGGTAGTATATTAACTGATCTTTACTTTAACATTGTTCCACTTTATCTATTTTTGACCAATTCACCTTTTCATTTCAACGCTACAAATCTTATTTTTATTCATTTTTACAACCTCCCTTTTTCCCTTTTTTCTAATTTAACATCTTTTCCCTTTTTGGCGCCTTCTTAATTTGTTTGTGTTTTGACTTTTTTTTTCTTAACTTTCGATTTCCTTGTTGTTAATTATTTTTATTTATATAGCTTTGAACAAAAAAATGATGACCATTTATGGCCAGAGCAAATGTATAAAAATGAAAGGAAGAGATTGTGTCATCATTCTTTGAAGGGGAGAGAGACAACTGATAACGAAAGCAAAAAAAGGCCCTAAAAAGTTTTTTTAGCACTGTTGCATTTTTTTCATGGCTTTTTCTCTTTCATTTTTTACGTGTAAAGTTGCAAAAAATCCGCGACTGCAATTATATTTTTTTGCACTTTTTGTTGTGCTAATATTTTTTTGAGAGAGGTAACTGTGTAGCCCGGTAGAATCTTGAGGGATAACTGTGGAGATAACTACATCTTAGTAATACTATATAACTAACTGAGGAGGCATAACATCTGTTAGAAAAATTATTCAATAACTTTCTCGATCAAATTTGATTTGTCGACGATTTTTGTACTAAATTTTACTTTACTTGAAACTTTTTTGTATATTAGCAAATAGCTGAATTAAAGTAATTACTCTTTGAAAAATATTTGAATAACTGGAGAGGCTAAACTTTTTACCATTTGATACATAGCTAAACGTTATGTTCAATTTATTGTTCTTACACTCACTGTTTTCTCTTGCGTAAATCAAATTTTTTTAACTGGAAAGCGTTAATGTCTTGATTTTATTCAAAATTATCTAGAGCTTTAAAATCATTAAATATATTAATAGACTGCAGCAGTTTGTGTTTATGTTGTTAAATAGAATGGATTTATAAAATGTAAAACTGGAAGAACTGATATTAGGCGTTTAATGATTTATGTATGCTATAGCATAAAATCTTAAGGTTTATTCAAAAAACTGATAGTCTCTTTTAATTTATCACTTAAAATTACTTTAATTTATTTTTCTGCCACATCTATATTTTTAATTTAATTTGTTCTCCTCGAAACTGACTGTTGTCATTAAAAAACTGCGATATTTTTCCATTTAACTGTGTTCTAATAACATTTTCTTTTATACGTTTTTATCGTTACCAAACTGCATTTGAAACTGTAATTCATCCATTTTTGAAAATCTTTCTTTTATTTCAGCAAAACAAAAAATGTATTCAACTTCTCCTGCGTCTTATCCTGGAGAAGTGGATGTAATTCTTCCACCAGTAATTGACCTAAAAGCTGAACAAAAAAAATATGAACAAACAATGAAATATTTTGATTTTGTTGCGTTATTAGCACATGCCGTGGGGATTATTATGGTTTGCTTGAATGGTAAGCCTTTTTTTGAAATTTTCTTTAAATATTTTAAACTGCGCTGCTTCCATTTTTGATGTTTTTTAAAGTTAACTTTTTCGTTTATTTGAAATGAGTGGTTTATCTATATTAGGGCAAAAAAAACTGTTCCAATGTTTTTATGAGCTGTTTTTGTTGAAAAGTTACTAACTGGTATATTAAAGAGAGATTTGCGACAAATTTTATTGCTTGTGGTTACAAAGATAGCTTCAAGGCTGTTAACTTTACATAAGCAAAATTGTGGTAGAAAGGTATATTGAACTGAAAGCTAAGAATGTGGTTTTTTACACTTTTTTTGAAATTAAAAAATTAACTGTTATCTCTTTTTGAAATATTTTTTTCTTTAAACTGGCTTGAGATGTGGACTTTAAACGATGATTTTTAAAACTGATTATGTATTTCCTCATCAACCATTTTCTATTTTGTAAGTGTTGAATTTTTTTAAAAAATTTTAAATTAAAATTTATCTTCAACAAACGGTTGTGCATGCTAAAATTGTAATGAAAATTTGTTTCTTCAAACGCATATACAAAACTGAGTCAGCAAAATATTGCAAAACTTTTAGTTAAAACTAACTTTCTAAAACTGTTCTATCAACTAATTTGGATTTCCTCTTTGATACAATAAATCTAGCAAAAATCAATAACATTTGTTAAAATTACAGTTGACATATTTGTTTTTAAAATAGTTTTAAAACTGCAAGATTTTCTGATTGTCTATAATCTCAAAAACTGCTAGGCTAATTATAATATAAAATATGTAAAACTGTGCAATCATCAAGTTTTTTAGGTTTTCTTTTTGGTTCATTAGGTGTTGGTTTCCAATGGGATAACAAAAATCCTGCTGTTCGAGGTGCTGGATTATTTCATTATCATGGATTTTTTATGATTATTGCTTTTGTGTTTTGTCAAGGAGAAGGTAATAAACTGTTGCCTCTATTGTAACCATGTAAATATTATAATTTAAATATATTTTTAAGCAATAATATCATATCGTGTCCATCGACATGAATATAAACTTTTATCAAAACTTATTCATGGACTTTTACATTTGTGTGCTATTGGATTTGGGGGATTTGGACTTGCTGCAATGATTCGATCAAAAACTTTACAAGGTGCATATCATTTAGTGACATATCATGCATGGATTGGAGTTTTGCTGGTTTGCTTTTATATTGTTCAGGTAAGGATACGAAAGGGGGTTTACAAAATTGTATGCAAGTAGAAAAAAAAACTGACAAGTTTGAAAAATTTTTTTCTATTTTTAAATAAATTGTTGAGTAGTATAAAAAAAGGAAAAAACTGGGCGCCAAGTTTAATTCTAATTTAAATTGTCACCAGGAATAAAATAGAGTTATGTGAAATTGTGGGACAATTTTGAGATGTGATAGCTGAAGATTACAGAAAAACAAATTTATTAATTTTTAAATCAAAACTGTAATATCTTTCAGTTTTTTGTCTTAAAATCTCAAAAAAAGTCGTTTATAGTTTAATTACAAAAAAGTGATAAAAATGATTCTTTTTTTCAATGGAATGTCAAAAATCTCCTACAATTTGTGACCCTTGAATAATACAAAACTGAATTGTTGCGGTTTATAAATTATTATTTGATATTATTTTTTATAAACAAAAAAACTGTGTTGACATAAACTGGGTTGATTTTTTTTTTGAAACAAGGAAGGGAAAAGAGATTGAATAATGATTTTCCATGATTATGACTTGTCTGCGGTTGTAAATAATATTCTAAACTGATATTTGTTTATTCATCAAATATTGTTAATTATATGTAAAACTTGCCAAAATTCATTTTCATGCCATGTTTTGTGTTCATATTTATCTAAAATGACTATTTTTTGAAAAATTTAACGCGTTAAACTGATGTTTGACATGTTTTCAATTAAAAAAACTGCAGATAATTCAAATGCTGCCTTGTTTCAAACTTTATTTAAAACTGCAAAATTAATTCAAATTTCTTAAAGCCATTTTGATGTTTATTTGTCGATCATGAATCTGTGAAAAACTGTTTGAAAATCATTTATAATTCCTAAAAACTGTATGAAGATTTCTTTTCAAAATTAATTAGAGCGTAAAACATGAAAGTAAAAAATTTATCTTAAAATTAATATGACTTATTATTAATTGTTCCATTTACTATAAACAAAAAATCGCCCACTTTCAAATGCTTTAAGAAAACTATAAGGATCACATCTGATGTAAGATTCTTTTTAGATCGCTTTCAAAAACCAAATTATTTTTAATGCATGCTAATGACAATCAAAATTTACAGCAATGAGCTGTGGTAGAAAGTTAATACACAAAATTGCATTATTGCTGATACTAGATTGGGAAGTCATTAATTTTTTTAATTTAACTGTAAACTGCACACCATTTTTTCGTTTATACTAATTCATTTAAAAAAACTGTAAAACAGTAGAAAGTAGAAAAAAATTTCATGTTTTTATTTGTATAACTGATCAATGTAATGAGTGAGGATATAAATGCTAATATAAAATCAAGCTAGTAAAATTTCTTTGTTCTTAAAGCAAAACTGTTTGAGAAGATTTTCAATGAATTGTACGAATATCATTATGTGTTATTAAACTGCACCAGAATGAGAATGTTATTAGGGAGATATAACTGGTGGGTCAGCATTACTTTTTTTATAAAATTGTATCATATTTTTTATTGCGTCCTGGCACCATTCAAATTGTGCTATGGCACAGAGCTCAAGCTAAAACTGACAACATTACTTCAAACTTTGAAAGCTAAAAAAACAAAAAACTGCATTACATATAGCAATAATTTTATTTTGTTGTAAAAATAAATATTTTAAATTAAACTGGTTTCTTCGGCAACATCTTGGCTAAATATTGTTATGCTGGGACCTACAATTTATTTTTCGTAATAATATTTAGAAAATTAAAGAAAACCTAAAACTGTAACGAAGAAATTCTGATATAATAAAAAAGTAATCCCTTTTTCAGTTTATTGCTGGTTTTGTCAACTACGCTTTCCCAAAAACTCCTCTAAAAGTTCGTGCTGGATTCCTTCCATGGCATACAAAATTTGGAATGTTTTTAATGACCCTTGCTGTTATTCAAGTTTGCATCGGACAAAAATATGTTACAATTGGGGATTGTGAAACAAGTCTCTCCTGTGATAATCATCTTGATTTTATTCATAACTTTTCTGTTCTTTCAATTATTTTGTATTATATCTTAGTTTTGGCTCTTGTTGGAAAACCAGAATGGAAAAGAAGGCAAACAATTGATGAAAGAAAACATAACTAATTAATTATTATTTTTGCTTTAAACGTTTTTATTTTTTATTGTTTTTTAACACTGCCTTTTGAGAAAACACTATTTATAACTTTTGTAACAAAAATATAACTGGCGACAGAATTAATGCTTTTTTTAAACTAGAAAAAAATTTTATGACATGAAAAACTTTTTGTTCTTTAAAAAATACATAAATTTCATTATTTATAACTGACATATATTTTTACAACAGTATAAAACTTGGCAGAGATGTTACTGTGGTAAACACTATTAAACTGTAAATGTAAATGTACTAAATTATGTGCAACACTTCCGCAATGCTAAAAATAAAACTGCTTGTTATTATAATGTTTCAAAACAACAATGGTTAATTACAGTAATATTGAAATTCTAACATTCCTGACCCTCATTGGGAAGCATGCCAGAATAAGATAAAGGTAAAGAGTTGATAAAAGAGAGCATAAATCTAATTAACTGATCAAGCTGATTTTTTGATTTGGGCGTCGCCGGCTACCCTATTGATAATCATTTAGTAACTACTGCTTTGGCGTAGAACTTTAGCTCATCTATTTTTCCGATTAATGTTGAGCTGAAATTTTCAATATTTGGGAATTTGAAAAACTGAGTTAAAAAAATAATTAAATTTTTGCAAAATGTGGACAAGGGTGGTGTTGTTAAAGAATTCTATATCAAACCAATGTAATTCTGAAATTATTTTTTAAAATTTTCAACTGTTAAATTTGATAAACGAATTTGCAAAATAGCTTTTAAAAAGCATCTCGTCAATTTTTTTATGTAAACAAACTTTTATCTATTGCTAAAATTTTGTTTACATGATCGTTTTTTTAATTAAACCTTTATTAAAATAAACTGTGTTATTTGTTGTTTAGAAAAAGTTTGATAAAGATTATGAACGAAAGATAACTTTGCCACAATTGGTGTCGGATAAAATTTTAATGCATTAACACCACAAAAATTGATTCTTTTCATACAGTACTTTTTGAGTTGAAGATGTTAAATAAATAAATTCAAATTCATTGCTTTTTTTTGATAGAAAAAGTTAATTAAAATGTCCAAAAAATGTTTTATAAAAAACTGTTGACGAACATGGTGTTTGGGTTTTTAAAAAACTGAAAGTTGGAGATTAAATTTTTGGGGCAATTCTTGTTATAACCTTTTTATTGTAAAAACTGGTTGACGATCATCTAATGTTCATTATGTCAAAATAAACATGTATTTGTTCTTTAACTGATATTCTTGGGAACAAACTTTTACAATTGTTATAGCTTGTATATCAAATTGTGGTATTAAAACTGTATCAATCCAATCACCAATGTTAACTAAAATAATTATTTATTAACTGATAGAATACATTATTATTGACAACCACACTGAATAACAGACATATCCAAATATTTTTTAATTTTAACTTGATTATTATCAATAAATAAGAAAGATAACGGTTTATCCATTAGCGATGGAGCACACAAAGCTTCACCAGTTTTATTTTTATCAATTAAATGAATCAGAGTTTGTACGGTAGCATGATTGGATGGATTGAATTTCATATCTAGCGGGAATGGACAACCACCATCACAATAATTTGCTCGATATCCTGATGGTGCAACAACAAATTCACCCCAACCAATTGCATTAAAATCAATGAATAGTGTACGAACTCGACAAGAATCAGTGCGAGGTTTTGAGAGGATATCAAATGATGAACGAGCTTTGGATGATCCACTTGAATCTGATGAAGATGGAAATACTGGGATATCATTAGATGTTTCATCATCGACTTCTGTTTCATCGATTGTATCTGTATTATCCATTATATCATTCTCAGATGGGGTAACAGCTGCTTCAGCTGTATCACGTCGAATTCGATTTGATGATCTTGTTGATGATGAAAATAGTGAAGGAAAGTCATCTTCATCAGTTTCAACAAAAAATCCAACACCAAAACAATGCAGGTCTGGTATAAATGTTTCCAAAGGATTGAGCAAATCTGAAACTGTATAGGTTTACTTAGTAGAGTAAAAAAAACTGGTAAATATGTTTGATGCTGGATGGAAAATAACTGTTTAAATAAAAATACTTAAAGAATGTCAGCTTACCTGACCCTAAAAGCATTTAGTTAAACTGAAAAAATTTATTTATTAAGGTGATAACCCTGGCAACGCTGTTGTATGGGAGAAAAATATTTGAATAATAGCCAAAGTGCTGGGTGACTAAACCCCAAAGTTTTAGACATCAAATAGCTATGAAAATTATCAATTTACGGAAGGGCGTTTTGACTATGGTAAAACTGTAGTTCTGTTTATTCATTACTGTAACTGATTTTATAGCGCCATTGAAATGCAAATTACAGCTTATTTTTAATTAAAAATTTATAAGAGATAAAAAAAACTGGTTTCTTGAGAAAAAATTTGAAAAAACTGCAAGAGGATCACTATTGATATTATTTTAACTGTGAAAAATCTGCTATAAACATGCCTATTAAACTGTGTTTATGATAAAAATTTTAAAGGATACAATAAAACTGCATATCTAACAATTCTATCTTAAAACTGCCAAGTACTTTGTAACATATTTTCGTGGTTGATGTAATTTTTGCGTTAAGGGATTGTCCAGATCTGACGTCGGGTGTTTTAGGGGTGGGAGGGGGTAAGCCAAAATCTGACGCTAATGTAAAAAGCGGCAAACATCAAAGGAAAAAATCTTACGAAGGGGGTGGGGAGTTTTCTAAAATCAGATTTTTTCCTGACGTCAGATCTGGACAATCCCATTAAACTGTTTTCAGCTTGATGGTACTTAAATATGGTAAAAAATAGCTGTTATCATAAATTTTGTAGGCATCAGACAGCCACAATTATTTATTGAAAAAAAACTGTAGGGCGGAGGTTTAAAAACAAAAACTGCATATCATCATTTTTAAATGTTTGAAAGCGCCCACTTAAAAACTAGATGAAAAAAAATAGTGAACTAATATTTCAAATATTTTCATCTCTATCTCAGAAACGGATTTTTTGTATTAAAACTGCAAGTGGTGCTGGGACACTCTAAAGCTACCATAAAAATATTAATTAAACAATATTTTTTAATTAAAATTTTAAAGGATGATCAGAGTTTGGAAGAAAAACTGATCAATATTTACACAACAGACTTATAAAAAAAGTGCTTACCCAAATCAGCTGAAGAAGCTCCATCAAGTTTAACATAAAGTTTTCGATCAGAATTTGGATAAAAAATCCAATTTTGTACAATTTTTGTTACATTTACTGCTAGCAACTGTGTATTATTCATTCGAATTGTTTGTGAACCAGATATTTCTTTAAATTCACCATCTTTCGGGAAATACACTTTAATAGCTTCCAAAGGGACAGAATCATTTTCAACAGCAAAATATAGTTCAGCATGTACTAGGCGAAGTGAGTCATCAGAAAGTGAATCATCTCCATCATTGGCAAAATCATATTCAATGATATTATTTCCAATTGATTTTGAAGCTTCAGTATTTGGGGTAATATTTTCTGGTACAAAACCAACAATTGAATCAAATTGGTCAGAATCAGAAAGAATTTTATTAAAATCAAAATCTGTTGTGCCAGTGTCTTTATCGAGATAACTGAAAGAAGGGAACAATTACTTTGGGGTGGATTAAACTGTTTGCTGGTGATTAAATGTGTTTTTATAAGGGAGTTAACTGGGAGACAGCATTGGGGGAGAATATACAAAGCTTTTGGAGATAATAAAAAAGCAATCAAATTTTGTTTTTGTGGAAAATTGGTAAAAAAAATTTTTATAGCTTTTAGCTGGCAGCTGGTAAGATGATTAAAATTTTAGGGGAATAAATTTGTAATTAAATTGCGTGAAACCTTTTCAGCTACAAAGAAATATTTGTAATAAAAGTTTTATTTAAATCTAATAAAGCAAATCTATTTTATACAATAAAATTTACAGTTCTATCGTTGAAAATTAGCTAATTTTAAAAGTATTATTTAACTGCCTACTTTTAAAGCACGTGGTTAGAATTTCTATCCCGCGTTGAAGCTTTTAATAGAATAATTAACTGCGTCACAAATTTTCTTCAGAATGCTTTATAACTAGAAAATACAGATTTTAAATGCATTAATGGAATAAAAAAACTATTTTTAATAAAAAAAAGACATTTTTAAACTGACGCATAATTTAACGCAATGAAAAACGAAAAAGAATAAAACTGATTTGATTTACAACTTTATTTTAATATTTTTTAGGTTTTTAGAAAGCCCCTAAAGAAAGATTTAAGAAAAATTGAATTGAGTTTTAGATGTAAAGCATTATTACAAAAAATTAAAAACTGTGATTCTGTGATTCTGAACTATTTTTATATGTAACATAACTGTAATTTGTAATGAATGGGAAAAGAAAAATATTTTCAAAAATGTTTTTTACTTGCAAATTGTAAATGATGTATTTTAATACTACGTCAAAAGAACTAAAACATGGGGGGGGAGGTTACTTATAAAATAATGAGCAAAACGATCGCTTGATAACGAATTATTGAAATTTTTTATGTGTGTTAGTTTGCTATATGATATAACTGTACAGGTAATTAATTTTATAAATGGAATTAACTGGCACAGTATGAGTTAGAAAAATGAAACAAATTTAAACAACTTATTTTTTAAACTCTCAAGGCAAACAAGTGTAACTGTTTTTTTGGATGGCAGGCAGGTAAGAGTAAAAAGGTTGTAAAAAAAGAAAAGTGCAAAAGCAGTCATTGTTGAAAAATTAAAAACTGACAAGGAGGTGGTAGACGAACAAAATTAAAAAATAACTTTAGAAAAAAAAGCCTTTAAATTAAATGCTATAAAAACAAATTTACAACATTAAAACTTAAATTTTGCTACAAACTTATTAACTGTCCTCCTTTTTTATGTTTTTATCGAAAACTGAAGTAGAACAAGATGCATTCACTAAGAAAAACATGAAAAAATGGAATACAAAAATTTTGAAACTGTGGAAGAAAAACAGGTAAAAATTGAATAATATTTTTGATAAAATTTAAATCATTTTTTGGGATTTCCTCTATGTAAAAGGCGCATATAATAACAGATAGCTGTAATTTTGGAGTGACTTAATACTAGAGTGGTAATCTTACGTGGCAAAATATAATTTCTTGTCCAACTTTTTTGTCCTTAAAGTTTGTCAAGTAACGGTGTTATAACAACTGCAATTATCCTTTCCAATTATTACAAATAAACTGTTAAGGCCTTTTCCATCTGCCCATAAAATTATAATTTAAAAAAAAAATATTAAACTGGGGTGCCAAAAATAATGACATACCGAAATGATGGATTAAAATTAATTTCATTTGTATGACCAAGAAATTTGTATAAACTTGTCATGTATCGGGAAACAAATTTATCTGGAGCTTGAAGATTTCGAGATGGTGAACGAATTCCAAAGGCATCCAACATTTGACTTCGAATCTTTTTTATTTGAGCACTGAAAAAGAATTTTTAGTTTTAGGTAAAGTTTGTTTTAACTGACTAATAACAAGGCAAGATTTTTAAGCTTTTAAAATTATTTTATAAAGCTGCAGCTTGGCAATTTTTGGCTGTCTAAGGGTAAACTGAACTATAGCTTGGATAGCTGTCAAAATGGTAGTTGTCTGTGGCAATAATAAGTTGGCATAGCCGCACTATACTGTATTTGTGACATATAAATCTTTAAATTTGTCATGGCGTTCGTGAAAACTATTTATGGATTAATAAATTAAAACTGGATGCATTACCTTAATTGTAAGATTTTAGATTACTTTTTTTGTTGCAAATGTGCGATATCTTATTTAACTTAAATAATTTGACACGTTCAAAACAGATCAATGCATCAATTAACTGCGTTTTTTTGTTGTATTGAATGCGCGATTTGCTATTTCATTAATCGGCCCCATAGTCGACTGGTCTAGGGCGCCCATGACTCACCCAAGAACTGTAAGCTCCCCGCTGGTTCGAGTCGCCTGCAAGGCCAGTTTAAAAATGATTATGCGCGTCCGTCCTCGGTCGGTCCCCGAGCTCAATTCCGTCTTCCACCTCATGGGTAGTGGTTAAGGCAGTGGCTAGTTATCCACATGAAACTTTTAACTTTTAACTTTAACGAAAATTTATCTGATTTAAGACGTACTATTTGAGAAATTTTTTGCTTGTGGTAGAAAAAAATTTTATGTCTCAGATTTGGCTAAAACTTTCCAGATAGCATCAGTAGGACCTAAAAACATGATTTTTATTGTTTTTAGCGCGACTTATGACCTAATTTTGGATTTATATGCCATTATGTACATGTTAAGTGCAGTAATGCGCAATCGCTGCTAAAATCATTAATTTTTAAGCTTTTTTCATAATTCCCCGGATATATAGGTTTTCGACCACGGGGAATTCAATGGACGAATCAGTTTTTGTTTAAAGTTTCGTCTTCATGGTGAAACGCATATACCATTTTGTTCTAGCATCAATATGTACCCTTAATTTCAGGCTGCGCCATATTCTAAATACGATAGAATGTGCCCCAGGATCTCAGCTTTCATATGCTACCACTCACTTGTTATATTAGGTGCCGCGAACACTTTGCCAAGCTATGTTATAAAGCGCGCCAAAAAAATCATTCAAATTTTTTTCTTTAAATTTAACTTGAAGCACATGGAATTACTTCTAAAATGTTCCCCAACGCCAAAAAATATCATATTAATAAAAATTGTAAACTTTTTATGTCAAAAAACACTTTTTGTAAGCTATTAAAAATCATTAAATGTAGTAATATTAGCAATAATGTTTAATGCGAGTTTTTGTCAAATCATTAATTATGCATTATGGACTAGTGCACGATGCTATGCATGGCTTATAAATGAAAAGATGAGAATTATAGAAGATTGGCTTTATTGATGAGACAACGTTAGACAAAAGAGAAAGAATGAACAACAAACAATAAACGAAGAGAATATAAACATGAAAGGTGGCAATGACGACAGCTGCAGCTGTATCTCCTTATACAGTTCTCGATCTTTAGATAATTATAACAAAAACTGTAATTAAAAATAAAAAACGGCCTTTAAATTTCTTCCTTTGCTACAAGCAAAGTTTGAACCAAAAAAAGCACGTGTACTGTAAAAGGATAGCTAAAAAACAGAACCGATGTCTTTTTGTTGACATTTTTTTGCTTAAAAATTTAAAATTTTTAAGTTTTTTAAGTTAAAAAACACTTTTTTACAAAGTATTTTATTAAATTGACAGCAAAAAAAACCATCTATTGTTTCATATTCTGTTGCTTTTTAACAACGATATTATTTTCTATTTAGAATTTTTAATTTTGGTGAAGTATTTACCATTCGAGAAATATTTTTTCCTTCAAATGAAACACGAGGTGGATATTATGAATTGTAAGCACATAAACGCAATATTTTTAGTCATAATGCAATTATTTTAGGTTGAATATCCAAACAAAAGTTTGTCTGCAAAAACTGAAAAAAGGGGAAATGTGGAAGGCGAAGAACCATTTGATCAAACTAGCGAATTGAATATTTTTACAGAGTATGACTCTGTAACAATATTCAATTCTGTGATTTTAAAAAAACAAAGCCAACATCAACACGGGGTAATTCTTAATATTAAAGTTGGTTGAATAAAGGCAATGATTTATTGTAGGCACACAAAAGGAATATGCTCTGCCATAGAGATAGCACAATTTATGAATATATTGTTCATAGTAAATAAAATACAGAAACAACGAATTGCACAAAAATTGTGGTTAAAAAGACAAGTGCATAAAGTGAAAGATATAATTTCATTATTTCAAAAACTACCTCTTTCCTTTTACAACAGTGTTCGTCTTAGAGCATTCTCAAGTATTTGTTTTACAGTAAATACACTTATTGCAATTTTATGTAAACAGCATATAGAAGTATATTACTTTCAATTCATGTGAAAAATAGCAACTTGTCTTTCTCGATACTTTTACGTTTTTAAGTCTACTAAATTTGATCCCCATTTGTCAGGTATAATAATATCTAGCCAAAAATTGCTCATAAAACTTTAATAATAACATATTTTGCCGTAAAATTTACCTCAACTTGATAGCTAATATGCTTAGCAAGTTATTGGTATTTGTTGAGGTTCGGGATATTGAGAAGATCACGTCTTGTCATCAATTTTTTTATACTTTATGTCATCAAAGGTATAAATATGCATAAAATTTAAATATACAGCATATAACTCAATTTAATAAAGGTTTTTCGTTCAATAAGGTATTTACCTTTAATAAATTGATTTAATGATTTTTAATAGCTTACAAAAAGTGTTTTTTGACATAGAAAGTTTACAATTTTTATTAATATGATATTTTTTGGCGTTGGGGAACATTTTAGAAGTAATTCCATGTGTTTAAAGTTAAATTTAAAGAAAGAAATTTGAACGATTTTTTTGGCGCGCTTTATAACATCGCTTGGCAAAGCGTTCGCGGCACCTAATATAACAAGTGAGTGGTAGCATATGAAAGCTGAGATCCTGGGGCACATTCTATCGTATTTAGAATATGGCGCAGCCTGAAATTAAGGGTACATATTGATGCTAGAAAAAAACGGTATACGCGTTTCACCATGAAGATGAAACTTTAAACAAAAACTGATTCGTCCATTGAATTCCCCGTGGTCGAAAACCTATATATCCGGGGAATTATGAAAAAAGCTTAAAAATTAATGATTTTAGCAGCGATTGCGCATTACTGCACTTAACATGTACATAATGGCATATAAATCCAAAATTAGGTCATAAATCGCGCTAAAAACAATAAAAATCGTGTTTTTAGGTCCTAATGATGCTATCTGGACACTTTCAGCCAAATCTGAGGCAAAAAACTTTTTCTACCACCTCCTAGTGCAAAGGAAAAAATTTTCTCAAATAGTACGTCTTAAGTAATTATAAATTTTTAAAATGGATTGTAGAACGGATCGCAAACTAAACTGTTTAGACATCGATGCTTACCACCTTCTGCTTAAAAATACCAAAGAAAAAGCACGCAAAAATTTTTTATGAAAGCTTGCAAAACGTACCCTGAAACCAAAACCGGTACAGTCATATCATTTTCTCCATCAATATAAATTGTTGATGATTGACAGGATACTGTAGTAAAATAATTAATTGAAATAATAAATAATAAAAACTGGATCTTTAGTTTTGGCTGCATTTGAAATAAAAACTGCAACATGGAAAAAAGTAGTTTCAAAAAAAACGTTAAATCAATGCTTCTTTCTTCTTCGATCAGCTTTTTTTTGATTCACAAACAAGGGGGATGACACGTTTTAAGCTTGTAAAAGAAAGAAGAAAAAGAAATAATCTGAAAAATAAATATTTAGAAAAAGAACTGCGGAATTTCTTTGTAGAAAACGTTTGGGAAATAAAACTGCCATGAAGTGGTTCTTTTATTAATTATAGTTTTAATTTTAAAGCAAATTTCAGGAGGAAAATGCTGCCAATAAATTTAGGTTTATTTTAATATAAGAAACTGTCAATCAAAAAAAGTTGCATTTTTACAAACTGATATAAAAAAACATGCGTTTTTTTAAACTTAAAGAAATCAAACTATTGATCGGAAAATGTAAACTATGAAAAAAGAAAACTAACATTTTAGTTCCGGCGATGTCCAAAGCAGATCATAATCCACATGATTTTTTTCTTTGTGTAGTGTTGATAAAATATAGCTAAAAACATAAACAAGGATAAAAAAACTGTAAGATGTAAACGTAGACAAAGTAAAACTGAGAAATTGCTAAATAAATCAAGTTTAAAACAGGCAATCATTGTGTCTAACTGTGTTGAAACAAATTGTACGCTGGAGAAAAACGAGAATTAGTTATCAAAAAAATGTTAGAATTTATAGGAAAGGAAAAAAGTTTAAACCAATATACTGTAGTCAACATTTAATTTTTCAATTGTTCAGTAGCAAAACCTTTTGAAATAATTTTTTAAAAAACTATGATAACAAATGATAAAACCTAAATGGCTTAAAGATATTCAAACACTGAAAGCACCGAAACCATTTCGAAACTATCTTTTGTGAGAAAAAACAAAATACGCTCTATTACAAACTACTGCAAGCGAGATGTGTCTTGGGAAAAATATAAATAACAAAAGTTAGGAAACAAACATTTATTTAAATTTTTATAGGCAAATAAATACGCAGATACTAGCTGCATTTTAAAAAGAAACTGTTGGCGACAATATTGTGTAGAAAAAATGTTTTTAAACTGATAAATCAAATGCAGTTTTTAGCCAAAAAAAAATTTCAAGAGTTGATCAATGAGTTTAATTCTTATATCCCAGACTCTCTAATCTGCTTTTCGCAGTGACTGCAAGCTGATTTATCTGCAAAAAGCTGTCTGCTTAAAAAAACCGTGGACGCGCAGACAGTTTGCAGTCACTGATGAAGATAAGAAGATATTTTAATTAATTGGCAGCAAACAATTTTTTAAATATACAGCCAAATTTTTCTTTAGGTTATCAAAAACAAAACTGTCATATGTAATGATAAAAACATAACTGATTGAAAGAAATGTCAAAACACTCAAAAAAAATGACACTGAACTGGACCACAAAAAACTGTGTTGTCAAAGCGCTTTCTGTTGAGAGATCAGTTTTTTGTTGTTGAAAGAAGAAAGGTAAGTTAGTAAAAGAAAGAAATGTGACTTTTTTTTCAAAAGGTGAGAAAAAAAAGAAGCGGGTAAAAAAATAATGAAACAAAGAAATTTTGTTTTAAACACAGAAAACAGAAAGAGAGAAAAAGCAATGTTGAACAAATGTTTTGGCAAAAAAAGACACAAATGTTTTGAATGAATTGATTGACAGACATCAACATCAACAGCTTTTTCTTCTTTCACCGTTTAAACACAAAGATGAAGAAAGAGAGAGAGAGAAGAAAAAAATGACTGAAACTAGGCAGTTTTGGCATTTACTGCTACAAATAGGAAGTGTGGAAAAGCAGTTGCAAAAAAAGTTTAATGTTTAATTAAATAAACTGGAAGAAGATAAAATGGGTTTAATAGCTCCATAAAAAGTTTTTTTGACATCATCCAAAAAAAAACTATTTAAAGATAACTTTAAAAAGTAAAGTCAATACTTAGGCGTTTCTTAAAGAGTTTATACTCCACCAAAATTAAATACTGCCCCTTGATCTTTTGCCGATTTGCATCAACCTCTTTAAAGCTTATGTAAACTTTTCACATCTCCAATGATGATGTAGTTATAAAAAAATGTCAAGAACTCATCTCAAATCCTTTCACAATTACGGTAATAGAATTCAAAACCCCGATGACAAAAAAAGTACACAATAAAAATGTTTGAAGAAAGTTTTATTACGTCAAAATCATTACAAATTTTTTATACAGATAGATATACACAATTATGATATATAAAATAATAATTATTATTATTCAGCAGCAGAAAGTTTGATAACAGCTTCACCAGTGAGATCGGTCTTTGGTGCATTTGGTTCAAACAATGGCTTTGGATCAGTAGCATCTGCAGGTGCTTCATTGAACATAATAACAAGTTTATCAGCTTTTGGTTTTCCGGCCTAAAAAAGATTGTTGTGAATTAATGAAGTAAACGTTGACAGAAATGTGGGATATATGAAAGCCAGAAAACATATATTGTTATAAATTCATATGAACATGTACAGATTTTGCATAGTGGTGGTAGCAAAAGATTCTTTCACCATCTTTTGTATAGCCGTTCATATATCCCCTCGTTATCCCACCTACATAAATAAAGAAAAACAACTTACTTTTCGAGTAATTTCAAAATCAACAGTTTCACCAACATTTACAAAACCAAAAATATGATTTACGCCATAATTTGAATTATTTGATGATTTAACTTTAAAGGCAAGACGAGCTGAAAAAATATGGACAGATTAAAAAGTGTGTAAAAAAAGCAAAAGCGTCCCCCCGTCGAAAATGTTTGTGTATCGACAACACGTTTAAATTGAATCCGCTTTTGTGGATTGGTATAAAAAAAGAAAAAATTAAAAAAAGTTTATAAAAAGTTTATGGAGTCGAGGGGTTAGCGCGTCGGATGTTTGACCAAGTGATCCCAGGTTTGAGTCCTGGCGGAGTCAACCACTTAAAAACATGAGTGGCTGGTGCTCGGTGGTCAATCCGAGGTTTAAAAGAGTTCCATGGGTGGCACCAATAATAAAAGCCCATTCATATGTTCCTCAGTACCCACAGTTATCCCAAAAGTTTTTTTCCATCTTTTACAAATCCCTTTCACTTCCATAAATAATCCCTCTCTAGCTTATTACCCCAAAAGAATACATACCTGAACATTGATTAACTAATTTATGCTTTGATTTTCCACCTGCTGCTGAAATTGGACATACTGGTGGTTCAATGGCTAATGCTTGAGTTGACATATTGTTGTTGTTGTTATTGTTATTATACTGCTACTATTGCACTGCTGCTACTGTTGACGACGACGATGATGACGACGTTTCACGAATTGATTAACGTTGAATGAATGAACCTCGAGAATAAACACAACCTTGGCTTATATTGCTTTCCTTTGAAAAGTTTTATTTTGTTTATGCAAATTTTTTAACAACAGCAAAATCATTTACAGTATCATCCATAGCTGAGATGATAGAGATCCAAGCTAGGGCTATTTTAGAAGAAAATTTTATTGATAAAAAGTAAATATTAGTGTTGCAATAATTAAATAGGAATTAAAAAGCTTGGAAAGCATATGAACAAAATTTGTAGGAAGCCAAAATTCTCAACATTTTTTTGATCTCGCAGCGATTGCGTACATATCTTTTTTTTTGTAAACAAAGAAGAACCTCGTTTTTTGGTTGTTGTCAATTTTTGTTAAACACAAAGTGTTTTTTCTTCTTATTCACGATAATATTATAACTTCCAACATGTCCGATTATTCTGATAAAGAACTTAGCAGTGATGATGATGGACATAAAGCAATCGTGAAACCTGATGAAGAAAAAGTTTGTTTTAATTAATCAATTACTATTAGCTATTTTTATGTTGCTTTTTTAGGGACTTTTTCCAAGCTCAAATGAATATCCACGAAAAAAATTTTGGAATAGATTTCCAAGTAAGTTTTTGAAAATATGTTTTCACGAATAGTGTTTAACAGAAAATTGGTCGAATTTTGTTTTCATTTTTTGTTTTACTTTAAGCTTCTAGAAGATGCAAAGAAAAGCCATTGAGCTTGTATGAATTTTTATGTGCCTATTAGAAGTTTCAGAATCTTTTGTAGCTTTGAAAAAAAACAAAAAAAAAGGATTTCTGGATGTTACGCCGACATTTTGGTATATCTTTTTGAGGGGTTATAAAGCTTAACAAAAGCGCCAACTTTGTGTTTGTCACGACATGGAGCAAATTGAAGATGTAAAAATTAAGTTTATGCTAGTCTAGACTCTGATATTACTAGATGAAAATAAATTTTTGAGCGACTTTATACCGTATGGTAACCCAATAAAGTAGTCAACACATTCTCAGAAATTTGCACACCTTTAAAAGTTGATAAGTTATTATGTTTAATGAAGCACCTGCAGATGCTACTGAACTAAAGCCATTGTTTGAACCAAATGCACCAAAGACCGATCTCACTGGTGAAGCTGTTATCAAGCTTTCTGCTGCTGAATAATAATAATTGTTTTATATATAAGTATTAAGTATATCATACTTAAAAATTCAATTGGAATTTGCTTTTTAAACCATCGAAATCTGCTATTCTGTTGCGCTTTTAATACCACTAGAAAGTATATAATAGAATTTTAGAGAAACATCTGACAATCAATTTGTCCATTTTCTGTTAAACGCCATTATTCATTTGTGTACATTTATATTTCCTTTTTTTAGAACAACATCGTCCACCAACAAAATATGAACCTAAAATTGAAGTTGAATTTACTGGTGTTGAAGAAGGACAAAAATTTGATTTTTATTCAGAAGAAATTAATTTTGCATTTTGTGGTCGCCTCCTTCGCCTCTACACTGATGAAGAAGATGATGTAAAATTTGAAGATTTTATGATTCCAACTCGTATACGGACACCAAAAACTAATTATCAATTTTTTCATCCAACTATTGTTGATAATTTAAAGAAAGAAAATATTATTGCAATGCGACCATCACAAATTGGTACAATGATGACAGTATTCTTTACTCCACCTATTGCAGCTGCTTCTCCTCAAAAACCAGCTGATCTTATTTGTATTAGTTCAACAGGTTCTGGAAAGACATATGCATACCTTGTACCAATGATTCAAAAATGTATGGATATAATAGAAGTAAATCCTGATATCATTAAGCGAAATCCTACAGCACTTATTTTTGCAAATTCAAATACTCTTGTTGTTAATATTTTTCAACGAGCCAAGAAACTTGCTGCAGAAACTGGTGTGAAAATTGAACTTATTACTGGTGGAACAAAATTTTTAAGTAATACAAATTTTGATATTGGAATTTGTACAATTGGAAGATTCTTAAGTCATTATAATGATGCTGATGAAGATGGTCGTATGAATGCTATGGCTAAAATTTCAACTGATGAATTACAATATTTGGTTATTGATGAAGCTGATTTAATGGCAACTGATAATGAATTTCGTCATATTGTTGATAAAATTAAAAGAGAGAATAATGTGAGTTTATTTGAGTGCTTTCTTCGCTACAAATGCTAGTACCCGAGCTTGAAGATCGTGTCCTTAATAAAGAAGTTAGAAATTGCTGATAGTAATTATTTGGTATAAATTTACATCAAATTGGATTCGTTTGGATCGCTTTTAAACAGTAATCCTTTTCGATTAACTTCACAACGACGACCTTCCAAGTGACAACCACATTTTTATTTTCTGTACTCGCTTTTTAAGCTGTATCAATAGGAGTTACTGCATCAAATCTTTTAGACTCAAATATATTTTGAAGAATCATCTCTTGTTAATTCTTTATCATAATTTTCTTTTTTCATTAGCTTATCGCAAATAGAAAACGCTTGAAAGAACAAGCTCGTTCTTCAACGATGCATTTAAATATCGATATATTTTCTTTATTTAGATTCTTCCTCGACCACAATTTACACATGCAATAGATGAAGAAATTCTACCAGCAGCTGATACAGCAGGATATTTACCTCCACCTGATGATGAAGCAGTAGGAGTACCAGCAGCAGCAGCTTGTGAATAATAACTATAATATGGATTACCGTATCCTTGATAACCATATGCGCCAGGATATCCATAATTTGATACAGCTGCTGCAGTTGCAACAGAAGCAACGGCAACTTGTGCCATTGTTCGATATTTCAGGAATCGAATTCGCATTTACTTTCGTTTTTAATTTCTGGAGCTTTTATGTTTAACTTAGCGCTGCATTCCAATGTTTCCATTTCAAATACACTGTCGAGATGGAAAGTGCTTTTGTTTCGATTTTGTAATTCCTTGACTAGTGCTGCTGCAATGTGTGCATTGACATATCCAATTACGCATAAAATTTCTCTTTGATAACAATTTTCTTCACTTTAAAAACTTCCATAATATTAATATCCTGTTTTGTTTTTCAGCATGTTTCAATTTTATGTTATTCTGCAACAATCAATAATAATGTATTTTCTATGGTAGATGAAGAAGGTCCCTATTATTCATTTGGTGGTGGAAATATTAATCAAGTATCTGGTGCAATTAAACAATATTTTTGGCCTGTTTCTTCAAAAGCTCTTTCAAAGATTACTGGTGCATATTGTGGCAAATTGAGTGTAAGCACTTATGCTGAACAAGAATTACGACATCCATTTGATGCATTATTTCATTTTTTACAAACAAAGCTATTCAATAAAACATCAAATAAAAAGAAGGTCATTGTGTTTATGAAAAGAACTATTATTGCTGATCTTACATGTAAAAAGTTAAATCTTTTTGGATTTCCTGCTGTATCTGTTCATGGGTACGGTTTTTTGAGATTACTGTAGTTAGCATATATAACTGCCTCCTTTTTAGAAAACAATTTATTCGAGTTCGACAAAAACTTTTACAAAAATTTATTGATGGTGATGTTAGAATTTTACTTGCAACAAATTTGCTTACACGTGGTACAGATATTGATGTCGAATATGTTATTAACTATGATCTTCCGCTGGATTATGCACAATGGGTACATCGATGTGGTCGTACAGGACGAAATCAAAAAATTGGTTATGCTATTACATTTGTTGATAAAAAGAATCCTGAAGATTATCCTATTCTTACTCTTCAACAAATTGCATTGGTAAGTGTGAGATTAGAGAGATTGATGTGATGTTGATGATTCGATTTTTTAGCGTGCCGATATGTCAAATGCTCCACAATTTATGATTGATCTTGCTGAACATGCTAAAGCAATGCAAGCCGAAGCGGCTGAAGCAGCAGCAATGGAAGAAACAACTTTACAAGAGGAATATGGACTTGATTTAACTGTTTAAAAATTTTGTTAATTATTATTATTCATTTTTTGTTGGATTTGTTTTATAAATTTTTCTTTGTATTACTTTGAAAAGTGTCTTTTACAAGTATTACGATAACGCTTTAATTTATCTTTGCTTTTTCTTTCATTGGCTTACTGTCGCTGCTTGCCAACAGCTTGAAAAATTTTTTTACGAAATTTTTAAACACTTTTGAACAAAAAAGTTTTGTAAATTTTAACACTTTGTATATAAATTTATTAATAATAATGGATTCATCAACCCCTTCAACGACAACAACAGCTACCCCATCATCATCGGATAAAATTAATTCTGTTGTAAAGATGTCATGGTGGACATCAGCACAAGCACAAACAGAAGTAATAAATTTATCACGATGTACATGGGAAGAAGCTGAAAAACTTGGAGATAAAGCCACAAAGGCTCCTGTATTATATACAAATATATGCTTTCCAAAGCTAAAAGAAGAATATCCAATATGGGAAGATCGACTACAAATTATTTATGGACTATGGAGAAAACTTCGTTTAGAACAAAAAGTTTTTTATGCTGAAAAAGCACGAGCTAATCGTGATTTATTTAATGATAATGTAACATCTCAAAATGGTGACATTAATTCTGATTTAGCTGAAATTGAACAAATGCTTGATAAGCTGTATGTTTAAATATGGATATAGTAAGTGATGCGTGTATGTTTATTTTCACTTTTGTTTGTTGTAATTTTGTAATAGTTGTTGCATAATATATTTGTATAATATTCTATTGTATTTAGATATAAATCAAATAAAGGGTGTTATTATATTTATATTGGAGTATTTGATTTGTGATATGGGGGATTGTTCTTGATGTTAGTAAGCAAGAGGAAACTGTGGTATACCAGCTATAGCTAGCTTCGGTGTTAATGGATGATTAGTTTTACTGTATTACGTGTACAGTTAGAAGTTATTTGTTGGATTGTAGTTTTCTGAGCTTTAGATTCTTGCTTTTTACACAATGATTATTGTTTCGTTTGCCAAACTGAACTTCAAAATCGCCATTTTTGTTTACATATTTTTCTCACCTCATTGATGAATAATGCTCATCTTTAACGATTTTGTCGAAACACATCCTTTGAAGCAGTATTAGCTGTTGATACATTTAAATAAAGCCTTTGGTAAATGGCTTGCTCCAGAACTGTTTTATCAAAGATTACTGTAGCTTTATGAGAACTATCGTTTATATCCCATGTGTTGTTTCTTGTTTTAAATGCATTTGAAAGTTTTGGTTGAGAAAATTAATGATACTCTTTGTGCTTGATGGAATTTTCTATTTAATTGTTTTAGCACAATATCTTTAAATAAACAAATACATTTAATTTCTTCCTCGACCACAATTTGCACATGCAATAGATGAAGAAATTCCGCCAGCAGCTGAGACAGCAGGATTTCCACCTCCACCTGATGATGAAGCAGTAGGAGTACCAGCAGCTTGTGAGTAATAACTATAATATGGATTACCGTATCCTTGATATGCACCAGGATATCCATAATTATAAGGGGAGACAGCTGCGGCAGCTGCTGTTACTGAAACAGCAGCAACTGGTGCTACAACAAATTACTTTTGCCTCCACGGCTAGTGTGGATTACCGTAAACCCGATATTCATAATTATGTTGTGAGGCAACGGCTTTTGTTTTAGCTTTGTTAATGCTAGATTACTGTAATGCTGTGCTCAATACAAATCCTCGAAAATCATATCTTTATGTTAAAACCAGTAAGTGAAAGTTCACCTGTGATCTTTAAAAAGTAGCATTGTTGTTATTTCCAAAACTGTTATTATTATTATTGCAATTATGTCAAAATTTTGTCATCCCAAAAACTCGTTTTTCTTTTTCACTTTTAAAATGTTTCATAAAAGAAAATTTTTTTGCGCACATTTTTGGAACCCTCTTTTTTGCTGAAATTTTCTTTTTATGAAATTATCAACTTTGTCCGATCGATCATCTTCACTTTCTTTTATTAAAGATAACCATCGTCACTAAATTCGTTAAAAAAATGTTGTTTATTTTTTCTTAAAAATTTCATAAAAAAAGGTATTACGGCATCACTGAAAGAAATTGCATATATAAATAGCCGACTTTAAAAAAATGTTAAAATTTTTTCTTATTAATTTTTTTTCTAAAACTTCTTCTTCAAAGATGAATGGTGGTAATACACAAATTTCATGCCTTGATGGGAATGCTGATCCAGGATATGGTTATTGCTTTTTTCCATCTGATTATAATCCAATTTATCAAATTCGTCGGCCATCATTGGGGGTGAATCCAGCATTAACGGTTGTAACAGATGAAATAAATTTGAATGATATTGAAGATGAAGAGATTGTTTCGACGCCAACAATATCTTGTCATGTTTGTTTTCGAAGATGATAATTTGTTATGAGATTTTTTTATTGTTATTGCTTTGATTGGATTACTGTAATGTATTCCATATTATCCATTATTTATTCGTAAAAGTATTGTTTAAATCAAAATAATTCTAATTGGCTGTGTTTGTTCATTAAAAGGTTTTATTATCAGCAAATAAAAATTTTTCTAACATGTTTAATTGAACTATTTTTCTGACTTTACATCTTCTTTAATTCCTTTAAATATTGTTGGATACCCAGAGATATACATCAGATTAATAAATTTGAAATTCAAATTTTACAATTTTCAGTTTCTAGAATTCTGCGCAAAAAAATGCTTTTCTAATCTAGTGGATTGCTGTAGTCTAGTGAATGGCAGTACAATCCAAAATTTAAAATATCGGATTTGGATTGGAATCAAATATTTGCCAGAAGGAATCGTCGGATAAGATTTTTATACATAAATCGGTTGGATTGCATTGGAAGATTGATGCAATCCGTGGGATTGGATTAAATCAGCATTTTCACTCGAAAAATGTCGTACAGTAGCCTACCTTGTTGAAAATTCAAATTTGTCGCATTTTGGATGTTGTTATCGTAATACGAGGTTTATTGGTTACTATTTTGAAAAAAATGGAAGTAAATATATCAATTGGGTTACGGTAGTTTTTTATTTTTAATAATAATAGTAATCTAAAATTATTACTTTGATCAAATTTTTTTACCGTAATAAAAAATACTGTGATCTGAATGTTTTCATTGAACTTTTATAACTTACCGATAAATATTTTTTCTAAACAAACCAATCTCAAAAACGACACAAAAAGAAAAACAAATAAAAGTTGGTCATTAAACTGTTATTAATAAAATAAACAATCTTCTATCTGTAGACATGTGAAATAATAAAATCAAAAACCACAAATAAACATTTTCAGTTGTTTGTTTGTTTTGATAAACTTACATAAAACCGCCTTAAAATTATTTTGTTGTTTATGAATGAAAATATTTCTTTGAACCTTTTTCGATGCATATAAATGGCAGAGTTTTGAACCAAAATCTTTAATTTTTATTTATCACTTTTTTTCATCAGAGATGGAAGTGAAAGTAATTTGTTGCGTAATTTTAATATTTACTGTTGTTACCTTTGATTTATCAATGGCACAAGTTGCCGTAGCACCTGTAGCTCCCGTTGCTGCTGTAGCGCCAGTTGCTGCCGTTCCCGTAGCAGCTCCTGTTGCCACTGCAGCAGCTGTATCACCCTATAATTATGGATATACTGGTGCATATGGTTATTATGGATATCAAGGATACGGTAATCCGTATTATAGTTATTATTCCCAAGCTGCTGGTACTCCTACTGCTTCATCATCTGGTGGAGGTGGAAATCCTGCTGTCTCTGCTGCTGGTGGAATTTCTTCATCTATTGCATGTGCAAATTGTGGTCGAGGAAGAAATTAAATTTAATTGTTTGTAAATATATGTTTATTAAAAGTTATTGTATTTTTTGTAAATAAAATTTAATAAAAAAGATTTTTAAAAGAAACATTTTTTTAAACAGTGGCCATTTTATGTTAAAATACAGTAATATTTATCACCTGTAATATGTTATTTGTGGTAGTTCTTCTTTGCAACGATTTTTTAAAAATTCCGGACAAACAAGGTTTTTAAAGCTCGAACTTCTCTCGAATCTTCGAGAAAAAAGAGATGAAAGAACGACGAACAAACAACAAAATGCCGAACTCTTTTATCCGTTGCTTTATAGCTGCTGCCATTGATAAAAGCAGCAAACAAACTTGAAACGTTTATTCAATACCAGGTCACCTTCCCTTGCAAATTGTTGCGCAATACTTTTGGCATAGAAAAGACATCAATAATTTTTTTCGAGACAAAACCTTTTTCAAGGTGTGAAAAAGCGAGTAGAAATGTCAACAACAAATTAGATGATTTTTTTTCAAGACGCTTTTTAATAATCATTTTCATTTCAGTCTCACTCATTCAACTGACTAACTTCAATTTGGTTAATATTTTTTATCTGCTCTTCTTTTTTCTGCTCTTGAATATATTTTTAAATATATTATATGGATTTCCCATCAACATCATCTTCATCAACTGATTTATTTGGAACAACAACGAATGCAATGAATTTTTTGCAACAATTTTCTCAATTAATTTTTTTGCAATCATTAGCAGCTGCTGCAGCATCTGGTGGAGAAGAAGGAGGAAAAACAGCTTCAATATTTGATTTTACAAAACTTCAACAACAATCTTCACCTTCTCAAAGTCAAGTAAGCTTTTTTGTACTTTGTACATATCTATTTTATATATCTTATTACTTTTTTAGACGACGATGCTTCCACCAATTTCACCAGAAGCAAATGATGATGTATCGAAACATCTTCAAACAATCTCTGATTTGCTATCATCACCTCAAAATTTAAAATCCCAATATTCTCCTCCAACTTTACCATCTGAAGCTGCTACATCACCGTTCAAAATGTACAACAATGATTTTGGTTTGGATTCTCTCTATTCAACACTAGCTACTCCAGCCACAACACGACAATATAAAGTTCATGTCAATCGTGAAAGTGCTAAACCTCTTCAAGAATGGTTCAATCAACATATCTCTGATCCATATCCAAATCAAAAAGATGTTCAACAACTTGCTGCACAAACTGGCTTCACATTCAAACAAATTCGAAATTGGTTTACTAACAGCCGTCGACGATATGAATCTTCATGTGGTACAAATCCTCTTCCATGGACTAAAAAAGATGCTCCAAAAGTTGCACGAAAGCTTCTTTCAAATGAATCATCATCATCAGAAGGCTGTGAAAGTTCTTGAATACTCTTTTGTTTGTTTTTTATATTGTTTATTCTAGTCTTTTTTGTTGTACATTTTGTTAAAAATTGAGATATATTATTTTTAAGCTATATTTTTAGTATTTTTGTTATAATTTTGTATTGTTTTTTTACTTTTGTTGAAATTTTTTGTATGCTTTTTTTCGAAATGGAACTATAAATTTTATCTTTTTTTATTACTTTTGTGTTTACAATGCATTAGTTCGGTATATTACATATGGATTCCCCATCAAATTTTTTCGAGACAAAACCTTTTTAAGGTGTGAAAAAGCGAGTAAAAAAATCGATGGAATTTGATCTTGCAAGATACTCCTAAAGCCGTATGAATTCTGAACAAAGTTTTTGCTACGTTTGAAAAACCCTTGTGTTTTATGAAAGTTGGCAAGAGGATACTGTAGTTGTTTAAGTGTTTGCAAATATGTGTTAAAGCTTTAATTAAAGTGAAAATTAAAATTTTATAAGAATTTCTATTAATTATTATTTTTGAGTTTATATCGTTAAAATTATTTTTGACTTTTATATTTGGATGTTAAGGATACGGTAATCCATATTACCGTTATTACTCACAAGCTGCTGCTGCTGGTACTCCTACTGTTTCATCATCTGGTGGAGGTGGAAATCCTGCTGTATCAGCTGCTGGTGGAATTTCTATGAAAAGCATGTGTAGATAATTGGATACTGTAGCTACCTTTAGCGTAGACTATTGTAAGCGACCATAAAATATTTATATGAAATCTCTTTTTATTCATTGTAATGATTTTACACAATTTAAATAACATAAATCAGTGTTGGCAAAGGTATACTGTATTTTTTTTATATTTTTCAACATACGAGTTACAATAAACCATAAATATGAGGAAGAACATCAGCTTATCTTTTAAACAAACAAATTTAACTGTATTGTAACGTTAATTTTTCTAAAAAATGAAAAATTCCTGACTTTATTGATACCGTAAACTCATCTGATGTGATACTGCTACGACACCAAAACCCTGATATCTTCTTACGAAAAACTATCATATTATATTTTAACAAAGAAACACAAAAGCTTTTTAAAGTAAAGATAAAATTTATAGTTCCATTTCGAAAAAAAGCATACAAAAAATTTCAACAAAAGTAAAAAAACAATACAAAATTATAACAAAAATACTAAAAATATAGCTTAAAAATAATATATCTCAATTTTTAACAAAATGTACAACAAAAAAGACTAGAATAAACAATATAAAAAACAAACAAAAGAGTATTCAAGAACTTTCACAGCCTTCTGATGATGATGATTCATTTGAAAGAAGCTTTCGTGCAACTTTTGGAGCATCTTTTTTAGTCCATGGAAGAGGATTTGTACCACATGAAGATTCATATCGTCGACGGCTGTTAGTAAACCAATTTCGAATTTGTTTGAATGTGAAGCCAGTTTGTGCAGCAAGTTGTTGAACATCTTTTTGATTTGGATATGGATCAGAGATATGTTGATTGAACCATTCTTGAAGAGGTTTAGCACTTTCACGATTGACATGAACTTTATATTGTCGTGTTGTGGCTGGAGTAGCTAGTGTTGAATAGAGAGAATCCAAACCAAAATCATTGTTGTACATTTTGAACGGTGATGTAGCAGCTTCAGATGGTAAAGTTGGAGGAGAATATTGGGATTTTAAATTTTGAGGTGATGATAGCAAATCAGAGATTGTTTGAAGATGTTTCGATACATCATCATTTGCTTCTGGTGAAATTGGTGGAAGCATCGTCGTCTAAAAAAGTAATAAGATATATAAAATAGATATGTACAAAGTACAAAAAAGCTTACTTGACTTTGAGAAGGTGAAGATTGTTGTTGAAGTTTTGTAAAATCAAATATTGAAGCTGTTTTTCCTCCTTCTTCTCCACCAGATGCTGCAGCAGCTGCTAATGATTGCAAAAAAATTAATTGAGAAAATTGTTGCAAAAAATTCATTGCATTCGTTGTTGTTCCAAATAAATCAGTTGATGAAGATGATGTTGATGGGAAATCCATATTATATATTTAAAAATATATTCAAGAGCAGAAAAAAGAAGAGCAGATAAAAAAAAACAAGTAGTCGACTGGATGAACGAGACGAGACTAAAATGACTGAATAAAATTTTAAACGTTGCTGCCAAAAAAAGTTGCTGTTTGTTGCGCCAAATCTAAAATTCTTTTCACACCTTCAATGACTTTTGTTTTATTTTGTTGATGCCGTTTCATCGTTGACCTGCAATGGACAAAAGTTACATATTTGTTGTTTGTTGCTTTTTATAGAGAAAAAACAAAAGCGACATTTTTCTTCTTTTCTTTGTACTCTACGTCTTTTTTGCGCATGGACAACAAAATTTTCTTTCTTTGTATTAAAAAAGTTTTATTACATTTTAAAGCATAAAGGTTACTGTAACAAGAATAACACAAATAACAATGTAAACAAGAACAAGCTATAATACTGAAGACAATTAAACAGGAGTAAGACCAATGAGTTGAATAGCTTGAAGAAATTTAGCTTTTTGTGCACCAGTTATTCCAAGTTGTATATGAATTTTGACCGTTCTTACTTCAACACCAAGTGATTTTTCAACATTCTTCTTAATAGCTGATAAGAAAACTGCAACAATATGTTTAATATCCATTCGGTAAAGCTTTCCATTTTGTTCATAACCAACTTCTACGCCATCATTCTCCAATTCATACACGATAAACTTCCACGCTTTTGTCACATATACTTCACCATTCATAAGACCAAGTAATTCAAAGAAATCTGAAATTTGATTTATATTATTGCAAAAACGTGGAATACATGAAGAAATCTGAAGTTAAAAACTGATACGGCAGTTGACTTGGGATACAAAGTACTACTGTACATTTGAGATGTACAATTCAGTCATTATTTTTCACCGGGTCTACACAGGTAAACAAATAATAAGGATTAAAAAAACCCAGCTTTTTGTTTTTCTTTTATAACAAAGTAAATCCAAAGGAATAGAAAACATACCATAAACAACAGATTTTGGATGAGTCTTTAAATATTCTTTAGCTCCTTCACCAACGACAACTTTTTCTTTACTATTATTTATAAAAGCAATGTAGTATTCTGTTTTTTCATTACCTAAAAACAAAAATGATTTATTCAGTGCTAATAAGAAAAAAAAACATACCATCTCCATCTTTGATAACTCGAACACGTCCCGATGATTCATGCACAAATGCAATCAAAGAATCTGGGCTAACTTTTAAACAAAAATCAGCAGTTGCACTCATTCTTCTTTTAACCAGTAGTATTAAAGAGATAACTTTGAGCTAAAAATATAAAAATAAAACGTCAATGTAATACTGTAATGCTTGCGGAAACAAAATCGCGCTTTCTAAATTTTAATGTAAGCGGATATAGAATTTTGCGAGTCGTTTTATTGCGAGTCGCGTAACATGTTCATCTATAAATTTTATGTTCAAAAATAATAATATCCACAAAAAACAAAATACAGAACTTATTTCCACAATTTAATTTTGCTGTCAAATTTGAAAAAAAAAGTTTAAAACATCGATTTAAAAAAACAACAAAAAAGATCAGAAGTCGTGTCAAGAACGGCTGCTGTTCAATGTTGAACGTTACAGTAACCAAAATGTTTTTTTTTTGATAAAAAAACACGTATTAATTATTTTGAGATTAAATTTATTATTTAAACATTTGTAAATAAGAATATAAAAAATTTCCCTCCTATGTTATCGAACAAAAAGCATATGAAAAATACAAAAATCAAAAATTACATCTTTTCAAATGGTTCCAATGTTGTCTGAGTTTTCAACCATTTTGTGAAGAAAAGTTTCGATTTTTATAATGTATGTCAATTTTAAGCCAGATCTAGATCAGATTTGAATTTGTCACAGTTTGACAAAGTTTTCGCGAATGTTAAAGTTTTGTGTGCTAAGATGTTCCGGTTAATAATGATCCTTCTCCGAAAATATGAAATCCCAGAAGCAAAAAAGAGAAGTCTGAGGATAAAAACTAACAGAGTAATTTACACGTATTACCGTATATCTATGAGGTGAATATTTCAATCATTTTTTTCAATTTGGGGATTAATTTGAACAACATTTAAGATTTGTGTAAAAAGAATTTATGATAAAAATATAATTTTGAAAAAGTTTCAATACAATAATAATAATACAAATATAAACTTTTAAACAACGATATAAACAAATAAAAGAAAAGTCAAAATAAGATCAACATAATTAAAATAAATATACCATAGAAAATACTTTTTTTAACAATTATTACCAGTAATTTGAATCGATCGTCGATAAGGGAATTGTTTCTTTGGTGCCCATGTAATATTTGGAAGTGATAATCTGCTACTGCTGTTGTTGTTGCTGCTGTTGGAAGGAGATTTTCGATGTTGTTGTTTTAGAGGTCGACGTGGAGCATAAACAAGTTTTTTAATAATTGAAAGGGGCAGTGGTTTTCGAGGTGGTGTAGAACATGTTAAAGAGGAAGATTTCTTTGAAGGGGTAGATATGGGGTCATTACTGCAACAATTACTACTACCTTCATTCTTTCTTTTACGAGATTGTTGTCGTTGTTGAAAAATAATTCTTCTTCTTGGTTTCACCAATCGTTTCGGAGCCATTTGAAGACCTTCGTAAATCTTTAAAGGAATAGGTTTTTGTGGAGTTGAGAGAGTTGCTGGAACAACCATGGTCACGAGAGAATGAGAAAAAATAATAATAAATGAATGGATATGGATATAAATTTATTATAGCCAGCAAAGATTATTTGCAAATGTAATCAACAGATTTTTAAGAAACGTGTGATTAGGGATTATTCTTAAGGACACCATTCAGTTGCGAAATGCTTTTGTTCACTTTTTCAAGGTCAGCTCATTTTTCTTGTATCAACCATACTTAAAAAGAGATCAAAGCATGGCTCTAATGGAAAAACAAATTTTTAATAAAAAGTGACAAAAAAGTGGCATACATGGTAAATAACGAAAGAGGTCATCATCATCTTTGGTAGAAGGGGGGCATGATATATGGGCATTGATTGATTTGGCTTTTAGGGGAAAAGTGTTTATGCGGCAAAACAAAATAATAATGAATAACTGATCATTGTCGTGTATTCTCTACGAGACAACATTTACATCATCAGAATTTCTTTTTTGTTAAACATTTAAAGAGAGTGAACAGACTTTGATGCCTTTTTTCTCTAGTTGCCCTGACGCCTGAAAAGAACATTTAAGACAAAAAGTGTCAAAAATTTGAAAAAAAGGGTCATTTATAGCAACTTTAAAATGACAAGAATAAACTTTCGAAAAAAAGAGAAGCTATTAAACAGGCGTAAAGGCTCGTCCAGATATGACGTCATACAAAAATAGACTTCATGAAGTCTGAATTCAGAATACCCTCAGATTTTCAATTGTTAAATTTTTGAATATGATCTTTTTAGGCGTTATCTGAATAAAGTATTGTGTTTTAAAAAGCAGTTAAAATTAAAGTGCACCTGTATGCACTTTTTATTAAAAAATATGATTTTTGTCTAAAAAACACTTTCAATTTTGGTTATCAACGAGCACTCAAAAAAAGGGATATATAACACTTAGTTCTGCGACACTTAGTTCCATAACACTTAGTTACGGAACTAAGTGTCATAGCGACACTTAGTTCCCGACATATAACAACTAGTTCCACGACAATTAGTTCCCTAACACAAAAGTAGTATATTACAAAATTGTTTCAATTAAAAAAATTTCTGTTATTACAATTTTACTATGGTAAGATAAAAAAATGTTATTAAATATTTGTTGTTGTTATTTTATTTTAAACATTTAACTAATTCTCTTTTTATTCAAATTTCAACAAACAAACAATTCAAATCAATACTTACAAAAAGAAAACAACAAAAGAATGCTATTTTTAACTAAGATGCTTTATTCAAATATTTTCTGACATTCCAGCAGCTTTTCCAAGTTTGTATAAATATTTCAAAAAAATTTTAGAACGTCGTTCAGGATCAACAGTATCACCAAGAGATCGAATAATTTTTTCTTTAATTTCAGCAATTCTATTATCAACAACGGTATCTTTTTCTGGACGAGTTTGAGGATGATTAATATAATTATAAACACTTTGAACTTCTTCATTCAAAAGACGACGATTTTCATATACAAAAAGTCCCAGTGGTGGCATTGTTTGTGAAAAATGTTCATCTTGACTCCATGATAATTTTCAGCATAATTATTTGTTTTATTTGTTTGAAGATCAGCTGCAGTAAAAAATTGTTGTCACAAATGGGTTCCAATCCATGTATTTTGATAATATGTAAAAATTCTTTCAAGAGCTTCAACATGGCGACGTCTTTGACGAAAAGTTTGAACAGCTTCATTTTGAAGATATGTTTGTAAAACCATTATAGCTTCATTGAGAAAATGTAATGCACCAATTAGAGTAATAAAATGATTAACAAATGTATTTTCATCATCATTATATATTCTTGTAAGTTTTTCATACTTTACGCGACCATCAAGTTTTTGACGTACATGAAATACACACATTTTTGGAATAGTATTTTGAAAGCATGGAGTTTTTCGAAAAGCAATAACTGCAGCAGCTTCGTGATCAAAATGTGCATATCGTGCAGGAATTCGACGATTTTGGATTAAAAGAGATATTTGATTGAAAACCTTTTCATAGTCAGGAGTTGATTGACCATTCATTACAATTGTAAACAAAGGAATAAGCACAGTACCATGGATCAAGCCAAAAATGCGATACAATTGTGTTGAACAACTTGGACGATATTTATAGGTGCCATCCAAAAATAGCTCATCAACGAGTTCAAAAAGTTCAATGAAATATGGACATCCAAATATTGCATTTGTATCATCTTTCCATAATAGATGTCTTTCATTCAAATCATTTGTTTCTTCACCTAAAGAAAAAAATTATATAACATTTATTTAATAACATTTTTTTATCTTACCATAGTAAAATTGTAATAACAGAAATTTTTTTAATTGAAGCAATTTTGTAATATACTACTTTTTTGTTAAGGAACTAATTGTCGTGGAACTAGTTGTTATATGTCGGGAACTAAGTGTCGCTATGACACTTAGTTCCGTAACTAAGTGTTATGGAACTAAGTGTCGCAGAACTAAGTGTCATTTTGCCCAAAAAAAGCACAATAAATTTACCGTTTTTTTTCCTTTCTTATCGCATGATGAAAATTTCAAGTGCTGCCTTAAATCATTAAAAAGCTAATTTCTTGCGTGGTTGATACTCTTTCCTTCGAAAAAAAAGAACGAAATCAATTGATTTTGACACAATGAAAGAAAGGGCAACAACATCTTATTTTAGCTTCCTTCATTTCCCCTTTTCCCAGACAAAAATGAAGATATCAAAAATTAAAAAATGACAAATTTCTTTCAGTTTTCCTCTTGTTGAATCAGCCCTCATTTACATATTTTTTTTCTTTATAAGAAGGTTCTTTCAATATTATTAGATTTTAGATTTTATAGGTATTTTTAACATTGTTGAAATATATGTTTTTTTCTTCATATTTTTGTCAACAGATCATTCTATATAAAGCTTTATTTCATTTTTATTTTTGAAGTAGATACATTTGTAAGCAAGCAATCAAGAGAGATGTAAGTAAATAAATTTATGATGTTAACAATAATCAGTCCTCACTTACACATTCTTGATATGTAAAGATTCTTTCAATACTATTATGTTTTTTTTTAATTTGTTGAACAGGGATGTGCGGAAGTCGTTTTCGTTAACGGAACGGAAAACGGAACGGAACAAAACATTTTTAACGGAAAGCGGAAACGGAAACGGAAGCCCAAAAATATACGGAATTTCCGTAAAAACGGAAACGGAAACGGAATTCCGCACATCCCTGTTGTTGAAATATTTTTTCTATTTTTTTAAATATTTATATTAAAAATTGATGCTAAAAGTTTTTGTTACTTTGACTTTGGAATCTAAGTCGAAATTGTAATCAAACATCTTTGAAAATCAAAAAATAACACCACCTTCTTGGGCTCAGATTCGAGTCTATGTAATGGAAGCCAGACATTTTTTTCAAAGTTTCTAATTCTAGAATTTGTTGTTGCAAGCGTTTTTTTTATCTTTTAAAACACGAATTTCGATTACAGAAATTAAAACTATATCATGTTTGAACTTCTTAGACAACCTTTTAAGATTCAATTTTAATAATTTTGTTGATATTTTAAGAATTAACTTTTCGTATATCGTCTCACACATTTCACAAAAGCTTTCAACGTTTTAAAATTTAAAAAAAAAACTATTGCCTTGCAGCAGTTTTTTTTTGTGTTTTATGTCTTTTCCACGGTAAATCAAAAGATCAACGATAATTACTCTTTCCTCTCCTTTGAACTTCGTCTTCTCCTACTTTCATTTTTTTATCGAACATGCAAAGTCATCATCATTGATAATAATGCTATTGTTCTCTTCTTTTCTCCAAAAAACTATAATAAAGACTAAATAAGAAAAACGTGATTATTTTTAGGGGCTTTTGAAACCTGCTACTTCGACAAAAATCAATGAATTTAATACCTTTAAAGTTTTTAATATTATTTTTTATTTCAACATTGGTGATACAGAAATTGGAAGCAGCAGATATAATACCAGAACAAGTACATCTTGCAATTGGTAAAGATGCTTCTTCAATGGTTGTTTCATGGGTTACAATGCAGCCAAGTGAGTTTAGTTTTTCTCAAGATTGATTCAAACACGATCATGCCAAGATATCGATATTCATATGGCACACAAGAAAGTTTTAAAGTTCGAAATTTTTAAATAAAATTTCTGTTTGAACAGATTTTGATTTTATAGATGTCTTCCTTTTGTTATCTATTGAATCAATAATTCTCTGTTTTTCAGCAATGTTACCGATTGTTAAATATGGTACTTCATCGTTAACACATGGCACGCTAGGTGATACTGTAGATTTTGAATATAATGGTGTACATCGATATATTCATACTGTAACAATTGATAATTTAGAGCCATCAACTGTATATTGTAAGTTATTGTTATTTTTACTTTATGAATCAACAAGGTTCACAGAATGCAACAATTTAATATCGATAAATTGATTTTTGAACGTAAAACTTTAGTTCCAAAAATAATCGAATTTTATTTTTGCGAAATCATTTTAATGTTTGTTTTGCAGAGTACATGTGAAGCTTTCATTTAATCATTTCATACATTTATTCCTATCACATTTCAGATTACCAAGTTGGCTCTGGTAGCGGGATGAGTAGTAAAAACTATACATTTAAATCCTTCCCAAAAGGAAATGATTTTCCACTTCGTGTTTGTGCTTTCGGGGATCTCGGTTACCTCAATGGTACATCAGTACCATTTTTAATACAAGCTGCCGAACGCGGTGATTTTGATATGATTATTCATATTGGTGATATTGCATATGACCTTCATACAGATAATGGTGAACGTGGTGATTTATATATGAAAGAGCTGGAACCACTCTTTTCAAGAATTCCATATATGGTAATAGCAGGAAATCATGAAGATGATGGAAAAAATTTTAGTCATTATCAAAATCGCTTTAAAATGCCTGGTTATGATAATCAATTTTATAGGTATGTTTTTTTATCAATTTTTATAGGTTTTTGGTGAAAGTAAATTTCAAAAAAAACAATGAATAAAACTTTTTTCCATTTTTTTGATATATCAGTATACTGTAATAAAGCTCTCATTGCTAATTAATTTTATTTACAGTTGAATTTACGGATTTGTAAAAATTAAGATGATAATAATTTTTAAAAATTTTTGTAAGGAGAAAGCTATTACTGGAGTAAAACCGACGAGGTTAATTGATTTTTATTACTGAAATTTGTGAAATCAAAGTAACTCTATTCTACATATAATTTTTATAATTGCTGTTGGTTTTGGAATTTTCGAAAAATGAAATTTTAAAAATTCAGTAACCTAAACTTTTACACATTTTTATAGAACGTTACTGAGCACGTGTAATTCACGATTTTAAAATATTTTAATAATGTGTAAGTTCTCAAAATACTGTAGTTTTTGTGAAAACAAACTTTTAAAGTTGTGGTATTAAATATTTTTTAATATTTTCAAAACAATGATTGCGACGCAAATGTGTTTTGTTATATTTTATTATTGTAGGAAGTTTTAAAATTACAGTAACTCAAGTAAATTTTTCGAAGTGCTGTAGTTTTTGAGATTTGCGGTAAAATTAAATTTTATAAATTATAGTTATCACGCTTTTTAAACAGTATTATTACAGTTATAGCCCATCTGTAATTACTTATCTTTTATTACTGTAATAGTGTGTAAAAATTCTAAAGTATTGTAATTATTTAATTAGCAAAAAGTAATCAAAATTTTTATATATGTTTTTGAACAGCGTTATTGCAGCAGCAAAACAAATTTGATTACTGTAGTAGTCATTTTTATTTTTAACACAGTTCATTTTTTTTCAGTTTCGATCTTGGTGCTGTTCATTTTGTTGGAGTTAGTACTGAATATTATGGATACTTTTATGAATACGGACAACAACCTGTTTTTAATCAATATAATTGGTTATCTGATGATTTACATGTATGTTCTTTATATTTCTTTAAGCTTTAATTCTTTGTTCTCTTATAGAAAGCAAATCAAAATCGTGCAAATATTCCATGGATTGTCAGCTTTCAACATCGCCCATTCTATTGTTCAAATGATAATTCAATGGAATGTCGATCATTTGAAAATTGGCTTGTTCGAACTGGATATGAAGAAATGCCGGGGCTAGAAGGACTTTTCATTGAAACTGGAATGGATATTGGTTTCTGGGGACATGAGCATTCTTATGAAAGATTTTTTCCTGTTGCGAATCGAACTGTTTATCCTGATGGTGTAAATCCATATCAAAATGCCCCAGCACCAACTTACATTATTTCGGGATCAGCTGGTTGCCATACTCCAAAAGCATCATTTGGTGAACCGAATCCAGCAAGTGCTTTTCGGTGAGTGTTTTGAAGGTTATAAGTTATATCGAACCCAAAAAAAATTGTTGGATCTCGTATATCCTTTTTTGTTCTGGAGAACATTTCTCACTTTTTTTTAAAAAAAAAGTGAGAAATGATCTAAATTTACCAAAACTGCTGAATTTTATATATTCGTTTTCTTCTACAGTATACTTCTCCTTTCTTTTGTATGTGATAAATTTCAAAACATCAAAGTTTAGATATATTTCCGATTTTTATGCATTTTTCTCAAATCACGAATTCCAAAAATTTGATTTACCGAGTCTGCAGGATTTCATATATCCGTTGTCTTTTTCAACATACGTCCCTTTTTTAAAAACAACAAACCTCAAATTACGGATACAACAAATCTGTCAAATTAATGAAAAATTTCAAAGATAGGAATTATCAAATCTTCCTGAATAAATATATTCATTTTTTTCTTTGTCTGTAAAACTAAACTAAATATCACAAAAATTTTCCCTATCAAATTTATCGAAATTTCATATGTATCACTTTTATGCATTTCAGTTCCGACGACTTTGGATATACCCTTATGACCGTATACAATCACACACATATACATCTTGAACAAATTTCTGTTGAAAAAGCTGGAGTAATTGATGATATATGGGTGATAAAAGATAAAGGATATAGAATGACTGCAGAAGGCCGGTCATCCATAAAATTTCCACCTGCCATTTATCAAGAATTTTGTTCAGCCAGGGATCATAAATGCCGAAAAGAATATGAAATTCGTAAACGTGTTTCTCAACAGGGTTTTGCAATGTAATAGTTTTAAAGTATATCATATCTCAATTAGTAATTGTCATACTGTAATAATGTTGGTTCCAAAAAATATAAAAATTTGTTAAAAGATATTTTTATTACAATTTCTACATAATTTTGAAATTTTACATTTCTTTGGTACAAAATACGCTACATTAAATACATAAGCAGAAACATCCCCCACAAATACATATACATATAGACTATATAAATCTCAAAGAAATTAAAAGAGAAAACTCGTTAGAAAATTGATTTTGAAGGCTAAAGTTGTTTGACGAGAATGAATGAAGTTGAAATAAAAAGTGATGATTTGACAAGATTTTAATATTTTTTGAATCATAAAAATACAAACACGGAGTTGAAAAAATGCTATGGAATAGAATGTTGACTTCTTTTAATGATCAATATGGACTTCTTTTTGACGATTATGAGATATTTTGCCTTTTGCATGCTTTTCACAATAATCAAAGAATTCACTGAAAAATTGAAAGTGTTATTAAGAAATTACAGTAGTTATTTTACAAAAGCTCGTATTCAAGGGGAACATTCGGGGCACGTAACGTGCCTCCTTCAAAAACGACTTTGATCTTTTTCCGACAGATAAAATATCAATGCCTCTTGTTACATCCCAATCAAAAAACTTACGTAATAATTGAAATAAAATGTGGTGCTCGATGAATCCATTTATGTCGCAGTCCCAAATTTCCTTCAAATTGAACAAATTTTACATCAATATCAGCTTTTTTTGCAGCTTCAGAAAGTTTTTGTCCAAGAGTAATTGGAATAATATGATCATCTTCAGCATGCATAATAAGAACAGGACATTTAAAACGCTGAATTGATTTATCGGATTCCATCTTCAAGCCAGATTGTACCCATTTATCAATCATGAACTTATCAAAATATTTTCCTAAGAATAACCATGGCTTTGCAAACGGATGATTTTTAACTGCATCATAAATATTATTGAATGGTGATTCTAATATTGTTCCCCATGGTGCTATTCCTTTATCAGAAAGCTCTGCAACAAATCTTGCTGATACTCCTGTACCCATTGAATGACCCCATACATATATTGGTTTATTTGGAGCTAGCCCACGAGCATAATTATAAATAAAATGTGCATCTTCTATCAAGCCATCTTCAGAGGAAGTACCAGATGAATCACCATAACCACGATAATCTAAAAAAATTAATAGCGATGAACTCCAACAACTACAATAATCCGTCAAAAATGAAACTTACCAATAGCAAGAACATGAAAATTCATTGCTGATAAACGATTATAGAGATCAACACGATGTGGATTTGTACGATCAAATGAATTTCCATGAAAGTATACAACAATTCCATGAGATTCTGCAGATAAAAGTTTTTCAAATTCTTCATTCTTTAAAGCTGCTCGTGCACCACTTGCAATAGGTTCTTCAAATTTTTGTGATAGCTCAATTGGTAGTACATGCCATACACCTAATATTGGCTCTTGACCATTACATAATACTTTTGCACCTTTTTCTTGCAAGAAAAAATGTCTTGCAAGTGATTTAACACCATGTGATGTAAGATTTTGATAATCAAGAAATGGAATTTTTACTAAAAAATGAGATAATTAGTACAGCAATTTCAGTAATCTCAAGTACTACAAAAACTACAGATCAATTGATTGAACATGTGTTGTAGCAACAGAAGTTAAATATGGAAGCACTTCAACAACTACAGTAACCTCCCATAAACCAAAAAAGCTTACCAAAATTTAAGAAAAAGATATGTTGAGTAAATAATGGTACAATATGAAATAATGCTGGAACAATAATATACAAAAATATAAATGGTATTGAACCAATTAATAGCGTTCTTTTTAAAATTGCTAGCAGAGTTGTCCTAGAAATCAAACTAAATAAAACAAAGTCATTTTTATCTTTATTATCACAATCTTTTGTTCCATTATTATTAAAAAGAAAAGCTTCTTCATCATTGGATGGAGGAAGGGATATCGATATTTCACTTTTTGAAGACATCTCTTTTTCGAAAATATCAGAGCTCAAAAAAATATGATTTAACGACTATCACAGCTCTTTGGTCATCAAAAAACGATGAATGATAAATATAGAAATTTGCGTGTTTCTAGAACCACTTTTTTTACCGCCCCTTAATGAAACATGAAAGATTTCTGTCGTTTACTTGAGCCAAAAAAAAACACGAAAGATCAAAGGGCTATTTTTTCTACAAACAACTTACCCCATTTTTCTTATTTCGTGTTTTCTCGTATTCTTTAAAGATCACAGCAGCAGCAACAAAGTATTCGTGATTCCGGAAGCAGAGAGAGAGGAGAGATCTGATTGATGTTTGAAAATACTTTTCAATGCAAAAAAGAAACCTAAAAAATTTGTCTCTCAACAACAAAAATAGAAACACATACAAAAAAATCCGGGGTTAAAAGGGCAATCCATCACAAAAAGGAAAAGTGATAACAAAGAACAACTTACGACTTGACACGCACAAAAAAAAGTGTTCTTTAATCAGTCCTTCTTCACTTCCAAAACAGTGCCGCCAATAATAAATCAGTCAAAAATCATATACAAAAAATGATTCAAAAAACATGAATAAAAAAGTGGAGATTTAAATTAATAAAATGCAAATTAGGTGAACAGCATGAAAGCTTAAAAACTCTAAAAATACTTCAATTCCGAAGACCCGTCAATCCCAAGAAAAATATTTAATGTAACTTCGAACATTTTCAAGTTCTCTCAAATACAGTATACCCATTCATAAAGAGATTTATCCACTGGGAAACAAAATATAAATATAATATTTTACAAGACAATTAAAGATAGTAAAGAACCGAGAAGAAATACAATAAAACAGGATAATATAATTTCAGACAAGTTCCCGTAAAAGAAAATAACAAAACACGAGTAACATTGAAAAAGAAAAGGAGAGAGATTATTTTTTCTTAAGCAGATCCATCAGCTTTAACTTCAGAAAGTACAGAAGAAAAATCTTTGACAACCATTTCATATAATTCATTTACTTTTGGTAAACGTTCATGAGTTTGCATTCCTTTCATAGCAATTAAAGCTCGAACAACCATTCTCTTCATTTCTTCTTGTTTATCATTATCTATCTTGACGGCATTTTGTTTAGGTTTTGAGAGAAGATGAGCCTAAAAATAGTACATGACGATTACTAATGTTGGAGAAATCGAGATAACTCACTTTCATAGTTTCTGCAAGAGCATCTGAACGTTGAGCAATTTGATGTTGACAAGTTTCAGTTAAACGGATCAATGTTAAATATGATAGCTGTTTGATATCATGAACATCATTAAGACCCTTTTCAACATTATCAGCAAATTCATGGAATGAAATACGATCCAAACAATGTTCAACCAAATTGTAAAGACTAAAAAATGAAAAGATAAAATCCAAAATATATTAAGCACAAAAAAGCTTACCATTCAAATGCAGAACGACGAAGTTCAATACCATCATCAACAAGATTCTTGAATGGTCCCATTTCAACTTCTCTTTGAAGTTCTTTTCGTGGTGTTGTTTCAACATAAACATATGGTAAGATTTTATCCAATGAATCACGAATCTAAAAAACAAAAGAGTTAGACTAGACACATTAGACTTGAAAAATATGTTTTTAAAACGTTCTTCAATGGCTATAGGATTACAAAAAATTTGTTTGGGTCTTGTTCGAATTGCTCTTTTTGTTCATTGTCTAGCCACAAAAAAGAATGCATTTTTTCCCAACATTAAAAAAATGCATCAAAAAATCAATAGCAGACATTAAAACAAGAAAAAAGAAAGATAAACCGATTATTACTCACCAAGAATGGCTTATGATTTGCAACAGTTGAAGCAAGAACAATAGCAAGTCGACGAGTATCAATATTTTCATCTTTAACACCTTCATAGAAAATTGGAAGAACTTTCATTAATAGTGCATCAGCTGGGATAGGCTTATCAGAAATCATATATCGAATTGCAACTAATGCTGTTGAACGAATAAGTGGATCGGAACTCTTGAAACAATTGACAAGTTCTGGTAAATATTTTTCTGGATTCATAAGACATAATTTTCCAAGACATTCTGCAACAACAATTCGTGTAGATTCAGTTGAATTTGCTTGTGTAATAATTCCTTGCCAAATTGTATCAATATTTGATGAAAAAAGTTGTTGTCCTGCAGCATCAACAGAATCAGATGTAATTAGCTGAAAAGAGATAGATAGAGATTGAAAAACCCGATAGATCAATTGTTAACTTCTTTTCTTATCGATCAAAAAAGATAAAATCAAAGAAAAACGGGTTTAAACGAACCTCACGCAATGCATAGACAAGAAGATAACGACGTGATGCTTCTTCATTAATTTGAGTTAAAATAAATGGAAGAAAACGTTGAATATTTCCAACAGCTAATGATCCAAGTGCTTGTGATGCACTCATTTTTAAATCTTCTTCACATGTTGGCTTGAAGCAACTTACAGCAGTTTCTTCTGGTCTAAAAAAATTACAATCACATTATTTTTTGTTTTAAAAAAATCACATGAATGACAATCGAAAAAAAGGAACCCCTTTGTTTTCACATAAACAAAAGCGACAGACAATCAACATCCAATTAAAAAAACAATGTTTGAACTTTGTCACAACATTCATCTCAAAACAAAAACTTACTTGATAGAAGATTTTTCAGTGTATACACCAGGACAAAGTCTGCCAAGTTCACCAATTGTTAAAATGCTAAGAGCTTTAATTTCAAGAGTTTGACCTTTTAAAACCATTTTTTCAAGCTCTTTTGTAAGTGGTAATACTGTTGCAATTTTATTTCCACGTGCAACAGTTGCAATACTTTTTGCAACAGTTAAAAATGCTGGACGACTGAAGAGTTTCCATGATGCAACATATTCCATAAATTGACCAACAAATTCCTGAAAAAACGAAGGTTGTAAAAATGAAAAGTAACGTGAAAAGCAGTGTTCTGCTTTGCTTCCGTAAAAGACCACAACTGTTAAAAATTCAAACTTACTCTAAATTCAGGTTTTCCACCAACATCTGACCGAATATAAACATCCAAAAATTCCAAAAGAGTTTTTTGAGTTTTTCCTTGAACCAATGGAGATCTTGTTAGCTCAACTACCGATTGAAGAACAGGAGTAACATTCCCAATTTGACGTGGATGTTGTGCAACGAGTAAAGCAGCCAAATGAAGAGCCAGTTGTGCAATTTGAAGATCACCATCATGAAGTAAAATTGGAACTTCAACAAATGTAGACGCAAGATCAACACCTTCGAAATTTCCAGGCTTTTTACGTTCAGCAATAGCAATTGCAAGTGAAAGAGTATTAATTCGAAGAGTTCGATTAGCTTTACGAAGGAATTCACCAAAATGTGATGTAATTGAAGGAATTACAGATTTCATTGAAAAATTCTTATCAGAATGTGCAATAATTGTTAGAGCTTTAAGAGCAGATTGACGTGAAATTTCATTATTAAGTCGATCAGCAAGAAGTGAAAGGCATTTATCAAGTTGTGAACCAAGTGAATCACCAAATGATGCAACAAAGAATCCAAGACCAAATGTTGTTTTATCTTTAACTTCCTAAAAAAGAGATCAATAAAATATACATCTTTTCCAATCCAAAAATCCTTACTTGATCCATATCAGTAACTTGGAATTTTGAGATAAGAAGATTGTAAATTTGTTCTAATAGCTTTTGATTCATTGCTGCAGATGAATTTGCCATTGAACAAATCAATGAATTAATAACTTCAACAGATTCTGATGAAACTTTTGAAAAGAAATCTCCAGCAAGTTTAAAGACATCGGTGATAATACTTTCGACAGCATTTTGATATTCCTAAAACCAGCTCATTCAGTTAGTTCCAGTAATTTCTACGACTTACAGCATAATCATGAGTAGCAAAGAATGTTGCCAAAAATTTAAGAGTATAAATTTTCATATTACCATCACGATCATTCAATGATTGTTTAATACCACGTGAAAGTTGTGGAAGATTTGAGCCAATACTAGCTGGATAAATTCTGAAAAAGCAATCTTTAACTTTAATAACTTGTTTGAAGTCCCTTACGTAACCAAAGCAGTAAGAAGAACAAAAGTTTTTTCAATTACAACCATATTTTTAGTTTTTTGTGCAGAGCTAATACGACGAATAAGAGATGGAATTTGTTCATGTAAAGCATCAAAAACTCTTTTACGATTTGCATCTTCATTGATAAATTCATTGTATGTTTCCATTGAAATCTTTTCATACATGCATGAGCTATCAGTACGCTAAAAATATCAAACATATTAAATTGTAAAGCTACAGTAATCGTACCATGCTCCATGGAATAATACTTTCAGGAAGTAAAAGCTTTGTTTGACGAATTAATGCCAAATATGCATTCATAATATCTTGTTTAACATTATCTTCACGTTCTTTCATACGTTTAATTAGCAGCTTCCCAAAAGTATCATAATTTTTTTGAAGATCATGTCGATGTGTAATAATTGCTTCAATACATTTAGCAGATGCCCGACGAACTTTCCAAGAAACATCTTCATCATCAGAATAATCAGAATCTCCATCATCATCTGATCCATCTGCAGATGATTCATCAACATCCATTTTTGCATCATCTTCAACATCACTATCATCATAGCTATAGTTAGGATCATGAGATAGTAGAGCGATAACAATCTGAGAAATTTGATCAACATATGGTGTAACAGCTTCAGGGCAATGATTAAAGAACATTTCAAATGCACCAATAATAACTTCACGAAGTTCATCTTCTTGTGAACGATTACAAATTTGAAGGAAAAGCTCAGCAAACTAAAAAAAGGTAACAACATTAGCTGTTTTATTTTTTTAAAGCATAAACATACAGTAGGAAGGGATTGTTGGAAACGATGACCGCTATTTTTGCAAATTGCTGTTGTTGTTAAAACATATGTTTTTAACAAAGCAGCATTTGATAAATACTTTTTACAGCATGCTAATACTCGATCAACAATTGTCTTAAATTGATTATTATCAACTACTTCAGCATACATTGCTAAAGCTTGTTGAGCACGTCGACGAATACCATATCGATCAGATTCTGCATGCTTAAAGAGAGCATCTGTTAAGCCTTCATATGCAAAATCAAGCTTATTCCCAGTTCGACGGAACATATGACTAATAATATCAAGAATTTGTTCATTAACAGAATAATCACTGCCACGAGCTGAAAAAACATTCTATTAAACACATAAAGTTGCTATCTTCTAAGCTTACCAAGAATATTAATCATTTGTGGCATAAGCTTATCAACAACAGCATGAAAAGATACATTCTTTAATGAATTAAAATCAATGATTGATGAACGAAGTGCTATTGCAGCAATATCACGTAAATTTTCTTCTTCACCTTCAAGAATCTTTTTACTTAATGCATCAAGAGTTGTAAAAAGACGTGGCCCAGCAAGATAATTTACAAGTAATGCAATACATTTAACATCAAGATTTTGAACTTCTGCATTTGTATCATCTAGCAATTTAAGAAGATTTGTAATGAGCTGAAAAACAGAAGAGATTAGTGAGAGATATAGAGTCAAAGATAGAGATTCCAAACACATGCCGGAGTTAAGCTTTTTTGCATATCTATACCAAACTAATCTTAAGGGATAGTTAAGCGTAAATTTTTAGCAGCTTAATCTTTCTTTTTCGTGCAACTTTTGTATAAAACATACGTCAGGCAAACGCTATATCATCTGCTAATGGATTAGATGATGAAGGAGATTCTGGTTGTTCTGATGATGAAGATGTTAGTTGGAAAGATCGTCGTATTTCTGTTAAATTTATTGAAGCAATTAATACACATCTTCATGATCTTTAAAATCTGGGAGATAATGTAGTACTTGCCAATTAGCAAAACAGAAATTCCGCTAAACTTTTTAGAAATCTGGATGCAGCTATAAATATGGCAAGTTCAGCAACATATTTTAAATATAATTTGAACTACAAAGAGCTCTTTTTCCATATGTAATATAACAATTGCCTGCTACTTGACGTAATTCTCGATGACACAGTTACATAAAGGGATTATAGAAGCTAATTATTTGTCGCAAACTATCAAGATAGACGCAAAATATAGAACCACAACTCCGGCATCACTTGTTAACCTCTATGGTAAAACACGATAACTTACCTGATTTTCTGTTGTATCATCAAGAGTAATAGATTTATTTTTAAGGCTTTCCATAATATCATTAATAGCCATAAAACGAAAATCTTTATCTGTTGAAGTCATCTTTTCGATGAGATCAGCATTACGAACGGAAGACATTATTGCTTTTGTTCTCACACAGCTGTGGTTACCAAAGATTGATAAAAGATATTAGTACCTAAAAACAATCATAGAGATATAAAAATATAGCAAATTTGAAACAATGTTAAGCAATATCGAACACGTAAAAAAAGGATGACATAAAAATATTTACAAAATGTTAAGAGAACGTTTTTTTGCAAAGGGTTACTTTTGAGTCATATATTTTTAGCGGGTAACAAAGAGATAAGAATGTTTAGCATTAAATTGAGCAGCAATGTTGCTAGGGAGTGAGAGATAAAAAGAATAGAGATTATGAAAGCAGTGTTGAATGGATTGGAAGAAGAAAAAATTGAAATTCAAAATGGTCACTCAATTTTTAGCAAAGCAGCAGCAACAACAAAGAAAAAACAAAGCAGCGTTGAAGCGTTCAAAGCTCTGCTTATGGTAACATTTTGCCACAAATGAAATGTTCTCTCTCTCTTCTTTTTTGAGGCGGCGGCAAATTTTTTTTTGTGAGTTTAAAAATTGATGCATGAATTTTTTGATGATGATTCATTATTTTTCTGGTAAAAATTCAGTTTATAATATTTTTAAATTAATTGTTTTAACTGTGTAAAGCCGTTGTTAGATGATATATATAACATCAACAATCTATTAACTTCGTCAACACAGTTTTTGCCTCTTTGAAATATGAAAATAACAGTGAAATTAAGCTATTTTTATCCATTTATATCAGTAATTTTTATACCTTTACTTTTCACCCAATTTAAAGTTCATTTTAAACTTTTTTTTCTGCCATTGCTTATCTACCAGCAGTTTTTTCCCATTATTTTTAACAGATATTTTAACGTAAAAAAAAAGTTAACCTAGCATGCCAGTTAAAAAATTTTTATAATTTATGCCTTTTCTTTTATCGAACAACTCAAAGCTATGAGTATACAAAAAGCTCTTTTATCAAATTATGCAGTTTAATAAAAAAAATTTTTAGTTATTCATAATAGAGCAATTTTTAGCTTATAGATATTCAATATCATATCCGCAAAACAGTAAAACTCGACAATAAAATTGTTCTCAAAAAAATTGACTGCCTCAAATTCATTAAAATTTAACCCTTTTTCTTTATTAACACTATAATCATAATCATCTCCGATTTCAGTTTTTAAACAATTTTCTTTATTTTATTATATCGTTTTTATAACCAAAAATACACATAAACCATGCAGTAAAATTAGTCTTCAGTTTTTAGTTTACAATAGATTTTTATAATGCTTTTTTCACCCCTAAAAATTGTAAAGATGTCTGATCGTGTTAATTTTAACATATTATGTATATATTAGGACCACTCCGTTTTCAGTTTTAACATAAAATAATTGAAAATTTAAACATAACAATATTTATTAATAATGCTAAAGTGTACATTTTAATTAAAAATTACATTAAATATTTATTGAAGATCACTGTAACTCTTTCTTTTTACTGGCAATCAATTTATTATTACATCCGAAAGGTGATATATACAATCTTATACAGTAACATATAAAAAAATTTTAACACAAAATAATGAGGTTAGCTATAAATTTTAAATTTTACAACAGCAAACAAAGAAGTCAGTTTATTTTAAATATAATAAAAAAAATACCGTATCACTCTGAAACACTTAATTTTGCTGAGAATCTTTTTCGATTTAATATAAATAATGATACAGTTGCAATTGTTAAAGTTATTACATTACAAATAATTAAAATTATAAATGCTGTTCTACCGTAACCTTCATCAGGGCATTGTTGTGATGATGACTGATGGGAAGAAGATTGTTGCTGCTTTGGTGAAGGTGAGGCTAAAAATAAAAAGTTTTTTATTTGGTTGATAAACTTTTGGAGTGAAATTAACTGCAGTTTTTTTTTATTGTTATGTCGATAGTAGGTTATCAAAAAGATTACGCTACAGTATGTCTAAGTTTCCAATCATACAAATATGAGCAATTAAGTAATTACTAATTGTAAAACAACATTACTGAATTTATATGGAAATACAGTTTCTTCATACAATCCTATTAAAATATTTTTAATTCAAAATGTGTCAGTTTTATAGTTACTCTTCGCCTAAACAAATATTTCTCTGTTGTTAGTATTTTCCTTAAACTCAGTTTTAAAAGATGGAGAAACAGGAGCACAGTTTTAATTTTTCTAACGTGCTTAATCATGACCAGTGCCGCAACTTACCTGGTGTCAGAGAAGGCAAAACCCTTAAAAAACCTCAAAAAAATCTCATTTGATTCCCTGACCTCTTAGGACGGGAAAATCCCTCTTTTTCCGCCGTTAAGTTGCGGCTCATGAAGCCAAAAATAGAGCAATTTTTAGATATCATGAAAAAAGTTTAACCAAAAGGCGATACTTGCTTCAATTACAAATTTTGAACAGTTTTGAAATTTATTTATTCTGATTACTCTCAAAAATATTAGACAGTTTGAATTAAATTTAAGAATTTGTGAACATATTATTTTACATTGTTTCGAAAAGGTTAAAAATTTTAAATTCTCGCATTTGATTTGCAAATAAAAATAATTAATTTAGACCTACTTAAATCGATCACAGTTTTACTTTTCCTTATAATTTAATCTTTGTCAGTTTTTATAAACTTACTTTCATAATGAATAATTGGCGAAATTTTCGGTTGCTCTGGTGGAAGTAGCAAAGCTTCAGATTCATCTTCTTCTTCAACATTTGGTTCATCATTAACTCTTTCATCAGTTCCTATCTCAGCTCTTTCCGCTTTTTCTGCAGCTTTTTCATTTAACTGCATTTGAATTTGTATTGGATTTTTTTGTAAATCACGAAATTGTCGAAATGGTGTACTTGAATTTAGCATTAATTCATGAACACCGTTTCGAAGACTGCTAAATCGTTTTCCACGGCTTGCTTTGTTACTCCCACATGATGGAGGAACAGAATTCTTACACATTATATCATTCTTTGGGCACATGTACAGTAGACAGTTGAAATGCATTTTATTTGAATCAGAAAATTTGAAGACTTTACTTTGAGCATATACTAGATTCAAATTGGCATCATAAGTTAGTTCAGGCATTATTGATGGATCTTTTGAGCATCTGAAAAATTTGCAATAGTTTATGGCAGTTTTGTAAAAAAGAAATTAAAATTAATTAAAACTCGTTTGAAAGCACTGCACAGTTTAATATAGCACCATTTTATAGTTAACACGTTTAGTCTTATAGCGTTCCAGCATCATATTTCAGTTAAAAAACTATTTTGTTTCACTCCTCAAACTTTTGTTTATCAAAAAAACACACTTTCGTAATGACGTGAATGGTCCCAGTTAAGTTTTATTTTAAATTTTAAGAAAAGTATCTCCATTCTTCTTCTGCTGGTCCTCAGTTTAAAAATAAGTTTTTGATTTTAAAATTCTTTCATTCACGAAAATGAAAACACTTTTTCAACCATAAAGTTTTGCGTTTACCGTAAGCCTTAGCAACGCAGCTTTATCCTCATAAAAGCGTTTAAATTTTAATTTTCTCTCGTTTTTTAAAACTTATAGTGCCATCAGATGTCATCAACCAGTTTAAAGCTCGGTTAATTTTTACTTTCAAAATAAAATTAAATATTTTATTTTAAATTTTGCGCAAAAATGAACTGCAATAAAAATGTGAATGAACGCAGTTAATATCAATAGTGTCAGTTAGAATTAGCTTTTATAGAAGTTAGCTTAATTTGAAAAAATTAAATAGAGTTAAAAACATTATCTTCACGTAGCTTTTTAGCTTTTTTTAAAGCTAAGACGTTTTTCGTAAAACTAACTCATGTAAAAAACAGTTTTATTTTACTTCTAAAAATTAAAATTTAATTTCTTAGACAAAAATCACAGTTTTGTTTTCGAAGTCTTTATTACTTATAATGATACAGTTTTCACATTTAAAAATAGCTTTTATAATAAAAGTAGCTGGTCAAACTTAACAATAGAAGCACAGTTTTTTCTTAATCTATTATAATTAGCTTTAAATATTTTAATCATTAATAATTTTTGTGCTAAATTCAATAGTCATCAAAATTGTCAACCGTTTTTTTTATCAAAAACAAAACAAAGTCCTGCTGTTGATGCTCTTTAATTTTTTGAGTTCCAAACGCTAATCAGTTTTTCCATCACCCTAATATCTTTCCATATTATAATCCACATATTCAATTTTCCTGATTCAGTTTTAAAAAAACTCTCTCTTACCCATTTTCATCAATTAGCATATATCGACGACCATTTCCATCATGAACATAACATTCATAAACTTTTATCGCGTATGTATGTGTTTCACATTTCCATTCATGATATACTTTATCCCCGAGTTGGGCATTTTCAGCTGTTGGACCACCAAGTGAATTAATATGTAGGGAGTAATGACAATTTGGAGTATTATTATCTCCAATTAAATATGTTTTTGCATATGGTGCAATTTCCATTACAGTACCAACTGAATTTTCATGGGCAAAATATCGGCATACAAGATTATAGAGCTAAAAATTTGATGATAATGTGGATAATTTCAGTTTAAAAAAATATTTATAAGAAGTTTTATAAAAGAATAACATTTTTTTAATTCTAATTATTATAATCCATTTAATTTGGAAAAACACAGTTTTTATAAAACCTTTCAAAAGCTGCAGTATAAAACAATTTGGCCCAAAAGATCAGCTTTTTTTAAACTTCACAATTTTTATGAAATCAGTTTTTTAGAAAGAGCAAACAGGGCTGTGTAAAAGCAATGTTTTTACAGCTCATGTTTCAAAATAAATGCTATGATTTAGGTGAAAAAAATTTTGTGCAGTTTTTTCTAATTAAAATATCGTCCAAAAATATTTTCGTATATTTGTAAATCAAAGAATGCACTAACAAATATTATATTTAAAATATTACTAATGTCAATTTCTTAATCCCCAGTTGAAAGCATTTTTTTACTAAAGTTCAATTACACAGTTTATGGCAAAAATTAAAAGACTGAATTTTAAGATGCGAAATACCAGCATACAGGATTATAAAGCTAAAAAGTGATGAGTTTATAAGTTTTCAAAACTAAAGCATCAAAAATTTAAAATCGAAATTCATAAACCCAGTTTTTATAATAAAAATTTGAAACAAAAACAACAATAATTTAATGCTGTTTACAGTTTTTATTAAATTTCAAAATTGAAATGTTGGTTTTACAGGGTTTAAAAATGTGACAGTTTAGCCAAAAAAAAATTTGCAACTTTCTGTTAAAATATTTTTAGCTTTCAATCCGTTAACACAATAAATTTTAAAACAAAACCAAGAAGCAAAATGGTTTGTCAGTTAAAGTTTAAAATATTAATAAAAAAGATATGTTATTATAAAACTTGTTCAATTTTTCAAAACTAACGTTCTGATGATGATTTTGCCTAATAAAATTAATGTCAAAAAAGCCAAGCAAACAGTTTTTGCTAACAAATACCATTATTTCACCCACAGTGTTAAAAGCAGTTTTATTCAGTAAACAATAACTTATGGCAAAAACGAAAATTAAATTACTGTCAATAGAATTTTTATATGCAAAACATCGAGAAACGCTAGCCAAAGTTCGCAGACAAATATCAGTTTAAAAATATTTTTAAAGATTAATTTTGCCCAACACAAAAAGAACAGAACCAACTAGCCAGTGAAAGAAAAAATAAACAAAATGCAGTGTAAAATTTTCAAAACATTATTTACCACCTTGAAAAACTGGCTTCAATCTTACACAATAAAAATAACATGAAATTAATGTTTTTGTATGTTTTAAAACCCTAATAGATCAGTTGGACAAAAAATTGTTGTTAGAGTTTATGTTTTATGATTGTGTTTCCAGTTTTTATATTTTAACTTTTAATTTAATACATAAATTTGTTGCGAAATCGACAACTCTATGAAAAAAGGTAGATTTCAATTAATATAGTATTTTACAAGAATGTTAGCAGATTTAAAACTTTATACAAAATGAATGTAATTTTTGCAAAAAAGATCTAACTCAAAATTAATATCTACGCCCTATTCCGCCTCTCAGTTATCAAAAAAATTCAAAGAACAATTAATTTAAAATTTTCTTAACTCAATATGCTCAACGTCAGTTTTAATTTTTAAAAAATTATTCGAAGCAACTTACTTCATCATCTTCTGTCATTCTCGAATGATCATATGATACAACAACATTTAGTGTATATTCAATTCCAGGTGTTGGATATGTCTAAAAATTATGCTAAGATATCAGTTTTATCCAAAATTTATGGTTTATCACGGATGTTTCGTCAAAATTCTGGCTCGTCTTTGAAGTGAAGCTTAGCAAAACAACGCAAGTCCAGAAGAGTTATTATCTGACAGTACGTACACGAAAAAAATCTTCGTTTAGCTTCAAATACCGCCATGAATAGTAGCCCGAATTTTAGCGAAACAACAGTGAATCCTGGATGACAGTTATTAACAAAATAAAAACTTACAAGTCGTTTAGATTTTAATCCACATGGCATAAATTGTATTGGTAATTCAAATTTACTTTCTTCTTCTGCCTGCAAAATTAAATGGTTCTCAGTTTACTTAAAATAATTAAACCCTTTACATTTGCAACATATCGAACACAGCTAGGATCATCTTCAAATCGGCTTGCAAAAATTCGACCACCAGAAAATTGTCCTTTATTAAATTGTAATCCAATAGTTTTTTCTGTGCATATTACATGTGGAGCAGCTGTAAATGGTTCTTAATATTATACGTGGTACAATTTTTTTCAAATTGTAACCTCTCCACCAGTTTATTGATTAAAGTTTTGTGAAGAAAAAAAAACAGTTTATAAAAACAAAGATTATTTTTGTCACACAGTAAAACATGAAAATGTTAAAAAGAGATGAAGAAGTCAACTTTTTAAAATCTTAATTCTAATTAATGCCTTTAATCTCTGCCACTGTTTCTGCAACAAATTCACTTAACAACATCACACAAAATTATAATAACGATTATAAGAAACAGTTTTAAAGCTTATAATTTTTAAATGGTAACCAAACCAAAATTTCAGTCTAGCTGATTTACGGTAATTAACACTTACAATGTTAATTACTAATGATAAAATTTTGTTTTTGCAACAGTTTCCTATTACCTTCTCCCATCAGGGATGAAAAATGCGGCCAATAATTTTCGGCCGCAATCCCTGCTTCTTGTACTATCAGTTTTAATTTTATTAAAATCAAAAAGGTTTTTGCAGTATACTCTGATATAGCAGTTAAAAAGATTTTTTTAGCATAAACTTATGATGAAAAAAATTATGTACAGTTTTTTCAAAAGTGTAAAAATAGACTAATGAATTTTTTAAATCATAAAATCATGTGCAGAAAATAAAATAGTAAACATTTGTTAGAACAATGGCAATGTTTAAAATGGCTAAGAAGTATTCAGTTAAAACAAAAGCACAGCTAACCAGTTTATAATCCTTGCACATAAAAATTCAAAAACACTACTTGCTCGACAGTTTTTGTAAATATCGAAACTTTTAATTCGAAAACCTTGCTAAATGCGACAAAAAAATGCTTTCAAACAGCTTTCTGCTATTTCGCTATGCAAATTTTAATTAATAATGAAACAAAGTTTTCCAACATGTTGATTTATTCAACAGTTTTGAACTTTTAAAAAAAATATACAAAACACCTCAGTTAAATTAATAATTAATGTTGAAAAAATGAGTTTGGGTATAAAAGCCAGTATTGAAAACTCTTTATAAAGGTACAGTTTAATGTGAAACATGTTTTGGACAATCAGTTTTCAATTACAAAAAAAATTCCCTTGTCAGTTAAAACTTTTAAAACTTACACAATTTATTTTGAGGTTGTGATTGAAAATTATTCCATCGTTTAAGCTTTGACTGAACTGGATATGTCATTTGCTAAAAAGAAGATCTCAGTTTAATTTTCCATAAAAATAAAAAAACTTACAAAGATTGAAGTTGTTTCTACTCCTTTGTAGCTTCGAACACTTGTTGTTATTGCAGTTAAACATAATAATATCGTTAACAGCATGAATATAATTTATTATTTATAAAAGTTTTTTTTAACAATAACGTCGTTGAAAATGTCAGTTTTTTAAAGCTAAAAGAAATTTTTTATTTTTTTAAAAGTAAAAAATAGCATGAAATTATGTAACACGAGAACATCGTTTTTAAAAGGAAGTATAGTATAATGGTGCAAGCCAGTTTTTAAATTAACAAAATACACCGCTTTTTGGTAACGAAAATAAAGAACGACCTGTTTAAAATAAATCAAACAGAGAGAAGCGTTAAATAAATTAGTACTTTTCATCTTTACAAGCTGTTTTTTAAATTTAATAAGAAAACAAAGTTTTAATTTTAACTTATATACAGTTTATAAAAATATAAATATAAGCCTTTTATGAATACTGAAAGGTCATGAACCTGACTGCGGTCTGAGACCTTTACTTTTAAATATGTAAAAAATGCAATAAACCAAAAAACAAAAATACAAATGTGATTATCAAACAAAAACAGAAAAAACTTTCTTATTTCGTCTTTTTCTTGCCGACTCAAAGAAAAAAATATCCCAAAGTTTTTACTGAAAATGAAAAACTTACAATCAATTTCTAATATAACTAAATTTTAAAGATTCATTAAATAAAGTAAAGATATTTATTTAAAAATAAAAAGTTACAAGTGCAAATTAAATTGAAATTAAACTTTTTCTTCAATGAATCCTTAAAAATCTGGCATTTTATCGCTCATTGAAACTTCAAGTAAAACGAGAAGAAAAGCATTGCTTGATTTTATGATTGGCGTGTGAGGTTTGAAAAAAAGCAAGACAGTTTTTCAAGTTAAATTTGTGAGAAAAGGTCTATCAGCTTTGAATCAACTTTGAGGAAAAGAATTGTTAAACAGTTTATACCATTAGAAATAAAGATTTAAAATTGAAGATTCTATTGAATTTTTTCAGACAAACATAAACAAAAAACTGCCTTCCTTTTTCTTTTGTCGATCCCGAAGAAAAAAAATAGATTCCCAACATTTTTTATTAAAATTTAAAATTTTACAGTCAGTTGATTGAACCGTTTTAGTAGTAGTAGTAGTAGAATTTTAAGTGCCCGTTTCAATTCGTGCATGAAAATTTATATTTATGCAAAAAAAGATAGAAAGAGAATCTTCACTCACTCTCTTCTTTTCTTCTTTATGGTTGGTCACAAAATATAGAAGAAGAAAACGTAAATTGAGTGTACAAAAAAAGAAAAAAGAGAGTTGCCGAAAAACAAAAAAAAAAAGAGTTTATTTGAGAGAAAACAAACTTTAAAAAATATTGTAAAAAAATGTATCAGCATTCTAAAACGGTTCAATTTTTGACCCATTTTTTTGTGTTTTTAAATGTTTATTTTTGGAGAACAAAATTTTTCAAGAGTTTTTAGAAAAAAAGAAATTGAAAGTTGTTTAAGAAAAAGTGAATGAAAACGAAAATGAGTTTAGTTTAGGGCAGAGATAAAAATGAAAGTTAATGTGGAAGTAAAGCTCAACAGTTTTCATAGTTAAATATGATTCAAAGCTTACCATTTGATTAAAAAACTCTAATTAGTGTGTTACTGTAGTTTTTACTAAAACAAATTGAGATTAAAAATTAGCTCAAAAATTGAAACGAAAGTTAGCGTAAAAGTAATGCCTGGCAGTTTCTTAAGTTAATTATGATTTAAAAATTTGTTTAAAATCCATTTAAAGCTTTCACCAGTGTATTAATTGAGTTTTTATTAATCTCAAAGAATCTCCAATTACTGTGACAGTTGATATTTAATTAAAATTAACACATGTTTTTCACGAGCTTAGGGCATAAAATACAAATAAAAATCTTTCAATTAAATCAGTTTTAGAATGTTTAAGTTTAATTATTTACAGTTATTAAAAAAATAAAAAAAAAAAAAAAAGTAAAAACATTTGATTTTTTATACATGCACAATCAAAAAGTAGTGTCCTAATTTTTAAAGATAATTTAAAGTCAACCGACGAACCAAGCATTCAGTTATTTTTGAAATAAGCAAATGTAATCTCTACAGCTTGTAGTGAATATCAATCAATCAGTTATTTAAATAGTTATAAAGAAGAGAATAAATAGACGGGATAAATTTTTTTCAAAGTTTGAAAAATTATTAATATATTAAAGAGGTTCTCAAATGGGAGGTCAGTTAAAAATAAACACTTAAAGTTTTACTTTAACCAAGATAATATATTAAAATATAAAAAAATTACAACAGCCCAAAACTGCTTCCAGCTTTTTTTTCGAAAATGCCATCATTATCAGTTATCTCAAAAAAATTTTAAACAAGAAACCAAATAAAGGAAACTAATTTTTTGCAAGATTAAATAAATCCTTACAGCTGCAAAAAACTGCAGAATAAAACACGTATTAAACCTTAGAAAACACAAAAGTTTTTTTAATTTTTATAAAGAAATTAACCTTAAAAAGGATTAAGCTAATCCACATAAGCAATACTTAATCGTCAGTTAAAATATAATATTTAGTTTTTGCAATTAACAAGTCAACCAACAGTTTAGCACAAAGGAATACAAATTTTAAATAAAGGAGTCTATAATACAATAATTTTAAAAACGCTTTGTTTTTTTCCAAACTTTAAAAAAACATTTTAAAGTAAAAAACTTCTACATAAAAAAAGTTTCCATAAAAAGGTCAAAGCTAAAGCTAAAAAAATAATTATAGCAAAAAAAGCAAATCCGGAAAAACGTTGGAATACGGAATCAAAAAAATTCTAAGAGTTTTTTTAAATGTCAACGTAATTAAGGTTAGAGATTTTTAAGCAGGAAGCAGGAGGGAATGACTAAAAGAATTTATTTTTCTGGAAACAGAGAAGTTTGTTGGAAACTTTATGAGAAAAACAGAAGAAGGCAAGGGAAGATTTTACAGTTATGGAAATAATAATTGAAAGGAAATGATGTGATTTGTTTTTAAAAGTAGTAAAAAAAGACTTTTAAAAATGTTTTGATCATAAAATTAGATCTTTCATTTGTTTTTCCAAATGTTGTAACTTTGCACCAGCTCTATTATGAAAAAATGTTTTCAAGAGATAAACGCTTTACAAATTAGAGTAGAGATTTATCTAAGTAGGAAACAGGGGGGAATGACTATAGAAAAACATATTTTCTTGAATAATCAGAAGCTTGTTAAAAGTATTCAGAGAAGAATATTCGAATGGAAGGTCAAAAATGCAGTTTTGGAAAAAATAAATGAAAGAAAAAGATGTGATTTTAAAGTAGAAACAGAAAAGGATGTTTTAATCATAATTTTAAAGCTTTTTTTGGTCTTTTTAAATAATTTATTGTAAGTTGCTGCAGTTTTTAAAAATATTGCCATGTAATGTAGTGGAAGATTTCAATTTATAGAAATAATTTTTTAAAGAAAATTTTAAAATTAAACATTTAATTTCTTGTTGTTCCCCAGTTCTACTGTAACAGTTTTGTTGATAAATTTAAAAAAGTAGTAATTCCAACAAAACGAAGAAGCGCAGTTATCATAAAAATTTTGCCAAAAATTTTTTTTCAGTAATGTCAGTTTTAAAAATCCATTTTTCACTTGTTAAATGCTTAACGCTACAGTTTACGATGAAGTACGTCAGTTTTTTAAAAAGTATTTTAAAAATGAACAACTTTTTAATAGATTATCCTCAATTTTCACATAAGCTAGCTCATTAAAATGTGAAAGAATCAATTTTTTGAACAGTTAATAAAAGTCAATAATACAGTATCTCACAAGAAACCGTTCCTCAGTTTTTTAAAGAAATTAAAAAATGAAACATTTTTGAGCAGCTCCAACTCTTACATCAGTAAGCATATTTTAACTTCGAATAATCAATTTTTCCTTAACTGTTTAACGGTTAACTACAGTATCCAAGAGAGCTAATATAGCATTTCAGTTTTTTAAGAATTCAAAAACCAAAAAAGTTACAACTTTTTTCAACAACTTTTTTGCTGCAAAACAAAATGTTTTTCTTTAAGATGACCAAAAAAGGGAAATGCGCAATTACAAAAAAAAACTTTTTTTTCTATTAACATCATCCTCTTTCATCCATCTTTCATTTTCTTTTCTTCTTTCTTCTTCCTCATCTTACTTACACATACACTTGTTAATCTTCTTTTTTCTTCTTCTTTCTTTCATTAAATTTAGCTGCTGGATATTACGTATTACAAAAAATATTGGAACACTTCTTTTTTTTAATAGAAACAGAAAAATGACGAGGATAAAAAAAAGTGATGATGAAGTTTTTATAATAATAAAGAAAAGAAAGTGTTAAAATGGATTAAAAAAAATAAATTAACTTCAAGTTGGATTTCAAGGAAGAAGATTTTCTATTTTATTAGATTAAAAATGGGGATTATGGTTATTCAAAGAAAGTTTCTGAGATGTTGTGAGTTATAATTTTTTAGCTACTCACAACTGTTTGTTAAATGGAATAAAAATGTATCACTCCGTTATTAATTGTTTTTTGAAATTGCTTATTATATTGATATAGTTTCTTTAGTTATAAAAAATTAATCTTTTTGCTGTGTTATAAACAGTTTTAAAAAAATACGTAAAAAAATAAATCCCGGAAAAGTTTAAAAATCTTTTATTTAACAGTGTTTCCAAAATCAATAACTATAATCAGCAATGAATCACTTGATCAGTTTCAAAGAAATTTTAATAAATAAAACACAGTGTTAACACAAAAAGAATTAAGAAATGATGAAGCTTTATAATGGTGAAACTAGTGGATTAATTAGTTAATTTCAAGTTCTTATTTATTCTTTAAATTAACATCCAGTTTTATTAGATGGTTATCCGATATTATTAAAGTAATTTAAATTATAACAACAAGGTTACAGAGGCATAGCAAAATGCGCAGTTATCAAACAATATGTGATTAAAATTAGGAAAATTTTGAAGCAATAATATTAGGCGTTGATTTTGTCACGATCGTTACAGATTTCCTTGTTCTTGCTAAACCCTTCAAATTGCGGCTGCAGTGTTACATTTTAATAACAAATTGAGAACAATTTGGAATATTTTTATCTTACATTTATCCATTTTTATTGTTTGCAATGGTAAACAATAAAATGGAAGTATCAAGGAAAGAAATGTTTAAAGCTAGCACACATCTTTTAACAGTTAAAAATACATATCAAGCAATTGATCACAATTATTCTGCCAAGTTTTTATCAAAAACAATAAACGCATTAAATATCATCAAGCCAGTATCCAGAATTCGTTTTCGGAGGGGGCTGACCTTTGATCACTCGCCGCCTTCTACATAGCGGCGGCAAAAGATCAAAGAACTTTGCTCATTTCAGGGGGGCTGAAGCCCCCCCCCCCCCCTTAAATACGGGCTTGAATATCATAACTAAGCAATCACTTTTTTACGTCAATTCATTTTCAGGATATCAAACGCTTGACAGTAATTAGTATAGGTATTCACAACAATTTTGGTTTCAACAACATTATTTTTTATAAAACTTTCGTTCAGTTTTCTTTTTCCCTTTCAAAAACTTTCACATAAACTTACACTTTTAAAAAAATATCAACAATAATTCATTCAATCATGAAAATTGTAAAAAAATTATAGATTTGTTCCATCTCAAAGAAAATATAAATGTGAACAAGTAATCGTTCAAAGTCACCAGTTTTATTTTTCAAAAAACTTGTCTTCGTTTTTTGTGAAAGTTCTGAAAAAACACTGGTTTATTTTTTCTTAAAAATTTCCTGTCGAAAGAGTAACATATAATTACGTCTTGCTTTTTTACAGTAATGTTATTTGAAAAAAAACAAAAGATTTTTTTGTTGTTTTGAAAAAAAAATGTATTGGAGATTTGCAAAAATTTTTAATCTTTTTCAAATATCTAAATGTATGGACAGTTTGTGCATGTAAGCTTGATGTTTAAATATTGATTTTTTTAATGCTTAAAAACTATTAGAAAAGATAATATAGAAATTAAGAATAAAGAGAGAAAAATTACGGTAAAATCCTTTTCAAATGAGCAAAGAACATTGAGAGAACACTCATCATCGAGTTGAATGATTTTGTAAGCGAATAATGTTCCCCAAAGTTTGAACATGAATTTTTTAAAAGTTTTTTTTAACTTTCTTTTACTTTCTACAGCTACAGTAATTTTTTTTAAATGTTGTAATTATTACTAGTGTAAATATTTTATTTGGGGCTCGTTAATCCTGCTTATTTTTTTCTTGAACAAGCAATGTTACTTTTGTACGCTTACAAAATTTTAATGTTGTGCTTCGAGGTTTTTTTGATTGCATCATGAAATACTTTTTCGATGATAATTACTTGTTTAACTTTTACTGCCGTTTTTTAAAGATTTATATCTTGTAATTTTCATAACAGTCTTGCTTTCTATATTTTTAATCTATTAACTCTCTTTTTTAGGATTGAATTTTATTATATTCAAATATGGCAGAATATTCACGTGAACCTTGGTAAGCATTATATATATACTATAGCCGATCTTATGTACCGATTGGTTTGTTGGTGAAGCATCTTCTGTAGGCAAGCTAGCTGACTGAAGCTTAACAATTCCATTTAAAAAATGTGAATCCACTATTTAGAAAATGTTAAAGAGTTAAAAGTATTACAGTATGCATGTGATACAGCTTTTAACAACAATATTTGTTTAATACTCCATTAATGTAATGCTGTTACTCTTTAAAATTTTTTATACAATTGTATAATGAGTTAATACTTTTTAATGGTTTTGCAAAGTTTGATTAACTAGCTTGTCCAAACAGAAGCATCTGCTGAAGCGCCAACAACCTTGTCGGTCCACGAGATTAGCTATAACATGCATTAATCTAAAAATTAAACTAATTTATCATTATTTTTTTAGTCCATATCGAATTGGTGATGATATTGGAAGTGCTTTCTCAATGGGACTTGTGGGTGGATCAATTTTTCATTCATTTACTGGATATCGACATGCTCCAAAAGGACAACTTGCTCGTTCAATGATACGTGAAATTTGTACAAAGTCTGCTGTAACGGGTGTACAATTTGCAGCATGGGGTGGAATGTTTTCTGCAATAGATTGTACGTTAGTAGCTGTTCGTAAAAAGGTAATTGCAACATTTAATAACTACAGTACCTTATATATGTTCATTATTTCAGGAAGATCCATTAAATTCAATTGCTTCTGGAAGTTTAACCGGTGCATTACTAGCAATTCGATCAGGTCCTAAAGTTATGGCAGGTTCAGCAGTACTTGGTGGTGTAATTCTAGCAATGATTGAAGGCGTTGGATTAGTAAGTTCAAGATGGATGAGTTCAATGTATGATCCAACACAACAGCCACCTCCAGATGATGATCCAAATGTATTAAGAGCTTAAATTAAAGAAACTAATAATATAATCAAACTGATATCAAATATCCATCAAACAAAATATCTCAAAATTAGTCATTATAGTATGTAGTAGTAGTAACTTTTGTTGTGTTTGAATGTATACGTATGTTTAATAAAATTTTTAACAATAACTTCTATTGATCATTGAGTATACTGTATAACAGTTGTACCACTGTTAGTATCAATTTGTTTTAAATGGGTTTTAAAGAAGATACTGTAATAGTGCAGTATACTAATAAAAAGCAAATTTGATTGAGAATTTTTTATGTTCAGATGCATGTAAATATCAATGAAGAAAAGTTTACTGTATTTAATTTATTCATATATCTTTGTCTAACAAGATTTGTATTATTACTGTATCCTAGTTTATCCATATTTTTTCTGTTGCTGAAAAGAAATTATCAGTTAGATGTTAGTAGTCAGGATACTGTAGCCACGAGGAGCATTCGTTATTTTAGCTATGTATCTATTACAAAAGACCTCATCTGGGTTGCTTTTGTAGTTTTAAAAATTCATCTGTTTTTGTCAGCGACAGAACTTATCGAACACCCTGATAAAAATCACCAAATGATTAACACCAAAGAAATAAAAATTTCAACAATATTATGTTGCTTTTGGTTTTCTAAAACCCAACCAAAAGCAACATAACTTCAACAAAACAACTCAAAGTATAACAAAAACAAACTAATTTAATCATCAAACTTCATATCTGGAAAAACCCTGGAAAATTTCCTTTAATGGAGCACTTAACAAGGCCCGCTTAAAATGAGAAAATTTAGGCCATTACCTTATTGTTGATAAAATTACAAAAGCTAATTTGATACTTTCATTGATGCAACGAGAAATTTAGACAAACAACTTTTATAATTTTCATTTCTTCTTTTGTGCAGTTCTTTCTTCATATAATATCAACATTATTGATTTATATTTTTTGTAATAATGTCTTTAAAAAATCCCATATACATATAAGATTCAATTCATTTAGAAATAAAATTTCTTGTTGATCTAAATCATTGAAAAAATGAATCCCAGTGCTGCTGCTCCACTTTGTTCTTCCTTGTCATCTATGAAATATATGAATTATGAAGAATATCGTTCATCTTGCTCTCGACAATGTTTTTCGCTTCCAGATTCAATTATTCATTACATGGCAAAGAATATATCAAAAATTGAATTATATAGAAAATTGGTAAAAAGCTGTAAATATTTTTTCATTAAAAATCCAATTATTTTATTTCATTGCTTACATTTTGAACAAAATGAATGGAAAACTTGTATCAATATCTGTGGAGAATATTGCAAAACTGATTTTGAAAATTTTCGAAATATGACAAGAATCGATGTTCAATACGATTTAAAAATTTTTTCTTCAAACTCAAATTTAGCTTCTTCTGTTATTTCAAAATTGTATCATTGTAATATAAGAAGATTAAGGCTTTTTGAACAAAGCATTTCTTTCAAAGAATTTATATTTATTTCGCAAAAGGTTCTTTATTTTCGTTTTGAAAAAAGTACTGTATATCATGAAGATGGCACTCAAGTTCCTATCGAAGTTATTCTTGCAAATCTTCCTGTTGTAATAGGTTTTAAATGGTATGTCTATTTTTTTAAAGTTTAAAGCTTTGATCGCAATTTTTTAGCGCACTTCCAAATAATTATTCAAATGATTTATCAAAAAGTGCAAAAGCATTGATTCAAATTCTTTGTTTCCGAAATTTGGTGTGCTTTTATCTTAATGGAATTTCTGATTTATTTGATATTGATACATTTTTCACTTATTTAAAGGTAAGAAATGATACTTACAGATTTCTATCTTATCCTTGTTAATTCAAATTTTAGAAAAATCAAAAAACAAAAATTGGTCTCTTTTTTAATGATTCAATTTCTGAAGTATATAAAGAAAAGCTTCAATTGATTACTGACAAAATTATTGAAGAATACAAATCGTATAAACCACCTTTTATTGAATTTGATGGACAGCTTCGGCGTGTTGAATTACTTGAAATATTTAAAAAAAATTCGTGATTTATTTGTTTTTTTTTTTGTTATTTTGAACTATTCATTTTAAAAAGTTTTGAATGAATTTTCGTTCCAACAAAACCTTTAAGTGTTTTTGACAAAGTTGAAATTTTGGGACTTAAACATACGTGCATGGTAAATTATGGATAATAATCATTATTTGGTTTTCAGTGAAACACATTCTAAAAGAATGTTTTAATTGCTGTAGTCGCAAGCATTACAGTATGTTATATTGTCTAAAGTTTCGTATAGAGGGAAAAATATGTTCATTAATTGTTCATAAATTATGGACGATAACTGTTATCGAATTTTTGATAAAATAAATTACACATGTTATTTATTTCTGCTATTTGCTTTTCTAGAACGATAACTCCTTTACCGTATACCACAAGTGCATGTTCGGTTGTAAAAGAAGGATATTCAAAAAATCGTTTTATTGAAAGTAGTTAAATGCATTAAATCATGTTTTAGCTGCTTACATTTTGGTAAATTATGGATAATAATCATTATTGAATGTTTGATAAAAATTTTTACACAAAAAGTTTGCTGCTCTCTTCTCTCTCTCTCTCTTTTTTCTTTTCTTTGTTTAAAAAAAAAAGTGTCTCCATCAACATTGTTCGATCTCTCTTTTTTTGCTATCTCAAATAAAAATAGCAGCAGCAATGTTGTATTCATATTTAACTTCAATTTTAACTGGAATATTATTTCGTCTTCATACATTTTTTTCAACAAATTTAGTGCTGATTCAACTTAATTTTAACAAGATCTCTCTATGGCTTAATGATCCATTTCGTGAAATAACAACTTATCCACATTCTCGTCATCATCATCATCGTTGGAATTCAAATGAAATTGAACATGCACTTGATCACTTTTTCAATGATACAACTCAACAACTCCAAATTCGTGATTTTGCTGGTCAGTTAATCAAAGATGATGATGCAGATATTTTCAAGTATCGTATTGATGTCCGTGGATTTAAAGAAAATGAAATAAGAGTTGATTTAGAAGAAGAAGAAGAAATTATTGTGATTAAAGCAGAACATAAAGAAGGAAGTGAAAAAGAATCAATTCAACGATCATTTTGTCGAAAAGTATCAATACCAATGAATGTTCAAAAAGAACTAATTAAATGTGAACTTGATGAAAATGGACGTCTTGTAATTTTTGCACCAAAAAAGAATTCTCTGGGTGAATCAAAGAAACGTTCGATTCCAATAGAATTCAAGAAGAGCAATGATTTGATTGATGATGATGGAACTAACAAGTAATCTCTTTTTTTTGTTTTGTAAGCTTGTATTTTAACGGGGTTCTTTATATACTTGTAAATTTGTTATTAAATTTTGAAAAACTAAGAGTTTATTTGGGACTTGGGGATTTGTTGGGAAATTTGAGGGAGGGGGAAGAAGTTGAAGAATACTGTAGGATAAACCGTGTTGAAGGAGGTGTTTATATTTGTTGATTAAAATATTGGTAAACGTTGATAAGAGTGTTTGGGCGATTTTTGTTGGCATCCGTTGCTACAAATACGGTAGACGTGAAATTCATGTTTTTCTATTTTTGACTGGCGTGTTATTCAGCTGCTGTGAAACTCTTTTTGTTTTGTAAGCTTTAAATTAACGGTTTGTTTTGTTTGTAAATGCTTATTAAATTTTGAATACTACTTTTCAAAAATTAAAGTTGTAATGTGGACATTGGGGATCGATGGGAACATATGGAATGGGAGACGGTACTGTAATAAGATGATATTCGAGTTGCTAATAAATATGTCGATCGACTGACGACATCTTTCAACGATTGCTTTTTAGAAGATTACGATAGGTAGTACAGATATCTGAAAAAAGGAAGAAATAGGAGGTTATGGGATTTGGGAACGGAAAGATGTTGAATCGAAGATGTGAATTTATGACTGATAAATACTTTGGCTGAAGTTAATAGCATTTGTTCTTGTTGGTTCATTAGCTTCTGGGATTACGATAGTTTCACGTATCAATACAACTTTATATTGAACGACGGGTCCAAAATTTGTTTTTTTAACAATATAAACTCAAAATAAAAAGGATATATATTAAACCAATCAATTAAGCAATTTATAACCTCAACATTTTCATTATAAAAATTTTATTTTAACAACCAGTATTAAACCCTTAATAACCAAATCAAAACATCAATAAAACAGTACAACAAAATAAAACAAATACAATCTTTTTGAAAATGTTATTGACGTAATTTAAAATCAGCTTCAAGAATTTCTTCATTCAATTCTTTATTCAAAGCAGAATGATTTCGCAAAGGAGTTTTATAGAGATTTTCAAGAATATAATTCTTACAAATACTTCGGAGCATATCTGATTTTGCCGAACATCCTGCATTTGCAGTGTCACAAACATTTAATGGAGAAATTCTTTCAACAAGTTTTTCTTCACAGTGAACCTAAAAAATTACGGTAAAGGTAAACAAGCAATCAATATAAAACAAGCCATACCTTTAATTCAGGAATTTCAAAAGTATATGCCAAAAATAAAAGTGAATAGAATTCTTTATTGTTCATATTATCTTTAAGAGATTTTCCATGACAAAAATTGAAAGCAGCTTCAAGAGTTCGATCTGGAATTCCTTCAAGTTCATAGAAGCTTTTTTCAGGATCAACAGAAAATAAATCAGCGAAGGCTTTAGATTTTTGTGAAAGAAGTTCTTTGTTTACCTAAAAAGATATATATTGATTAGATAAGGTACTGTAGATGGTTATAGTCTCTTTCCAGCGCATGAGTAATAAATTTAGGCGCAAAGTATAGAAAGAGAATAAAAACAATTCTAACAACATTGTAGTACAGTAAGCTGCGACGGGAAAGAAAATAAAGTTACGTAATTTAACTTACATCAAAGATTTTGTTAGCACCTTCAATTTTGCAATCATATGTAACTGTTGTATCATTGTTATTTCGTTTACGGCGTTTCTTTGTAACCGGTTCTTCTTCTTCTTCATCCATATCATTATCACCTTGATCAAATGAAACATATCGAGAAGCTCTTGTACGAAGTCGTCTATTACTTTGATTTGGTTGTTCTTCATCTAATATTTGAGAGGATGATGCTTCTTCAGCTGCTATTGCAACAGCAGTAGATGATGATGAGACAGATTCTTGTATTTCTTCAACTGCTGCTTGAGATGATGATGGTTCTTTAGCTGTTGCATCAGCTTCTGCAAAAGCAGTGGATGATGAAGCAGATCCTTGAATATAAGATTCATTTGTCTTGGAATTTGTACAAGGTTCAGGTGATAATGCTTGTGGAGAAGATTCATGAATATCATCTGCTGCTACTTCAGTAACATTCAGTTCAAGTTCTTCACTTGCTGCTGCTGCTTCAATTTCATCAAGTTCTTCTTCTTGTAAACTATCAGCGGCTAGAACTCCAGCAAGCTCTTCACTTGTTGCTGCTTCATTTTTATCACCTTCTTCTTTTGACATATCCGTAGCGAAAGTTGAACAAGGTTCAGGTGATGATGATTGTGGAGAAGATAAATGAATATCATCTGCTGCAGCTTCAGTAACATTTGATCCAAGCTCTTCACTTACTGCTCCATCAAGTTCATCAAGATCTTCATCTGCAACTTCAATAACTTTCGGTTCATTCTCTTCACTTGATACTGCTTCATATTCATCATCATCTCCTTTTAACATATCATCGGCAGAAGCTTCATCCATCTTTGAGGTAGTTTCAACAATATTATTTTGAGCACTTTTTACTTCTTCAAGATAATTTTTAAGAATTCTTGCAACTTTTTTTTCAACTAGAGGATCTCAGCCCCTTCGGGGCTGTTGTTTCGTAATTCTTGTTTTTATTCATTGATTTAACTCATGTTTTTCCCTTTTTATTAACCATGCTTCCTCATCTTGCACCGGCCTGCACCACTTTGCTCCAGCTTGCACCGGCCTGCACCAGATTGCACCGACTTGCACAATCTTGCACCGGCCTGCGCCGCCTTACTCCAGCTTGCACCGACTTGTACCACATTGCACCGACTTGTACAACCTTGCACCGGCCTGCACCACTTTGCTCCAGCTTGCACCGGCCTGCACCAGATTGCACCGACTTGTACAACCTTGCACCGGCCTGCGCCGTCTTACTCCAGCTTGCACCGATTTGTACCACATTGCACCGACTTGTACAACCTTGCACCGGCCTGCACCACATTGCACCGACTTATTCCACCTTGCCCCGACCTGCACCAGTCAATACGATTTTCTACCAGCTTTCTCCAATTTTAGCCCCATAAAAAAGTTTTAAATGCTCATTGCTGCTTGACACACTTTGCCAAGCACCCGCTTCCTTCAAAATAAAAACGCACGCACAAACAAACAAACAAACGAACAATGACTCTTTTATTTTTGATTTCAGCATCATCTTTTTCTTTTTTAACATTCTTTGATGAAGCTGGCATAATGTGACTTTCATGCCGTTCACTTGTTCCTGCTGCTTTACCGTCTTTTAACATTACAGTAGTACGAATTAAATTTTCATTTGTTGTTGAAGGTTGTTTTAGAGCACTTTTATTGATTAATCTACCAGCGGCTTTATTCTTTTTTGCCTTTGCTTCAAAAACATTTTTTGGAGTATTTCGTTCTTGTTCAAGATAATTTTGTAGAATTCTTGCAACATTTCTTTCAATAATATTTTCACTAGTAGTAATTTTTGTTGTAACACGTTTTGCAGCTTGTTTTTCAGCTGATGCATCTTTATTGATTGATCCAATAGCAACTTCACCCCTCTTCTTTGCTGGTGCTTCAATAACATTTTTCGGCATTTTTTGTTCTTCTTCAAGATGATTTTCAAGAATTTTTGCAAGATTTTCCTCTGTTTGAGATGCTGAAAAAAATGAAATTTAAAAGATAAAAAACATATAACAACAATATAAATACATCACGTAGCAGAAATTTTTAATTCAACAAGGTTTAAAAAATTCAATTAACGTCATGTTCATTCTTTGTACAGACTACAAAGGAATTTGCTAGAAAAAAAGAATGCTGTTGATTGCTTCGAGACTCGAAAAAATGTTTATCAACTGCAACTGTTGAATTTTATAAGAAAACTAAAATTTGTAAAAGAAAAATAATACAATAGCAACATAAAACATAGCACTTCGCGACACGTCTTAAAAAATCGATTGAAATCAGCCTAGCCTAGAATCTGCTAAAACAGAAGTCAATCAATCACTGAGTAATCCAACAAAATGTTTAAATTTTTATAAACCAATCAATTTTTAAAACAAAATTTGTAAAACTTCTTTTTTTATTTTGCTTTTGATATTAATTAACATCTTTTAAATGTTGTTGTTTGTGTTAAAAAGTACGGTAACACACGCTTCTATACATCTTTTTATACATTTTTGATTTTTAAAATGCTTTTGCCAGCTGAAGAAATTTTTTCAATTGTTATACAAATCTGATTACTGTAAAGAGACATCATCATTTTTTTTAAAACAGACATACTGTAATAGAATATTGTTGCAAAATCTGCCTCTAAAAATACTATGGTTTGCAGCTTTTGCTTGGGATAATTTCGACATCCTTATTGTGAAAGATTATTGAGGAAAAATATCAGAGTTTTTTTGAAATAAAATTGCTTTCGTTTTTTTTATTGAATCAAAAGAGCGCACTAGTGACTCATCCTTTTTTACATGCCAAATTTGGCCGATGAAAAAATTTTTTTTTTGAAAGTTTTCAAATAAAAGTTTCGTGGTTGGATTTTCTCTTTTTTGTTTGCTGCTATTTTTTTTGGAGAAAAAGCAGCAGCAACAACAACAAACAACGCTGATGTTTTCCTTTCTTTGCTTTCGAAAGTTTTGTAGGAGTTGTTGAAGAAGAAGAGGGAAAATGTTGTTTTTAGCTTACGTGTTTTTGTTTTTATTCATTTTAAAAAGTGCTTTACCCGTACTTGTATAACTTGAAAAGCTCGTGGATCATTTAGACAATAAGAATTTAGCTGACTGTTTGATACTTTAAACTTTTTTAGTAGAATTGTTTCTAACGTTCGTTTAATTTCTCGTCAATAGAATGCTGCTGGAGTATTTTAAGGTCTTTTTAAGCTTTATAAATTTGAATCATCGCGTATACGTGTTTTTCTCTCTTACTATATCTTTTTGAAATTGTTTTTCCCGAATTGCTAACGCTTTTCAAGCTTTGTAAGAGCTCCACCAACATTCAACTGCCGAGAATCTAGTGGACTTCTGGAGAAAAACTCTGTTAACTTTATTGTTTGTTATTTTCATTAGTTTATCGATGCTAGAATGCTACCGAGCCATTTTCCTAACATTTTTAAGCTCTTTTATTCAAATAGCCGCGTATACGTGTATTTTACAACTCTTTTAACTAAACTTTAACTCATATACAGCTTTTTAGATTCTATTACTTTGTTAATAATCTACATACATACATCTACAATGCAACCTCAACATTCTGATGAAGAGCCTAATTATTCATGGAATAAAGATATACAATTTCCACCTTTACGTCCTTTGAATGAATTTATTCTTGATAGATCTCGTTTTGAAGTAAGCTTTTTGTTGCAGTTTTATGCTTGTAATTAATATCTCTCTCTCTTTTTAGCTTCCAGCATTCAATGATCTTCCAAAATGGAATAATCGAATTTTTGCTAATCTTCTTTACTTTCAAAGTAATTACTTTCTTATGATTTTGATTTCAATGTTCATTACATCGTGCTTTAAAACACAAGCATTAATTGTTGGATTTATCATTCTTGCTGTTTGTGGAGTTCTTGTTGCTATAATGGTTTCTAAAGAAGAAAGACTTTTGGCTGTAAGTTAAATACACGTGCACAAAGTACTATCAAAGCATAAGCTTTGTGATGCTATTTATTAAAATGTATTAACTCTTTTTACTTTTTCAGATTCGTCGTGAACATCCATATGCAATTCTTTTCGTTCTTGTTGCAGTTGCATATTGCTTTATCACATATCTTCCAGCTATTATTGTTGCACTTTTCTCTTTATGCTTCCCACTTCTTCTTGTTTTTATTCATGCTTCAATTCGTCTTCGAAGTCTTAACAATAAGCTCAATCAAAAATTCTTTGAAGGTGTTATTCGTGAAACTGTTATGGCAAAAATTCTTCGTATTTTGAATGTTGAAGCTAAAGCTATGTAATGATCTTCTTTTCTGATTGTATGAATCTCTCTGCTTTAAGGTTTATCTGTGCTCTGCGGTTTTGTTTGTATCTCATTTTTGCATATTAATTTAATAAAATTTTTTGTTTGAATAGCTATGGAGATTAATAGAAGAAAAAAGTGGCTATGCCTTGTTAAAGTATTTGTTTAACGTTGAAATTGTATTTTATATTTTGCTGCTAACAACCAACATCGAATAAATGGGCTGCATGTCTTATCACTCAGAACGTTCAATTAACTAAAAGTGGCTGCACCATACTCTTTGCATCGCGCAGAAGCTAACAAGATAAAATGCCCAAACGCTCTTGCCAATTCTGATTACCCATTTCTTTTAAGCTTTATGTCATTACTACCGTAATGCTTGAACATGTGATGCAGCAGCAATATCAACGAAGGACGTCATCAATCAAAAAAATTGTCATATTATACCTACAGTATCCTTCCTTATTTCATATGTTTCCCAATGTCGAATATACAACTTTTGTTTTTTTTTAAATATAAAAGTTATCAAAATTTAATAAACATTTACAATAAACACAAACCCGTTAAAATACAAGCTTACAAAACAAAAAAAAGAGATTACTTGTTACTTCCATCATCATCAGCCGACTCATTACTCTTCTTGAATTCTATTGGAATTGACCGTTTTACAGATTCCCCAATAGCATTCTTTTTTGGTGCAAAAATTACAAGACGTCCATTTTCATCAAGTTCACATTTAATTAATTCTTTTTGTACATTTTTTGGTATTGATAATTTCCGACAAAATGATCGTTGAATTGATTCTTTTTCACTTTCTTCTTTATGTTCTGCTTTAATCACAATAATTTCATCTTCTTCTTCTAAAGCAACTCTTATTTCATTTTCTTTAAATCCACGGACATCAATACGATACTTGAAAATATCTGCATCATCTTTGATTAGCTGACCAGCAAAATCACGAATTTGTAGTTGTTGAGTTGTATCATTGAAAAAGTGATCAAGTGCATGTTCAATTTCATTTGTATTCCATTTATGATGGTGATTATGTTGACGAGAATGTGGTTAATTTTCAGCTTTAAGATAATTTGTAAACTTCTAAATCAACACTAATTTCATTTTTCTTGAATCCACCAACATCAATACGATGTTGTTTGTTTTTTTGTCAGTATTTCCTCTATGTTCTTTGGCTTTTTCGTTAGGATACGGTAAATGTTAACTTTTTATAGCAAATTTGTTTTCTGATAATTGTTTACTTTCTTTTGTTATTCCTACAGTACTCTTGTATTAAATAGAACAAAATTGCATTGTAAATTTTTTATAGAATAAAATAACAACATAGATAAAATTTAAAAATTTCCTAAAAAGCTGCATTACTACTTTTCTTTTAATGGTTCTGCCCTTTAATGCTTACAGATAGTTATTATCAATGACTAATAGCAACACCTTGAAATACCATCACGTTAACCATAAAATGCATTCAATAAATGTTAATTTTAAAAGCATTCTCATTTTTAAAAGCCACATTCTTTTAGAATGCTTTTTATTGATCTGTAAAAAGAAAAATGAACATAAAAAATATTATTTGTTGTCAGAAAGAAAGGACGTTTTTGTATTAGCGCTTTTATATATTTTTTTATTACTAACATTAATTGGAATCAATATTCGAAAAAAAGAAAAAGTTTTTGGTGTTTATTTATTGGTAAATGTTAGAAAAGCTTCTATTTCTATTGAATTTATAAAAGTATTATGGAAATTAGAAATGAATCAGATTATTATGTTACTGGAATTTTGGTGAGTATTTTTTATTTGTTAGTGGGGATATTGCAGTATCTTATAAAGATGCTAGTTAAGAAGTGAACTTTGCTTATCTTTGCGATAACTGCTTTATTGAGAAGCTCTTTACATTTCTTGTGGCAGGAAAATGATAAGTCGGAGTTTTCGTATACAAACTTGACTGTGTGACTAGACGCCTACAATAATTTAAACGTTTCAATTTCAGATATCATCAATTGGAATATTTTTCGTGACATCTATGATAGCAGTATGTTGCCAAAAGAAAAAAGAAACTACAAAGAATACAACAAATACCGTATCAAAAGATAGCAGATGTTCACAACCAATTAAAAATTATCCAAGAGCTCCACCAATGTAAGTTCTGCTTTTTTATTTTTGGTATTCTTTTGATAGTTGTAATTTACAATCATAAGAATTGATCTGTGGACTCGATCTTCTTTTAATATTAAAGGAAAAAATGTTGCTTTTCGTTGAGTCCAATTATAGAGCTCGTCTAATTTTGTTTTTTTCTCTGACATACTCGATTATGTTTTTTAGCAAAAATGTTCCAGTCGCACCTGCTCGTGAAGATGATGATACTCTACGAAGTGTACAATCTCTCAGACCAGATGATCAATCACAAAAGTAACTACTTCTTTTTTTGTTTACTGTATATGTATGTATTTGTATAATATAATTTTGATAACATGAATAAATTATTTATCTGTGCAATGTACTTGACTCTGAAATAAAATAATTATTAGTTTTAAAAAGTTGAAAAAATTTTTCAAAAATCTGTTCTTTGCTAGTAGATTACTGTAATTGCATTAACATTGCGAATAGATTATATTTGCGATTTTGGGTGAAAGCTTTATTGAAAAAATATAAACAAAATGATAAATTTAAACAAGAAGCGTTTGTTTAAACAAAATTTGTTACAAATCATCATCAAAAATTTCAAAAAATTCTTAACATTTTCTATTTTCCATGTATGTTTCGTACATTTTTTGAAAGATCTTTATTTCGTTCATTGTTTGATTGGAGTATAATATTACAGGAACAGGATTTTCACCTACTCCATCTTCGATAATCTTTTTAGCAAAAGATTGTAGTTCTGTAATTTTATTTTCTGGGAGAGGGCCAGTAAAATCAAATAGATATTTAATTTTGGGACATATCTGTAAAAAAAGAAATATTGTAAAGTAAATAAATGGTAGTGCACTTTTAACAATTACTGCTGTATACATTTGCAAAATTGCTTACTTTAATTAAATTAAGGAATGGTTTAATTTCAAAATCTCGGTGAACTTGTCGTAAACAAAAATATTCAAGTTTTGAAAAACGAACGGATTCAATAAGATTTTTTAGAGCTTCATGTGTAAATACTTCAATAATCTCTTTTTCTGGAGGTTCACTAAAAAAATGTGTATAATTTCTTTATATAAAATTATCCTAACAACTTTAACAAGCAGAGTTACAGTTTCTATGATTTGAAACATAATGAAAGCTAAATAAGGGAATCTGAAACACCAAAAAATGCGAACAATTTTTTTTAAAAGAAACTCTTTATTCAGTTGTGTAAGCAAAAAGGAAAAAACTTACTAATCAAAAGCCTCAACAATTCTTGGAAGAGAATTAAAAATACAATCAACTGGAACAATTTTTCCATTTTTATATTTAATAATTGTATTCCAAATTTTAACATGTTTTACATTCTGTGTGAGCACATTTAAATCATCTAATACAATAATTTCATCAATCAAATGCAAAAAATGAACATCACATTTTTTGACATTTTTAATAAAGTTACATATATAGCTTTCTTCCTCTCTAAAAATAAAGCAATGCCCCGTTAACCATACATTAATAGTAATATCGTTCAAACATATTTTTATACAATATTTATTAAAAATAATAGCTTTTGAGAATCTTTTTTCCGGATCAGTAGATGTGTATCCTTCTATATTATAAAATGGAACCATAAAGATCTTTTTGGAATAAAAATATTTGCAAGATTTTATAGCTTTCAGGTTGCCATTGGGCTTTAAAGTATTGTTATTTTTGAGGTTATAAATTATAGTACTAGGAAGTGAAAAGTTTTGTGGAAAAATATTGTTTGGATCATAAGCAGATAGAGAAATATTAACAGCGTCCATTTTTCGAATAGATTACCCAGAATAATGAAAGAAAAATGCAAAGATTAATTGAATGCGTACATAGTTATCTAAACTACGCCTCTTTATCTCTAGTAACACATGATTATAAGAGATTTTATAAATGCCGGACAGACATCTTGTACAATTCATAAATAAAACGATTTGCAAAGAGATATACACTGTATAAATATTTATGTATGTAAATCTTTATTGATGACAATAAAGACAAATTTAGCGATTAGATGTTTTGTGTGTTGCAAAATGGCAAATCTTCAAAAAATATTTACAAATCAAAATTTTCAGTTTCATTACAGCATTCCAAAATTGATATTTAAATTTCGATTTCGATCGTTAAACTTGACTTTGAGATTTCTGTCATCTGCTTATGAGAAAATTCAATTCCACAAGTACGATTCTAATTTGGAATATTCGGATTACCGATTCTATGCTCTATTAACTGAGCTATTGGAACACTGTTTGTGTAAGCAGAAAAAAAGCGTTTTCCAAAAAAAGAAATTTATATTTGTTCAAATATCCGTTATTTCAGTGTTGAAAATTCAAATTTTAATTTTGATGCCGATGAAAATTTTTTGTTACTCTACTTTTCAAATTTCGATTACGTAAAACTCAAATTTAAAAAAATTTAAAATGGAGTTTTATGAAATTTTGGAGCTACCGTATACCATTATGTAACAAACATATGTATTTTCTATAAATAATATTTATTCTAATAAACAAAAAATACTGATATCACACTACAAGATAAAATCAAAGAACAACATCATAAACTCCAAAAACATTTCATACAGCATTTCACCATGGATCATTATTCAGAATGCATAGAAATAACAGCACGTAAACTAAAAAACGAAGCTTAATAATTGTCGAATAAAGAAAATCAGCGTTCTTGGTTAATGTAAGAACACCAAAAAATTATATATTCCCACAAAAGTATGCTTACCTTTCACCACTATGAAGAACATTAAAAGCTTCATTCAAATCTTCAATTTTGCCATAATTATGTGTAATAAATTCATCAACTTTGATCTTCTTAGTCATATATTCTTCAACAAGTTTTGGAATAGAATCCATAGATTTCCAACCACCAAATGCTGTACCTTTCCAAGTTCGACCAGTAACAAGTTGGAAAGGACGAGTTGAAATTTCTTGCCCAGCACCAGCTACTCCAATGATACATGATTCACCCCAACCTTTATGTGCAGCTTCAAGAGCTTGTCGCTGAAAATGAGGAAAGTTAATTGAAGTTTAATGTAACAATTAGAGTAATCCAAATACGAAGATTTATGCAATATAGGTTACTGTAATACAAACTACATACCATAGTATTAACATTTCCAATACATTCAAAAGTATAATCAAAACCACCATTGAATCGTTCAACCAAATATGCTTGAAAAAGTTTATCACCAGCTTCTTTAGGATTAACACATTCTGTTGCACCAAATTTCTTTGCTAAAAAATATTTTAACTTATTTCTATCATACACATAAAAAACTAACCAATCTCAAATTTCTTTTCATTTGTATCAATACCAATAATCTGTTTTGCACCAGCAATCTTTGCACCCATAATAACTGCAAGTCCAACAGCACCAAGACCCCATACAGCAACAGTACTATCTTTTGGAACTTTACAAGTATTCAAGACAGCTCCATATCCAGTTGAAATTCCACAACCAAGTAAGCATACAGATTTGAGCGGTGCATTTGGATCAACTTTGCAAACAGAGATATCAGCAACTACAGTATATTGAGAGAAAGTACTGCAACCCATAAAATGAGAAATTGGTTTTCCATCTTTAGAGAATCGAACAGTGCCATCAGGAAGAGTGCCATTGCCTTGAGTGATTCTGAAAAACGATTCGTATAATCTGTATTCAATGAATAAGCAGCTTACCGAATTTTTTGACACAAATTTGTTTTTGGATTTTTGCAGAATTCACATTCTTTGCATTGTGGAACATATGCTGGAATAACATGATCACCAACAGCTACATTTGTAACACCTTCACCAATTGATTCAACAATTCCAGCACCTTCATGTCCAAGGATAGATGGGAAGATACCTTCAGGATCATTTCCAGATAGAGTATATGCATCAGTATGGCAGACAGCTGTATGAGTAATCTGAAACAAAATATTGTAAAAATATGCTTTTTAATTCAAAATAAACAGAAACATTAGTTTCTTTTAAAAAAAGCTAACCTTAATTCGAACTTCATGAGCCTTTGGTGGATGAACTTCAATTTCTTCGATGGAAAGAGGCTTCTTGGGTTCCCATGCAACAGCAGCTTTACACTTGATGATCTGAAATGTTTAATTAAATATATTTTATTGCATTGTTATGAAATGATAGATACTTACTTGACCAGCAGTTGAAGACATTTTTAGTTGTAAGTTTGGAGTTGATTTATAGCTAAAAATTTCAAGAATTTACTCAAGACTAGATAAAACAAAATATTTCATAGAAAAAGCGAAGATACAATTCACAAATGAGGAATAAATTAATGAACGCTTACAGCTGAAAATAAATACTAATGACTCGAATTTTCTAGCCAAAGTATTAATATCTTTCTGCCCAAACAGTTAATGATATTGATCTTTGCTCCTATATATATGTACCCATCAATATCAACAACTGGTTGATGAAAACAAATGAATGGTTCTCTTTTTCATTGCTTTCACTTTCTATTAAGCAACAAACTACAATTGTTGTCGTCATTTTACAACTTTTACATTTTCTTTTCACTCACTGAAAAATTTTCAGATACAAAAACTTCATTACAGTATAACAAATTTTTCATAATAAATCTGATAAATTCTGATTTATACTCTATTTTATAATGAATATACACCAAAATTACAACTGCCAAGTCTTTTTTTGAAAAAAAATGCATCAAAAACTTCCACTTTCTTTCAAGGTTGTGGCGGCCGCTCTGTGACTTTGGGAAAACGGCTGCTTTCTGGTCTGACAAAATTCGATGTTTTTCTTCATATCCCTAATGGTCTAGTGGTTAGGATATCTGGTTCTCACCCAGGTGGCCTGGGTTCGATTCCCAGTTAGGGAGATCCACATTTTTTTAATTTTCAAAACCGTTACGGTAGTTTCGAAAAATTTCAAAATCTTAGTTTTTAAAGCAAACGCTTAATTTCAGAAATTCGCAACAAACTACTAAAATTCACAAGTAGTTTTTTAAAATTTCAAAATCAGAAGAATTAAGATGTTATAGAAACTTTCCGATCCAAATAAGTTATTAAAGGTTACGGTAGGTTTTCAAAGTTTTGACAGATATTTTTGCTGTATTGTTTTAAAACTTTTTTAATTCCGTTTTCAAAATAAATAAAAATTAATCGATTCCATCTTAAAATAATTCGTTTATCAAAATGAGCTCTAAGTTATTATTTGATAGCCATAACTTATGCTACAGTAACCTAAAATTAAATGTTGATGTTGTAGTACAATAAAAATGCGACAACTTTGAAAGAGTGGTAATAATAAGCAGTAAAATGTTTTTAAATATCCTCTAGCCTCATAATTTTATTACCCAAGTGATGAAATTGATATATTAATAATAACATCTTTTTACAGTACTTCGACATCGCGGTATCGCAAATATTTAAAATTTTGTCCTCTGTTGTAGCTTGGATCAAAATTTATTAAAATTTAAACATGAGTTTGAAAAATAAATTCTAAAGTCATTTGTTGTAGTTTTCATTTTTTCTTTCATCGCAGAAAAAATTAAATTTGTTTTGACACTCACTTCGGAGACCTTTTCTTTTTAAAAGCGTGCTCTCTTTTTTCACTGATTTAAAATTTTAAAAGCGGTCAGGAAAAAACAACATTTATTAAAAAGAGTGAAGAAAAAACAACTGCTAAATGCATAACTATTTTGAATTTTTAATAATATTTTTAAAGAAATGACCATTTGGATAGAAAAATTAAAAGAAATGTTGAAAAATACAAAAAAAGCGCTAAATAATACTAAAAAAATTACTGTAACAACATTATGGCCCGAAACATTTTTCAATACTTTTGTATTTGTTACTGTCCCTGTCATGTCTATGGTTTCATCAATGATCATCATAATTAATAAAATGCCATATTTTGGATCGTATAAATATCGGGATCAGGGATGGGCGGAAGCAAACACGGAAATTTTTACGGAAATCGCCTATAACTTTTAAATGTGTGATTTTAAACTTTTAGCAAATGGTGTTAGCATATTTTGGCACCTAAGCGGTCACTTTTGCCACAATAATATTTTAAATTATCAGACAGTATTTGTTTAAATATCTATTTCCGTAAAAAAAATTTCCGTTTTACTGGCGGAAATTTTTTTACGGAAATGTGTTCTATTTTCTGAAAAAGCTTAGGCTTAAACTTTTTGTTGCTATATCCAATACTGAAATAGTATTCTTCAAAGTATTATTAACATTTTGTGTGAAAAAAAACTCATGCGCCAAAGTTATGACCAATTTAGGCTTAGGTATACTGTATTTCCGCCCATCCCTGATCGGGATTTCTCATTTGTTTTTTCATCGCAGAAAAGATTTATTTTGCTTTGACTAAAATATTCAAGTGACTCGCGCGAGGGATTTTTTTCGTTAAAAAAAGTATAACATTGAATTGCGCAAGGGATTTTTTCTTTTCTCATTTAAAAACCGTGCTCCATTTTTTCATTGATTTAAAGGAAAAAACTGCTTTTCTTTTAAAAAGGTGAAGAAAAAACGACTGATAAATGCATAACTATTTTGAATTTTTAATAATATTTTTAAAACAATGACCATTAGAAAATTTATAAGCAAATATTGTAACTACTCTTTGGCCGGAAGGGTAGTTACAATAATAATCAAGCTCAAGCAAACAAACCGAAATTATTTAATTGCAAAGTTAATGATCCGATCATTTATAATTTAAATGGAATACGGTATAATGGTTTTATTAAAAGTGCCGTCATAAAAACAATAAATGGTGAAAGGATTCAAGACTTTGTTGTTAGAAATACTGTAATAATTTTAATTATAATGTTTTACAAAACAATAACATAAAATTTTTTAAAATGCTCGGGATGTTACAGTGCAGAACAAAAATGTCATTTCATGTGGTGCACAGCAACAGATGATACCAACAACAACTCCAAAACCACCGCAAGACAATGCAAATTCTAAACATCAAAATCAAGCTCCAGATGCTCCTCCACCATTAATCTCTGGAAAAACAGAACATAGTGATTCCCCTGTTGTTCCTGCAGTTTTCATTTGTTTTTTCATCGCAGAAAAGATTCAATTTGCTTTGGTTTAAAATACGACTGAATTGCGCAAGAGATTTTTTTCGTTAAAAAAGTATAACACTGAATTACGCGAGGGGTTTTTTTTTTCTTTTTTTCGTTTAAAAAAACGTGCTCCATTTTTTGATTGATTTAAATTTTTAAAAGAGGTCAGGAAACAACTACTTTTCTTTAAAAAAAAGCGAAGAAAAACTATTGCTACATCATGTAGCCTACATGTATAAATATTTTGAATTTTTAATAATATTTTCAAAACAATGACCATCTGGATAGCAAATTTATAACCTAATGTTAAAAAATGAAACGCTAAAAAGCAAATACTTTTTTATTGTAATCACCCTATGGCCAGAATCATTTTTAAATCATCCCTGTTACGTTTATGGGTTCATTATTGATAATAAAATGCCATATTTTGGATCGTCAAGCGCTAAATAAAAATGGAAAAGATTATTATAACTACCTTAGGGCCACAAATCTTTCTTTTACTATTTAATTTGACAGATTTTACTGTAGTTATCAACATGGCTGAATAAAAGTTCAATTTTTTTTTGTATAAACAGAAGATATCGGGCTGACAGAACACATCATCATTTATTAAATATGTGCTAACACATGACATCAATGCTCTTGTTTCTTTGTAATATCACCCTACCCTTATCGGAAAACATTTACATTTTGCAAAGTAATAATTTAAATGTTTATTTTTTATCTATTCACAAAATTTGTTCAATAACTATGAGCTTGAAATGAAACTTTTTCGCTATTCGGCAATCCTTTCATACTGAAAAACCCATCAACATGTTGTAAAAGTGTTATTATTCAACATCAATCTATTCATCATCGACATTAGAAGAAATAAAGTTTTCGCTCAAAAGATTGAATTTGCTTTTTTTCTTTTCATAATCCAGTCGTCTGACTGGATTATGACATTCAATTGCGCAAGGGATTTTTTTCTTTTCTCGTTTAAAAAACGTGCTCCACTTTTTCATTGATTTAAAAGCGGTCAGGAAAAAACTACTTTTTTTAAAAAATGTGAATAAAAACGACTTCTATTTTGAATTTTTAATAATATTTTTAAAAATGACTACTAGAAAATTTATAAAATAATTAGTGTAATAACTACCCTTTGGCCGGAATCATTTTCCAATTTAATGGCTGTTTCATTGAGCTTGAAAGCATATTAATCATGGCCTTAAATAAATAAATAAATAAATATGTTTCATTTGACAGATTTTACTATTGAGTTTATATTCATTCATTTCGATAACTCCCGTGTTATAAGTGGATAAAAGTACAACAAAAGTAACAAAAGGTACATATCGGGTAGACAGAACACATCTTCATTCATTATGTATATTGCAAACTTTATTTAACACATGATATCAAAGTTCTTGTTTCTTTGTAATATCGGAAACTGTGTTTAGTTCCTTTTCATATTGCAATGTAATGATTTAAATGTTTATTTTACATCTATTCACAAAATTAGTTCAATAAGTGTGAGCTTGAAATTTTTTCGCTGTCGTTTCACGCAGAAAAAATCATCCAACATGTTGTAAAACGTTCACATTTTTCACATCAATCTAAACATAATCAACAGTAGTAAAAATAAAGCTCTAAAAAACCAAAACAAAAGCATATCAAAATATCTCTTCTCAAAAATATTGATGCTATCAAATATATATTTCATAATAAAAAAAATGATCCAAAAAAGATTCATATTGCGCTTTTTGCTTGTTAAAAAAATCTATGAGAAAAAAGTACATTTTTTGTGGTTCATCATTTGCTTTCTTGGCACAATTTTTTTGCATGCATTTTGTAAAACTTTGAAAATTGCATTTTGCGTATATTTTTTTACGTGATTTTCTATCATTAAAGCTTGTTTTTGCTTTTATTTTATACTTTTTTTCAGGAATATCAATGGAAGATTCAACAGAATATAAAGTAAGGTTACAAGAAGAAGAACTTAATGAAACTGAAGCAGTAACAAGTGAAGAGACTGAACGGAATGTCATTAAAGTGCCAGCATCTGCAGATGATATTCATGAATTTTCTCCACGATCATCATCGCCTGAACCTTGTGCAAGTTCCAAGACAAATGCATCTTATATTCAAAAATCTTCCTCATCTTCTACTGCTTTTGCAGAAGCTGATGCAACAGCTAAAGAACCATCATTCTCTCAAGCAGCAGTTGAAGAAAGACAAGAATCTGCCTCATCATCATCTTCTGCTGCTGTTGCAGCAGCAGATGATCTTCATGCTCCTTCTCCACGATCATCAAATAAACTTCGTGTGACTTTCAAGACAAATGAATCCGATATTCAAGAATCTGCCTCATCATCATCTACTGCAGCTGCAGCATCTGAAGAACCATCATCCTCTCAAGCAGCAGTTGAAGAAAGACAAGAATCTGCCTCATCATCTAGTGCTATTGCGGCAACAGCTGAAGAATCATCATCCTCTCAAACGGCAGCAATTGAAGAACAACCAAATCAAAGTGTTAAACGAATTCGTGCAAAACCTCTTCGATTTAATGATTATATTAATTATGAAGAAGAAAAAAAGAAAAGTCGTAAACGAAAAATTAATAATATTGCTGGAGTTGATGGAAGTGATGAATATTTTCCTCCATTAAGACGATCAAGAACTTCTGCATGTATAATCAAAAGTGGTGTTACACTACAATCATCTGGTTTTAATTCAAAGACAAATGAATCTGAAGTACAATGTCAAAGTAAACGAATTCGTACAAGAACTTCTAGATATAGTGAATATATTGTTGAGGAAGAAGAAAAACTTGTTAAAAAGAGTAATCGTAGAAGTAATGATACTGTACTTAATGGGAATCCTTCTACATCACAACAACGATCTAGAACTGTTACATTGATATTCAATAATAGCGTTGAAAGAAGTGGTAGTTCAAAAACGGCATTAGCTGACATTCCTTCTAAACCTCGTACAAATTCAAAGACAAGTGAAGAATCAAATCGACGCCAACGAACTCGTACAAGAACTTCTCGATTTTATGAATCCACTGTTGGCGAAATTGAAAAAGAATTAACTACAAAGCGTAAACGAAAAAGTAATGACACTGAAGCAAATGGAACTGATGGAAATCTTCCTGCTTCAAACCGATCAAGAACTGTTACATTTCTAATCAATAATAATAATAATGTTAAAAGAATTGGTGGTCCAAAAATTGTATATGATTGCAAAATTGAAGGTGTTGAAAAGATTTTTGGTGTAAGTTTAATCTTTGTTTATGTCACTTTATTTTCTTTCCAGCAGCATGAGTACTGCAACTACAATGTTGTTGGAATTTTTTGTTTTTGTTGTCTTCTTTTACTAAGCATTTGCGCCTGAATTTATTACTCATGCACTGGAAAGGAACTATAACCATCTATAGTACCTTATCTAATCAATATGTATCTTTTTAGGTAAACAAAGAACTTCTTTCACAAAAATCTAAAGGCTTTGCCGATTTATTTTCTGTTGATTCTGAAAAAAGCTTCTATGAACTTGAAGGAATTCCAGATCGAACTCTTGAAGCTGTTTTCAATTTTTGTCATGGAAAGCCTCTTAAAGATAATATGAACAATAGAGAATTCAATTCACTTTTATTTTATTCACATACATTTGAAATTGCTGAATTAAAGGTATGGTTTTTACATTTACTGTTTTCTAACGTTAACACCTACCATAATTTTTTAGGTTCACTGTGAAGAAAAACTTGTTGAAAGAATTGCTCCAACGACTGTTGTTGATATTGCAAATGCAGGATGTTCGGCAAAATCAGAGATTCTTCGAAATATTTGCAAGACTTATATGATTGAAAATATTCAAAATAATGAATCTCTTCGAAATTTTGCTGCTTTGAATAAAGAATTGAAAGATGAAATTTTTGCTGCTACCGTATCTCATTCTTCTCAATCTCTTTAATTTGAGTGATTTTAATTTGTCTAGTAATAATTTTTTGTTTGGTTTTTTTACGGATTGTCATTATCGTTATTATAATAAAAATTGTTTGATTTATTTTATATGCTTTTTGCACTAACTACAAAGTTTTAAACTACATTTTTTTTACCTTTTTTAGAGTCAATAAAAACAAATTAATGCTTTGAAAACACTTTTTGTAAAAGAGCTTAATTTTTGAATATTTGAGCTAAAATATTTAAAATGCATATATCAGCAAAACTACAGTAGATCAAAGCTTAATCAAATTTTAACTAATTTGTGTTTCTTAAAAGCAGTGATTTACAATCAACACAACAATAAAGATTAATTATCTATTAAATAAATTTGTTCAGAATAAAAATACAAATCCAACAAATGTAGTCACATTTTTCATAATGTTGGTACAAATGAAATTCAACAATGTTTGTTCCAATTAAAAACAATTTCCACGATTTTGTCTACGGTATCTCTTATTCTTCATTATAAAAGAGACAGCTACAATGTAATTTGAACTAGGTATGTATGTAATGATTCTCATCTATCTTTCTTTTTTGTAAAATCTTTTTATCAATATTAAAAAAAATAAAATAAACAAAAATATGTAAAATAATTAATTATAAAAATAAAAATCTGATTTTGCACATTTGATATCATCCATAGATGTAATATTTTGATATTTTCCACAGCAATTTGTTGCTTCATCTTGTTCAAGATCAAAATGTCCTAAGAATGGCGCCAAATAACATGGCGGAACAAAATCTGTTGCAAATACTCGAACCAGCGCTGAATATGTTGCTGCTCCACCACTTATAATTGCAAAAACTAAAACACAAAAGTTAACAAAAATCAATAAATCTAGAAAGAGTCAAAACTTACCAATAGTAAAAATACAACATATAAGCATAAATTTTGGAGTCCATTGAATTACTCTAAAATAATATATTGTTATTATTACAATACTCGAATTACAAAAAAATTACTCTGAAAAAGGCATATCTTCACGCTGCGAAATTTCTCCATTTATTTGTTCTTTTTCATATCGTTTTGATAGAGCTGCGAGTTTAATATAAAACAGTGTTGGAAATATTAGCGAGGTTAGAGTCAACGTGGAGCCGCCAACAAGTTCAAGAACGGGACCAAATTTTGGGACGGATTCAGCGATAAATACAACTGCTGCCATGGTGGATGTTCGAACGAGGACACGTTTGTAACCAAATTCTGAAAATTACAGTACTTTTAAAAAATTAAAAAATGTTTCAAAAAGTTTTTCAAACAAAAGAACTTTTATTAATTGAACTAATTTAAAGTCATACTGTAGTTTGTCAATCACAACCAACCTTGTGGAACATTTAAAATTTCTTCTGCTTCTTGATTCAATGGATTAAATACAATTGTCAGCGTTAAAATACAATGAATTGTTATAAGAATATTAACAGCTTGTTGAATATGTGAATTTTGGAGTGAATTTATAATACTATCACGAAGTGAATCACCATATGTTATATATCCGAGCGCACATACCGGAACATACATTACTGTTATAACTGAAAAGGAATTATTGCAATTGAAGTTAAAAAGTTGTTTAAAAAAGCCGTACTTCCAAATGCAAGAATAGTAGACTTTGTAAATTCTGATGGTCGCTTCATATCATGCTAAAATTGTTGCTATCGTTAAATTAAAAAGTTGAAATAGAATTTAACAAACTTGAATTGTTGGAAATGCTGCATGTCCACCATATGAAAAAAGAAAAGTCCCCAAAGCAACAAAATAATTATTTGGTATAAAATCTGGAAAGCTAACATGTTCTCGACATGATTGATAATCAACTGAAGCACCAATAAGGATCAAGATAACTGCAGCAGTGGTGGTAAACATTGCAACAACAACTGCAAGCCTAAAAAGAGTACTGTAATTAGAAAGAAGATTTGTAGCACAGAAAAGATTGTAAGAGGATATATGAGGTTTGCTTAAAGAAATTTCAAACATCAAAAAGTAATTTAAAAACATTGTAAAGGGAGATATTCAAAGATTAATGTAGGCGTATCATATACATATCAGAAATTATACAATAATCTCCAACGCTATAGATAATACTATAAGTTAAACATATAACTCAAAAATATTGTAAGTTAATATCAGAAACCCCTTTACAGTATCTTTTAACAATAAAACTGCTTACCAAAAATCTTGTGGTGATTTTAAAAATGTTAGCGGCAAAAGTCCAAGCGCAACAGCTAAAACCAAGAGACAAAAATGAATTTCAATATTCCATATTGCTTTTAAAAAATCATGAATATTCTTTGAAGCCAGCAGCAAAAAAACAACAGCAATACCAAATTGTGTTACATCAATACATATTGAAACTATTATCCTGAAAGTTTTATATTATTATTTGATTGCAAATGTTCAACGCATGAATATAACAAAAACTTAGAAAACCTCAAAAAATGTTTAAAAAATTCGTAGAAAATCGTGCGAAATTTTCCAAGACTTTCCACGATTTTCTACGGTTTTTCGCGATTTTCCACTAATTTATTAATTTATTTTTTTTCTATTTTTTGTCATTTATTTTAAGTGTAATTTATCGATTTTCTATTAACATTTAAGAGTGAACGTTTGGGATTGTGATTGCAATTACTTTCAATCAAAAAATATTAACAAACCTCATACAATTTCCAAATGCTCGAAAACCCATTTCTGGATAAGGTTTGCCACAATGAGAACGATATTCTGGCCAAATTTGTTGTAAAATATTCCAGCATCTACCAAGTAAATATGCAGTAAATGTAACAATTAGCGTCATCAATATTAAATTTATTATACCAGCAATTACACCAAATCTGACCATTGCTGTTGGTAATGCAACAAGACCACCACCTTAAAAATTATTGTTAGTTTTGATAGCTTTGATAACATAAAATATACCTGCCATATCACCAACAACAAACAAACCTAAAAATAGGGAACAATTAAAAATCAGTATAAATTCAAAAATAATCTTACCAGTAATAACCCAATTTAAACCTTTTGCTCTTACAAGTACTCCATCTTCCATCCAATGTGATTCTGTTGTTGATGTAGAATCAGATTCATGAGTTTTTGGTGAAGGGGTTGAAATTGTAATATCTGAAAATTTTCGTTTCATTTTAAATTTTGATTACGGTAATTAAGTAAGCTGAATAGTTTTGTGACATTTTGTGATAGGTTTTTAAATGCAAATTTTAAAAAACAGTTAAACTTCTGAACAACGATGCTTTAACGGTTATTTTTGGAACATTGGCGAATTTCGTCTTTTTGTTTTTGGTTCTAAAAGTTTTTTCCCTTTTATTTTGTTCGAAAAGCTTCTAGAACGCGTCAAATGGATTCTTCAAAGTTCGGGAGATAAACAAAAAAAATTAACAATTTATCTATTTTCATTTAAGCGTTGATTTTCGCGATTATAACTGTTTACAAAAAGTAATAAAACTTTTGTGTTAGCTGTTGTGATGTAAAAACTGTTTACAAAGATACAAATAGCTAATTCTAATTACTGCAGCCAACATCAATCCTTAATTGCGTTTGATCTTTTAACTGTAATAGTTCCAAAATAGTTACTGTGACAAATGTGTGGAAAAAAATAATGTAAAAAATTAAAACCTTTTTTAATATTGCCTCCAGCATTGTTATTTGACGCCATATTTTTTGACCAAGAATTTTAGCTATTTACGTAACAAAGTTTTACTCAATGTTAATAATTTGTTTTTCATTATCCCTTTTTTGCGAATGCTAAAAAGGATGAAGCGCATAACAAAAAAAGCAACGTGCCAGAATAACATTGTATTCCAGCGCGTCTGCATGGAAAAGAGAAAAAAACGTGTGAAGAAACAACTTCTTTTTTTGCTTCATATTTTTTTGTACGATTTTTTTTTATTTCTTCCGTGTTCATTTGTTGTGCTGACTTGATTCAAGAAGCAAAAAAATCGTCTATTCATTTTTATCTTTTTGTCTCGCACTCTCTTCTGCATTCCCTTTTCTTTTTTTTTAAAAAAAACTCAAGTTAGTTTTTTCGTTTCCGAAAAAGAAAAGGTAATGCAGAAGAGAGCGCGAGACAAAAAAGACATGTTTCTTTACTTGATCATTGGCTAAATGTCTTATAAGATTTTAGAGACAATAAAAAAATGGTAGTGCATCAACTTGTTATTTATTTCAAAGGCATTAAACTTTCTATTGCACCAAAGTGTGATGTTTTACCATTGATGGAAGCGGTGGATGATTTATCACCAGCTGAACGAATAGCTGCCCTTGAACAATATGCATTTTTATCTCCACTAACAACGTTGAAATCTGCTCAATATAAATTTCAACTATTAAAAGAATGTGAAACTGAAGCATACAAATATCGAAAAACAAAGGTAAGTTTTTACACAGTGCTCCATGAAAAATGAGACATCAAAATTTGTTGTGTTTTTGTTGTTTGAGGGTTTTATTAAAAATTGTTAGTGATGATAAGATATGTTTGACTAATTTTGTTAACAGTATACGGTAGTTTTGAAAATTGTGTTTTCGTAACATTGTTTCTCACCGCAAAGGGTATCTCTTAATTTTTGTTAGCTTGTATTTGTAGTGACAAGTTTTTTAACCATTTTGTTCAAAAAAGCTTGATTTTTTTTTAATCCATATCAATTTTAAGCTAGATCCGTGCCAAATTTGAATATGGCGCCATCTGGCAAAGTGTTCCCAAATGCCAAAAATTTAAGTGCAAATGGTGCTCTTTCATGCCATGGCTTATCCCTGCAAAAATAGGCTCATAAAAATCTAAAATAAAAGTATACGAAAACAGAATTGCCGTAACTACCGTACACCCAACGTTAGATTATAAGCCATTTGGCAATTTTGCTGCAAAAACTTATGAAATTTGAAATTTACCACAATGCAGAAATATGTCTACTACTGAAGTATTTTAACTATCATTGCCCAAAATGGTTATAAATAAAACCAAACAAACGCATGGCAAATTGTAGTGATGTCTAATTCTTTTATGGAGCAATGTATTAAAAAAAACTATTAATAATTTTAACCAATAAATTTTCAGTTTGAATACATAGGAATTCTTCACTACTACATTTCTACAATATTCCCAGATCTACGATATCAACAAAATTCTTCTAATCAAATAACTGTAATGGAATTATCAAGACCTCAACTCCGTGGTATCCTAACATATTTTATTAAAACTCTTAAAAGCTTTAATGGATTCAATTTTTTAAAAGCTGATTCTGGATATAAAGAAATTATCACGAATGCAAAAACAATGAAATATAATAATGTTATAGAATTCTCTGGTGATGTACAGTACATTTTAACACATCTTACAAAATCAAATAATCGACAAACAGCTGAAGCTGGTGAAAATATGTTAGATGAATATGCAACATATTTTGATCCAATTTTTCAACATATTGGTTATTGTTGTTCTGGAAAACATGATGGACAAATGTCTGAATGTTCAATTTGTCAAAGACGATTTCATGATTATTGTGAAAATTATTTTCCTCTTGTTGATGGTGAACAATTTATTTGTAGATTTTGTAAAAATTTAAATGGTATTGACGAAAATGAAAATACTAGAAGGATATCATTGAAAGGTGGGTGTTTTTGGAGGACGTTATCAGTGACTAAATTTTAATGATGAGAAAACTACCGTAATAATTTTTTTATTTAAAAAGTAACAAAAAATGTTGGACTACAAAATGCAATATTTCTAGAGCTCACAACATTTCGCACTTCTTTTGATGATGAGTGCTATTTATTTGTAAATGACTGCAAGGGGAAAAGGCCTACCATAGTTTGACTTCTCTTTGTTGCATTTTGGAATTTTGAAAAATAGTAGTAAAAAGCTGCAATACAGAATTCAACATTTCTGATTCATTAAAGCGAAAATTTTTATGTTCAAGAATTTTTTAAAATTTCTATGACGCTTTTTGGTATAAACTACAGACATTTAAACTACATTTTTTTTGTACCTTTGGTTTTTATAATCGATGGAACAAAAATTATCCCACGCTTTTTAACAAATAGTTTTTGAATATTTGAGTATTACTACCCTATTGCCAAAAGAAATTAATAGATTGTTTAAGCTTATAAGTAATTGTTTATTACATATTAATGAGTATCCATCGTCAAACAGAAACAATAAAGTTAAAATTGATAGAAGTTGGGTAAATTTAGATGTGTTTGTGTCTTTTCACGTTTGCGAAAACTACCGTATTCCGTTTTCTATTTTTTAAGTGCATCGATTTATAATTCTAAAAAGAAGGAAAACACTGTAATGCAGAAATTGGCTACTACTAATTCTTTATAAAGCAGCAACAACATTTTCTTGATGTATTTTTGAATTCAACTACAAAAACTTAAACTACATTTATGCCCCATTGACTTCCAAATAATAAAAAAACATTCCCCATTTTAAAAATGTGCTTTTTGTGCAACAACCGTTTTTTGAATATTTAAGTACAACTATAAAGTCGCTATAACCAAATTATCTTTAATTACTACTTAATTACAAGTATACAGCGTGGTAAGAAATGGAATAGTTATCAGTAAATAAAAATAATAGAAGTGCCAAATAATCCTGTAAAGGATGAACAGAAGCAGTACAAAAAAAACAAAGATTTATCAAATAAAAATTTTGTAATTATACGTCTAGTAAAACTACCGTAACCCAAGTTTTTGAGAATTATTTTTGTAGCATACCATTATATGATAAATTTATTACGGCGCTATTCTTACCATGAAGAAAAAACTACAAAATACATCTAGAGTTTCGTAAATGCCATTCTCACGTTTGCCGCATCTTTATTTGCGGCTTTAAAAATTATATCCGCGCGTAGCAGCTTTTGCGGATTTGCGGCTGACATTCTAAAAAGCTTTAAAACGAATCATACATTTCTTAAAAAATTAAAAGGATATTTTTTCTTATCATTAATAACTGCATTATTTTAGATCTGCCGCATAATTCAACTACAAAAGCAATGGAAAACAATGTTAGACTATTATTAATTGAAAGAAGAATTCCAATTGAACGTGTTCATATTCGATGCATCTATAATGATAATAAATACTTTCAAGTTCATCAACAACTAACTCGACATTTTGGATATCCTTCAAAGCTACGATATCGAAAAAAGATTTTCGTTGCATTTCAAAAAGTTGAAGAATATGAAACTTTGCTATTCTATCTGGAAGTGCATGAGTATGATGACGATACAATCCATTGTAATGAAAGATATGTCAATATTGCGTATATTGATTCAGTGCAGTACTTTTCACCGAATGATAAAGAACTTCGTCGAAGTATTTACTATGAAATTATTCAAACATATTTGAATTTCGCACGTGAAATGGGATACCTTAAAGCGTATATATGGATTGCGCCACCAGATGATTTACAAGATTATGTTTTTAATCAACATAAAAAACCATATCGTCCACCAACAAGAGCAAGCTTGAAAAAATTTTATAATGTAATGTTGGAAGATGCAAGAAAGAAGAAGATTGTCTTCAGCTTTTCATCGATTGAAAAAAGGGTGGGTTTTTGTTTTGGAATTATGCCAGATTAATTACGAGTGCTCTCAACGCAAAACGTCTTTATTTTCAAGGTTTTTGAGACTTTTTTTGACACAAAAGTATTTGAAAATGATTTAAAAAAATTTGGAAGAAATTCCATCATGGATTTAATCCTTACTCTGAGCTGCATGCTAGATTCAATCTATATTAACCACTGCGCTAGAGCTGCACAAAAGAAAAGGCTTTGTTAATAAAGTATGAGTTTATGTAAAACAGTTGTAAAAGAAAATAAGGTAAGTTTATTATTTTTGAAATTTTTTTTGTTCATGTGTGGTTGGTTAACGCAACAGGTTGGCGGGCAGGTGAGTCAACGTTCAAATTTTTTTGGAGTTTTCTTTTTTACATCCAAATGTTATTACTACTCACGATAAGATTTATAATAATTTTGTTTTTGAAATCAAAAATTTTTTGTGCTGAGAGTACTTGTCACAATTCAGACAATTTTTTTGCACGTCGTTTAACAACTCAATTGTTTTTTGAATACTGTAGCTTTTGTTAAAAACTACTTTTTCAGCGTCCATTTTGTACTAATAATTACAAAATTGATGAAATCCCTTATTTCGCTGGTGATTTTTGGTATATGGAATTTGAACGCTTCTACAGTGAATATGAACAAAGAAATTCACGAGTATCATTTCCAGTTCAATTATTAAAAGAAGCAAAAGCAGCAATGAATGATCCAATCAATAAAGATTTAATGCTTGTCATTGATCTGACATCTCCACAACAACAAACAAAAGCTTTAAAAAGTAAAATTAGAGATAAAGAACCGCTAATACGATGTGACATTGTATCAGATCGAGAAGAATTTTTATTATATCAACGAGCAAATGGATTTTCATTTAAAACAATTCAACATGCACATTTATCAACAAAGAGATTGTGTTATCTACTGAAAGAATGTTATAGAAATGTTTAAAAACATTATTTTTGTATTATATATATTTTTTATACTGAATAAATAATAAAGATGCCAAGGTAATTGGCAAAATTTCAATTTGGAGTTTTTTTTTGCAATGTCGGATTATGAATATGAAAAAAGGGGGTTGAGCCTAATTGTATATAAAAATAAAAAAATTTGACTTAGGTTTTTAGTTTTGGCACTTTCAGTTGTGTCACATTAATAGGATATTGTAGCGATAAGATGCCGTAGCTAATGTTAATGGATTTAAGAGGATATAAAACTTTAAAAAATGAATGAAAATTTACATTCGATTTTTCTAAAATTGAGTTATTTCAATTTTGGCACACTGTTAGGATACTGTATTAATAACATTTTCACACCAAAAAATATTTAGAATGTGTAAAAAAGAAATAAAAATTTGTTAAAATTCATTAGAAAATTTTCGAAACTTTTTATTTTTGAGAAAATTTGGTAATCTCAATTGTACCACATCAATTGAAAGCGATAATATACTGTAACTAATGGAATATATTAAACTTAAAAAAAAAGGATAGGAAAAAGTCTCAAATTTACCAGCATAGTTTCCTGTATTTTTAAAAAATTTAATGATCTCAATTGTAATGCAATGGTAAGATACTGTAGCAATAACTGCTAAAGATATTTAAAGCATGAAAAAAAAAAACAAAATAATTTCAGATTTCCCGAAAAATTTTCTGCATTTTTTATTATTTGAGAAATTCGGTTGGTAAGCACAATTTTACAACGTGGATTAGAGGACATTGTAGCGAATGGATACTTATCAATGTTTCCAGGGGAAAAATGATAGGAAAAAATCTCAAATTTACCAAATAAATTTCCTGTATTTTTAAATATTTGAAAAATTTGTTGGCTTCAATTCTCCCACATTTTTAGCATACTGTAGCGAAAAGAGAGTGTTTCTGCTTTTATTTTTTAAATCAGGAAAAATAATGTAAAAAAATTTAGTCTAAAAGTCACGAGAAATTTTTTATAGATTTTGGAAGATTTGGCCGTTTTAATGGTTCCTCATTGATAGCTTACTGTAGAAATAGCAACTTACCATCTTTATTCACAACGTAAATTTTGTTATTCTTTTTCAGCATAATTAAATTATACAGTAGTTCCTTCTTCTGAATTAATCAAATACAGCTATCAATATTTCTTGCTACAAAATAAATATTTTTCCTCAAACAACTAATTTCTTTTATAAATAACACAAAGTTCTGAGTGTCGAAGTCAACAAAACAACAACGATGATCTTCTTAAATGATAATGCTGCTGCTGTGGATGATGATGTGTCACAATGTGTTTTTTAATTTTTTTCCTTCAGAAGCAAAGTAGTAGTCAACGTGTACGTAATATAATGAGAGAGAAAAAAATAACAAAATAATATTTTTCTTTTACGAATAACAAAGATCAAAAACAATGATAGTCGGAGGAAAAGAATGTCAGCAAGTCAGTTAGTTGGAAGTTCTTTTTTGATCGAATTTTTTTTCTTGATTTTTATAACTTTTTAATGGCTTTTGTCTTCAAGGTTTTTTTAATTTTTTTCTAATAACAAAAGAAAAAAATGCATCTCTTTTTTCAATGTTGAAACAAAAAAATTTATATATATATATATATATATTTGTAGTTATATTGTTTCAATGAATTTTTTGATGTGAATGTAGATTCTACAAAAAAACATTAAAATATTGATTGTTTTTAGTCTCAAAAAGTGTGTTTAGAACAATGTAAACTAGAATATCAAACTGTGAAACTACAGTAACACCAAAGAAAAAATGTTATTTAAAATAAAGATTACATCAGTAAAACTACAAAACTACAGTATCCCTAAAATAATACATAAAAAATGTCTTTCTAAAATAATTTTAAAATACAGTATTGCTTTAAAATATTTAAACAACATTATAAAAATGTAAATCTACAGTAACAATGTGACACCTACACCATTCCAAGAAAGTACTCGTTTTTTGAACTTATCCTTTTTTCAAATGATGAAAAACTGAAGACAATCTTCTTCTTCCCAACATTACATTACAAAATTTTTTAAGCTTGCACTTGTTGGAGCACGATGATTTGTAGTTGTTGAGTTGTATCAATGAAAAAGTGCTTTTTCAATTTCATGAAACGCTATATAGCGCACTATTTCACGAAATGGATCATTAAGCCATAGAGAGATCTTGTTATAATTAAATTGAATCAGCACTAAATTTGTTGGAAAAAATGTATGCTTTTTATGTTGATTAAAAACATAATCTTGTAAATCATCTGGTGGTGCAATCCATATATACGCTTTAAGGCATCCCATTTCACGTGCAAAATTCAAATATGTTTGAATAATTTCATAGTAAATACTTCGACGAAGTTCTTTATCATTTGGTGAAAAGTACTGCACTGAATCAATATACGCAATATTGACATATCTTTCATTGCAAGGGATTGTATCATCATCATATTCATACACTTGTTTTCTATTACTTTTGTATGCGTATAGCTACAGTATCCCAAGAATAATGTTTAAAATGAGCATAGAACATGGTGCGATATTAGCTTACAGTATCAAAATATGTAAAGCTAACTAATTGTCTAACAACTACAATAACTTCAAACTTTAAAAAGATAACATAATGGATTTTAACCAACAAAAATAAAATTTATCATTTAAAAAATTAATTTTTCACTACATATCATTAACATAACAACAAATCATAGATAATAATAATAATAATAAATTTAACCACAAAAAACTAATATTTAATTAAATATAACTTCCATCAGATGTTACTTCATCAAATTCAAAAGATATAATACTTTCAGGTTCAAAATTTGCACATCTTCCTGCTTCCATTCGTTTACTACTGCTACCACCACCATCATTAATACCACTTTGTTGTTGTTGCTGTTGGCTTTCTGGAAGAACATTAAAAGTTGTTGATGAAACATTAACTTTCTTATTCTTATGTTTTGTTACACTTGTTGTTTCAGTTGAAGCCATTTGTGTATCTTCAGATGTTAACATATTCTCTTTTTCACTATCAATACCAGCAAGCGGAATTTGATGTAAAGGTTTAACACCACATTTACGATTTGCAGTATCATTTTCAGCTCGTAATTCACTAATAAAATGTGCACATCTTTGACGTCTTTCTCTACGACGTTGCATTTCAACAAATCGATATTGCCATAAATTTCTTGGAAACGAGATTATAGTAAAAATGAGAAGTAGAATTGAAACACCCTTAAAAACATGGTTAATGTATATCACAAATATGGCAAAGAGTAACATACCAAAGTATATCGATGAACAAAATTTTCGGTTTGTGGAAAACATCCAATATCAAATACTCGATGTTCTGCATATTTTAGCGTATCATTGGTACCTTTAGTTGTACAGTTATTTTTATGACAGCAAGAATGTGGATAGAACCAAGTTGAATTATCCTAAAATAGACATAACTATAATTTAAGGAAAATAAAGGCCTTCAAGGATATGGACGCTTGCAAGATCTTAATGCCGTCTATCTGAAGCTTTTTACTAGCAAAGTTCACAAGTCACAACTGATGTCGTGCTTCTTTATCATCCAATTTTCTCAAACAAACTTACATCATATCCAAATGTATTACCCTCTTCTTTCCATTCATTAGGGTAATTATAACCACAGCAAAGACCTTGTTGTTGAACATCATTAATAGCACTATCATTAACAAGATATTCAAAAGATGTCTTCCAATGTGGTTCAACTGTAGAATGAAGAGATCCAAAGATAATCACTGAAAAAATTTATATAAATAGAGCGTAAACATAAGATGCCGAGTTGGTTTTTGACAACAAAATGTTGCTTTTGACTTTTGTACGCTTATATTTGCAGCGATAGGTCATGACCTGAAAGAACATCTTTCGCACATTAAATTTTGGCATTTGAGAACACTTCGCCAAATGGCGCCACATTCAAATTTGACCTTACACATGCTAAAAACTGATACAGATTATAAAAATAAAGATTTTCCAGAACAATTATTAATCTATACAAACTTTTAGCCAGCGCAAAGATAAATTTGGATTTGGCGCCATTTGGCGAGGTGTTCCCAAATGCCAAAATTTAAAGTGCAAAAGATGCTCCTTCATGTAATGACCGATCTCAGCAAATATGAGGTCACAGAAGACAAAAGCAACAATTTGCCGTTAAAAACCAACAATTTCCTTGAACGGTACTGTATATGAAAAACCTTACATCCAATAAGAGTTGGTAAAAAGAAGATCAACTGTATCCATATATCAGCAATATTAAGTCTTTTAGTAAAATTAAAATGATTTGTATACATTGAAAGCATTAAAATTGTTTCAAAAATTAATATCATTGCTGCCATAACCATAAACAGAACCACAACAATAGCATAATCTAATCCACGAACTGTAACATTGATCAAAGGTGAATTTGTAAGAAAAAGAGCCAATGATTCAGCAAAAACTGAAAATGTAGAAGATTAATAAGGTGATTATTAAAAAAATAACGTATAAAAAAAACTTACTAACATAACAAACACAAAGTTTAAAAGAGAAAAGTGTTGCAAGAAGGCATTCTTTACTTGGTAATTTACCCATCTTCTTGTATTACCAAAGATGAGAGGTGCACAAAGAAGATTTGTAAAAAAATGATGAGTTTAGATGATGGAAAAAAATTATATGTAAATTTATGAAGAAAAAGAATTGCATTGAACATTTTGTTGAAAAAAAAGAATGTAAATGTTTCTTGGCAAAAAGCAAGTTGAAGTAAACAGTAAAATTTGTTAAGTCTATTTTTCTTCATTAATATTTGTAGCTACAATAGCTATTGCATAGCTGCCATAAATTGTGTTACCGAAACGCCGACGTTGCTATATGACAAATTTAAAAAAGCGATAATGCAATTTTTGTTAAATTGCCAAGCTTTGGTTTTGCGCTCAAAAAAACTAACAATTGTAAGTTATAAAAGAATCAAATAAAAATATGATGTGCACCAGGTGCACTGCACCTCCAACAATAAAAAAATGTATCAGTACTAGCAACTGTTGTAATCGCAACAACTGACGGACCAACAAGAATTACAAAAAAACCGAACAACATCAACTAAAACACGTGAAAGTCATTAAATCGTCTTCGACAGCTTCTATCCTACAGTATCCTTCAACTTCTTCCCACTCCCCAAATCTTCCCACCCATCTCAATATCCAAGAAACAAGTTTAGTTTGTGCAAAGATAACAATTTTATTCAAAGTTTAATAAAAAAATATACAAGTATATAAAGAACCCCGTTAAAATACAAGCTTACAAAACAAAAACAAAGAGATTATTTGTTAGTTCCATTCTCAGCCGAATCATTGCTCTTCTTAAATTCAATTGGAATTGACCGTTTTACAGATTCCCCAATAGCATTCTTTTTTGGAGCAGAAAGAATCAGACGACCATTTTCATCAAGTTCACATTTAATTAGTTCTTTTTGAACATTCATTGGTATTGATACTTTTCGACAAAATGATCGTTGAATTGATTCTTTTTCACTTTCTTCTTTATGTTCTGCTTTAATCACAATAATTTCTTCTTCTAAATTGACACTAATTTCATTTTCCTTGAATCCATGAACATCAATACGATACTTGAAAATATCTGCATCATCTTTGATTAACTGACCAGCAAAATCACGAATTTGTAGTTGTTGAGTTGTATTATTAAAAAAGTGATCAAGTGCATGTTCAATTTCATTTGGACTCCATTTATGATGAAGATGATGATGACGAGGATGTGGATAAGTTGTTATTTCACGAAATGGATCATTAAGCCATAGAGAGATCTTGTTATAATTAAGTTGAATCAGCACTAAATTTGTTGAAAAAAATGTATGAAGACGAAATAATATTCCAGTTAAAATCGAAGTTAAATATGAATACAACATTGCTGCTATATTTATTTGAGATAGCAAAAAAAGAGAGATCAAACAATGTTGATGGATACAATTCTTGCCAGACAAAGAAAATAAACAAGAAACAAGAGAGAGAGAGAAAAAAGAAGGAAAATTACACGAACAAAAAAAGCTAACAGCAGAAACTTTTTGTGTAAAAATTTTTTTATCACAAATAAGCCTTTGATATCGATTATGGTGCATAGGTTAAGCTATAGCTTATGAATATTTAATAACTAATTTCATATCTTTCGACAATAATTTTCATAAATATTTCCTTTGATTAAAGTTGCCTCTTGTTTGTGGTATGCGGTAAAGAACGATATCTTTCATTTTAATTAGTAGCAACATCAAGACACGGCCGTATCGCTTTATTACAAAACAGTGATTCACTCTTTCTTCATACTGTAAATATCGCATCTTTTGATTTGCTATTCGATCACAAAAAATGATTGTTTAAGTTTTCTTAAACACATGTATACATTAAAACACAACAAAAGTTATTACTACTAATACATACTAAAAATGACAAATTTTGAGATATTTTGTTTGATTTGATATCATTTTGATTATTTTATTAGTTATTTTAATTTAAGCTCTTAATACATTTGGATCATCATCTGGAAATAGCTGCTGTGTTGGATCATACAAATTTTGGATACAAATCATTTTTTAAAATTGTTTTATCACTATTTTGGTGTACTGTATTATAAGAACCCATATTTTGCAGATGCATTCCCTCAAAACCATTAATTAAAGAAAACACATTTAATTTTCAAAATAATTTTTGTAATCACTCATCCTAATTAGGAGATTCATTAATGAAGTCTACAGTAAACTTTTAGTTTTCTTTGCTAGCAAGGAATGTAGCATTTATTTTTATTTTTCAACAATGTTTGATTTGCTATTTAAAAGAACATTAGAAGAAAGCTCAACTGCAGTTTTAAGAGAATAATTCTTTAAATAGATATTTGAATATTGTCGTTGTGCATTATGATTATCAACGTTGACATCATCAATTTGCTAAAAAGTCAAGAAATTAAAGTGTTTCCATCGCATTTTGAAGAAGAAAAACTAGTTATAACTCCTCGTATAAATAGATTACTGTAAACATTTTTTAATCTAACCACGCATATGTCAAAAAGATACTCGGTAAATATTTGCACAATTTTTATCGGCCTAATGTAATAAAAATCACAAGAAATTTTGTAAAAATAAATATTTATATAACACAATAAAAAAGAACAACAATTCAAAAACAAAAGTGACCACATAAAAACAAGACAATAACAAAGATAAAATTTAAATAAGTCTAAGTTCTTCTTCATACAGCTTCAAAGGAGAAAGAGGAGACTGTGCACCAGGAGTATCTTCAACATTCATCTGAAGAGCACTAATAAATGATAAACATTTCTGTTTTAAAACAGATCTAAAAAAGAATTACGGTTATTTCCTGTACAACTTTTATATCCAAAACATACCGATCATTAAAATTCATTCGATTTTGTTCATTCATAAAATCATCAATGACATATTGTACCATATTAACAATATATTTAAGTTGTTGAGGTTGTCTCCAGAAAGGATCTTGACGAAATTCATTTTCAACGTGATGCAATAATGCAGCATGAGAAATACCAGATTCTTTGCAAATTAATGGAAGCCATGATGCATTTCCACTACCACCCAATTGAGTAGCTTTCATCAACAGCTCACGAATAATAAATTCTATTGGAACATAATGTTGTGTAGAACCATATAGACGATAAAGTTTTGAAAGAGTTGAAGTTAGACGACCACGTAAAGCTGTTGAATCATTTCCAAAAGATGCATAATCCTGCTTTAAAATTTCTTTCCAAATATCTTCTATTGTTTCAGGATCATAATGATTTGCACATCTAACAATTCCAAGCTTAATTACAGGAAGATTATATTGATCAGCAAAAGATGAAAAGAGATCTGTCAAAGAAAAGATCTTTGAATTGAGTTGTTCCATAGCATGTTTTGCTTCATTTTCAGAAAGTTTGATACCACGAAGCTTGGAAATTTCATCAAAAGTTTGTTGTTGAATTTGTACAACATCAAGAATCTCTTGAATTCGTTGTTTCAGTTCTTGATTTGGCCGAGTTTCGGATGCAGATTGAATGCATAAAAGTGCATGTGAAAGATATGTTATACGACTTTTTAAATCAATTTTTCTGAAAGGAATAGTTATATAAATAATATGGAAGACAATCCAAAACTTACGGTGAATTTTCAGCAAAATCAAGCAACAGCTTTGCAGCAGAAACATAATTTTCATTCTTTTCATAATATTTCCATAGCAGTTTAAGATAATATTCTCCACCACCTTCTTTAATTTCATGAATAAGAAAATGTTCAAAGAATCTTTGTTGCTTCTGAAAAATAAACATTATTAATAATAAAATTCTCAAGTCATTACAACAATTATACATCAGTCTAAAGCTAACTACAAACAACTAATAGTGCATAACTAATATAGAAAGCATTAAACAATAACCTCTACAGAAAATTAAAGTAACGCTTTTGTTTCCGCAAAAATATACCTTAAGTAAACGATCTTCCATTCCATTCGATAACATCCATTGAAATAAATTAATATGAGCAAGTTCATCATCAGATTCAAAAACTTTTTGAATAATTCCATCACGTTGTGACATAGCAAATGGTACACTTATTCCAGATGCTTCAGCTGAACCATTTGTAATAATAGCTTGTAAATAATTTAATGCTGCATCAATATGTTTATAGCATTCACCACGTTTAGCTATTGCATCACGAACTTTTGGTTCTATTTGTGACATTGATTCTCGATATGCAATTATAGCTATCTTTGATGGATCTTCATTGAAAGCTCGTTGAAGAGCTAAATCAGCAATCGAATCATATGCATTTATTTGTTTCAGCAAATCATAAATCAGTCCCATATTAACTCGTTGAACACATTTCTTCAAAAATTCTACTGCTGTTGCAACTGCACGTTGTCGTTCATGTCCTGATGGAAGAGACTTTGCAATGGAAATATATTCTGATGCTTTAAGAATATAAGCTTCTTGAGCAGTAAAAAGTGAAGGACATTCTTCTGTTAGTCTCTGGGAGATTACTGCTGTTGTTGCTTCATCACCAATATAATGTTTGATAATTGCAGTAACAAATTCTGCAGCTGTTTCTTTGCAAGTTAAAATTGCTTGTGACAAAGTTACATTTCCAATACCAGCAAATACATCATCGGGTAAAAGCTGTGTTAAAACATGAAATTGATGTTCATCCAAAATTTTCCAAAGATTTAGAAATTCATGTGTTGCAATAACCATTCTTTCATATTCTTGCAGGGATTGAAGCTCTGCATCATAAGCTCGAACATTTTCTTCATCGAATATTTTAGTTGCACCAGATGTATTTGAATATGTTAAAAGATTGTATCGTCGTAGAGCAGCTAACAAAGCACCAGTATATTGTATAACCTTTTCCACTTCTTCCATTGGTAAAGCATTAAATACAAGATTATTTTGACGTAAACAAATTCTTCGATTCCAGATATTCGCAACAATTCTAAAATAAGTATGGTTTTATATTCTACAGTAATCAACTTTCTCTAACATACCTCGAAAAATAGGTATAAAATGCATCATGTCGATCTGAAGGTGTAATATTTTCAAGTGGTACCATATTCTCATCATTCTGTCGTTGTTGTTGGTAATAGCTTTGTGGTGTTGATGATCGAAGTGGAGTTCCTTGAAGAGCAGAAAGATTGGCAATTGATTGATTATTTCCAGGAGAATAAAAAGATCTATTATTCTCAACTTCATTTGAAAGAGTAACAGATGGATGACCACCATATTCCATTAGCACTCGAACAGCTGCCTTTTCAATTTCATCATTACTTGCTAAGCGTGTTGCAAGAATGGTTAAAGCCATAACACAAATTTCTTGAGGACCATGAATTTTAAAATATTGCAAAAATTGTCGTGAATCACAATCATAGTAAGTAAGCAAACGACGAAACAGTTCAAGTGGAGAATGTTGTTGAAAAATGCCAATTCCTTCTGATGATAAAATGTATAGTTTATGTGAGAGCTCAGAATGTTGTCGAACAATCCATGGAGCATCAACTGCTGGTACAATACTTCCTGGTGTTGAAGATGTTGAAGGAGGTTCTGGGAGCAATGCCATTGACCATATAGAACCCTCAACTGGAAAAATGTCAAAACTTTCAGCAAATGTTGGAGTATATTGAAATGAAGAAGAGGAGAATGCTGCCATTGCTGTTGCATTTTCTTCAACCATATGACCCATAATAAATGCTTCTAAAATAATAAGTTTAATAGGATTAAAGTACAGTAAAAGCATACCATTTGTTCGATGAGTACTGTAAATATTAACACCACGATTTAATCCATAATATGCATTTGGTGGATATCGAACATGTATCACACGTAAACCAGATGGTCGAGCATATTGTTGTTCAATAGGAGAATGTTGAAAAGGTGCAGGATAAACAGTAAAATAAATTCGCATTCCTTTGCTGGTTACGGCTTCAAGGCAGGCATACTGGGATCGTGTAGATGGAATTGCATTTATCGTAACAATACCCGCAAGAAAATCATCTTCAACTCCACAGCTTCGACGAATATCAGTCTAAAAGAATACATGTACAATAATAATTTAAGGGATATAAAACACAATTACTTGAATATCCAATAATGATATAGTACTTTTTGTAGTTAGGGATAAACCATCTGTTCCCAAATCATAAAGATGTATTGTAGATTTATCACTCAATCCATATAAAATATGTCGAGTATCATCTATAGCAAGCAAAAGAAGTTCTTCAGCACCAGATAAAAATGCTAATGCAGGCATAAAAGATTTTAGCACACTTTTGCTCCAATTATGTTTTTCACATTTTGGTCCACGATACCATGTTCCTGTTTGATATGTCAGTTCAAAGAGGGAATCATAACTCGTAAAAAAGATTCGTCCTTCTTTTGTTCCAATTACATGTTGTACTTGGCTATCATTTGCAATCTAAAACTATGTATTACAACAACTTCAGTATATTATTAACATAAAACATACTCGATAAAGAGGTTCTGCAAAAATAATCATTTCACAATCTTGATACTTAATCGAAGCGGATTCACGCATAAGTGGAACATGTTCTTGAGTATTGAATCCAACACCAAATAGCAAAATTTCTGTGCTTGTTACAACAACAACAATAAAATGGATCTTTGAATCGGTATATTGTCGCTTTGGATGTACAATTTCAACATGTGTAATTGTATCTTTAATACTATCAAAATATGCCAAATCAGAACTATAAAAAAGGAATGTTAGTACATCGGCAGCGAAATATAAAGGAAAACATACTTTGTATCAAATTTCCAAAAGAATAGATCACTATCAACACTCATCCATGCTCGACCAATTGTTGCAAGTAGCCCCATTGAAATATGTGATTGTGATTCTGCAAAAAGGGATTACAGGTAAGAAAGATATACAAATCTATTCTAAAACTCACTGTTAAGTTGATGTCGTAATTCTTGTGGAAATGCAAAGAATCGAAGAGCCTCAAATTCTGCAAGCTTTTCATTGCCAAATATTTCTTTAAAATCATAATATTCATCTCCATTCATACCAGATGAACTAATAACTGCTGCAAAAAAGCATAAATTAGTTAAAGATTCTATATAAAGACAATGTTAAAACTTACAGCCATTAGTTTTTAATAACTTTATTGCCAAATCTTGATCATTCAGATCATTTTCGTAGTATTCATTTACCCGTGAAACCATTTTTAGTTCTTCTGAAAGATTTTAAGAAGTAAGAAAGTTGAAAGGTTTAGTAAATAAATGATTTAGAAAGATGGAAAGGAGAGTAACTTTGAAAAAAAGTTTGAGAGAAGAATTTTGAATCAAACTCTAAAACCGCGAGAGATGATTTCGTTACAAGAAAATTTGAAGTTAAATAGATGCAAGAAAGTCGAGAGTGGATGAGATTGTGAAAAAAAATTCAGGAATTAGAAGTAAAAAAGCTAGCGTTTTTCTTATTCCCTTATCATTTTGTTTAAAACATTGTCCAAAGCTTCTCTAATGTGTTTTCTGTCCTATGATGATTGTCCGGAATTGGTGTGATTGCAGACAACTTTTCTTTTTCTTGTTTGTCTATGTTACAGTAATGAAAATATAGACTTATGACATTATCTACACTATGTGGGGGTTAAAGTATGTTAAAACAGGGCATTTTTTAGATTACAAGTTGTTGAAGTAAAAAGTGTTGCAAAAGTAGTGGATTACGGTAGCGAAAAAAAAGAAGGAAATAAAACCTAGGAATATCAAATTGTATAAAACAGCAGTTATAAATTCATAATCACAACTTTAAATCAACAAGCACGATATGGTTGATGGAGAAAATCCAACAAAAAGATGGTCGGCTATTGCATTAGTGCTTATCATTTTGCTTTTTGCCAATAGCTTCTCTGAAGTGTTTCGTATCATATGTTTATTTTTGGACGTGGCTGGTTGCTGATGATAACTTTTTTGTCTTCTATACAGTAATAAAAATAGAAAGTCATGACATTATCGACAATATGTGGAGGAAAAACATTTTAAGAAATGGCATTTTTGGGAATCAACTTCAAAACTTCTTATAGTTTCAATTACAAAAAGTATCACAAATGTAGTTGGTTACAGTAATGAAGAAAAACAAAGAAAAAATGAAATATCAAATTGTATAAAACAACAAATATAAATCCATAATCACAATGTAGATAAAAAAGTTTATTGCCACAACTTATTACAGTAATAAAATACAACAAAACAGAAAACAAGAGGAAGAAATAAATTAAAAGTGTTGACAACATTTTTCAACTTCAGCGTCATAATCAAAGTTATCTGCGGCATCAGCAGCCTTTGAAGCTTCCATGATTGACATTAAAGTATTCAAAGCACTTGCATTCGTTGCATTTTGAGCAATTTGAGATTGTAGAAATGTAAGAGTTTTATGAAGTTCTTGATTTTCTGCTAATAACATTTCATAAGTCTTTACCAAATTCAATTTTGCTGTTTTTAGTTCATCATTTTCATTTCGAAGACGGCAGATTTCAGCACTCCATGATTTAATGTCATCACTTGAGATAGCTTCATTTACATGTGCAGTATTTTTAACCTTTTTTACATTGACAGCAAAATTTAAAGTTGAAATTGTATCACCAACAAATTGAGTATTTGGATGAATATTTACAACTACAGCAGTACGGGAATTTCCACCAAGTGAATCACGAAGAAGATGTGTAAGTAGGGAATCACGATATGGAATATATTCATTTGTATTCTTTAATGTTGCTAATGTTCGAATAACTCGAGCAAGAATTGATAAAGATTTATTTATATTTCCAGCTTCTTTAAGATGTACACCAGCATTATTTGTTTGTCCTTGACGTTCTGAACCAGCAAGATCAACCAAATTAAGACGAGATGAACGATGATTAACTACAGTACTTTCACTAGTTTCAGTGTTCAAAGTAAGCATAAAAACAGCATGTGAACGAGAACTTTCACGATTCATTGATGTTTCAGCAACTTTTCGATGATTCCATCCACGCCATAAATGTTCCATACATTCTTCATATGTTGTTACTTCAAATTCTGCAGCACCAATTACAGATATTTGTTCCAAGGATGAATGAATCTTAATTGTTGCATCATTAGTTTGAAGAAGATCATAGAGCTTTTCATTGTAGAGTTCAAGGAAAGAACATTTCATTGAAAATGAGAATGTATCGGGATTCTAAAAAAAGAAGAAATGAAGTTAGATGAATATGTAGAGGAAAAATGTAGGCCAAGTTAGATAGATTGCAATGAATTTCTTAACGAAAAAACGCTCCTAATCGGCAGCCATTTGAAACAATGAAATCGTTGAAAAAACAAGCAAAGACTTCAATTGATGGCTTTTTTTGTCATTGTTGAAGCTTGAAGGATGATTTTACAACCACTATGTGCAGGAAAGTCTGGATTTTCGTAATTATTATCTATTCAAAGCTAAACAAAGACTAAATTTCAATTTGCCGCCGTTTGGCGAAGTATTCCCAAATGCCAAAATTTAAGGTGCAAACGATGCCCCTGTCAATGATGACTATTCCCTATTAATATTTACTCCCAGACACGAAAAAGAGAAATTTGCCGTCCATAAATCTAATGCAATTTCTCTTGGATACTGTATTTCTAAACCAACCTTTTCAACTGCTGCATTTAAATTTTCAAAGATTTTTCTAACAGCTCGTGGAATGATACCATGATTTTGAAGTTCAATTAAGCCACCAATATCAGGTCCAAGCATTGTATACGTTTTTCCAGAACCCGTTTGACCATAAGCAAAGATCGTTCCATTAATTCCTTCAAGGAACCCCTCAACAATTGCATCGCCAACATGATGATAAATTGCTTCCTAAAAGATTGTAGTATAAAAACAGCAGAGGAAAATGTAAAAAAAGAAGGCTTACTTGTGTAGTATTTTCATCAAATACTTTGTTAAGTTCATAGCGCGATTCTTTGCTGCTATCTTTCACGGTAATCGATGAGCCATTTGAATCAAGATGTAAGCAAGATCCATGATTATTATTATTGTTATTATTGGTGATCCAATCAGAAAATGGCCGAACTCGTGCCACAACATTGATATTTTCTTGTACGGCCATTACTGCTTTAAGCCTAAATATACAAAAAGTGTTATTAATAAGAATAAGACGAAAAGATACAAAAGAAGAAAGCATATCACGAAAAAAATAAAGAGACAAAATTAAAGGTATTATTACATAGCTACAAGGTAAAGAAGTTAGTCGTAAAAAAAAAAGATTAGAAGCACACACATGCGTGTTAAAATTGTTAAAAAAAATATTTTTCAGCCCGTTGAAAAAAAGATGAAGAACTTGTTAGAAGGAACCTTCGCAAATCTTCTTCAAAGGAGGCGGAAAAGAAACAAATGCCGATGGTGGAACACAAAAAAAGACAGTTTTTTAAAACAAAAAAGTTTCAGCTTAGGTCTTTTTTTGTTAGAATCCGAGTAGATTCAAAAATGAATGAAAGAACAAAATCTACAGACAAAGTTTTGTTTCTCTTCTCTTTGCAAAGAGATCTCTCTCTCTCTTTTCTCTCTCGAGATCTTGATCAAGAGAGACGCATGCTGTTTCAAAACATTTTGTCAAAGCACGTTTTTTTCCAAAAAAAGTTTTTCAAACTTAATACTGTAAAAATTTTAGAATTTCTCACAAGTAATAACTTACAAAACACATAGCAATGGAGTTGTTATAAATTTAAACAGCGCTTTTTAAAGAGTATAGAAGTACCTTATAGAAGTACCTGACACGTCCTAAATATTTTAACATAAATTCATCTACTTCTCATTCTTTATCATTGTCACTAATAATTTGCTCTTAATAATTAAACAAGATTCATATCCTCTCATAAAAGAGTCATTGTCCCGTTGTCAGTGCGTTTTTATTTTAAAGAAAGCGGGTGCTTGGCAAAGTGAGCAAGCTTCGCAACACTTTTTTCATGACAAATTTTTTTTGCAAAAAAATTTTTTTTGTGTCTAAAATTATAAAACAAAATTTATTTTATTGTTGTTTTTTAATTGTTTTATTTTTTTGCAGTTTATTAAACTGCTATCACATTTAGCTTTTTGCTATAATAAATTTTGGTGCGTAGTTTAGACGCCTCCTTTTAGGAGTTAACTATTCCAGGATTCATTATTACATTTTACATACGGAAAAACTGTCGTTATTTTTAACGAAGGAATTATATCATATTTTACATTATTACATATTTCATTATATCATATTTAACTTTAGAATATATATACATTGACACATAAAAGCATATTAAATAAATACTGTTTGTTATTGTTTTTAATATTGAAAAATGGGGAGAAAAAAGATTGAAAGAACACCATCACAAGAAGCTCTTCATAAAGAAGAAGTAAAACGAAAAAATGCTGAAAGAGCAAGAAAAAGAAGATTAGAGCAAACAGACGAGCAACGTGAAGCTGAAAGAGACCAACAAAAAAAGTGCCAGTCCATTAGACGCCAACAATTAACTGAAGCTGAAATAGCAGAAAGAAATTTTGAAAAAAATCAGAGAACACAAAACCGCAGATCACATCTTAATGAAGAACAAGTTAGAGCAGAAAGAGAAAGGGAAAGACTTAAAAAGCAATTACAAAGAAAAAAAGCAACTAAACTTTGTGCAGCAGGAGATGATATCAACGATGACGCTATTGCCCATTACGGTGGACCTCTAAATTTTATTTGCATACATTGTGGTGCAAAACATTTTGAATCTGAAAAAGTTTCAAATAAAGGCTTATCTTTTTATGGCTGTTGCCAACATGGCACTATTAAAGTTGTAATCCCCGATTATCCTGAAGCACTTAAACCACTTTTTGACCTTGCCGAATTTAGAAAAGATATTCGAGTTTTAAACAATGCACATTCATTTGGCTCATTTAATGCTGATGTTGTAAATTTTGGTATTAATAGACCAGGACCTTATGCTTTTGTTGTACAAGGTCAAGCTTATTATCAAATTAATACAGCATTACAAAATGAACCAGAACAACCAAAAAGTCATGGGCAATTGTATATACTTGATCCTGAAAAGCAACAGAAAATCGTTTAAATGCTTTTAATAGTTTAAATCCTGATATTGTTAAAACTTTAAGCACGGTTTTAAGCAAAATTAATGAACATGCAAAATCTTTTAAAATGTTACATGAACAAATACAATTACAAAAAGTTGTAGCAGAAGAAATGGGCATTGATCCTTTAAATTTAACAATGCATTTTGGAATAAAGCCAGGACAAGATAAAAGACGTTTTAATTTGCAAGCATCAAATGAAGTTGCTGCTGTTTTTGCTACAACTGATGATGGTGAAATTCCTGATTCATATATAACAATCTTTGATAAAGAACAAAAAAAGCTTAAAACAGTAAATGCAATGGATCCAAATGTGGAACCATGGCTTTATCCTATTTTTTTTCCAACAGGCAAACATATCTGGCATCCTGATCTTAAAAAATTAAATTCAAATCAAAGGCTAACAAGGAGCGCTTATGCATAATATATGATTTCCATTCGTGAAGGAGAGTTTAATGCTGTTTTACATGGTGGAAGATTATTTCAACAATGGTTAGTTGACACAGCCTTGAAAATTATTAAAGATAGAGCTGCTTTTTTGAAATCTCATCAAAAACAGCTTTTAAGTGATAGTTACAAAAACATTGATGAGTTTATGCAAAAATTTCAGCGAGATAATAATGCACAATCAATTGGTGCTAAATATATTCTTCCATCTACTCATCCAGGTTCTCCCCGAAATATGGAGCAATTATATCAGGATGCAATGGCAGTTGTAAGGAGGTACGGTAAACCAGATTTGTTTATTACAATGACTTGCAATCCAAATTGGCCAGAAATTGTTGAAAATTTGCTTCCGGGACAAACACCATCAGATCGGCCTGATTTGGTTGCAAGAGTTTTTAAGCTTAAAAAAGATTATTTGATGGATTTAATAACAAAAGAGGGATATTTTGGTAAATGTAAAGCATATGTTTACACAATTGAATTTCAAAAAAGGGGATTGCCACATGTTCATTTATTAGTGACTTTAGAAGGAGATTACAAAATGAGAACAGCTGAAGTAATTGATCGCTACATTAGCGCACAACTTCCTGATCCTATACTTTATCCAAAATTGCACGAGTTAGTAGTTAAACATATGATTCATGGTCCATGTGGAGATAGATGCATGAAAGATGGTAAATGCACAAAACATTTCCCTTATGATTTTCAAGAAGAAACATGCATTGATGAGGATTCAAAACCATCGTATGCAAGACCTAATAATGGTATTACAGTAACCAAATCATCAGGTTTTGTAGTTGACAATCGTTATGTTGTTCCCCATTGTCCAAATTTATTGCTAAAGTTAAATTGTCACATAAATGTAGAAGTTGTTTCTTCAATAAAAGCTGTAAAATACCTATACAAATATATTTTTAAAGGGCATGATTCTGCTGCAATGAAAATTGTTGACGGATCAGTTGTCTATGACGAAATTGAATCATATTTAGATAGCAGATATATCGGTGCAGCAGAAGCATGTTGGCGAATTCTAGGCTTTGAATTGCATGGACAAAGCCATTCCATTACACGTTTACCCTTGCATCTTCCAGGAGAACAGAAGGTATCATTTTCTGATGAACAAAATGAAGATGAACTTCGAGCTGCACTTGAAAAGTTAACAATGCTAATGGAATGGTTTGAACTTAATAAAAGAGATCCAAAGGCTTGCTTGCTATATTACCATGAAATTCCAGAAAAATATGTTTGGAAAAAAATCAGCGCACAAGGGGAAGCTACAAAAATGCAATGGAGTGAAAGAAAATCACACTTTAATGTCATTGGAAGAATGTATTCCATTTCCCCAACAAATCAGGAATTGTTTCATTTAAGAATTCTTTTAAATCATGTAAAAGGTGCTAAAAGTTTCGATGAACTAAAAACTGTTGAAGGAAATGTTTGCCAAACTTTTGCACAAGCTTGCTTAGAACGTGGATTAGTAGAAGATGATCAAGAATGGGAAAGAGTATTAAATGAAGCAAAACTTTCATTATTGCCATATCAAATGAGAATGCTTTTTGTAAGACTTTTAATTCATTGCAGTCCATTAGCACCACAAGATCTTTGGGAAAAATTTAAAGGTGATATGGCTGATGACTTTGCCAGAACAATGCCAGAAGAAGCTGCAGTTAAAAAGGCCTACAGGGAAATTGAAAGAATTCTTGAAATTGAAAATAAAAGTTTAGCTGATTTTCCAACAATGCCACAATATGTCGATTATGATGAGGATTACGATATCTATGATCCTATCCATGATCAGCAAATTGGAGATCAAATGTATGGCGTAATGAATACTCCACAAAAAACTGTTGTTGATAAAATTCGTGATGCAAGTGAAGATAAAATCAGCCAGAACCTTTTCTATTTGGACGGGGTTGGTGGTTCTGGTAAGACTTATTCATACACGACCCTATGGCATTATTTAAAATCGGCAGGAAAAAAAGTTATCACCATGGCTTTTACTGGCATTGCTGCAATCCTTTTGCCAGAAGGAAGAACATGTCATAAAACTTTAGGTTTACCAGTTCCTCTCTATTCAGATTCAAATTCTGCAGTAACTCCAAATTCAAAACAAGGAAAAAAACTTTTAGAAACAGATGTTTTTATCTGGGATGAGGCTCCAATGGCTCCAAGATATGCCCTTGAAATTATGGATCGATTATTAAGAGATCTCACAAAAATCGAAGAACCCTTTGGTGGAAAAATTTTGCTTTTGGGGGGTGATTTTAGACAGCTTTTGCCTGTTCGAAAAAATGGTACTCGATCAGAATGTGTAAATTTATCAATAAAAAATTGCAATCTTTGGGATAACTTTGAAAAATTGACTTTAAAGCAAAATATGCGAGCAGATCCAGAAGAAGCAGAGTTTGCAAATTTTTTGTTAAAAATTGGTGAAGGTAAACTTAATGATATAAATGATAACATTGAATTTCCTGAAGGTTTTGGAGTTGAAAATGATTTAGTTCAAGAAGTTTTTGGTCATTTAATTGCACAAAAAAGATTTGAAGATGTTGCACATTCAGCAATTTTATCTGCAAGAAATGCTGATGTTGACGAACTTAACAAAGAAGTAGTTGATTTACTTCCAAATGAAGGTGAAAAAAGATATACAAGCATCGATACAGCAATTGAAGGCGAAGCTTTACAAGAGCTACTAACCCAAGAATATTTAAACAGTCTTAATCCAGCTTCTCTCCCTCCTCATGAATTAAATTTAAAAAGGAATACGGTAGTTATGCTTATTAGGAATTTGAGCCAAGCTGAAGGTCTTTGTAACGGAACAAGATTGTTAGTAACAGGTCTTTTAAATCATACATTGCAATGTAAAATTCTAACCGGAGATAAAAAAGGTGAAACAGTTTTTATTCATCGTATTTTGCTATATAATGAAGAAAATTACCCTTTTACTTTAGCTCGAAGACAGTTCCCTGTAAAAATTGCATTTGCCATGACCATTAATAAAAGCCAAGGACAAACATTTGAAAAAGTTGGATTAGATTTGCGCAAAGATGTATTTAACCATGGACAACTTTACGTTGCATGTTCACGTGTTAAAAGAGCTTCAGCATTAAAAGTCTATTTGGGCAAGCAAAGGGTTAATAAAAAGGTCAAAAATTTTGTATATAGAGAAATTATTGAGTAAAAAGTTTAATTTAATTTTGTCGTGAATTTGTTAATATTAATTATAAGTAAAAATAATATTATTTTATCCTTTAATTTTTTAGTTATATTTATGGCTCATTTTGACATACTGCTTTGCAGACCGCTATGGTGAAAAACTTTTGTAATGTGGCGGTATTTGTTGCTAGCCTTTATAGTAGGTTTAGCCTACTGTATAGGTGATGCAAATTTCGTCCCACCGTTATGGTGGCCCCTGTTGCGGGGTTATGCAACTTTGCCAGAAGACAATAACACAATGGTAAGTCATTTTTTGGTTTTTATTTTATTAAATTTCACATTTTCAGATAGAGAAGTTGATATGTTGTTGCAACCTTTTTATTCATTGGTCAAATGCGGATAATAGCTGTAGGAAGGTAAGCATTTTTTTATAATTTTTACTGGGAATATATTGATGTTGCTTCAGATAAGCCTTATTTATCATCTATCAAAATATTATGTTCATGAATATCTTCTTATTTTTCTCAGCAACCAAGAACAGAACTCAGCAATTATTCATTCAATTATATCTTATCGTTTATATTATTTATTCACCACCAAATGATTCTGCAGAATTTTTGATTGACTGTCAAACCATAGATAGCTGTAAAAAAAGTTAGCATTACTATACTTTTTTGGGGATATATCGATTTCGTTTTAGATAGATAGAATTATTATATTCATCTCCTCTACCGTAACATATATTATCAATCTATATTATCTTATATTCTTCCACATTCAAAAACAACAACCTCGCTTCTTCATTTGAACAACAACATTCTCCACAACATCTCATCAACTCTCTATTATTATTTTGTGTTATTGTTTACTGTAGTTTTATTTAATAAAAATCGTTTGTTTTGTTATTAACCTTTAGTTTAAATTGGAAATACGAAAGAAGTTATTTGCCTCATAGATACTATTTTTAATTAAGATTTTGGTTTAATTCACATTTTGCAAAAACATTATGCAGGCGGGCCGAAGGCCCGCTTTTTCCCTAGTAGTTCAAAAAGTAATGTGAAATCAGCGTTAAACCTTTTTAAAAATTGTCGTTCACAATGTGCTTATAATACAAGCCTTATATAAATAGTACATATAAAGCTTGTTGCATTGCTATTCACTAAAGTATATGTTCTTTGTAAAATTTATTATAAGAATAGCTAGTAAGCACTAATGCAATAGCCGACCATCTTTTTGTTGGATTTTCTCCATCAACCATATCGTGCTTGTTGATTTAAAGTTGTGATTATGAATTTATAACTGCTGTTTTATACAATTTGATATTCCTAGGTTTTATTTCCTTCTTTTTTTTCGCTACCGTAATCCACTACTTTTGCAACACTTTTTACTTCAACAACTTGTAATCTAAAAAATGCCCTGTTTTAACATACTTTAACCCCCACATAGTGTAGACAATGTCATAAGTCTATATTTTCATTACTGTAACATAGACAAACAAGAAAAAGAAAAGTTGTCTGCAATCACACCAATTCCGGACAATCATCATAGGACAGAAAACACATTAGAGAAGCTTTGGACAATGTTTTAAACAAAATGATAAGGGAATAAGAAAAACGCTAGCTTTTTTACTTCTAATTCCTGAATTTTTTTTCACAATCTCATCCACTCTCGACTTTCTTGCATCTATTTAACTTCAAATTTTCTTGTAACGAAATCATCTCTCGCGGTTTTAGAGTTTGATTCAAAATTCTTCTCTCAAACTTTTTTTCAAAGTTACTCTCCTTTCCATCTTTCTAAATCATTTATTTACTAAACCTTTCAACTTTCTTACTTCTTAAAATCTTTCAGAAGAACTAAAAATGGTTTCACGGGTAAATGAATACTACGAAAATGATCTGAATGATCAAGATTTGGCAATAAAGTTATTAAAAACTAATGGCTGTAAGTTTTAACATTGTCTTTATATAGAATCTTTAACTAATTTATGCTTTTTTGCAGCAGTTATTAGTTCATCTGGTATGAATGGAGATGAATATTATGATTTTAAAGAAATATTTGGCAATGAAAAGCTTGCAGAATTTGAGGCTCTTCGATTCTTTGCATTTCCACAAGAATTACGACATCAACTTAACAGTGAGTTTTAGAATAGATTTGTATATCTTTCTTACCTGTAATCCCTTTTTGCAGAATCACAATCACATATTTCAATGGGGCTACTTGCAACAATTGGTCGAGCATGGATGAGTGTTGATAGTGATCTATTCTTTTGGAAATTTGATACAAAGTATGTTTTCCTTTATATTTCGCTGCCGATGTACTAACATTCCTTTTTTATAGTTCTGATTTGGCATATTTTGATAGTATTAAAGATACAATTACACATGTTGAAATTGTACATCCAAAGCGACAATATACCGATTCAAAGATCCATTTTATTGTTGTTGTTGTAACAAGCACAGAAATTTTGCTATTTGGTGTTGGATTCAATACTCAAGAACATGTTCCACTTATGCGTGAATCCGCTTCGATTAAGTATCAAGATTGTGAAATGATTATTTTTGCAGAACCTCTTTATCGAGTATGTTTTATGTTAATAATATACTGAAGTTGTTGTAATACATAGTTTTAGATTGCAAATGATAGCCAAGTACAACATGTAATTGGAACAAAAGAAGGACGAATCTTTTTTACGAGTTATGATTCCCTCTTTGAACTGACATATCAAACAGGAACATGGTATCGTGGACCAAAATGTGAAAAACATAATTGGAGCAAAAGTGTGCTAAAATCTTTTATGCCTGCATTAGCATTTTTATCTGGTGCTGAAGAACTTCTTTTGCTTGCTATAGATGATACTCGACATATTTTATATGGATTGAGTGATAAATCTACAATACATCTTTATGATTTGGGAACAGATGGTTTATCCCTAACTACAAAAAGTACTATATCATTATTGGATATTCAAGTAATTGTGTTTTATATCCCTTAAATTATTATTGTACATGTATTCTTTTAGACTGATATTCGTCGAAGCTGTGGAGTTGAAGATGATTTTCTTGCGGGTATTGTTACGATAAATGCAATTCCATCTACACGATCCCAGTATGCCTGCCTTGAAGCCGTAACCAGCAAAGGAATGCGAATTTATTTTACTGTTTATCCTGCACCTTTTCAACATTCTCCTATTGAACAACAATATGCTCGACCATCTGGTTTACGTGTGATACATGTTCGATATCCACCAAATGCATATTATGGATTAAATCGTGGTGTTAATATTTACAGTACTCATCGAACAAATGGTATGCTTTTACTGTACTTTAATCCTATTAAACTTATTATTTTAGAAGCATTTATTATGGGTCATATGGTTGAAGAAAATGCAACAGCAATGGCAGCATTCTCCTCTTCTTCATTTCAATATACTCCAACATTTGCTGAAAGTTTTGACATTTTTCCAGTTGAGGGTTCTATATGGTCAATGGCATTGCTCCCAGAACCTCCTTCAACATCTTCAACACCAGGAAGTATTGTACCAGCAGTTGATGCTCCATGGATTGTTCGACAACATTCTGAGCTCTCACATAAACTATACATTTTATCATCAGAAGGAATTGGCATTTTTCAACAACATTCTCCACTTGAACTGTTTCGTCGTTTGCTTACTTACTATGATTGTGATTCACGACAATTTTTGCAATATTTTAAAATTCATGGTCCTCAAGAAATTTGTGTTATGGCTTTAACCATTCTTGCAACACGCTTAGCAAGTAATGATGAAATTGAAAAGGCAGCTGTTCGAGTGCTAATGGAATATGGTGGTCATCCATCTGTTACTCTTTCAAATGAAGTTGAGAATAATAGATCTTTTTATTCTCCTGGAAATAATCAATCAATTGCCAATCTTTCTGCTCTTCAAGGAACTCCACTTCGATCATCAACACCACAAAGCTATTACCAACAACAACGACAGAATGATGAGAATATGGTACCACTTGAAAATATTACACCTTCAGATCGACATGATGCATTTTATACCTATTTTTCGAGGTATGTTAGAGAAAGTTGATTACTGTAGAATATAAAACCATACTTATTTTAGAATTGTTGCGAATATCTGGAATCGAAGAATTTGTTTACGTCAAAATAATCTTGTATTTAATGCTTTACCAATGGAAGAAGTGGAAAAGGTTATACAATATACTGGTGCTTTGTTAGCTGCTCTACGACGATACAATCTTTTAACATATTCAAATACATCTGGTGCAACTAAAATATTCGATGAAGAAAATGTTCGAGCTTATGATGCAGAGCTTCAATCCCTGCAAGAATATGAAAGAATGGTTATTGCAACACATGAATTTCTAAATCTTTGGAAAATTTTGGATGAACATCAATTTCATGTTTTAACACAGCTTTTACCCGATGATGTATTTGCTGGTATTGGAAATGTAACTTTGTCACAAGCAATTTTAACTTGCAAAGAAACAGCTGCAGAATTTGTTACTGCAATTATCAAACATTATATTGGTGATGAAGCAACAACAGCAGTAATCTCCCAGAGACTAACAGAAGAATGTCCTTCACTTTTTACTGCTCAAGAAGCTTATATTCTTAAAGCATCAGAATATATTTCCATTGCAAAGTCTCTTCCATCAGGACATGAACGACAACGTGCAGTTGCAACAGCAGTAGAATTTTTGAAGAAATGTGTTCAACGAGTTAATATGGGACTGATTTATGATTTGCTGAAACAAATAAATGCATATGATTCGATTGCTGATTTAGCTCTTCAACGAGCTTTCAATGAAGATCCATCAAAGATAGCTATAATTGCATATCGAGAATCAATGTCACAAATAGAACCAAAAGTTCGTGATGCAATAGCTAAACGTGGTGAATGCTATAAACATATTGATGCAGCATTAAATTATTTACAAGCTATTATTACAAATGGTTCAGCTGAAGCATCTGGAATAAGTGTACCATTTGCTATGTCACAACGTGATGGAATTATTCAAAAAGTTTTTGAATCTGATGATGAACTTGCTCATATTAATTTATTTCAATGGATGTTATCGAATGGAATGGAAGATCGTTTACTTAAGGTATATTTTTGCGGAAACAAAAGCGTTACTTTAATTTTCTGTAGAGGTTATTGTTTAATGCTTTCTATATTAGTTATGCACTATTAGTTGTTTGTAGTTAGCTTTAGACTGATGTATAATTGTTGTAATGACTTGAGAATTTTATTATTAATAATGTTTATTTTTCAGAAGCAACAAAGATTCTTTGAACATTTTCTTATTCATGAAATTAAAGAAGGTGGTGGAGAATATTATCTTAAACTGCTATGGAAATATTATGAAAAGAATGAAAATTATGTTTCTGCTGCAAAGCTGTTGCTTGATTTTGCTGAAAATTCACCGTAAGTTTTGGATTGTCTTCCATATTATTTATATAACTATTCCTTTCAGAAAAATTGATTTAAAAAGTCGTATAACATATCTTTCACATGCACTTTTATGCATTCAATCTGCATCCGAAACTCGGCCAAATCAAGAACTGAAACAACGAATTCAAGAGATTCTTGATGTTGTACAAATTCAACAACAAACTTTTGATGAAATTTCCAAGCTTCGTGGTATCAAACTTTCTGAAAATGAAGCAAAACATGCTATGGAACAACTCAATTCAAAGATCTTTTCTTTGACAGATCTCTTTTCATCTTTTGCTGATCAATATAATCTTCCTGTAATTAAGCTTGGAATTGTTAGATGTGCAAATCATTATGATCCTGAAACAATAGAAGATATTTGGAAAGAAATTTTAAAGCAGGATTATGCATCTTTTGGAAATGATTCAACAGCTTTACGTGGTCGTCTAACTTCAACTCTTTCAAAACTTTATCGTCTATATGGTTCTACACAACATTATGTTCCAATAGAATTTATTATTCGTGAGCTGTTGATGAAAGCTACTCAATTGGGTGGTAGTGGAAATGCATCATGGCTTCCATTAATTTGCAAAGAATCTGGTATTTCTCATGCTGCATTATTGCATCACGTTGAAAATGAATTTCGTCAAGATCCTTTCTGGAGACAACCTCAACAACTTAAATATATTGTTAATATGGTACAATATGTCATTGATGATTTTATGAATGAACAAAATCGAATGAATTTTAATGATCGGTATGTTTTGGATATAAAAGTTGTACAGGAAATAACCGTAATTCTTTTTTAGATCTGTTTTAAAACAGAAATGTTTATCATTTATTAGTGCTCTTCAGATGAATGTTGAAGATACTCCTGGTGCACAGTCTCCTCTTTCTCCTTTGAAGCTGTATGAAGAAGAACTTAGACTTATTTAAATTTTATCTTTGTTATTGTCTTGTTTTTATGTGGTCACTTTTGTTTTTGAATTGTTGTTCTTTTTTATTGTGTTATATAAATATTTATTTTTACAAAATTTCTTGTGATTTTTATTACATTAGGCCGATAAAAATTGTGCAAATATTTACCGAGTATCTTTTTGACATATGCGTGGTTAGATTAAAAAATGTTTACAGTAATCTATTTATACGAGGAGCTATAACTAGTTTTTCTTCTACAAAATGCGATGGAAGAAAAACACTTTAATTTCCTGACCTTGAAGCCAGTTGATGATGTCAATGTTGATCATCATAACGCACACCAACAATATTCAAATATCTATTTAAAGAATTATTCTCTTAAAACTTCAGTTGAGCTTTCTTCTAATGTTCTTTTAAATAACAAATCAAACGTTGTTGAAAAATAAAAATAAATGCTACATTCCTTGCTAGCAAAGAAAACTAAAAGTTTACTGTAGACATATGCTGAAGTACTTCATAAATGAATCTCCTAATTAGGATGAGTGATTACCAAAATTATTTTGAAAATTAAATGTGTTTTCTTTAATTTATGGTTTTGAGGGAATGCATCTGCAAAATATGGGTTCTTATAATACAGTACACCAAAATAGTGATAAAACAATTTTAAAAAATGATTTGTATCCAAAATTTTTATGATCCAACACAGCAGCTATTTCCAGATGATGATCCAAATGTATTAAGAGCTTAAATTAAAATAACTAATAAAATAATCAAAATGATATCAAATCAAACAAAATATCTCAAAATTTGTCATTTTTAGTGTGTATTAGTAGTAATAACTGTTGTTGTGTTTTAATGTATACATGTGTTTAAGAAAACTTAAACAATCATTTTTTGTGATCGAATAGCAAATCAAAAGATGCGATATTTACAGTATGAAGAAAGAGTGAATCACTGTTTTGTAATAAGCGATACGGCCGTGTCTTGATGTTGCTACGAATTAAAATGAAAGTATTATTCTCTTAAAACTTCAGTTGAGCTTTCTTCTAATGTTCTTTTAAATAGCAAATCAAACATTGTTGAAAAATTTGGTAAATAAAAATAATTGCTGCATTCTTTTAAAAAACAACAAAGGCTTTTAAAATATTACTGTAAGTATAAGACGTTTACAAAATTTATTGTGAAAATTAAATGTTTTTCCTTTTAATTAAAGCTCAAAGCAAATATTTTTTGAGGGAATGCAGCTGCAGCTGTTAAATTTGTAGCAGCGGATTTCTGTAATACAGTATTCCAATTAGTGATAAAACAATTTTAAAAGATCGTTTATATCGAAAACTTTCTAATTTTGTATCTCTTCTTTAAAAGAGTGAACAAGAATTAAAAATCATCAAAAAAATGCTCTAGAATATTATATTGAAACTTCACTTCTTCTGCTGCTGATTCAAATGGTGAAAGGGAAAGCTTTAAAAAAGTAAAAGGTTTAATTAGAAAACGAAAAATGTAAAACAAATTTTCACCAATGCTGCTGGAACGTCGACTGTTGAAGTAATTACAGAGTCATAAGACTTGTATTTTATTTAATTAATGGTTGTTAATACAGAGTTCATTTAAATTTTCAAGACAACTAAATGAAAGAAACACCTCTAATAATCCAAAAGTAAAGCAATTTAAAGCGTCCCATAATTGCTTAAATGAATCAACTCGACAAGGTAATAATTGCAAATATTCTGAGCTTTGTTTTATTGTGTAGCATTCGAAAGTACTTAAGTATTATGTTTTACATAGTTTGTAACCTTCAAGATTTTGAACACGATGAAAAACCCTCTAAAATTTTTAAAAATTTTCAAACTGTCAAAGAGTTTTGGCTAAATGTGTGCCAACAACTGTTTGTCAAATGCAATTTTATTTTTTCAAAATTGCATTGATTTAAAAATTTTGTTATCCTTTAATAATTACTATTACTATCATTAATCTTTTCATTTAAATTACAGATTTATCAATAATGTCATCATCAGATGATAGCAGCTCATCAAGCTCTGATGAAGGACCACGTGATGAACGGCCTTCATCACATTCTGGCATATCAGATGAAGAGCCATCATCACCTCAACCAGCAGCAACAGCTACAGCAGCATTGCCTGAAAAGAAAGCTTCAAAAGCATCTGTTTCATCATCGTCCTCATCATCATCATCAGAAGACAATAATGAAGAAGAAGGAACACCAAAAAAGCCAGCAACAGCAGCAAAAATTCAATCAAAATCTTCAACACCTTCATCACGATCTGTTACACCAAAGAAATCGAGTGCAATAAAGCCTAGTGATACTATTGGTTCACTTTCTCCTGATTCATCTGATGCTGAAGAGAAACATCCATCACCAAAATCTACTGCTGCTGATGAATCAAATATTGTACCAGATTTATCAGATTCTGATGAAGATGTACAACCAAAGAAATCTAAACCAATTTCTTCACCAAAATCTGCTGCTGATGAAGATAGTGATGATGATATTGTTGGACCTCGACTACATTTTGATCCAGATGATGTTGAAGAAGAGAAAGAGGTTGAACAACCTCCAATTGAATATGATGTTCCATTAATTCGTGGACAATATGGTAAAGAAGGACCAATCCTTACAAGATGGCCAAATTTTATTTCTGTTGATCGTCGTCCATTTACTGAAGATTCATATGATCCTGAAGAAGATATTAATGCGGTAGATGCAGAAGGACGTTCACGGCTTCAGCTAAAAGTAGAAAATTGTATTCGATGGAGGAATAAGCTCGATGAAGATGGAAATATTATGAAAGATGAAGATGGAAAAGAAATTCGTGAATCAAATGCTAAAATTGTGAAATGGTCTGATGGATCGTAAGTGAATTAGTTTTAGCGATCTACAATTTTATTTTACTTGATTATCTATCATTTTAGTATGACTCTAAATCTTGGTGCAGAAGTTTATGAAGTTTCTGAACATAAAATAGAAGAATATAATCAACTCTACTTGCGTATGCGGGCTGGTCTTCACGGTAATGCTTTATTCAAGAAGCGTTTTGCTTTTCGTCCACTTACAACTGATTCTCTTACACATAAAAAGATGACAATGCAAATGGCAGAAAAAACAAATAAATCACAAAAAGTCAAGATGATTGCTGATGTTGGAGCAGATCCTGAATCTTCACGAGCTGTAAGTGCTTTAGGCATGTATCATCTATATCTAGTAAACGATTTTTAGCATCTTATTCGTAAAGAAGAAGAACGAATGAGAGCAACAATGCGTCGAGAAGCCCAACAACGTAAAGCTAAAGAACGACAATACCGGACTGGTTTATCACATGGATTCTTGGAAGACCGGGATGATTATGATGATGATCCAGAATCTCTTTCAGCTATTAAAAGATCATTCAAAAATAATAGATTTGATCGATTTGATGCTATTACACGTCGATATGGTCAATCTGAAGATGAAGACGAATATGAAGATGTAGGTTTTTAGATACTGTAGAGATCTCCCTTAAGTGATAGATAGTTGTTAAAATTGTTGTATTTGGGTTATAGTCTTTCGGAATCCTAATAGTTAAGAACAACGGGGGCTGTTGAATATAATTTTTGTAATTACCATATTAATAGACCGTATTCAATAGTCAGATAGCAAATTGTTTTTGCTATCAATCCCCTAAAAAGTTTTAAATATAAACCAGAAATAACGAAAATATAGCAAATCTTTGAAGCGTTCTATCCTTTTGTGGACTACTGTATTTACACATCTTAATCCATTTCCACTTTTTTAGTCTCGTCGAATCGAACGTTCAAAGATTGAATCAGATGATGAAGAAGATGTTGCAAGAAAGCGTGAAGAAAAGAAGAAACGAAAAATTGTTATCTCTGATGAAGATGAGGATTAATTATTTTTGAATATTGTTTTTTTGTTTATTATATTTTTAATCGTTTTTTTTATTTTTCATGTTCTGAAGTAAAATATTTTTTATTTTGTAACTAGAAAAGGCACATACAACAATTAATAATAATATTTTTTGATATGAAAAATAGAAGCAAAAAAGTGATATAAACTAACAAAAAAACACCTGTAAAACAAACAATCAAAGGCAACAAAAAGAAACAAATTTTTTCATGCATCATCATCAGAATCAAGAGGTTCACCACCTCCTCCAGTTCTATCTCCTTCTCCAGCAGCACCAGAAATTTGAAGAGCATCAAGACCAGCTTCTTTAATACATTCTTCTAAATCATATTCCATAAATGTATCATTAAGCTTAAGTCGCTTTTTAACATAACTAATTTCAATTGGAAGCCATGTAAAATCTTCAGAAGGTAAATCTTGTAAAAAGCAAATATAATCATCCATAAAAAGTTTGTTCAACAAATATCGATAATGTACTTCTACGGCAAGAGCTTTACGAATTTGTAAAAGGCAATGAATAATGGCATTTGGTCCTGCAAAAAAAAGGATTACAGTAATTTACAAAGTTCTATTAGACAGAATGATATTTCATGGCTCATGAAATCCATCCAAAATGTTTCACCCAGGAATTTTCTTTAATTACTATCAAGGAACCAAATACGTTTAAACAATAACTTGAAACTAATGAAAAGTGAGCTAATTCTAAGAAGTCAGTATAACTTTGTGAAGCTCATTAAACTAAAAAAGATACCTTCATTAATTATTTTTTCAACTTCATCTACACAACTAATAGCAAAATCCCAATTTCGATATAGACCATAACAAAGTGATCGACGAATTCCAGATAGCAAGGCTTCTCGAACACTTTCATAACAAGCAAGGCAAGAAAATGTTGGTGCAAGCTTTACATATGTCCATGAAGATTCACATGTAACATCACCAAGATTAGCCTAAAAAAAACTTTATAAATTAAAATGATTACTTAGGCTACAGTATACCTACCTTATAGTCATAAGCATATGCAAAAAGAATATCCAATAATCCAAGCAATGCATGTCTTAAATCCACATCATCAAGTTTCGGCATCTTCTTCTTTCGAATATTTGTTAGTTCTTCTTTATCGGCATCAGTTAGGAAAAGCATTTCTGGAAATTTATAAGCAAGACATTCAGCAAGTTCACCAGGTGGTTCATAATAATCTGCCCTAAAAATATTTATGAGGTTGTAATTCAAAAGCATAAAAAATAACACTATTGCAATATCTTTTCTTGTATATTTCCAGCTGCAATAACACTGTAGCCAAAATTAAAGCAAAACTTACAAGAAATATTGTGGATCAAATTTTCCTAAATCTAAATCATGTGCAAATTCACTTCTTTTATCAATTTCAAAGTTTTCAATAAATTTTGCAATATCAAATAAATCATTTAATTCATCTTTAAGCATTCCAAGTTCACCATGCTTTTTAAAAGCAAAACCATAACCATATTTTTTGACTGTTTCTTCTTTATTCTCTTCTGCTTCTGTCGTTTCATCATTGCTATCTTTTGGAAGTTCTTGCTTTAAAAATTCTTCAACTGCTTCTCCATCTGCATTAAATAAACCTCCACCAAGTTCTGTAACATCTGTGGAAGAAGGATTGAGAAGTTTTGAAAGATCATTAAAATTTCCAAATTCTACACCATGAGAGGCTTTAGTCATTTGAATCTTAATTGAAGCTAAAAAGATATGAATATATTTATTGCTTCACAACGTACTTATTGATGGTAAAAAATACATAAAAGAAGGACGATTTAGTAGCTTATATTTTCCCATAATTATCATTTTAATTGACGAATATATATTCAATATACGAAGTTTCAACTCCGTTTGAAGTTTAACATGCTTACGGTAAATATCACAAACTTACAATTATCAAAATCCATTGAAATAACCTTTGATATATCTTTTTCTTGATCAATTGCTTGAATATCATGCGTGAAATGTAGACGTAAATAATATGGTTTACAAGAAAAGATAAAAAGATTTTCAGAGAATTCTACATCAGCATCTTCAAGGCGTGCAGATGGAACAGCAATATCAACAATAACATGTTCATCAGTTTGATTGACAGTAAAGTTTGGAGTTATCATATCTGAAGTATTGAGGTAATGAAGAAATTATAAAAGTAACTTTAAAAATTTATTATTACAAAAAATAAAATCAAAGTTTAGAAATTTATTAAAAGTTTTTGTTTGAAAAGTTTTACTCGAGTTATTGTTAGAGAATAGAGGACATTTTGCCATAATTAAAGAAAAACTGTTAATTAAAAAATTTTTTTAATTTTTAAAAAATGCATATAGAGTTGTTTTACAGCTTGCTGTAAAAACTTTATGTTTTAATAAGTGTTTGTCGAAGTTTGTAAAATTGCTAATAGAAAAACTATTCTCTGAAATGCAACAGTTAAAGCGGGCAATAAATCTTTGATACTGCTTTTACAAATACATTAGCTACAGTATACTTAACATATTTAAAGCCAATTTTAACAGAAAAAAGACTTAAATAAAGAATAAAAAATATTTTTTTTGTTTTGTAATAATTTTGTAAAGTTTTACAAATTTGAAAAAACGAAAGCAAAAAAAACGTTAACGTATTGCTTTCAAAATAAAATTTTTCAGCGAAAAAACTTTTTTTTTCAGCTTAAACAAACATGTCGAACGTTCTAGAACTTATTCATTGAAAAAATACCCATTTTTATTATCAAAAGTGGCGTCATAAAAGAAAATAATGCTGCTTAAATTAATAATATTTTTTCTCGGAAAATTAATATATGATAGTTATTCGTCGTTATGAAGTAAGACTGATGCAACATCTTTTCAGTCATTCGAAAAAGTTTTTTATTCAACAACAATGTAATAAGCTCTGCAATACAAAAACATTATTTTCTGTAATTATAAGATAAAACTTTAATAAGGTCAGGACAATCTTTTGAAATTTTTGCGGCTATTTTATGTGTAATCCATGGGAAGGTTGAATGTTTTTCAATACAGAACTTAAGCAATGAACAAGAATCATAATAAAAAAATCCCAATGTAGCATATTCACGAATGTTTTTTTCATTAATCATTTTTTTATTTGTAAAACACACATTTTCATTACTCGGTATATATCATACATGTGTCCTAAATAATAAAAATTACATTTTCTCATTTTTACGCTAAAAAAAAGTTACCTAGATGAAGCAATTCTTTAACGTATTCTTCTGGAACATCACTAATATCACTATATATTAATAATAAAAAATATTCAAAAATGTTAGCAGTTATCTTTGGATCATTTATAACATGTTTACCATCAGCTCCAACTAAGCTGCTTTCAAACATTGCTTTAAAAACTGGTGAAATAAGTGCAAGAACAAATGTATGAGCTTGTATTTCCTAAAGCTCATGGGTTACGGTAATAGCGGTGGTTGCTAAAAACTTACTATTCCATGTACAATAAATGTTACGTCTAAACTGTCTTTTAAATCTGGACATTTTTCAAATATTTCTTTTAAAGAATTTACACGTTCGTATTTACGGAAAATTAATCTGATGCAATCTTTCATCAACAGATAATGTTCAAATTTGATACCTGCAAGTTAATTTTAAAATATTATTTTTTGTCAATGAAGAATAACTACTGTTAGACATGCGAAAGGAATTTGGTTATAAAAAATGTAAACATACTACAGTATAACAATGATTTAAGGTCTTTCTTTTCTCTGGTATCAACCCAGTGAAGATATAAATATCTCAAAAAATATTCAAATACTTCATCTGTTATTTTTGGATCATTAATAGTAATTTTCTTGTTTTTAGTCAATGATTTTAATGTTTCTGAATGAAAAAGAATACATTTGTGTGCTTGATATTCCTATAAAATATCGATTTAATTTTTGCACACATGCGGGCACAGCTAGTAAAAGCTTGAATTTAGCTTTAAAAAAAGAGAGAGGGTTTTTCATGCCATGTCATAAGAAACATTGTAAAAACCTTAATAAGTTTAACTTAGAACAGTTTTTGACATTTACAACAAAAGTTAAAATTGCTACTTCATTTTACAAAATCATAGAAATAAAACTATACAAATACTTACTTTATCATTTAAAATTACTGTAATATCTGAACCAGTCTTTGATCCATATAAAAAACTGCAATAATCTAAAGGATAAAATATTGCCATTGTCAAGGCCTTGATTTGAATGACAAAAATATTTTTTCCTTATAATACCTTTTTAAACTATGCAGGTTAATCAATTCATTATTGAATAATTATTTTGGTAATGTAATCTCTAAGGAACAACCTAAGAGACTGCATTTATTTGCTCCTGCTTGGTATAATTTGTAAGTATCTTATCTCATTTTTTAAGAAACACATACATAAAAGAATGCAGAAAGTAAAATTATTATATTAAAGATATTACAAAGTAAGTATATTGCATAAGCTACAGTAATCCCTTGTGATTTTGTTTAAGTTATAATATCAATCTTTATTTTGTGAAGCTCTAATTTTTTATTCACTTTTTCTGATGTTTTTTCAAGGACAACAGAAGCTCAAATATTGATGGGAAGAGGTTGGAGGATACTGTAGGATTTAAAGCATGGCTTACGATTGTTGGTTAAAAATGGTAGGAATTTTTCATTGTATTGTTAGTAGTACAAATAAAAAATATGTTCTTGCCATGCAGTGTTCTGCTTCGCCCCGATTTTGCCCCGCCCCGAAGCGCCCCGAATCGCCCCGCGCGGGGCGAAGGGCGGGGCGGCAAAAATACAAAAGCAAAACACTGTTGCCATGAATAGCAAAGCTTTTTACATCAAAAATACCGTAGATCTTGTGAAGAAATTAAGAAGCGCCAAGTTTGTCAGTCATTAGTTGTTGCGCACCTGTGTTGTTGGAGTCTCTTCTTTTGTTCGTGTAAAAATTCTCGTGTTTATAAACTTTTTTTTTGTGATAGCATTTGTTATTTTTAAATTTATTTTTATTTTTTTTAACATTATTACATTTTTTAGATTTGACCAGCAACAATTTTTAACCAAAAATGGGAAGAAAGACTTTTGAATGTGAAAATTGTGAAAGAATTTTTCAAAGCAAAGCAATTTTTCGTTCACATCAACAAGAATGTCGTGAACCTTCTACAAGTGGCGCTGATGATGAAGAAGAAATGGATATTAACAGCAACACTGATAATGCTACTCAAGATGCTGTAATGAAAGATACACAAACAACTAATGCTTCAACACAAGATATTCAAATGTTAGAAGAAGAAGAACCTTCAAGCAATAATGTTGGTGCTGGTGTATCTGCTGCTGCTGTAGAAGATCTTTATGCACTTTCTGCAATTCATGATGTTGTTGTTAAAAAAGAACCTATCATAATTCAATGTAAAAGATGTCGAAAAGATATGATCAATGAAGAACATCTTCAAACACATATTTGCCAACCTAAAATTGCTGAATTAGCTGGAACAACTTTGGAAGAACGAAAACAAAAACTCTTTCAATATTATGGTAATGCATTTGAACAAAAACGTACAGAAATTTTTCAACGTGTTTTTCCTGTTGTAAGTTGTTTTACGACACTTTAAAGCTACTAAAGCTTATATTCTCTCTTTTTTAGTTCACATATCAAGCTATGACTCAACTTGGAAAAGATATTGCTAATGTTCCAGATGACACTCGTACTATTCATGAAAGTATCAAGTAAGCTATACTATATCTTTTACCAACTATAAATACTGTACTTTTTAGAGATACAACAGGAGAAATTGATATAGATTTTGATAGAAAGCGTCAAATGCTTGTTGACAAATATGAAGAAGAAGTTCTTCAAATTCCAAAAACAATTCGATGCCAAAATTGTGATAAACCTGCAAAATTTTATTGCTGTGAAGATGGATGTTATTGTTCAGAAGAATGTCAAATTGATGATTTTCATTATATTGATTGTGGGAAGGTACTCAATGATTCATTTAAAGATGCTTCAATTCCAAAGATTAAACGAATTCCTGCTTTGAAATTTGATGATTAAATTTGTTTGTTTTTGTTATGGTTATATTTTGAGTTGTTTTGTTGAATTTATGTTGCTCTTATTTGTTGGATAAAGATGAATATTGTTAGAGTTATTATTCTTCTGCGTTAAACTTTTAGTGTGACTTTTATCAGGCTAAAAATAAGAAATGTTTTTATGGCTACAGTATCCTGACAGCTAATATTAATTTAATTGTTAACGTCTTTTCAACGACAAAAAAATGTGGGCAAATTGGAAGCTAGGATACTGTAGTAGTACAAGTTTTGTTAAACAAAGATATTTCTATGAATACAGTAATATTTTCGCCATTAATATTTACTACATCATTATATCTACAAAAAATTGCAGTCATTTTTTGTTTTAAAAATATTGGATTTCAACAGTATGGATTTCTTTTAATATTTGTTATAAGAATCTCTTAATATTACGTTCATCTAATTATTTTTATTCTGGCAAAAATTAATCTTTCTTTTAGGGTATTGGCAGGTCAAAGTAAAGACGGCAAAAATGAGCAATTAAAATGTCAAACATTTTTGCAACAGAATAAAGGCATCACTTGACAAAACTGGATATTAACTAAAAAGATAAGGGAAAATGGCATACTGTAATTGAGTTTATTTTATTATTGGAGATACAACATTTACATTTTTTGCGTTTCAGTGATTATCTAGCAGCACAGCAACAAAACCATTAAAGAGAAAGGGATAAAACTTTGCTTTAAGAAATTTTCTTCTTTGATCTTTATATAAATTTTTAGTGATAAATTTTGCCATATACATCATTTGGTTTTAAAAAAAAGATTCTCAAGTATTTTGATCCATCTAATTTATAAGCAAACATTTCCATAGCATAAAAGATCGATGAAAAAGTTAATTCAGTTGCCAACAAAAGATTGGTTAGGAAATTAGTTATCTACTGTCATTATAAAAAAAGAATAGATCCTTAAAAAAAGGTGATAGTTTTGACAGATTATTAGCCATTGTTCGAACACTGCTGTCAACAAATCTTTTCTTTTTCATTTTTTATGGTAATTAATACGTGTTAATCAATGCCTTTCTAATTTTAACATAAAAAATCGTATAAAAGAAAAAAAATGATAGTAAAAAGGCTTAATGATTTAACTTTTTGGAATCAAATTATTGCTGCTTCGTCTTCGTCGTTTATCGGTGAGTCATCTTTTTTTTTAAAACTTTCCCCATTTTCGCAACGAAAATCAGGGGAGCGAGAGTTGAATGCGAGAGCAGTGTTGAACGTTGTCGCTCGCATTTTCCTCTCTTCTCCTCTATTTTTATCATCGTTTTTAGCCCTTCAATATCTTCATCATTCATTTCAACTTTTTGCTGTCTTTTCGGCAGTAGATTCTTTTCTAATTATCTCCCTTCTTTTTTAGGACGTTTATATCTCTCATCTTTAACTTATTGTCGCCCTATATAATCAACCATGGATTCATCAAAAGATTCTTCATCAACAACATTTGCTGAAAATGTAAAGGATGCTGTCAGTACTCTTGCTGAAAAAGCTCAACATGTTGCAGAAGCTGCTCGTGATAAGCTTAATGATGTAAGTTGCTTTGTATCTTTGCTTACATATATATTAATATTATACCTTTTTTATAGGCATATGAAGCTGCTGCAGAATATGCTCATGCTGGAAAGGAAAAAGCTGAAGATCTTGGTGAAAGTGTAAAAGAAACTGCCCATGATGCAACAGAAAAGGCCAAGGAACTTGCTCATGATGGTAAAGAAAAGGTCAAAGATATTGCACAAGCTGGCAAAGAAAAAGCACAAGATGCAACTGAAAAGGCCAAAGAACTTGCTCATGATGGTAAAGAAAAAGCTGAAGATCTTGCTGATCGTGCCAAAGAAAAGGCCCATGATGCTTCAGATAAAGCCAAGGAACTTGCTCATGATGGAAAAGAAAAGGCCAAGGATCTTGCTCAAGCTGGTAAAGAAAAGGCTAGTGATGCATCTGATAAAGCCAAGGATCTTGCACATGATGGAAAGGAAAAGGCTCAAGAACTTGCTGATCGTGCTAAAGAAAAAGCTGAACATGGAAAAGAAAAAGCTAATGAACTTGGTGATCGTGCTTCTGATAAAGCAAAGGATCTCGCACAAGCTGGCAAAGAAAAAGCACAAGAACTTGGAGATCGTGCCAAAGAAAAAGCTGATCAAGGAAAAAGCAAAGCTCAAGAACTTGGAGATCGTGCTAAGGAAAAGGCTGATCATGGAAAAGATAAGGCCGAAGAACTTGGAGATCGTGCTAAAGAAAAGATTGATGCTGGAAAGAAGAAGGCTCAAGAACTTGGTGATCGCGCAAAAGAAAAAGCTGATCGTTCTTAATAACCTCTCATGTATAAAATTTATTAATTGTATTTAATTTTATTGTCTGTATCTATTATATTTTTATTAGCAATAAATATCGCATCTAAATATTTGTTGTGTTATCTTGATTGGGTGGGGTTTATGGGATTATTTGGAGGGAGATTTTACAGAGTGGTTGATTTTAAGATTGTGGCATGAACTTGTTTGGTTGAAGGTTGGGGGAGCTGTTGATTTGAAGATGAACTTGTTGGAGGAGGATATCTTGCTGCTGTCGTACTTATTAAATACAACTTATCTTCCACGTGGAATATGATAGTTTCAACATAGATGAGCTGTGTTAAAAAAAGTAATGAGATAAGGACACACATAGTACCATAAATTGATGAACAAACACATCGGTGTAGTTGATCTGTCAGCGCTAATACAATCTCTCTCATTCCATGTTCAAAAAGTTATATAACCTATTAGCTTACAGCTCTGTTGCAATCGAACTTTCACATGCTAGAAAAGACAAAACCGCAGATTTTGTTCTGTTTGGGAGGGGAAAAGGATTTAGTGGAGAGGGTTTTTTAAAGGGTTGTTGACTTTGAGATTGTGGCATGAACTTGTTTTGTTGAAGGTTTGGGGATTGTTGACTTGAAGACGAAGTTGTTATTCAAAGACATGAATCTGCATCTTGTTGTTTTATTGGATTATACTGCTTACAACATCTTTCACGTGGAATATGATACCTCTTGCGTATTTGTCGAACTTTGTTTTTAAAAAATGTCGCAAAAGTAGCATGTTGGGTTTTGGTAACTAAAAAAGTCAAGGAAAAGAAAAAATGTGCATGTTTGTTTATAGCACATCTTCCAAATGATAACTCCAGCATACTTGACGTGTTTATTACGGTAATGAGATAAAGACGATGATATAACTGTAAAGTTTCTTCAATTAATGAATTAAACATATCGGTGTAGTTGATATTCTTGCAACGGATAATAACTCCTTAAAACTCTAAAGTTATAAAAACTGTTATCTAACAGATCTTTTTACAATCAAACAGCAATAATTAATTAATCAACTTTTATTGTTCTAACTCTCTTTAAACATTACATATACAATAATGAAAAACATATAATACAATTACAATTAAAGAATTATCCATTTAACCACGATCAGCTTTTTCTTGTACAAGATCATCAAGTTCTTCTGCCTTTGCTAAACCACGATTTGCAGCACTTTTAGCTTTATTTGAAGCACGATGAGCACCTTCTTTAGCACGATCACTAAGCTCTTCAGCTTTTTCTTTTCCACGATCAGCAAGATCTTGAGCTTTATTGGTAGCACGATGAACACTTTCTTTTGCACGATGACTAAGTTCTTCAGCTTTTTGTTTAACAGGTTCAGAGAGATTCTTCGCTCGATCAGAAGCACGATCACTTAATTCTTCAGCTTTTTCTTTTCCAGCTTGTGCGAGATCTTGAGCTTTTTCCTTTCCAGCTTGTGCGAGATCTTGAGCTTTTTCTTTACCAGCTTGTGCGAGATTGTAAGCAGTATTGGAAGCATGATGAACATTTTCTTTTGCACGATCACTAAGCTCTTCTGCTTTTTCTTTTCCAGCTTGAACATATTCAGCAGCAGTAGATTGAGTTTTTTCATATGCATCTGAAAGCTTTTCACGTGCAGCTGCAGCAGCATTTTGAACTTTTTCTTTTGTTTTTTCAGCTAAATTTGATGCTGATTCTTTCAAGGAATCCGTAATTGGTTTAGATGAGAGAAAACGCTTTTCAGCGAAGATAACACTACGTTTGAGAGACATCATATTTCCTAAAAAATGATAAAGGATATTAGTAATGGATATATTAAAGACAGAAAAGAGGATACAAGTTGATAAAAATACGGATAAAGGATAAAAGCAAAGCCCCATCAAAAAGAAGAACGAAAAGAAATCATCACTTTTTTGTTGATGTTTGACAGTACCCCTTTCTTTATTGTTTTCGTTTTAAGAACCAAAAATGTGTTTAAAATGAAAAAAAACTTACCAGCGACACAGACACGGCTTGCAGCAAGACGATACATTTTTCGAAGATTTGCCGTTATTGCTTGAATTTTAAAGCTTATATTGGTTTTTGAATGAGAGGGAGAAATGATGATTGTATATTGTTTATGCATATTTCTTCTAAGCAGCCATAAATTTATGCTGAAAAAAGTTTTTTTGTAGCTATTAAAAAAAGATCCTTATCAAATCAGTTATTTCTATGGTGCTTCACTATTTCCTCCTTCGCAAATTACCAGTTCCCTGATTTAAAAAACATCCATAAAAATTTTTTAGCTATCAAAGAAGAATTTCATTAAACCAGTTACCACAATCAAATGTAATGCATGATTAGTAATGAATTAAAGAGCAGTTAGTTTTTTAGTGTTCAATGTGTTTCTGTAATTTTTACTTTCCCTTTTACTTCCCAAATGAACAGTTTTATGATTCATAAAATTTATATATTTCTTTTTTCATGGCACAAAAACATCAACAGTTACAATAACTATCCCTAAAATTACCTCATATTTCTGCAATAAAACTTTGCAGTTTTTTTATGTATTTTTGGAATAGGCTTTTTCTTTGTGGTTATTTTGAAGCCGGAAGTGTTCTTTAGTCTTACAATTTGTAATTCCCTTTTTCATTGCCTTTGCTTTTTTTCAATGCTTTTAAAAAATAGAAGTGTAATAAATATTGTTGTTGTAGTTTTTGAAATAAGCACCAAAGGTTTTATTTATACAAAAAAAGAAAGAGAGAGATTGTTGTTGGATACAGACAGGATATAAATATGTAAAAAAGTGGATTACCGTAATATGCTTCTATAAAATGATTAAAGAACATTTAAGATTAAAGGATATTTGAGGGTTTAAATTTACAGTTTACATTTGGGGTAAAGTCATAGATACAAAAGTATATACAAAAACAATTAGGCTATGAAGTTGGATAACGTTCACGAAAATTATTTACAGTTTATTCAAGTTTCAATTAATCGTTGTTTCAAAAATTCAGTTTAAAATAGCCTTTTTTGTAGCTTTAGCTTTAAAGCTTGTGTAATAATTTCGAAGTCTGCAGTAAAGTGTGATAGTTGATTTGTGATAAATCGAAGAGCAGTTAATTTTTCACCAGAATTTTTATAAAATAATTCCATTTCTGTATTCAATGAGGTCAGTTGTTCGCTTAAAATTTGTGATTCTGGTAGCTGTTGTATTGATCGGAGTACTGTAATAGCAGATTAACATTATTGGTATGCAGACATTTCCCTGACTTCCATTTCCCTGACCGACGTTTCCCTGACTTGGACATTTCCCTGACTAAGACGTTTCCCTGACTGGACATTTCTCTGACTTTTTCAAAAATTGAGTTTATTATAAGTAATATGAGTCTATTTCATTTTTCATTTAGTATAGCAGTCACATTTCTCAGCCCTGTAACATACCTCACTTAGTAAAGTTGTCATTTCAACCCAAGCTTAGGATGGGCTCGCGAGGCCGAAGGCCGAGCGTTAGGCTTAGTCTTAGGCCTTAGGTCTTAGGCCCTCAGGCTTAGGCGCATTGGAAATTCGAATTCATACCTCATTTAGTGTATGTGTCACCTCGTTTAGTATAGTTGTCACCTCATTATATTGATATTTCTGGAGCAATAACTTAATTTTTGAAAAAGTCAGGGAAATGTCCAGTCAGGGAAACGTCTTAGTCAGGGAAATGTCCAAGTCAGGGAAACGTCTTAGTCAGGGAAATGTCCAAGTCAGGGAAACGTCTTAGTCAGGGAAATGTCCAAGTCAGGGAAACGTCTTAGTCAGGGAAATGTCCAAGTCAGGGAAATGACAGTCAGGGAAATGTCAGTCAGGGAAACGTCGGTCAGGGAAATGGAAGTCAGGGAAACGTCTACTAATCAACATTATTAAATTCTTTAAAGTAAACTACAGAAAACTATAGCGGTCAGAACAAATGGAAATGCAGTTATTTTTTTATGTCAAATAATAATTATTTAATTTTTAAAAAGATATGTTATAAGTTACAGTATACTTTATCAACTTAAGTACATAGATACTAACACAGTTATCAGTTTTTTAAAACAAAAAGTTACTCAGTTACAGTAATCTCTCACTAAAATCAATAATTAGCTTACCAGTTGAAAGAATTGCCAAATGTAAAGCAAATACAAGATCAACAAATGTAAGGCTGCATTGAACACTTAAACAACAAAGATCAAAAATATTTGTAAATGCTTTGAGTAATGATCTAAAAAAACATAAAATTAATTTTTTCGTTGAAATAATTTAAGCCAGGTGTTAAATTTTCATTCAGACTTTAAAAATAAAACAAATATAATTCAGTTAAATTAGTCATGGGTGCAAAGTGTTAAAGTACAACATTTTGTTGTTTTCTTTTTTCTTTTTCTTACTTCAAACAACTGACTCATAAGTGCACAAGCTATTAATTCTTTTTTTCTTTCATTTGCTATAGTAACAAATATGACTACAGTAATAACATTTAATATAATTTTTTCGAAGAATTAAAGCTTGTTGTTAAAAGTTAAAATGTTCAACAGAAAAAAAATGACGAAAAAGAAATGTGACAATTTTGAGCAATGCTAGTAGTAATTATAGTGGACGTAAATTAATAGTTACAAACTACATTTAAAAAAGAAAAGCAATTAAAAGTAATATTTTTTTGTTGTAGTACTGTAATCGGCAACAGTTTTGTGCGTTATTTTAATGTTTAAAACTACACTGGTGTGAAAACTACAATGGCGAATTCTATGAATTCTACGTAATTGTAGCTACAATGAAAAGTTTTAAAGAGTAAAAATCGCTATTTTGATGAAGCTGTAAAGGATTAAGTGAGTGCATGGATATCATATATCCGGATAAATGAGTGACGTAAGTTAGTGTAGTTTTTGTTATTGCGAAATCCGTAAATGCTTGATAATCAGGATTTTTTTGTTGAATTTAAATTGATTTCTCTATGTCTTTAATAAACAACAAATAGAAAAATCAATTTGAAAACAACAGAAATACCTTAACTATATATGTTTTTTACATCTTTTTGATAAATGACAGTTAAACTAAATTCTTACTGTACGTTTTAATAAACCACCACATTCAATATTGCATATATCCAGTTTTCTATCCCTCATTCAACTTACCCCAATAAAAATCCATCACCAATTCCATCAAAATTTAGTCCAAAAGAATCTTTTATTCCATTAACACTAATATCCAAAAAATTTCCATTATCAAATTTAATCTTTCTTTCATTATGCCCATTTTTTTCTATTGTTGTTTGAACCATTGCCATTGTAATCCATAACGAAGTAATTTCTTGATAGCATGCAGAATATTGTGCTGGAATAGATATTCCCATTTTTGATAAATATAATTCCAACTTTTCTTTTTGTTGTATATTCCATTGTTCAAAAGATTCTGGTGATAATGGAAGATATATTGGATAATCGATGAGAGAAGTTTTTGACAATTTTGTTGAAAAATGTGCTGATAAAATTTTGTCGAGTGCTATAAGCAAGCTTGATACATTTTGATCTTTTGGGGATTCTATTGTTGCTGAAGTTGTTGGAAGTGGAGCAGAGGGGATTGATGGGATGGATTGAGGAGGAAGTGGAGGTGATGGTTGAAGATTGTTGCTAGGGAAATTGGTACTGCATGATTGGACTTCTAAAATTCAAATTCGAAAAATCAGTTTTAGATACGTACTCGAGGAAAGACATTTGAAGTCAGTTAGCTTTTCGAAATTTGACGAAATCCTGTCATTTTTTTACGGCCATTGGCAAAACTCTATCGACTTTTTCCACTCCAAAAACCAATCATGGCTACATTCTGTCTATACGATATCAGTTTATCCTCGACTATTTGACTACATCTCCGGATTTCATATATCCGGATATATACCAAATCTTCTTATACACTCATAAAGCAAAAAATTATTTTTCACAGTTTTTTTTTCCATTTCCCATGAGATACTGTAGTTACTATTTTAAACCTTCATTTTTTTGCTTCTGCAAAATTTATCCATCAAAATCCCTTTGCAACAGCAGCTTAAAAATACCTCTTTCTCTCTCAGCTAATGACTATTTTTTTTCAAAGAAGCTTTTTTTTTGTTTTTAAATAAATATAAAATTAGCTAATTTTAGAAAACACTCTTTTACTTCCTTAATGCACATGCTTATAATTAGCGCAAAAATGAGAGAGAAAGTGAGAGATGATGACAAAACTACGATATTGCGTCATTAAAGCGTAAAACGTTGAGATAAAAAAATTCTTAATTTCTGTCGACCGGAATTGTCATGGCAAAACCAAATTTCCGTGCAAAATAATTTTTACCAGATTCTTTCATTCCTGCTTCAAGACATTTAATATACCGGCAATGACGGCATAAACGTTTTGGTGATCCTAAAATTGTTTGAATTTTAAAGAAAGTAAAAGACAGTTTAAAATAATTACCATATACAATTGTGCAATCACCTTTCTTTGGGCACATATATGTTCGTTTACCTAAAAAAATTGTCGTCGATAAATATTATGAATCAGTTTTAATGAATGTAAAATACTGCAAGGCATCTCATAAATTTTTAAGCGAGTTGTTGCTACCAGTTTTTAAAAATCTTATTACTGCAGTTACAGTAATTTAAAAATTCAAAATTTAAAAATCTAACCTTGAAGTCAGTTTTTAATGAATTTAAAATACAACAAAATTACTCATAATTTTTTTTAACCCAATTGTTGGTGTCAGTTTTTGAACATCTTATTACTTTATCTACAATAATTTAAAAACATGATCCTCCAAAATTTGATCAGTTTGTTAAATAAATATTAATTACGTGAAGCTGCAACACTGCAGTTTATTAATAAATTAATAATATAAAAATGTGTCTAAACAAATTTTCTCTCAAAAATAAAGTTTAATTTTTTCAATTTTGAAAAAAAGTAAAAAGTGCTAATTATTATTGCAACTACAGGACATATTGCTATCCAGTTTACAAAAAATTTCAAAAATTAAATATGAATTCGATAAATCAATTTTCTGATGATTTAAAGATTTCCAGTTTTATAACCTTGTACAAACATTTTAAAAGATTGCAGTTTATAATGTTTTAACTAAAATCTTTCGTTAAATACACTTACTTAAAAACGTATTGATAGATAATTTTATTTCCTTCAAATATTATTTTGCCAAAGGCGCTTTATTGTGTTAGAAGTCATTTAAATATACAAAATACTATTGTAGCTACAGTAATACAAGAATTTATTAAACGACTGAAAAAGTGTTTTTTGGACTACTTTTAATAAATCATCAGCAGAATCCGTTTTCTATTTCCTACTTTTTATCAACAGTTAATTTTATAAATTCACAAACTTTACAAAACTACAATAATCTAAAACCCTTACCAGCTACAGATCGACGAAAGAATGCTGCACAGGCATTACAACATAAACTTCCAAAATGCCGAGTTAAAGCCGAATCACCACAAACAAGGCAGTTACTGTTGCTGTTATTACTGCTATTACTGTGGCTGCTGGTCAATGAAGTTGAAGAAGTTTGAAGAGTTTCAGGGGATGTCATTAGCATCATGATTACGATAAGCGGTTCAAGCACGAAAAAAATTGTTTCAGATCCCACTTCAAAATTTTTTTGGTTTCGACACAAAGATTTTTTTGTTACTTTCGCCAACAAAAAAGTAAAGCAACAGTTTTAAAATTTTGTTTAAAAAATTACTTATATTTATATAAGGACAACAACACTTTGAGAGAAAAAAAAGTGTAGTCTCCGCCCATTTAAAAAAGAAAGCTAGAAAAAAATGTCAATTGGATTTTTGAATTAATAAAATAAAAGAAAAAGTATACATACATACATACGAAAATCGTAGTATAAATCTTTTCTTTTCTTCTTTTTCACTTATATCCATTCCCCATGTGGATATATAGACTTAATCCCTTCTTTTTTCTTTTACTCTCTCTCTCTCTCCTTCACCTCGAGAGCTCAAGTCATCATCAAATTTGTAGCCTCCCCTTAAATTTGAATAATAAAAAATGTATGACCAACTACAAATTATTAATTTAATTTAATTTGTTTATTAATGTTTCCTCTTTTCTTTTCTTATGGTAATCCCTTTTTTTCAATACTTAAGTCAAAAAATAATAATAAATAAAATTTAATTACAAGAAATATATTTTCTTTTTTGTTGTTGTTGAGATTAAGAAATGTCAATTGTATTATAGTAGTAATTGTTTTCGACAAAAGTTTATTTGTTTGTAATAGAATGTCTGACTACATTTCTGTTGGCTCAATTTAGTTTAAAAAATGTTTTTTCTGAGACAGATGTAAACTTGATTAAAGTTAGCCTAATACAGTTTTGAAAATTCCGACTACATCTTTTTTACGGTAACTTGATGCTACAAGAAATATTAAGCGTATCAGTTTTTAATATTTTGAAATTCATTTTGAGGCAGTTTTTCTTTTATATTTAAAAGAATAAAGTGCTATTTGCTGTTAATAAAACAATTAAAAATGAATAATGTTTTTTGTTGATTAAATACCCAAAAAATGCTTTCTTATACCAACATGCCATTATTATTGTCAGTGTTTAAACTGGAAATACTCTTTTTTTGAGATTAAGAAATGCCCGTTGTGTATGTAGTAATTGTTTTTTGACAAAATATTATTACTGTTTTTTGTCTGATTACACTTATTTTCCCCAGTTATAAAAATATTTTAGACACTATAAATTGCTTCAACCCCGTAAATGTTTAAACAAGAAATCGTTTTTTTTTGTTATTGAGGGATTAAGAAATGCTAATTGTATTATAGTAGTAATAACTGTTTTCGATAAAAAGTTTTTTTTTGTGACAGAAGGATTAAATAACCCCAGTTTAATATATCAAAAATTTTTTTGAGACATGAAAAATTAATTTGATTCTATACAGTTTTAAAAATTTTGACAGCATCACTTTTACGGTATCCCGAGGATACGAAATGTATTGTGCTCTTGAGTTTTTAAAACTAAAAATTCAATCCATTCCAGTTTTATCTAACTACTCTGCTTTTTTCAGTTTTCAAACGTTCATTTGTGAAATATTAAAATGACAGTTTCTTTTTTTATACAAAAATTTGATTAATAAAATCAAACAACTTTTTATGAAAGACAAGTTTCGAAATGTTTTTCTTTAAAGCAAATAATAGCATTACTAAAATATTTTACTTATAACATTTGAATCAATGAAGATGGCAGTTTTTGAAAATCAATATGTTGTTAGTTTTTCATAAATGAAAACAAATGTCTTATACATCTCTCTGTCAATATCAGTTTTTAGATCTTTGAATTGATCAAAAAAAGTTTTTAAAAATAATTTCGGGTGAAAAGCCGTATTTATCAGTTTAATGATCAGATTGAACCCTCAGCAAAAAATATCTCTGATTTATTATCTTTTTAAATTAATTATCAGTCATCTGTTGATTACAGTACGACGTTGAAATATGTATATCAGTTTTTTTTGTTGTATTAATTCTGTTTTCGTTTTTGTCTAACGGCATCAAAAATTGATATAAACGTTGTTCTGAAATTTATCGTAAACTATAGTATCTTGCTGTTTTTGGCGTAACTGTGTTTCAAAATTTTTAATTGTTTTTTTTATTATTATTTTTATCTGAACAGTTTTCAAATTACGTCCTAGTAATCTTGTAAATGTATATTACAGTTTAACAAACGATTAATGGGAAGTATTTACAGTACAATTTAAAATTTTCTTTTCATGACTAAAGTCTAGAATTCTTTTAAAAGTTTTTCCTAGAATTCAATTTCATATTCTCTCCCTACAAATTTTTATCTTCCCCTCAAATTTGAAGGCTCCAAAGTATCCACTAAAAGTCACGCACCTTCTCTCAAAAAAATGTTTTCTAAAAAAATTAAACCAAAAGTTTTAAAGATTAAAAACAAAATTTATCCATAAAATTGTATGATTAAAATAAAAAAGTCAGCCGGCGGGAGTAAGCAAATAATTTAAAAACCAAAACAACAAATTTTTATTTTAAAAGAAAAAGTGTTTCCACTACAGATTAAAAAAAAATATGTTTATATGTTTGGGAGGGAGGATTAAGCATATATAAAAAATATATATTATTTGTTATTCAATAGAATCTTCTTATTTTTATTATTATTAATTTAAAAATGATTAAAATTAAATAATCTTTTGAACTTAAAGATTGCTTGGTAGTTTAATGGAAAATTAAAAGTCTTGAAAACAACACTTTCAAGGATTATCTTTTTTCTCTTTAACCTTTACAGTAGTTATCAAAGAAAGAATTGTTGAGGGTGTTAAAAGAGTAAAAAGGTCACATGCCTGAAAAAATGGATAAACTACAGACATGGTGTTTTTTTCAGCTAATATATCGGAATTTAATTTAATAAATTCAAAGGTCAGTTTTTAATGCCCGTTATCATAGTCAGCTTTTATTGCCGCATTGAAATATTCAACTTCTTTCACCATGAAAATAAAGTTTCACCTCACAATTTTCTTTTTTCGTGTTGTGTTTTTGCTACATGGCAAAAAAAAGAAAAAAACGTTTAAAAATTTTGTGGAAAGTCGAGGAAAACCGTAGAAAACTTAGCATGACTTTCCACGATTTTTTACGGTTTTTCATTTTTCACAGATACAGTGTTATCATACAATTTACTTTTTTCGTGTTGTACTTTTAGCTATAAGCTTGTAATAAATGACAAAATGTTCCTCTAGTTTTATCCATTTTTCTAATTAAGAAATTTCTAGAAGACCAAATTACATGAAACTTTTTAGAAAACGTGTATATATTGACCTGGGAACAGATCTATGCCACTTTTGAACTTCAGTATACCCTTAGACCCCATCTGGTACCTTAACAATATCCCAAACCCCGGAAAATGACAAAAAAAATGGAAAAAAAGTTTAAAATATAGGGAAAAATCGTGAAAAACTGTAAAAAAATCGTGGTAAAGCTTGCTAAATTAAAAGTTTTATATAATTCCGTTTTTTAGAAATCGTTTTACTAAAAAAATGGAAAAAATAAGAGAACAAAGCGATGAACATCTTTGTCACCCATTGGCTCTTTTTTCAGTTTTAAGCTTGATAGATTTGTGGATAAAATATCATAGTACAGACCGTTGATTTAACAGTTAAAATAAACACAATATTTTTGTTTAAATACTTTTAAAAAAAGTTGTTGTACTGAATAACAAGTTTATCGATTACCATTCTTCTTTCTATTTCAGTTTTTAATTAAAAAATTTTGAAAAAAAAGAAAGGTTCAACATTTATCATCGGATGACAGTTTTAACTTTAAAAATAAGAAAAATTTTAAATTACAACAACACCATCACAGTTATCAATGCCCCAAAACAATGTTGTAAGCTTTTTGTTATTACTTAGAATCCAAAAATAGCAAACACAAAAAGCTGGTAGCAGTTTAAATTTAGCCTTTTGTTCTATTTTATAGAGCTTCTGAACTTCAAAAAGCTGTCAGCTTTTTTTCAATTTTTAATGCCATGTTTTTTTAGATTATTTCCAAAAGTTAATTATAACAGTGATAAAGTTAGATCCATATTAAAGGAATACCTGCCAAATACATTATTCCGTAATCATTTTACAAGAATAAGTTTTTATTTTTAAGAAAAAAATATTAACAGCATGTTAAAATAAATGTTGCTAATCAATATCACCATTACTATGTCAGTTTTAAAGTTATTATTGATCCATGCATTTTGTTTGACACATTTTTGCGCACTCCGTCAAGATATTGCATCAATTTTTAGCACAAAGAAGTTTTTTGGAACGCAGTTATTGATGCATTATAAAAATGGATAGTTTTTCTAGATACTGATCGCCGACAACAGTCTAGACTAGACTCCTAAAAAATAAAATTATTCTCTAACCCTGTCTAGTTGGTGTAAAAGCAAGCAGTTTTACGTTTATCAACACCACCAAATAGTTTTTAAAACAAGTAAGAATTCGAAAATACAACCTATTGAATTGCAGTTACATAAAAGATAATGGACCTTAGAAGTTATAGCTGGAGTTACCAGTTAAATGTTTCATGTTACAAACTAATTTCTTCAATTTTATTCAACTTTTCAAACGGTTTTTTTTCTTGGTCTACTTTTAATTTGAAACTTGCGTTAGACAGTGATAATTTTAAATAATTGGTATAAAAGAAGCAGTTTTACTTTTAAAGACACCCGTCGATTTACACAAACAGTTAAAAATTTTTACAAAAACATTAACCGAGCTTATAAAAATAATGACTATTAAAAATATGTCTGACATGGATACAGTTTTTCTACTTTGTTTTCATTGCAACAAGTACAACAATTTTTGATCACTTCAAAGAGACGTTATTTTTGACCAAGAGTCAATAATTCTTTATTTATCCTCTAGCCCTATTTGTTTGGTGAAGAAGTAATAGTTTTAATTTAACAAACAGCAACCAAGCTTTATATCAGTTAAAAAAACGTCCTCCTTCATCTTTGCCATAAAAAATGATGACGCTTTAAAATACGCATGACATTAACGGTAGTTGTTTTTTGTTTTCGCTGAAAAAGCAAAAAGATACTCCAACAATTATTTTGCTAGTTTAATGAGATGCTGTTCGTGAAATTATCCTCTAGCTTTATCAATTTATGGAAAAAATAATAGTTTTAATTAAACACACACCAGTCAAAATTTCAAATCATTTAAAACAACACATCCTTCAATCAAATGTTTCAGTTTCATAATGTTTTATGATGACGTTTCCAAGTACGCATAAAACTGGCTACAGTTATTTTTTGTTTTGTTTTTGTTGAAGCGACTACAGCAGTTTTTTTTGTCATTTTAATGAAACATTGTTTGTACAATGGGTTGTAAAAACTTCATTCCATTTTCACCGGTTTTTGCCGGTTTTTACCGGATTTTCCCGGATTTTGCCGGATTGTTAATTAAACGATTTCTAGATATCCAAAATTCATGAAACCTTCAGGAATAGTTCATATGGACCTAGGGAAGAGATCTATAGCACTTTTGGACCCCTATGTACCCTCTTCCCCTCAGGGCGTCCCCGACAGTACCCACATACCCCAAAAAATGACAAAATAAATAGAAATCTTTTTTTACAAATTGTGAACATCATTAAATAAATCTATAAACACGCATATATTGCAAATCGACTATGGCGAATCTGATTTTTCCATTTTCAGAATTCTGGCGCCTTCAGAATTCCCGGGATTCAGAAGGCCAAAAGATTTTTCATTTGTTTTGTATGATTTAAACATGTACTATAGGGTAATCGACTATGGAGAATCCAAAAAAAATATTTTCAGAATCCGCAGATTTCAGAATCCTGAGATTCAGAAGGCCTAAATTTTTTTTCTCCATTTTTTTGCATGAATATATTTTATATATCAAAATTTTATGTGGAGTACGAAAAAAACATTTTTAAGATTCTGCCGGCTTCTGATTCCGAGATTCAGAAGTCTTTTTTGTTTTTTGTGTGTTTTTATCTTAAATGTTTCCCATTATTGTAATTAGATTAACGAAATGATTTTGAAAATAACTTTCAATTAAGAAAAAAGCGTGCGAAACTGAAAGTAGAAAATCGATTGAAATGAAAGAAAAGGGCATATGCGCGAGGAAAGATGTCTTTTCATCGAAAAGAGAGAAGGAAAAAGCTGATCAACAATTAACTATGGCGAAGAAAATGACACATGTTTGTAAGGAAGGTTTTCACCATAAAAAAAGGATAGCAGTGCTGAAAAAAATCAATTTTTTTTGAATGACGAAACCGAAAGTCAAATGTGCAGAAACAATTTATGCTAGTTTATAAGCGCAAAAACGGTGAGAAAACGCGACTGTCTTCCAATTTTTGGGGTGTCATAATTGAAAGTTATTTTCACAACAACGACTGTTGATCCGTGTGAATAAAAGTTTTTTTTTAAATAAATTATTTGTTTTGTAAATATTATATTTTTTTAAGATAACAATGGAAGAACAATCAAAGTCTTCTACTCATTATCGTGTTCCACCTGCTAATGTTAATCAACATTCTAATTTGGACATGCGAAAAACAGTTCCTGATCCACCAGTTCAAAATAGTCTTGTAAAGAATATAGATAATGGCCATCCATTTCAACATGAAAATTTGATGGCAAAACAAAATGATCGAATACATACTAATGATACTAAAAGAAATGTAGCATCAACACATTTAACAGGTGAACATGATTTACAAAGAAAAGCTAAAGAAGAAGATGATGAAGAAAAAGCTGGAATCGATTATTATCTTGCCAAGGAACGTCTTGAAAAAAGATTAGGATTTGGCTGTTTTAATATGAATGATATTAAGAAAGAATTAGAGGCAATGGAATCAGAAGAAAATTCAAATTTGGAATTTAAGCGGCGTTCACTTAGACTTGACGATTTCAAAAATGATGAATGTAATACTGGTATTGTAAGTTTATATTACTATAAACTATAATTTAACAGTAATCAGTTTTTAGACGGCTCCAGCAATGAGCAATGATGATTTTGAAAAGCTCAAAGAAGCTGCAAATAATCTTTTTCATGTAATATAAAATTCTTTTTAATGGTAACTGAATGAAATTTTGCGTTTTAGGAAAGCAGATATGAAGCTGCTGTTGAATCATATGGAAATATTTTATTAAATGATAATTTAACAAATCATCAACGTGCTGTTATTCTTCTCAATCGAGCTAGTGCGAATATGTCCCTGAATACTCCTGAAACATTAATCCTAGCACATGAAGATGTTGAAGTAGCTGCAGAAATAGAACCCTTTTGGTGGAAAGTTCAATTACGTCTTGCACAAATTGAAATGAGAGAACAAAAATGGTCTCGTGCATATTATTTGCTTCAAAAAGCACTTGGTTTGGGTGGTGATGTTGATAAAATTAATCAAAGATTGGAAATTGTAAATCAGCATATTGGCATTAGTTATAGAAAAGGCAGCAAAAATGTATGTTTTCATTTAAAACTCAGTCACTTTGAGAAATATATTTTTTTGGTGACCGGAATCTTACTTTTGTAACAATTTTTTTTAATTAAAAGTTATGCAGTACTTTCGACTCTGATAAAAATATATGTTGTAATAATAACAAACCATTTTTAGTCTATTGCAAAACTTGCTGATCGTATTGAATCAATGACTGTGAATGATCCTACAAATCTAGTAGAAAAGCCAATTCTTCCATTAAATTCTTTTCAAACTGAAGCAACGAAAAAGGATCGTGGAATTATTGTTGTTCCAAATGGTAGAGAAATAATTCAAGAAAGATTACAATGGCTTGGTGAACCGATTAATGTGGAAATAAAGAATGAATTCTCTGATAAAGATGTCTATGTCGGTCCACATCGTATCTCTCCATATTGGCAAAAAGTATTTGGTGGAATTCCTGCTGTTGAAAATTTGAGCGAAAAAGAATTTTTAAAGTTTCGTCGACAACAATTCTTTTCCAAAAAAGATATCCACAAACTTAGTCGTGATTCACTCGAAAGTCAGCTAACTCGTCCATTTGGGGGTCAACAAGATCAAGATGAATATGAAGAAACTATTGATGAAATGAAAAGTCGATTAGAATTGCTTGAAAGGGGAGAAGGTTCTTCAACTACCGATTTGAAAGGAGATATCCGCTATTTAAAACTCAAAATTCAACATCATGAATTTATGGAATCTTCAATGGGTGCAGCTTATCTTCGTCAAATGAATGAACAACAAGTTCCGGATGAAGCTGATGAAGTAGTTGAAATGCGAGAAGAAGAAGAAGTCGAACCTGTTACTGTTGAACCAATTACCAGTGCTTCTTTAAGGACTGCAAGAACAGCAAAAACAAATGCAAGAAAATCGATTTTAAAGAAAACTGCTGCTTCGACAAAGAAATTGCCCAAATCTTCTGCAGCAACAAAAAAAGGAAAGAAAGTTGTAAATAATGAAGCGCCAAAAAGAGGTCGTGGAAGGCCAAAAAAATCAGCAGTACAACCTCTTGTTGAAGAATATGATAGTGAAAGGTCTGAAGATGAATCTTCTTCTCAAAGTTCTCTTCCATCTGAAGCTGGAGACCGCAGGGGGGTTACATTCAATGCTAATCCTCCTTTATATGGTGATTTGGAAAGTGATCTTGGCATGGAACTTGATGCTAGTAACTCTGAAGCTGCTCCAGCAATAGCTGCACAACCTGTGATTGGCGGCGGTGATACAAAATACTTTGTTGCTGAATGTCGCTTATGTATTTTTGCTGCACATACTTTGGATGCTACCCAAGGATTGGTTGCCAAAAATGCTACCGTAGTTGTACCTGTTTATGATGTATCGCATATTATTGAAGTTGGTATTGATGATGAAGATTCGGCAATTGCGTTGGCACAAGCAACAGCAAAGGCATTTGTGAGTTTTATGTTTTTCAATAATTCCAACAGTTTCATCACCATTCTCTTTCAGAAAAAGAAACCGTATGGGCGTTCTGATGGACGATTTGTTGTATACATGGGTGAAGCACCTGCTCCTGATGTTAATGATGATCGTCTTAGGCATCTTGAAGATAACAATGCACGACTTACTGCTAGATGTGATGATTTAGAAAGCACAGTTCGTCAACTGCAGAATGCTATGAATCAGCAACAGAGAACAATTAGTGCATTAATTTCTGGTCGTATTGCTATTGGCCCAAATAATGCTAATGAAGAAGATGTTTCATTTGATCAAACTCAACAACGCATTTTCCAAGCTTTAAGTTCATCATCTCAATTCAATGGATCAAATAATGAACAAAATGTTAGCCAACCTGCAGCAACACTTTCATCTTCTTTATCAACATCAGCAGCTCCACAACTTGAAGTATTAGGGGGTAAGTTAAAAGACTTGAAGAAAGAGTAAAAAAGTGCTTTTTTAGTGCCATCATGGACTTGGTTATTGCAAAGTGAAGCACAAAATATTCGAACACAAAATCCCGATTCAACTGCGTTTATTCGTGCTGTTTATAAAAAGATATTTACTATTTACGAAACATTTGGACTTGAACTACCACCGGAAAAGTATGATGAATTCCAAAAAATTTGTTTTTTGCATTTGTCAGCTGTAAATGATGTTGCAAAAAAAACTGTTTTGGATTTGATGGATAAAGTACGAAAGAGACAAAAGCAAAATATTCATGACATGATGACAAAAGGAAATTCAGACGCTGTTGCTGTTGCTTTTGTTAGTGAAGCCGTGCCTCTTGTTCGTGAAAGAGATATCTTCGTTCCGCCTGCTGGGATACGATATGATCGCGTAACAACTGAAAGTGGACGAAAGTGGCCTATCTTGATTCAAGATGATGCAACAGTTGATACAATGTTTGCTTATCGGGAAGATCCAGTTGCAAAAAGATGGAAATATTTTATTATTACGCGAGATGGCGGCAAAATTGATTGCAGCAATTAAATTATATTCCGTCAATGACCATTCTCTTATATTCTCTTTATCATTCTTATTATATTTAATATTTTCCAGATACGATATTGTTAGTAAAACGCTTTTTTTATAAATCATAAAAATTTTAAAGTATTCAATGGATTTTTATATTTTATTTGTAGTTTTTCTTTTTAATATTAAAAAAATTTTATATATTAGCATACAGTTGCCATGTGAAGCATTAGCATAACAAAAGCACAAATGTTTACGAAATATGTTTATATATAAAAATGAATTCTTTAAGGCGTCTAAATCTCGGAATCAGAAGCCGGCAGAATCTTAAAAATGTTTTTTTCGTACTCCACATAAAATTTTGATATATAAAATATATTCATGCAAAAAAATGGAGAAAAAAAATTTAGGCCTTCTGAATCTCAGGATTCTGAAATCTGCGGATTCTGAAAATATTTTTTTTGGATTCTCCATAGTCGATTACCCTATAGTACATGTTTAAATCATACAAAACAAATGAAAAATCTTTTGGCCTTCTGAATCCCGGGAATTCTGAAGGCGCCAGAATTCTGAAAATGGAAAAATCAGATTCGCCATAGTCGATTTGCAATATATGCGTGTTTATAGATTTATTTAATGATGTTCACAATTTGTAAAAAAAGATTTCTATTTATTTTGTCATTTTTTGGGGTATGTGGGTACTGTCGGGGACGCCCTGAGGGGAAGAGGGTACATAGGGGTCCAAAAGTGCTATAGATCTCTTCCCTAGGTCCATATGAACTATTCCTGAAGGTTTCATGAATTTTGGATATCTAGAAATCGTTTAATTAACAATCCGGCAAAATCCGGGAAAATCCGGTAAAAACCGGCAAAAACCGGTGAAAATGGAATGAAGTTTTTACAACCCATTGTAGCGAACAGTCAGCATTTTTTAAAAAATCATTTTAAAAATAACAGTTTTACTTTTACAGACACCAATCCAACGAGGCTGACAGTTAAAAACATTTAAATTTTCAGTTAGCATTGTCAGTTACATAAATAAATGTAACGTTTAAAAATACGATAGAAATTGGCTACAGTTATTTTTCGCTTTTGTTTTCGGTGAAAGAGCAAAAAGCGACTACTACAACAATCAGTTTTTTGTTAATTTAAGAAAAACTATAAAAAATTTTTTTTTCGTACTTTGGTTAAAAAAATGGTAAAAGAAAAAAGCGCTTGTAGTATAAAAAATTAAAAAATGTTTGAGTAATAAACACAAAAAAGAAAGAAGAAAGGTAAATGCTAAATTCACAAAAAATTTGTAGTTTTTCAAATATGTATGAGAATATATTTTCATCAGTTCTTTTTCTGTGCATTCCTAGGGTGATGTTAGATCCCTGTTTTCATTTGCATAAGGTATTATTTTAAGAAATGTTTTAACAATGATCAGTTACGAAAGAAACGTATAAAATTAATATACAAGCACAGCTGTATACTTTGTGCAAAGTTTACAGTTTATTCTTATCAGAAAAAAAGCAAGCGCCAACAAGATTTCAATTATTTATATTTTTATAATTTTTTTTTACAGTTTTATGCCAGCGCCAAATTTGCCATCAGTTTTTCTATTTTAATTAAAACAAAATTTATTTGCACAAAATAGGTTTCAGAAATTAAGTGTCTTCCATATGAAAAGAACTTCGCAAAATTTTTTGTTAGACATACTTGTCCGGACGAAGTATTCATTGTTCAGTTTTTTGACTTTGCGTATTTTTCTAAATGTAGTTGATGCAAGAAAGATTCACCATTGCAGTTTAACTTTCGATAATTATAATTTGCAGTTTTTGCAAGACTATCCCTTTGGGTAGAAAGTACTACTAACTAACATAAACAGAGCAAGTAATTTTGCAAAATTTGTATTTAAAGAAACGCTTTCTTTTGACACCCATTAAAAGCTAGAAAAAATTTTTTAAAAGGCTTTGATAGATAAATTAACCTACAAATTTTTTTATACTTTGTGAACCAAAAAATTGTTTTAATTTTTAAATACAAATGTTCTTGGTGCAGTTTGTTCAAATATTTAAAAAAGCGATGCTCAGCGCTAAAAATTTTCGCTTAACAGTTTTATTACATTATAAATGATGATGCAGTCAACCACAGTTTTTCTTGTTTCGCATGTCCTATAAAAATCGAATTCGTATTTTATTTTTTTCCCAACCAGCAGTAACGTTTATAGTTTTTGAATTATTTATAGTTTGAATCTCAATGCCAGTTAACATTGGTTTTTTTTAGCATATATCAGTTTGATTTTTCTCCTTCAAAATTACAAAAATCCTTTGATTTTTTGCCGACGGGTGCCAAACACGACAAATGGTCAAAAGCTTGTCCATTCCGACATTGTTAAAACGTCACGACCTTGAAAATGCGACAAGTGGTCAGTTAGTTCAAAAACTTTAAAATATTTTGTTTAACAATGGTGATCATGGTAAAGCAGTTTTATTTTATTTATAAAGATATCTTCTTTGACAGTTTTTGTTGTATTAAAACATGCAATCAAAGAATCAAAGACAGTTAGTTTTAAAATTCTTTTTCATTCGACATTTTTGGACAGTTAATTGTTACGTATTGCTTTTTTGTAACTAAAACTGTTGCTTTAAAACTGTCTTTTCAAATACCTTGAGTACAAAATACAAATTATCAAAATATACTGTAAAAAAATAATCCTGCAAAAATTCAAATTCATGGAAAACCTCTCTTTCTCTTTCACATCCCACCGGCAACAAATATGAAATCTTTTAAAAGATGTATGATACATTGTACTTTGTGTCATGGATTTATGAATATTTTACGCACGTGAGAGAGAGAAAGAACAAGAGCACCCAATCTGAAATAAGGATAAAAAGGTAAACCTACATTTTTATAAAAAATATGTAAAAGCGACAAAAAATGTATTAATATTTTAATGCATGTGATTTTGATAAGGTACAGTGTATATTGGAAAAGAAATGCTAAAATTTGAGGGGTTGAGGTCGTAATGTTACAGAACAACAGTTAGCAAAAATAAAAAGAAAGACAAATTTAAAATTTTTTTGATACAGTAGCTATGTATCCCGTGTAATAACAAAATGATGCTCACCATATATTTCAGTTAAATATGACGATCATATAAATATTAATAAAAAAGAAAAGCTTAAATGCTTTCCAATCAGTTGGACGCATTAGTTAGAATGTCTGGTATTGTAACAGGTTTTACCATTAAAATGGAAATTTTATCAAAGTTGTTTACATTTTTTTCTGCAGTTCCAGTTTACTATCAATTTATTGAGCCAAGCACCTGATAAAATACGTAGCAGCAATTTCCTCATAAGAATCACAGCTAATATGAAAAAGTAGACACAGTTTAACTATCACTATGCCGTTTCCAAATGCCAGTTAAAATGCAAACAAAAATGAAACGCAGTCATTAAAATATGTATTTTAATACAAAAAATAAAATTTAATCGTGAATACTCCATCTAACAGTTTTAAGACAATATCACTTTGTTATTATATTATTAGCCGAATTAAAAAAACCATTTATTAAAGACAGTTAAATAATTAAATTTTAATCGTAAAATGAAAATAACACTTAAAATGTTGAAGTACAAATTTTTTATTTAATCTTTATGATTATCAGTTTTTAAAAGATTTCAAGCATTACGAATTTATTGAAGCCAAATCCACACAAAAAAGTTTTATCGCTGTCATTTTACATTCTAAAATAATTTCAATCCCATTAATGCTTGTGGCGAACAGTTTCTTTCTTGTAGCAATATTACACGAGTAATTTTGAAGCAACTGTATAGAAACAAAATTGTCAAAGTCAATCCAGTTTACTACCAATATATTAAGTTTAATACATAATTTTTATTTTGATTTTCTCTTTTGATGCAGTTTTCTCTTCATCATACATTTAAGACAAATAAAAAATGTAATTTTTCATAATATATTGTGCCATTACTAAATACCATTAAAAAGTGGGATACAGTTAAAGTATGCATAAATTAACTAATGAATACTCTGTCTAACAGTTTTAAAGCAATCCTATTTTGGTGTGAGATTTATTTGCAAAAGACCAAAGAAAGGCAGCTAAAAAATAGAATCAATTGATATTCATTCAAATGTTAACTTTGAAAATTACAATTTCATGGGAAAAATTCAGCACAAATTGAAATGAATTTGTTTCATTTTTCCCAAACCTTTATGGCGTCAGTTTTTGAATGATGAAAGACAAATATAGTACTAGTTTTTTAAAATATGATTTTATTAAAAACGATGTATATAAAAATCAGTTTCACCTTCCTATAGTAAGTTCAATCCCATGAATGTCTATGGCAAACAGTTTTATCCAATTTTTTTAGTATTAATTTACGAGTAGTTTTACCGCAGCTATATAAAAACAAAATGTGATAGCAATAAATCAAAAACAGTTTTTTAGAATACTATTCCAAACACCCAGTTTCTACGTAAACAAACAATGAGCCAAAAATGCGTGTTCTCTGTTAAATTTTAAATTACATTGTAGTGAACAATCTCACCATAATTTGGTGTTAATCAGTTTAAGCGGTTAAAAAATGTTTAAAATTTGCAATAGTTTTAAATTTCATTCTCTTGGCTATCATATTAAACAGTTTTTCTTTTAGTACTATTTAAAAAATGGACACAAGTTTTAAACTAGGCAAATGGGTCCCCAGTTTAAATTTTTAATAACTGATTAAGTAGTCGCTTACAGTTTGTATTTTTGTGTTTATGACTTACAAGTTGTCACAAAAATAAGTTGCTCTCAAACTTCAAGCTGCAGTTTAAAGTTTTTCAATAATAAGGCAAGCACGCAGTTTTACAATAATTTATAGTTTCTGTTTCCCATCAGAAAATACACATTTTGCATAAGGTATACTGTAATCAAACAACAAAAAAATAAAAAAATTGCACATTACTTAGAAATTGAATCTAAGCAAACATCACACTTACTTTTTTTTCCTACTTCTTTTCACCTGACAAAATACGTAAGCATAATTTATAGCCTGGGAAAATTAAAGCTCAAAAAAATAAGAGTAAAAAAATTTGTAGCGTAATAAATAAATAAAAATATACGTAAGGGTATAATTCTGTAGTATTCTTTTATCCCCTTTTTTCATTTTTTCATCATCGTATTTGTAGTGTATTTACTACACATTTTTTCTTAAAGTGGTGTTATTAGTTTTTGTTTTTAATAATCTTCTTTTTCTTTCAATTGGTGTCAGTTTTTGTTAGTTTTCAAAAAGATGAACAACTGTTTTTTTTTGTTCTTATTGAAAACTATAGCCAAACAAGGAAATGTAATTTATTTTATCAGTTTTGTTGTTTTGAAAACGAAGAAGAATAAAACTACAAACAAACATAAAAAAAAGAAAGAACATTCTTTAATCTTTTTGGGTACAAATCATCACTACAAAATTATGAATAATAGCTAATTGCTGCTAAAATTGTTTTAAAATGGCCAATGTTGCACAATCACATTTGAATGATCTTTCACAGTTTATGATTATGTGTACGACATTTGTTACAGTTTAAAAACACGTTCTCATTTGGTCTCTGATTACAGTTTAAATACAATAAAAAAAGTTTAATATTTAACAGTGTGTGTAAAAATTTAATTTATAAAATTCAAAGTTTTCTTTAAGAAATAAACAAGCTTCAACGATTTAGGATGAACAGCTTAAATTATTTCATGTTCAGTTTATAAAAATATAACACCACCATTGATGATTCGCCGAAACTTATATCAGTTATTAGTATTGCACTGAAAAATGTACAATACAGTTAAATAATTTTAAACAAAAGCATTCAATTTAATGGCAGTTTGAAAAATACACATGTAATTCACGTTGTCATTAAAGAATAACAAAGTCAAAGAAAATGTTTTAATTATTATTAGACGTAAGCTTTTCATGGCAGCAGAAGTTACAGTTAATCGAAAAACTTGTTATAAAAAATACACTTCCGTTGTACAAGTTCTGGGCAGTTTATGAAGCTATGATTTACCAAAATATGTCAACGAAAGAGTCTTTGAAACTTCAAACCCAGATTATACAGTTATTAAGGATTGGCAATGTATTTGAATAGATTTAAACAAAGCACTTTGAAGGATGTCAGTTTGAAAAGATGGCCTTATTGCTTACACATTTTACATACACACCAGATAAAATTATAGAATATTATACATTTTTATGTAAGTTACAAACATTAATTTTTTTTAACCCAAAATCGACACATACATAAACAATTTTTTAAAAGTTTTATTTTTATTAATTTATTTAATCACTTCTCTGGGAAGTGCAGAAAAAAAAGTTTTGTTATTTTAATATGAAATACATGAATATTTATTATTAAAAGAAGTGTCTCCTATTGCTCAGTTTTAACATCACACCTTATTTAATAAAATGTTGCTATCTTTAAATTTCATTTGAGAATACATGAGTTATGTTAACAGTTTAGAAATTGCTGTAAATGTACAAGTCAGTTTTAAAATTTATTAAAAGAATTATAGTCAACAAAATAAATGCGTAATTTGGTGTGATGTACTCGAAAAATAATCATCATCATTAAATGATCTAAAATTTATTAAATGAAAAATTTAATTTTTTCAGTTAATAAGATAGTAAACTAGTAAAATATTTTACCGTATACATGCAGCTGTCCAGTTATAAATTGTGAAGGACAAATTATTCAAACCGGTTTTAATGAATAGTTTTGAACATTAGTGTTTTGTTAGCTACAGTTTACAAGAAAATCTTTAGTGCACACATTAGATATCTAGAAAAAATGACACAGTTAATAAACATTTTTTTATCACTGCTTGGAAAAGCCGTTAAAAGGGATCTTAAAATTACGGTTTTAATAGTTTCTGTCAAACATATCGCAATGTATATGAACAATTTAAAAAATAGAAAATATTCTCCAGTTTTTTAAATTCTTAAAAGAATCGAAGTCGACATAATAAATGCCGTGTTGGGCCACACTTTAATTGAAACATGATCTCGGATAAGCTAAAATTTATAAAACGGTCCCAGTTATTTAAATAATACATTCATAAGAGATTTTGTCGTATGCATTCAGTCGTCTAGTTAAAAATTGTGATGGATAAATTATTATTATATAAACATGTCACAATGTCAACATTGCACATTCAGTTTAAATTTAACCAATCGTACAGTAATGAATTGTAGCAGAGTAGCCGTTAAATGTATGCAGTTTAAAAGAATAAATTTCAGCACATAATATTGGTCATGGCAGTTTTACATCAACATGGTACATTACACATAAAATTTTTAATAACAGTTTGAAAAATTTTTTTAGAAGAACTGTTTTATTTTATTTCTAAATTTTTCAGTTTAGTTAGATCAGCTTTTCCTACGTCACTGTTATATTAGCGACACATTATCTAAGTTACCAACCAGCTTTAACAATTATATTTCATTCATTTATTAGTTTTATTTTCGATATGAAATAATGCAGAGTATATTTTATTAACAATTTCAAAAAGTAAATTCATTATGCAGTTTTTAAATTTTTTTTAAAAGAATCGAAGTCGACGTAATAAATGCCGTGCAGGATCACAACTTCGATCACGCATATTTTGAATAATTGAAAAATGATCATCATCTCGAATAAGCTAAAAATTGTTAATTTAAAAAAATTGACCTTGCTGATCAGTTAATTAAATTTTCTTACAAGTTTTTCACATTCAACAGCTTGTCCTGCCGCTTCAATGACAGCCTTTTGAAGGTTATCAGCTTGTTGATGAAATTTTGGAGAATCATTTTCTGCAATAAAAATTGTAACCCGTCGACGATACATTGCATCTGCAAGCTTTTTTGGGCTAATATTTAATTCTTCTGCATCAGATTCTTTTAGACTAAAAAATATCAAGCGTTTAGTACATAAGCGAAGTAATTTTGGTGCCAGTTTTAAAAAAAGGCCATACATATCGTGACAGTTTAAAAAATTATATCGTACAATTTAGCTGGGGTAATTAACAGATACAAGATGTAAGCATTTTAACTAAGCGATTCCTTGCCTTTAGAAGCTAAAACAGGATGGTTTGAATGATTCATTTTCTCTAGCAAATGTTAATACAATTTACACAAATATTGAAAAACGTTCTCAGTTTATTTTATCTTGTAACTAATTCCGCAAAATAATAATTTTATAAATTAAAATCATCAAAACCCCCTTAAAACATGATTGAAATCGAGTTTTACAGAACACTTTTTACAAAAATAAAAGATAAATGTAACACAAATTTTATACTGCCAGTTTTACGAAAAAAAGCTAGAACCATGCTTGCCATACTGATGACATGATGAGACAGTTAAAACTTTTACAAGAAGCAAATAAGAAAACAAAAACGCTTAAAATTGCAACATCAGTTTAACATAAATGACTTTTAGCAATAAAAAAAGCGAACACGTGCGTTTATTGACAGTTTATCAAAACTTTATAAAAATTTTTTTTCACTCAAGTGCTAAGTCCTTAACAGTTTAAATGGCTTACAGTATTAGTTAACCTATGTTAAACATTTTAATAAATTACTTTTTAAGCAAAAAGTAAAAAGAAAAGTGATTAGTGTCAGATTCACTACAAAACAGTTTTTAATAAATTATTTAAGTTAGAACTAAAATCATGCACCTTTTGTTAACGCAGTTTAAAAAAAATTTAAACAACGACAATTGTTTGTAACAATAATTTAATAGTTGTTTTACCTATAAAATCATTAGAATTGTTAAGATTAAAGATCTTTTTTGAACAGTTAAAAAATAAACATTACATTCTTTATGATATATGCAGTTATTTGATGATTTATACAAAAAAATATTTGCGATGGGTCGTGACAGTTAAAAAATTTATAGCAAAACTTAAATAAGTTTTAACAATTAAACAAATAGTTAGCAATGTCCAGTTTTAAGCTTATAATTTTGGTAGATCAGTTTATCGATAACCTTTTCTCTCCTGCTCGAGTTCCGGGTCAGTTTTAAAAACAACTTACTGAATATTTCTGCCTTCAGAAGTTTGAGCAAATTCTTCAAGTTCATAGATACCAGAAATTAAAATCACTTGTTTAATTCGACGTGGATCTTCTAAATTGCTGACAGCTGAAGCAGCTAAATATGCACCAGCTGAATGTCCACAAACTGTAAAAACAGCATTCATAAATCGATTTTCAATAAACTTTAGAGCTGTCAAAGCTTGAGCAGCAATATCTTTCAACGGCTTCGAGGTTGCATAATCATATCCAACTGAAACGCATGGAATCCCTGCTCCATTTACAACTAGATCAATCATAGGTCCTACATCAGCTTTAGAACCAGCTTGCCAATATCCACCATGAAAATAAACGAAAACATGTGTGGCATCCATAGCATTCGCACCCCAAATATCAAGCTTATTTGGGCCATAATCAACATCCCTCAAGGCAATGATCTTCGTTTTTGCATCTTCATAAGATTTTTGAGAGATTTCTATGAATTCTTGAATTACCTAAAATTATTTATAATGTGGCGATAATGGTTGGCAGTTTAATAAAATAAAATTTTACTAACTTCTTTAGAACTTTTTCCTTTATGATTCCATTGTGATGGAGAATAAAGTTTTTCCAAGGTACTCATTTTGGGAAAACTAAAAATTTGATTTAGCAATTATGATTGAATTAATAACAGTTTAAAAATAACAAAAAAATTTCAACCCAAAAGTTGTTAAAAGATACCTAACTAAACAGATGAGTTACACTTGTATTCGTCAGTTTTAAAATCAAATAAAGCTGATATTCTGGATCGTTAAATGAAGGCAGTTTTTTAAACAGCTCAACAAAAGTATTTTCTTAAATACACTATTAAAAATATAGAAGACGCAGACACTAAAATGTATTATCGGAGCGTTTCTTATGATTGCAGTGTAATAAAGAAATTCAAATTACTCATGTTTAGAGTGAAAAAATGATATGACAAAAATTTGGTCACGGCATGATCAGTTTAATAACAATGGCAAAAAAATGATAAATTTTTTTTAAATAACAAAGCACTTCAAGGTGACAGTTAAAGACTTCTAATAGAGACATTTAACAATTAATTTTAAAATGTGATAGCTGTCCTGGAATCAGTTTTTTTCAAATCTCGACGTAAAGAATTTACCAGCTTACAATTGTTAGAATCTCACCTCAAATGCATTTTACACCTAATAAAAATACAGAAAAAAACAGAAATTAAAAAATCATTTTGTTGAATTGAATGATTTCATTGTGATGGGAACAAATTTTTCGGTTTAAAAATAAAAAAAAAAGATAAATTTTTTTAAAAACTACCTATACAGTCAAAATTGATAATTCCATCTAGGGGTATGCAAAAAGCCATTTTCAACAGATTCATTTTTTTCTTTTTTTTGTTAAAATTTTTCGCGTTGAGAACTTTTTTTTTCCAGAAAATGGTATTATAGATATTGATAGCATTACTAATCATTAAGAAAAACATCAAAATTTACTTTAAAATTAATATTTTCTTTTTTTCTAAACATAAAAAACAGCTAGCTAAAGCATATGCAGCTCACAATAATGTACAAACACATTACAATGTTGCTAAAACAATGCTTTTTGTCAGAAACGCTAAAATAACAGCTCACTATTTTTACTAATACAAACAAGTGGTCGCGAGTGGTCCTTAGATCTTTTAATATATTATCGTGTGGATAAATACGGATATTTTCATACTAGACACAAGTTTCCCAGAGTTCTCCAAACAAAGTTTTAACCAACAATGATAAAGAATATGATAAACATAGGATATACTTGTCACTATTTTTACTAATGTGAAAAAGGGCCTCCGAGGGCCGCTTAGATCTTTTCATGGATGATCCTAGACATAATTACCGGCGTTTTGGTGGTATATTTATCCACCCACCGGTTACCATGACAAAATGCCAGCACAGAATGTGCTGAAAAACATTCTATGCTGGCAATCCTTATCCCTATTTCTAACAGAACAAAAAAGGGACGCCGAGGGATGCTTAGATTCTTACATATATTACTCAATACTAAAATGCGATTCTTTTAAGGGTATTTACAACCACCCTCGGTAACGCCTACTAAAGTTCTAGCTATACAGGTGTGGAATATTACCTCATTTTTCATTAACTTGACACTACAACATATTTTATAACAAAAACATCATTCAAGATCTTCTAACCAAGTTGCATATATCTTTGTAAATGCCATACAAATCTTTAGTGATACAATATTAATGGAGGAATAGTTTATTTCTATTAATAAGTAAATATTACAGTATAACAGTATGATTTAAAAACGAATAATGCATTCCTATATTCCAAGTGCTGAATATCCGTAGAACTCTTGTAAGCTTGTCTGAAATGTACAAAATAGATTAAGTGCTAATAAATAATATATAAACAACAAACAAAACTATATATGACAGCAAATCAAAGTCCTCCTCTTCCTGTAGTTTTAACATTGGTTCTCAATAATCGTTTATTCTTGTCTTTCAATAGAGGTTACTGGTGCTGCCAAACATCGTGAAAATAATATTAATAGCAAAGAAATAAATTTTTTATACATTTTTTAAATATAAATATAAACATTTAGAAAAAAGAAGCACACGATGCTTTGCAAAAACTGTAGTTAGCGGCGGTTTGGCAAAGTGAATAACAACGCCATCAAGAAAAAAAGATGTTCAAAGTAAATTTTTCATTCTGAATCCGTATTCTGATTCTCTTAAAGTTAATTGTTTTCTATTTTACATTTTTTATTTTACATAATTTAGAGCATTAAAAATCTGACATTTTGAGCCACAGCTTGCCTCTTGTAACACCATATAAACAAAAATTTTGTAAAAAAACGAAAATACTTGCATACCCCTAAACGACGACATCAATAATTTAGATAAATAAAAAGCTGACACCCCTTTTAAACACCTCAAAAAATATAGCTCAAAGCAGAAATGCAGTTTATTTTTAACAGATAATTCTTTAATATCACAGTTTAAAAGCTTCATCACATACACAAATCTCATCCAAAAAAACAACAGAAATTAAAAAAATATTTTAATTTCTGTTGTTTTTTTATAACTTTAAAAAAAAATAAAAAAAAAATATTTTTTTAAAGTTATAATAGAAACTTTAAAAGTTATAACTTTTAAAGTTTATACGTACACTACTTCTTATTAAAACTGCTTCCCACAATCAAAGCCAGTTTAAGTTAAAATTAAAAAAAATTATAGTTTTATTCTTTTGGTAAAAATTGACTCAGTTTTAAAATGTCAATTTTATAAAAAAGTTAAATTTTAGCTCAGTTTTTTTGGCATCACACGTCTTTTGATTTGAAATCAGAAATTGTAATCATACCAGCTGATACAATTTTCATCTTTTTTTGTGGTTTAAAGTTTGTCATTTACATCACATTATTTTTCGTTTTTTTATGTTTTTAAAAAAATGACGATTTTAGTTCATAGAGCAGCATTCGTCAGTTAAAAAACCTAAATTTTTTTGTTAAAAAAAGATAGAGGATCGACATTTCCGAATCCTACTCGTCAGTTTTTTTCTTAAATTTATGTATAAAACAAACAAGCGTTAACTTATAATAATTTTATTTATATAATCTTGAAAAATAATAAATAATTTTCTTGTCAAATTTTCAATGTAAAAAAAGAGATAGAGATAAAACCGGACATAAATGATGCACATATAAAAATATAAAGCAAAGTCAGGCAAAAAATTTAAAGATTGATCAGTTTTAACAAAAAAAAGAATTCGAAGAGGACAGTTTTACTCAGAAAAAAGTAATAATAAGAAAGTGATTAAATTTAAAAAAAATAAGACCCCAAAAAAATTTAAAACAATTAAAATAGACAGATAGAAAGAGAAAACCTGAGCAGGTTTGGGGGCAGTAAAGTAAAAAAGAATGGTGGCAAGAAAAATAACAACAAAATTTTGATTTGATAATGTTTTATGATTGCAGAAAAAGGAGAAAAAAAGAAAAAAGTAATAACGTTGGAGACAGGTTTGACCGGTTTAGAAAAACAACAGCAAAAAAAAGAGTTTGTGGTAAGACGTAATCAAACAAATGATGGGGAAGCAAAGAAGAAGAAGAGGTTATAATGTCAAATTAGGTGTGGTTACATTCTTTTTTATCAAACAAATACAAAGATTGTAATCGGGAATGAATGGAGAAGAGAGAAAAGTAGAGGTGATGGAAAAATGATAAGGCCAAAGACAATAATAAGCAGTTTAAAAGTTAAACCTTGAAGCAAAAAGTTGAAGCTGTTCCAATTTTGTGGTGGGGAAATCAAAAGTTAAGAAAAATGTACTCAGTTTTTTAAACTTTTGATTGAAAATTTTAGTTATTTCAGCTACAAAACGGAACGTTTGTTGGCAGTTTTAAAATAAAGTAAAGATTTTTTTTTCTTGGCCGTAGCTTGGCCCACTTCTAATCCAAACAAGACAGTGTCTTTCAAGATGTACAAAAAATTTTTCTTAAAATCAACCCAAAAAACATCGTAAAACAGTTAAAAATTAAAACTCGAGGCAAACAAGGATTTTCGATTACTTGCCAGAGAAAGCAGAAAAAATATACAGTTAAATTTCAAAATTTATATTATTTCTCCTTAATGCTTATGTAGACAGTTTTACATATATCTAATTTTTTTTGTTTCAAGACCCGAAGCTTTAAACCTGACTATAAAAGTTTTCACCATCTTCAAACTATTAAAGCAACATCTGGCAGTTTAAAATTTAACTAAAACTTTTCGTTTTAAGGTCTATACTTCAGTCACTTTCAAAATTCTGAATGAGATTAAGGTAGACACAAAATATCGATTCATTGGAAACAGTTAACAAAAAGCTAACAAAAGTTATAAAAACGTTGTAACCATCATAACTCGATTTTGACATGCTATTAGCCTCTTCTCCAGCTGCCTTGTTTCTTGTACTAACAAATCCACAACAATCTCTGGTGCAAGCCCACCATATTTTTCATCTGATTCTACAATCACTTCTTCATCCAACCCAAGTCGTTTCTTTGCTTCACTTAATTGTTGCTTTAAAGAATCTCTCAATTGCTTCAGCGATGCGGCTTCCTTCTGGGCAATTACAGTACTTGCGGATGGCTTCTAAAAGATTTCTGCATTTTATCGATAAAATTTTACCATAAAGTATTTATAAAAATTTCTTACTTTCAATTTACTATCAGTAATGAGATCAGGAGATGCAATGGTACCATTTCGATATTTCCCGTAGTCAGCAGATTCATAGCCACTACTTGCCGAAAAGCTTTCACGATTTCTTGGACGATTTTTGTTACTAGCTAGAAGGGAATTGCCGCTTGAAGGAATTTTTGAAGTTCCAACTGGTCGTGGCAGTAATGTTGCTGCAGTTGGAGGTTGTCCAGGATTTGAGCTTGTTTCATCTGAGCCATGTCCTGAGGAGTATGCCCCATTGATAGGTGATTTTGCAGTTGTAACTTTAGAATATGGTGATGGAAGTAAAGTTTTATCATTGCCAGAATTTGAATTTGTTGTTGTAGTTGTTGATGGTACAGATGCAACAAGCGTTGAAGACTTTGCAGAATCAGCAGAATTTCGACGAGATTTTCGATTTTGTGACGGATTGAGCTTTCTTGCTGCAGATTCAGCAGAATCTTTTCTTGCTCGAGATGCGCTTGTTCCAGCAGAAGTCTTCCTCAAATCTTTAAGAGAATATGCTGATTGTGGAATACCAGATCGAATAGGACTGCTACAACTTGATTGTGAATGTAACTTTGGCTTTTGAAGGCCTGCTGCCGATGGAATCATCGATGGAGCTTTTCCTAATCCAGCATTTCGAAGTTGATCAGTAATTTGCTTTGCAATCTCAGGTGGAAGTGGTGAAACAATTTTTGCTTCATTTTCTTCTCCTTCTTCAGACGTTTTCTCAAATCTTGATGGTGGAAGCGTTGTTGAAACTTTAATAGTTTTTAGTGGATTACTAAAGCTAGAATGAATTGTATTTGTTCCGATTGACGCTGAAGACGTTGAAGAAGTAGTCATAGCATTACAGCAAGAAAGTTGTTTGAGCTTGAATTTTGATAGCAATGATTCATCTTTTTTCTTCTCAGGAGCACCAGCTTTTTTGTAACAAGTTGAAGAGCTTTCATTAGTTACAGTAGATTTTTCCATTTGTGGACATAGTTGTTTACTGATAGCATCTTTGACTTGTTTGATACCAGCAGAGATGAAATCTTTTTTATTCTCTTCAAGACCTTGTAACTCTTTTAATCTTTCAGCAGCATATGATTCTAGATGAGAAGCACGACGATAAAAATCCATTTCAGTTGGAACTTTTGTTGTATCTGTTGAAGCCGTGAATGAATCAGCAAGAAGACTAGTAGTTGCAATTTCATTATTTGGAAATTCTGTAACCATTTTTGAAAGAATTTCATGTGATTTGATAGAACTTATTGAAGCAGCCATAGCTTTTTCAAGTTCTTCATCTGATAGTTCTAGATCGGCTTCATCTTCTTCTTCATCATCATCACCCTTAACAGATAGACGTTCAAGTGCGAGAAGTGAAAGTTCACCGAGTAAATCAGATTGTTTCGTTAAAATATTTAATGGTTTTTCAGAATCAATTTCAGCAAGAGCTTCACGCTTTTGAAGTCCAGTTGTAGCAGCTGTTAAACTTCGTGTTAAGACACTTGCTGATGCTGTTGAAGCTTCTTCTTCATCTTCAACAATATCATCTAAGAATCGTGCATTTTGAATGATATTCAACAACTCCGCATCAATCTCTTCTTCATTACATTGAATACAAACATCTGCTTTTCGTTGTAAAAATTTTGGTTGTTGATCAGGAAATGGTTTCCCAATTCCACATATATCATTACCATATTCAACTTTTTGTTCAATCACCCAATTGAGGACCATATCACGCTTCTCTGGATCAATATTATAAAATTCATCATCTAAGTTATTCTCTTTTTGTTTTTGTGTTCTTTTGAGGGAACCAGTACCCAAAGGTTTAGGAGACATTGTACGAGCCATAGGATTACATAAAATTAAATCTGTTGGAACAGAAGATTGCCGGGTTGAACGTGATTGTACAGGTGTACCAGGCATAGAATTTCCAACTCGTTGAAAGAGATTCGTTGGTCGTTTTGGGGAATTATTAACAGATAGCGATTGAAAACTTGCTGATGAATGTATGACAGCATTCGGAGGACAATCTATTGGAATCACTTGTAGCTGCTGTTGTTGATGGTGTGAACCTTCTGAGCTATTATTCCCTCCTGATAAATTGCTTCTTCTTCCATGTGATCCAAATGAGCCTTTTGAAGATTTTGATGATCGTCTTTTCAAAGGGCTATGAGTGGAGGATGAACCAGATGGTGGAAGGGCAGCACCATTATATCCTATTGAAGAAGAAGATGGCTGTGAAAGATGTGAATGTTGTGGACCAACATAGATAACCGTTTCCGCACAAGATTGTTCTGATGATGAAGTATATTCTGTTGTTGGATCCATTGGAGGTTGTTGTTGAGGTGGCAGTGGAGGATGACGAAAATGATCACCCTAAAAAATTTTGAAATAAATTATTAATGAATTCCAAAAAGATTCAGTTTTACATAAATTTTAAATTTATGAATTGTTATTGATCTCATTGCAGTTTTATTGTTGCAAACTTTGAAAGGCAGTTCTTCAAAGATATTCTTTTTTTGCCGCCAGTCCAAAAAGCAGTAATTTTAGCAAAAACAAATTCCAGTGCAGGAACAGCTTTTATAAACTTCAAAAATTACAAATTTTAGGCTTTTTAAACTATACTAGTATTGAATTTGGTAATTATTAATTAAAATTTTTTTTCTACTACGGCAAATAAGTTATAGAACATACAAAACAGATCAACCAGTACATTTGTATCAGTTTAACAAAGAAACTATCACAGCTCTCAATTTTGAAAAAACTATTGCAAGTCGTAGAGGCATTTTTATGCACCATTATGTTTAGAAGCCAGTTTGCAATAAATACATACTGACAGTAAGGGTGAGCATGCTCAGGGGTACCTACCCACATCGCAAGATTTTCAAATTTTTTTGCTAATGAATGTATGTCGCAAGCAAAAATCATAAACAAAAATTGAAATTTTTCGACCACCTCTCTTTTTAAAATTTTTTCTCCATAATTTGCCATAAAAATTAAATTTTTTGCGAGCTTGTTTACGCAGTAACTCAATTTTTTTTGCAATTTTTTCAGATCATTCACTTTAAGTTTATTTTACGCTGATTATTATCTGTTGCGAGGTGGTTTTTATAAAAAAGAAAATGTACGTCGCGAGCAAAATCTTAAAAACTAACTATTTTTGACCAAATTTTTTTTGCGAGGTTGTTCATGGCAAAGCTTAATTTTCAATTTTTTTAAAATTTTGGTTTTATTTAATATTAATTTTAAGTTTATTTTAGTTTATTTTTTTGATTATTTATTATTTATTCTACGTGCCCGATCGCATGCTGTTAAAAAAACAATCATTTGGGAGAGGGTTACTGAAATTATTCGATATAATTTAACATCTTTGCGAGGTTGCTATTACTTTTGCCAATGATGAACTTTAACTGGGATAATATTAAGCAAACAAACATAAAGCCTTTTTTCATTGTCACTTTTAAATACTGTAAGCAAAACTTGATTAAAAACTTGTTAGTTTGACGATTGCGCTTTATTTGTGATAAGTTTTTGATATCTTCTTCAAAAGCAAAACTATTGTTAGAAGAAAAAAAAATATCTATGTGGATGGATGCTTTTTTATTTCAGACAAGAAATACAGATTTGCGAGATGAGTCATGTTAAGAATTTAATCGCTGCAAATCTTTCTTGTTTAACTGGTATTACTTATTGAATTTAATCAACTAAAAAAATGGCAAAAGTGGAATGCTTTTGTCGAGGCGAATTGCTCTACAATAATTGGTTTAGAAATATTGGTTGCGACTTGAACCATTAGGGCGAGAATCAACTCGCACTTTTTTCAGAAAAATAGGTATCATGTATTTTAGTATTGACATGTTGAATAGCATTGCGTCTTTTTATACAAAATTTAACAAATTATTTCTGCTATAATTATTTAATCAACATTCGTTAATAAACGCTTGTTAAACATGGAAAATGCATAATTTTACTTTAACATTTGGAATACTTCTATTTAAGCTTTAAAGTATCCAATTTTTAAACTTAAAAACATCCAAAATCCCAATCGAAATGTTTCATTGATGCGTCTAATCCATTTCGTCCACCAATGTGTCAAAGTCTAAGCATTAAACATATTGTTATATTTGAAAAACTTAATATTTTGAAAAAAGTGCGAGTTGGTACCTTGTCGAACCATTAACGTTTTTTAACATAAAAACACATTTTTCATATAGTTTAAACTTTATCTAAATAAACAAGAAAGAATAAGACATGTAGTTTCGATATTAATTCCATAAAACGAAGCTCGCCAAATGTGTTTTACTGACAATCAGCAGTCACAGATTACTCTTGAAATCAAAATATTTCAATTATTAAAATCTCAAGAACTAAGATTGGTATCAGCTTTCCACAAATCTATACGTCAAATGTAAAAAATATAGCGCAAGCATGCTTTAGTTGTAATAAACTACTATAACATCATTTTTGTTTATAGCACAAAACAAAATGCGGAATACACAAATCGGATCATTCATGTGAAGCTTATTGCTTTACCAACCTTTTTTGCAAATTTAAAGAAGAAATGAAGCTGACAGTATAAAATAGATGCTTTAAGGTCTACAAAAAGCTATTTAGCAGGTATTAAAGGATGAAAAACTAGGGTTAAACTATAATATGATTGGGTAAAAAAGTAAACGCGTTTCGCGCGAAGCGCGAAACGCGTTTACATGAAGGTACCTCGCAAATATTTTTCGGCAATTTCTATTTACACGAGGGTACCTCGCGCCAGCATGAAGGACCTCGCAAAATTTTTTGAAAGGTATGAACAGTTGAAGATAGGCAAGCCAAAAACCACCTCGCACTTTTTCAAAAATGCTCAGGGGTTTCTTCCAGTATGAATAAATAAAAACTTTAAAACACTTTCAATCAGTTTATTTTTGAATATTAAAGTTTAAGCCCCAAATCTTCAACAAGTGCAACAGTTTTACATTACAGAACAACTAACAAAAGAACTATTTTTAGTAAGTTTTTTTTACATTTAATGACAACCGGCAACAGTTTTTTTAATACAAACTTCTCTCTTGATGCAAGCCCAAAAAACATCAACTTTTAAAAAAATGGTCATTGCCAGTTATTCTAAAACGCTATCTTTTTTGCTAGTAATTTACACAACTTTTTGTTGTCAAACTTGAAAAAAATAAAATAATTAAATTAATTGAATGTTTTATAACCTATAGTTGAACCTGCTACACAGTTTTATCAAATATCTATCAGTTAAAAGATGATGTTTCACAGTTACTGTTGCATTATTTGACATTTTATAGTCCCCAAATGTTAGATTCTCAAACGTCTATTCCCAAAAATGGCTTCTCCATTCACAAATGAAGTACAGTTTTTCTTAGAAAGTCCCTTTAAAGTAAATTATCTATTTTTCGCGCAACAATTTTTTCCCTAAAAATCTCTCCAAAAAACTCATTGCCACAATAATAAAAAGCAGCTGTCAAGAATACACTATTTCCACAATTTTTATATCCAATCTTCACCGATTTCCTTTTTTTCTTCTTCATCATCAATAAAAAATTCCAATTATTTTTTCTTAGCTCATTTAATTTTTACGATAAAAATCTTCCCTTCCTTCCTTCATCATCATCAATTCATGCCCAATTTCCTTTCTGATCTTCTTATTTCTTTTTTTTTGTTTTTTGATGTAACTTTTTGTCGTCACGCAGTTTTTTTAGAATTTTAAAAAACGGAACGGTGACAAAAAAAACAATGCACAAAAAAATGTTGAGTCATCAAAAGGATTCATGCCGCCGAAAAAATTGCCAGCAATTTGTCAAATATTTTTTGGGAAAAAAAGTTTTAGCATTAATTTTTTGACGGGGATAAAGTTGAACACAGTTTTTGAGATATAATTTGAGCAGAAAGTTTGATATTAAAAATATTAGCCTCTTGATGCACATAGAGACAGTAAAATTTCAATATAAGCCCCAAGAAATGTGGGATCCCAGTTTTTCTTGTACTAATAAATAAAAAAATAGACTTTTTTGTTTGATTCAGTTATCAAAAATTTGCAATCTCTATATTAATTATTCTTGTAAACTTAAAAATAAACAATGTTGATATTAAAATTTCTACGTCGAAAAATATACAAGCATAACAGTTTTAAATAAAAGCTATAAATTTTTCGAATTAATTATGGTGTCGAAAAAGGCACACAGTTTGTAAAGGTCTTTTTTATTAATTGCAAAATCAGTTTATAAGTTTCTCCTTAATTGCTTTTGTTGATTTTAAACATAACAAAAAAAACTTAAATAAAAGCTCAGGGGAATGTTGGAACTCAATTTTTTGTGCCAAAAATGAGAAATTGACAGTTTTTTGCTCACACTTGGTATTCAGTTTTTGGAAAAAAAACTGTTTTTAAACTAAAATTTCCACACCAACAAGTATGCAGTTAAACACGAAAATATTTAGCCACAATGCCTGAATCAGTTTCATCATCATTATAAAAAACAGTTTTTTTAAGCTCCTGCATTCGAACTTCCCTCATATCAGTTTTCAAATTTCTTCATTTATTACTTCACTACAGTTTAATTAAAATTTTAAATAAACCCCTTACCTTATAAGCCATTCGATTAGAGGGTGATGAAATAGATTTTGCAGCAATTTTATGCATCTTTGAAGCAAGTTGCACCAAGTTTTCAGTTTCAATTGGACATCGATTTTCTATAGGTGAATAGGTGCTAATTACGGTCGTTGATTTATTTTTTGAACTTCCAATTGATTCTTTAAGTAACCGGCAGAGAGTATTTTGTCTGAAATTTATTATTTGTAATATTATTGCAATTATAAAAAATATTTAATGTTTCTATGAATCAGTTTAATCTAACAAAATCAAAGCAGTTTTAAAAAATAAGCTCAAATTTGTTTTAACATTGATGCATTTCTTTAATAAAACAAACTTAAAACTTTGCAAGTATGAAAAACAAGTTTACAGTTTAATTTCAAACAAAGCACTTACAAGGGACCGTTTTGAGATGTTACTCTCAGATTTTTTCATCATAGTGGGGAATCAACAGCTCATAGCAAGGTATGAAAAACCCCCCAAGGGATTTTTGCTTGTTCGCTATTTTGTGATTTTAATGGCATTTTGCTATTACACTATAAGTAGCAGACGATCAATGTCGTAGTATATAAATTACGTTTGAGGTGATTTTAAATGGTTGTAAACGCTTGGAATATGATAGATTATTTATGAAATATTAAGTTTTGTCATATTCGGCCATCTAAAATCATCCCAAACGCAATTCACTTACTAAGAAGTTCATCGTCAGCTACTTACTGTGTAATAGCAAAATGCCATTAAAATCACAAAATAGCGAACAAGCAAAAATCCCTTGGGGGTTTTTCATACCTTGCTATGAGCTGTTGATTCCCCACTATAATGAAAAAATCTGGGAGTAACATCTCAAAACGGTCCCTTGTTAGCATGTCGCAATGCATTATTATTATAGCTAATCATTATCAAGTGGCAATTTTATAAATTTTAAAATTAGTTTTACTGTTGCAGTTACAAACAGTAAAACAAAATATTGTCAAACAAAGATGGCCAGTTTAGGATTTCTTTGTTAAACTTACAAGTGGTGCACAGTTTCAAACTAATTTTATAAAATTTTTAGCACACACAATTTTAAAAATAGATTTATTGCAAAAAAAATTCTAAAAAAAAAGACACCATGATTTTGGCCAGTTTTTCAAACAAATTTTTTAGGGCTTTTAAAAGATATGATAAAGTCAATTTAACTTAAGTTAAAAATCGAGTGAAACAAATGTTTTAGTTAAAATAATAATATTTAAGGAAAGCTTTTGACTGCTGAATAAGCATCCAAAAAAGCGTGAAATCATGGCACAGTTTTTTAAAATCATAAAAAATAATATAAAAAAGACAATTAATTTTACTGTATCTATTTTTATTCAGTTTTTTAAAACAAATTTTTTAACAATTTTAGCCAATCTATGAAAGAAGCTAACAGTTAAACTATATTTAGTTATTAGTAAATTGAAACAACAATTCTTAAGCAAAATTTTTGATTTTATTCATAAAACATCCAAAAAAATAAAGCTGAATCAGTTTTAGAAAAAACAAATTTTTTGTTTCCCCATCACCACCCAATCCAATATTCAGCTATTGCTGTTATAACAGAATATTCTTCAGTTATCCCCTGTTCAGCATCGCCTCCTCTTTTTATTTCTGTAAGTGCGCCTTTGATTTATTACCATTAAAACAAATATTTTTTTGTACAAATTAATTCTTTTTTTTTGTTGCATCATATTTTTTTATTTTTAAAAAATATTTATATTTCCCCTCGAGGGCTTTATATGATTCATGAATTTTGGTCTTCCTTCCTTCTTCTTTTTTTGTTGACGGAAGAAAAACAAAAGAAAGAAAAGGCGTCGCAGCTCCAAAAAAGCCTTAACAAGAATTCCCAAAAGTACCGCTCCTCCCAAAAAAAGTAAGATGCCGACTTTGAAGAAGCAAAAAAAGAATTCATTTTCGCAAACTTTTTTTTGCTCTTCGTTAAAAGCGTAATTTTTTGTTCTTTTTTTTAAACTTTTAAAAAATAGGAAGATGCCGTTGAGACATTTAAAAACAGCAAAAAAAAACAATATAAAGCTAGCTTTAACAATTTGTCAATTGTATGTTTGCTTTTGCACATAAAAACATGACCAAAAATGTTGAAAAGAATTAAAGCGTTAAATTTAAAAATGAATAATGGCAAAATAGCGTTGACTTTGATCTTTCCCGAAAATTATTATCATGATACTTGAAAAACTTGAATCAGTTTTTTATGTTTTAAAATTTTCCGTCTTTGGAATAAAATTCATGTTCATGAACCAGAATTAGTTTATTTCAAATACGTACGTTGATTTTACTGATAGCAGTTTAACAAAAAAATAAATCTTTACAGTTAAATATTTTTACATTTTGAACTGTACAAAACTTTGCTACCATCGAAAAGCATTTTTAAGTTTAGCTAGTTAACAAAAATTTTTAATACCTAAGAACGCAGTTTTGAAAAAAATAGAATATTTACAAATTAAATGTGTTTCAACTCTACACATCCACTTGTTGGTTCTATTACAGTTTAAAAAAAGTAAATGTAAAAGAACCAGCTTATGGTTAAACAGTTTATTTTAGTTTTTTGCTTTAAAACCATGTAAAAAAGTAGTTTAAGCAATTCCAAGCAGTTCTCGTTTACGTCAGTTAGAAAAGATTAAAGAAATGGCAATTTTAAATTGACTAATGCAGTTCAGTTTATAAAAAAGATATAATTTGAAATATAAAATTAGATTCATTTTCAGCTTTGTTTGTGGTAAATCAGTTTGATTAATCTAATATTTTTATTTAATAACAAAATGAGAAAAGACTGTTACTCCAAAATTGTTCACTTTTCTTTAATATAATCTCTTTTCCGAAAATAATATCTCCCTCATTTCCAAAAAGTAGATTCCAAGTTTTTAACTATCAACAAACTGTTCTAACATATGTCAGTTACCAAATAAGAGTCATACTGATTTCAAAGGTGCAGTTTTTTAAAAAATATATAGCAAATTCATCAAACACTAAGTAGCACAGTGTTTAAAGGAATTCAAATAATGCCCAATTCTAGGACAGTTAACTATATAAAATGCCACCAAAAACTGATAACAAAGAAGCTACTGCATTTGCGTAAGCAGTTCTCAAAAAAAGTTTACATTTTTGCATTGCAGTTTTAAACGAATTTAATTTTATTAATAAGCAATAGTTTCCTTTTAAGCGATTTTCATCAGCACCAACTAGCAGTTTTTTTTATCACTATGCCTGTTTTTTCAGTTTTTTTCAAATCTGCTTTATCATTTCATTTAAAAAAAAGAAGCTTACCTTGATGGTAAATGTTTTTGTCCTTGAAAGATTGCAAGTAAAATTTGTCCCAAAACTGGCATTGTCATATATCCAGTTTTTGAATTCTTTTCTCCTAATCCCAAATCAATAAAGCATAGTCGAGATTTTCCAGATTGTAAGCCACCAGTTGTTTGTGTTTCATACCGATATAGTGTCAAATAAAAGAAAGTATGAGATGAACGTTGAATATCCTCTTCTTCTAAAAAATGAAGTTGATTACTAAGGAGCAGTTAAAAAAACTAATAAAATGAAGGGTCACTGAAGCGGGATTTGGTTCAGTTTAAAAAAAAATAATAATTTTCGTTAAATGAGTTGTAAGTAAAGTCCTAGAGCAGATAGCGACAGTTAAATTTAATAATTTTAGCATAAAAAAATACATCGTTATTATGGAGCAGTTAAAAAACTAATAAAATCTAAAGGGCACTAAAATCGCATTCTTGCAGTTTAAAAAAATTCATGTTAAATGAGCTAAGAAATAGAATGGACAGTTAAATTTAATAATTTTATCATATAAGTAGCCATAAAATTTATTAAGTATTACTCCCAAAATGTTATCTTGAAACAGTTAAATAACTAATGAAATCAATAGTCATTAAAAAGATGCAAAACTTGAAGCATAAATTGTATATCAAGAGAGGGATAGCAACGTTTTATAAAAGGTAAATTTTGCTAAACGAACTGAAAGTGGAAGGATGAAACATAAAGTATCAGTTAAATACAATACTTTTAATAAAAAAACAGTAATTATGTTTTATTAATATTAGAAAATTATTGGCAGACATTGATAAACGCATTTTAAAAATTTCTTAAAAAATTTCAAACGTATTTCTGGCGTTTCAGTTTATTTTCTCCTTTCAATTATTTACAAAGAAAAACGAAATTTTATATAAGCTTTTAAGCACAAACAGTTTTTTCTGTATGCATAAATCCAAAACAATAACCTCAAGCTTATTTTAAAAACATTTTCCCCAGTTCAATTTCCAACCTGGGTTGTCAGTTTCAAACATATAAATTAAATTATTTATACATATAAATCAGTTTTTTAGATCTGTAACTTGATCGATATCTCAGTTTAGAAAACTCTAATTGACGCCCGCCCCCCAAAACAGAATTAAAATTTTTTTAGAATCTAGAACATAAATTTCAGTAGTAGTAGATGGCAGTTTGAAAAGTTTTAAAACATCTTTCGATAATATTTGCAGTTATCAGTTTATTTTCGCCTTTTGAGCTTCTGAATTGGAAAAAATGCGCAGTTTTAACTTTAAAAAAACTAATCAAAGTAAAAGATAAGAAGTGATGATGCTACCAGTTTTTAATTGAAGTTGTTAAAAAAATTAAGGTTTTAAATTTTAGTTGATGAATAAACAGTTATGGTAACATGAAATAAAAAAGAAAATTGATGAAAATATCTTTGAAAAAACAGAATCGCAGTTTAAAAACTTAGTGGCTTTTTTAGCGCTTTAAAATAAAATTCACCATAAAAATTTTCAAAAATTATTCCAGAAGGCTTCAAAGCTGCCAGTTTTGAACCAAAATATTATTAAAATTAACGGTATTAAATGTTATTTTAACAATTTACAGTAAAACTTTTAAAGTGAAAGGAGCACACAGCTATAGGCCACGCCATAAAGAATTTCAGTTTTTGAAAATCTTGATCGATGTTTAATTCAGTTTAATTTCCTTCAAAACCCCCTCCAAAAATAGCCAAACATTACCAGAAGCTCGATGATCATGTACTCGATCAAGATAATATAATGCTTGATCAACAGTTTCAACACGAATTTCGCTTCGATTTTCAATAATAATTCCAAGGGCCGGATCTTCTGTACATTTAACTTCATTCTCTGAATTATCTTCATTTGCAAAATCGGATAACAAATCAATAACACGATCAGATTTTTGTGAATAATGTAATGCTGATATTCTAACAGAATACCGAATATCTCTTTTTTTGACACGGAATTCTTCAATTAATTTAAAAATCCATTGTATTGCACATACAAATATACCATTTGATGTTGGAGAATATTGTATACGAGAATATAGTAGATCTTGCTTTTCTAAAATTGCAGTTGAATTAGATTTTAGTTTTAAATTTTTCTTTACAAAATAAAGTTAGCAGCAGTTTTTACCAAAACAATAATAGTCTTACAAAACTGAATTTTGTTGGGCTCAGTTATTTAAAATAGCAAATGTAATATTGGTTTATTCATGCTCATCCACCTTTTAAGGCAGTTTTAAAATAATCAACTAATAATAATTCCTAAATTTTTTAATCTATAATCTAGAGAAACAAATTTCAAAAATAAAGGTTGTATTGATTAACAGCATCCTTAACCAATGTAACCTATTATGCAGTTTTTACTCATGATTAAAAAACTCTAAGCTGGTGAAGTTTTTGCAATAAAAACTTTACATGCAGTTTACATGCACCTTTGATATGAAAATCAAAGCAGGTTCATGAGTTTTTACAGAAAAAAAGAGATAAGAGAATATGAGTTAGCCCTTACTAGATGCCGCTCATCAATAAAATCAAACAATTTTAATTATCCTTAAAATAAAGATAAATCCATGCAAATCATAGTGCAGTTTTTTTCTACGCTTTATAGTCATGTTTTTCAGTTTAAAAGAAAACAAAGAAATTACTCAGTTAAATTGGTATGACTTAATTATACTCAGTGTTAAAAAATAAATAACAATATATATTCGAGCAAGCGAGATTGATAAATGCTGATACAGTTTTTTTTCGTTACTTTATCCAAAACTTTTTGATCCAAGAAAAAAAAACAGTTTTTATGTTTTTGCATTTGAAACACAAATAAATTTTTCGACACTAGCCACCATTCCTACGAAAATTTATGAAACAATTATAATTGCAATCGAATAACTTTTGACCCTTTTAAAAAACGAAAGTTTTATTTTATTTATTATACATGCCTTACCTGAATGCTAAGTTTTAAAATTCCAAGAAATTTTTTATGATTGCAGTTTGATTTTTTCAACACAGATTGCCATGGTCAGTTTTTTCACAAAATGGTTAAAGTTTTTTTAGCTGGTGGCTGCTCTAATGGCATTTTATTTCATTTTAAGCTTTTATAGATTTACTCTCAAAAAATAACATTCAAATTTTATTGCCATTAAAAAACAATATGAAACGCAGTTTTATTTTAAATCTCTTGTATTTATTACACTTCAGTTAAATACCTTATCACCAAAAAAAAACTTACGCCTTGAAATTGCACCAAAATACATAAGTGATGCATCAAAACCAGCAAAAAGAGTTTGTAAAAGTTCTGGTAAACAATTAACACAAATTTCTTGTTGTGATGTCTTGGATGGGAATACGGTATCATATGTGTCAAAACTAAATATTTTATGTGTTCCAACGGAAAATATAAATTGTGGTTCATTTGCTGGATCAAATTCAGTAGGAGAATATTCAAATGTAATCTTTGGATTTGTAAAATCTGTTTCATTTAATTTAAGGCACAATCGAAGCTGAAAAATGACAGTTATTAAAATTTGCGTTTTAAAAAAAGGTGCATGTGAAATTGCAGTTTTATCAAATTTGTGCAAAATCAGAAACAAACAGTTTATCCTTGACTCAAAAAATCGTAACAAAATTTTTTTCGTTCAATCTTAAAATGTATCCAAAAATCAAAATTTCAATTTCATTGTGCTCTACTTCCAGACCAAAAAATTATTACCTTATGTGAATTATATTTTGAGCTAGAATTAACAATTCTTAAAAGATTAGGTGGTAATGTTATTCCATTTGCTGATGATTTTATTGGCACTGGGGCCGGCAATAATGCTTCATCATTATCTTCTTCTACATCAGAAGATGTTGAAGGTTGGGTAGGATCATGTCGATTTCGAGGTAGAATTGTCGAATAAATGGCTTGCTGTTGCGAAGAAGCAACTGCTGCTCCCGTTGCCGTTGATGGCATTGAAGATGGTATTTCAAGGAATTTCGTTATATAATTTTGTCGTTCGTTTTGTTGAGGGTAATGGCTGAAAAAGGCAAAAAATAGTTAAATTTTTTAAATTTGGAAGAAGAAATTCAAAAACAGTTTCATAACGAGAGATTATTACAAGATTACAGTTAAAAATAAAAATAAAAAGTTTTCGCGATAAGATAAGATTTTACATTGATCGTAAGATTATATTCTTTTACGTTAACAAATATAATTAAAAGTATCTTTAGAATAGACAAACATGGAGAAAACCACAGTTAAATATCTTTAGTTTAAACAAATCAGACAGTGAAAACAAAATAAAACTCTTAAAGCCAGTTTTGCAACTGTGAAAGATCACATTGTTTAAGCTAAGAACAGTTAACATTAAAATTTTGAATAAAACTGAAACTCAGTTAAAAATTGTTAATAAGACTGAGTCAACAAAAAAACAAAATCTTACAAAAATTTAACTCTTAACAGTTTTACAAACAATTAGCCTAAAGATTTTACTTTCTAGTTCAAAAGACAAATCAAAGACAGTTAAAATTGATTTTAAGAAAATCAATCAATAATAATTGGTATGCAGTTTTCTTTGTTATACATTTTTTGCCGTAAACAGTTAAGCCCAAAATTTTTTAATTTCATTAAAAAACATTACTAGTTTTAAATGCAATTAAAAATAAAATTTTTCTTGATAAAAAGTGCCCTATATAAATGTTTGTCAGTTAAAAGTTTCATTGCAAAACACCAAAATTACTGTATCTTTCCCTGCTAACTCTTAACCACATGCTTTGCCAGTTAAACAAAATTTTTTCAAATATTTAAAATATATTCCATGTTTATTTTTTATTAGCAGTTGACCTCAAATTTTACTTGCCAGTTAAAAAAAAGAAACATTTAGAAAAAGAACTAATCATTAGCGTGCAGTTACTATGTAAAACTTTGTAGAAATTTACTGTATTTTTTTCAGTAAACCCCCTAAAATGTTTAAATGACAGTTAAAATATGAATAGCTTCCAATGAAGATAAAAAAAATTTATTTAATAATTAAGAAAATTACCCAAAAAATGTTTGGCAGTTAACAATTTTGTTGCCCAAAAATTACTGTATGTTTTCGTAGCTGACAGTTAACCCAAAAAGCTACTCCACAGTTAAACAAAATTTATAAACTTTTTCTCCAAACTTTTAAAACAACAAGACTTAAATTGGCCACACTCAAACAAACATTCCTCCTCACAAAAAGCAGATATACACAAATATAAAACAAGAGGCACAAAAAAGATGTCCTCATTTTTATTTTTATAAAAAATATATATATATTTCGAACGTCTTCTTTCTTTCTTCTATTTTTTAACAATATCTTTTTCTCCCAATTCCATTTCCCTCCTTTTCCTTCTCCCTTTCCTTCCTTCTTCTTCTTCTTACATCAACACAATGAAATGAAGGAGTGAAAAAGAGAGAGTGAGGAAGAGCTACAATTTCCGTTCATCACTTTTCTCAAAGTCCCTTACAAGGAAGAGAGAGTGACCAAAACAATCTCTTTTTTTCTCTTGTCCATTTTAAAAGTTGCAAAAACTATTTTTTTGTCGTTGCGCAATCAGAAAAAAATAAAAGTTTTTGGTTTTACATGGCAAGAATATTTTTAAAGACAGTTTTTAAAAATATAGTTTTTCGATGACTGGGCATCTATGATGGCATACAAAAATAGTGACAGAAATGGAAAAAACATTGTCAGTTTAAAAGAATTTTTTTAAGAAGCAGTTTTTCAACTTGCTTGCAGAAGAGCGTGATCAATTCAATGTTATTTCTGTTCAAACTCTTTATTTTTTTACACAGCAATCAAAAAATTATTTTAGGTTAAGATAAAATGATGTTTTAAATTTTGTTTGAAAAAATAGATACAACAAATATGACAGTCAGTTTATAAAAGAGATTACAGTAATTGAAAAAGCTTAAAAAATTATTTTTGGAGATCAGTTTCTAATAATTATGGTGATAGCACAACAGAATAAACAAAAAAATTATTTTAGCTTTAAAAAATAGTTTTTTAGCCTTATTTTAGTCCAAGAAAAGCTCAAGACAGTTTTTAGAAAAAAAAAGATTTTAAAATGTTGATGGCACAAAAACAACAAAAAAAAATGCCTCTCAAGTATCAGTCAAAAGAATAAGAAGAGATAGACAGGAAATGAATTTTTTTTTGTTTTTTTTTAAAGAAATCTGGGTGTAAAGTGTTTGCCCGCTTTTTGGTGTTTGCCGCTGCTTGTCGTTTTATAAGGAGATAAATAGTAATGTATAATTTTTTTAAAAGCTTAAAAAAACAATGACTCCAAAAGATTGATGCAAATGCAGTTTAAAAATTAAATTCATATTGCCTTTAAAAGATTCAGTTTTACCAAAATAATTAATGACATCTTTGAAATCATCCAGTTAAAGTTTAAATTTTTAAGCAACTGTTCCTTTTTCTGATAGCTTTCTAAATATTCCATTTAATGCAATTTCAACAAGCAGAAAAGCAGTTTTAAGGTAAAATTTGAAGATAACTAAAAGGTTTGCAGTTTTCTAACAATATTAAATAAATTTTAGACATTTAAAAATTAAAGCTGTAAAATAAAACCTGGTAACAGTTTTTTATCATAATGTGTTCATTCATTACAGTTAAAAAAGTTTTGCAAAAAAACTCCTTTGATAAACTTTGTTGTAAGAAAATGCGCACAATGTCAAAAAAATTTGCAGCTGCAAAAATTGTTTTCAATTTAACTAAAATTTTTATGCCATTGTTAAATTGTAGCAAACATCGATGGCACCAAGTCTAGTTTAAAAAATTAAAAAAAAATTATGAATGCCATTGATGATCTGCCAGTTAAACAAAATTACTTAAAAATACATGTTTAAAAAGATTTAAGTTTCAAAAGATCTATGCTCTGTCAACTAAAGTGCCTAAATATGCACTCAACGGTGGCGTACAGTTATCTTAATATAAAATTGTTTTTCCAGTCTGGTTTTTTTTATTTGAGATTAACATTTACTATTAATCAAGAAAATATTATTCACGCAACCAAATGCTATCAATTTCATTAATAAAAAAAACAATAATGCGTGTAAATGAAATTACACGTTAAAAGCCAGCAATCTCTCCTCAGTTAATATAAATTCCTACCAATAAAAAATCTTTTCATCGACAAAAAAGCTTTGAAAGAAATACCCAAGTTGTCGAAACAAAATAATGAAAAATCAGTTTTATAATATAACATTTGTTTTTTTCTAGTTTTAAGAAATCAGTTTTTGGATTTAAAAAAAATAAAAAGACAGTTAACAAAGATTTTAATTTCATCCTTGACTGTTTTGACAGGGAAGAAAAGTGATAACACAAATACATATAGACAGTTACTTTTTTGTAAACGAGAGATTAAAAAGACAGTTTTAAATTAATGGTGTATTAGCACTTGATAATAGATTTCTGGAGTTAAATAATTTTAAAGTTTAAAAAGTTGAAAGCTTTAACAAAAAAAACAATAATGGCGATCAGTTTAAAAAAATACATTTATGCGTTTTTAAGCAACTTAGCTTCGAGATTATAATTAATAAGTGCGAGGAACTGAATCTATTCCGGCCAGTTATCTTTATTACATGAAGCCAGTTATCTTAATTATTCTCTACCAGTTACTAAAATTCCTCTTCTAAAAAATTCCTTCTCTAACAATAAAAAAGCCGTGAAAGGAAATGCGCAAATTTCCGGAAAAAAAGAATAAAGAAAAGAAAGAAGGAAAGGCGCCGACAAGAACCAAGAAAAAAAAGCTTTTCCATCATCTCTTGGGAGATTGTCTTGTTTGTTTCAAATGAAATGTTTTAGTCGTGATTAATAGTAGCTCACAAAAGGAAAAGAAAGAAAAAAAACTATTTCATTTTTATACAACGCAATGAATTATTTTTGTTGCTTCCGTAAATATTAGAAAAAAAATATTTAAAAGTATAAAGCTTTAATGAATTTATTTAACCAACACAAATTATTACAGTCATCTCAAGCAGTTCCAGTCCGAAGGGGGATGCAGTTTTTCTTATTTTTTAAAAATCGTTTGTAATCCAGCTAACATGATAAAGCGAAATAGCTATTAAAAATTAATTTAAAAAATCTGTAGTTTTAAATTTTTGAAATTTTACACAATTATAGTTTAAACCTTCATAAAGCCATGCAAAAATTTTGAATTTAGTATCATGAAATGTTCGCGCAATCGATCATGGGATGTCAGTTTTCTTATAACAACTGTAAAACGCTTTTTATAACAACTAGGTGTTAAGCAGTTTTTCTAAAAAAGCACATACATTTACGCACTTATAATCTAATACTGAATAGTGAGAATGAGAGAAAGCCCTTGCAGAACAGTTAATGAATTAAAGCTCTAAAATCCGTGTTTCTGTCAAATCAGTGATTTTTATATTCTTCAAAAAATACTGCAGTTTAAAATTAGTTGGTTTAAAACATTAAAAGCTTTGAAGAAAAGTTTGACAGAATAGCAATTGATTAAAAGCTCAAAACCGCGCAGTTCTTTTAATGCAGTTATATTTAAAAATAATATGTATTAGACAGTTGCTGCCAATCCTGACAAACAGTGATGCAAAAAAATATAGTGTTCAGTTTCGCGAAATATTACCAAAAAATTGGAGCTATCAGTTTTCGTAAAACAGCCATTCGTATGGACAAAAAAGAAATTCACAAGGCAGTTTTTAAAAAATATAAACTTATTACAGAGAATTAGTGGTCAATGAAAACATTAAAAATATTTGACAAAGAAAGGTGTTGGATGTTTATCAAAACAGTTTTATAAAAAAATGAAATTTTTCATTTAGATATTTAGTGTGAATCAAATAAAGACAGTTAAAAGTTAAGATGGTATAAAAATTAAAGCATAAAAACACTACAAATTATTGAAACTCTTACCGCGAAAAGGAAAACGTTAAACATTAAAAAAAATAAAGGTTGATTGCCGGAGGACATTAAATTTAAAAACGTAAAAAAAAGTATTTTTTAATATGAAATGAATAGAGAATTAAATCCGGAATCCAATGGTATATGGCTCATCACTAATGGAAAAAGTTGTGCAACAAACGATTCGTTCTCCGATGTTGCACATATAGATTTTGAACTTGAACCTGCATAAACTTTGAAATAGGAAGTTGTTGAATGTACTTTTCTTTCATAATTTATCGACTACTATATGAAGACTGATATAAACTGAACACAATTTTAAAAAGTCCCTGGTTTTTGCAAAATTTTTCAGTGCTTCTGTATATCAACATTATGGTACAAATAATTGATGTAAAAGTTATATATCCATCCCAAATACAGGTTTTTTGAGCTGAAAATGATAGATTAATGACAATTGTATTATATTATAAAAGTACTTACCTTTTAATTAATCATTTATTAATCACAAGCTAGCTGGAAAATAGCAGATTTTAACATTGAAAAAGTTAGTGTTGAATGTGATACTGTACTAAGAGTAAATTATTGTTTACTATTCAGACTGTTTAGACGCCAAATCTTTCAAAAGCAAATTTAAATCAATTCGCTTGCATTTTTATGCCTTTGCAAACATTTCTAACAAATAATAATAGAAAGATATAAGCAGACAAACAAATATTTTCAAGTATCCTTTAAGGTTAAACTTGAAAGTACTTCAAGGAAAAAGATGAGTATTTATTGCAATGGCATAAAAATGCAAAGAAATTGATTTAAATTTGTTTGTGCAAGTTTTTTGCGCTTAAATAATCTAAATAATATACAACAACATATTTTTAATACAGTATCGCATTTAACATTAACTTTATCAATGTCAAAATCAGCTACTTTTCATCTAACTTGTAGTCGACAAATGGTTAATTTTAAGGTAAGTACTTTTTTTATATGATGCACATCTCACTAATCTATTATTTTTAGCTCAAAAACATTATATTTGCAATGGATATATAAGGATTTACAATCAAAATATGAACCACGATGCTTAGATATAGAATTGTTGAAAAATTTTGTCAAACCCAGGGACTTTTTAAAAATGTGTTCAGTTTATGTCAATATATATATAATAGTTGTTATATTCTAAAAGACAACTTTATTCAACAACTTCCTATTTCAAAGTTTATGCAGGTTCAAGTTCAAAATCTATATGTGCAACATCGGAGAACGAACCATTTGTTGCACAACTTTTTCCATTAGTGATGAGCCATATACCATTGGATTCCGGATTTAATTCTCTATTCATTTCATATTAAAAAATACTTTTTTTTACGTTTTCAAATTTAATGTCCTCAGGCAACCAACATTCAAATTTTTTAAAATTTTTTAAAAAAACGTTGTGTTTGGCAAAACGAAACAAAACAAATAATTCGTAGTGTAAAAATACCCCTTTCAGATTTAAAAAAACGGTCTACAAAGAACTCTGATTATCAGTTTGTGCCATAAAAATACTAAACTTTTTTCACTTCTAAGTAAATGTTACTGATCAGTTTTTTTTCAATCTTATGATCCACGTTTTATACTAGTATACAGTGCTATTACATTTTTTCCTCAAAAAAATATAAATTGACTAATTTAATTTTCTGATTTTGTTTCTTCTTACAAAAATACACCAGAGAAAAAAGTCATAAAAAAGAAAGCTGCAATAATAAAAAATAAAAAAATCATAAATGTAATAACCATTAGAGAAACAACTACTAGAGGAGAATAAGAAAGAAAAAACAGAAAAAAACAAGCTCTGGCACGGACCGTTACAATACAAATAAAACATATAATTATGAATGTTGATTGCATTGCTCAATCAAGTTTAAAAATGCAAAAGATGAAGAAAACAGTTAAATTTTAAGAAAAAAGGCAAAAAAAAGAAAGCATGAATGCAGACTTACTAAATTATGATAATTTTCTTTTAATACTAATCAGTGATATTTTGCTGCAAGACAAACAGTTTTTTTTAATAGAAAAAAATCCACCAAATTTTGTTACAGTTTAGTTTCACATGAAATTTAAAAAACTTTCACTTTTAAAATCCAGTGCAGTTTAAACTGACCAAAAACGAAAGCATGCAGTTTTTATAAAAAAAATATGTTAAGTATGGTGCTGCCAGTTTTAGAACAAGACATGAATTAACAAATTTTAAGCATGCTAATAATTAGCATTAAAAGTTTAATTAATTAAGGAAGTTTACAGTATTTTAAAAAGTTTAAAAAGATAATCATGAATAAAAAACGAGCAGTTAAAAAAGGGACAAAATCAAGACACAGTTTTCAACAGCTTAACTCAATTTTTCAAATTTGCTTCCAAAAATGGAGTTCAAGTCAGTTTATATAACAAAAAAACAATGCTGGACATTTTTTATGAGTGATAGTTCATGATTCGCAAATCCGTCAGCAATAGTTTTTAAAGTATTCAAAGATTCTGATTTGAATTTAAAAACTTAGACAATCAAAATATGTGTCCGGTTTAAACAGTTTAAGCAATGATAGAAACCGAAAATAAAATTCAGTTTACTGTTAATCTCAGGATTCAAGTTGGGTGAATTGCCTTTGTTGGAAGCGCTGCTCCAGTTAACACTAAAAAACCTTCATTTATGCTTCACGTCTCTAAAAAACCTGATATTTTTATCACTAGAATTCGTACTCCCCTTCCAAGGCCACTTTCGCGCAACGCACTTATCAGTTTACTCTCTCCCAAAACGCCTTCCAAAAATAATGTAGCAGGAAAAACAGTTTAATCGCTGTACAGCGATGATACAAGGCCCAGTTAAAACAAAAAAAACACTCCCATTGTAACTACTTTCACCAAGAAGCTAATATTTTTTATCATTACTTGAAGTAATACTCTCTTTCGCGCAATCCACATTTTTATGCCAGTTTATTTTCTCCCACAAAAGTCTTCCAAAAAGCAACAGAAAAAGAAGAAGCCAAATTAGAAGAATGTAAAGGAATTGTCGTTGCCGCCGACATCGCTTATTTGCTTTTAGCTTTAATTTTGTCGCCTTCTTTTTTTCTTCTTTCTTCTGTGAGGTCCAAAAACGATTTTTTTATTAAAGAAAAAAAGAAGGAGAAGAGGAACATGACCATTTATTGCAAGGAAGAAGAAGAAAGACACTCTTTCAAACCGGACGCTAATTTGATGATGCTTGTCTTATTTCCCACAAAAAGAAAAAAGAAAGATATATACATAAGAAAAAATGCCATTGCTTGTGGTGCCAAAGTCCATCGATGGCATCTTCTTTTTTTGGGAAAAAAATTTGGGTAAAAATGAACTTTTTAAAAGATGTTGATGATGGCCATGGCTAACTGACCAGCAGAAGAAAAGAATGTGCGCAAAAACTTTTTTTTGTTAAAAACGGAAATGAGATCCTTAAGATTCTTAAGTTAAGAAAAAAAAGTTTTCTTGTGAGAGGAAAAAAGGGAATGAGAAAATTTTGTTATTTTTCAAGTTTTGGCTTGGTCAGTTAAATAGAAGAAGGGGAAATTAAACGAACATGAATTTAATTATCATAGAAATCCATGGAACTAAAAAGTCAGTTTTTAAAGGTTTCTGTGTTGATTTTGCAACAGTTTAAAAAGCACAATAAGAGCAATAAATGAGCTTGAACGATAAGGTATTCCTGGAGACAGTTTATTTTGAAGCTAGCAAGCATATGTTTAACCGTAATTGATAGACAGTTTAATTTTTTTTAAACAGTGACTGTTCTTGCCGCCAGTTATAACGATTACTATCAATAAAACAACTGCTGTTATCTAGAAATTCTAAACAAGAAAACAAAACATAATTTATCAAATATTTATGAAGCATACAGTTTCTATTAATCCGTATAAAAATTAATTCTGTTAAAAAACTTCAAGATGTAGCTCATCAGTTTTCAATAAATTTTTCCTAGTTTTAATTTTTTTATTATCTGCTGGCAGTACAAAGTATTTTCTAATGTCATATTATTCGTTTTTAGTTTTTTCATTATTTTTACAGTGTCAAAAAAAGTTAAATGCTGCAGTTTATATGAAAACCAGAGATAAAAAGCGAATATTTAACAATGCACAGTTGAAACAACAACTTAGTATCGTCATGGAAAGGAGTTACCTAACATCTGCTGCTCCAGTTAAAACTATTAATGACAACAGACCTTTCTGTTCTCGTCCTCAATGAAACAAAAAAAATAGTTTACAACTATCACTTATAGTTTAAAAATGGGGTGATTGATGATACAGTTTAATATAAAAATCTTAAAAAATATTAAAGTAATTTAAAAATCCTGATGATCCTTTTTCCAGTTTATAAAAAAATTTTTACCAACAAAAAATTATTCATCTGCTTTTGTTAAAATAAATCCCACGCATCTGTAATCTCCAGTTTACTTCTTTTTTTACCCCTCCTACAGTACCTCTATCAAAAAAGTAGCAAACAAATAAATAAAATAAGCCAACAAAAACATACATTATTTTCTTTAAAACAAAAGAAGATTCCAAAAAAAAGAAACAATTATCGAATTGAAAAAGATAAAAGTAAAAAAATTTCTTCGTTATTTTTCTTTAAAAAAATTACTTCAAAAAAAGCCGAATGCCAAAAGAAAAGGACAAAGTTGATTGAGTTAGTTTTGTTCCCATTCCATCCTATGTACATCATCTTCTTTTTTGGGGGAGCAAGGGTTTTAGTTGGAGGGATATTACATGAATATAAGCTATTTGAGAAATACAACAACAAAAAGAAAATAGTAAAAAAAGAAAGAAGAAGAAAAAAAGTAATGGAATTTGTAAAATATTCTTTTTTTTGATGGCAGACATGTGAGCTTTTAAAGACAAGTTGGGTATACTCCCAATGAAAATCAGCTACAGTTTTATTACTATTATGTTAACGATAGTTCAGTGAAAACTTTGTTTTTAAAAAATTGCTAATAAAGATGAAATGCAAGAAAAAATGAATAAAAAAATCTGTAAAAGCGTTTTTGAAAACATCTGGTCAGTTTATAGAAAATATACAAGATAATAACAAAAGCAGTTACTGCAGAGAGTTGATACAAAACAGTTTAAAAAAGTTTTAATACTTAATAATCAGTTTTCAGTTAAAATATAAAAGCACTGATTTCAGTTATAATAGAACCAAGAAAATAAAGCAACAGCTAAAAAAAGATTTTTTACTATTAAGTTTGCGATTTTTCAGTGAAATTATCGTTCAATTTATGATAACTAATAATAAAGATGAAATTAAAAACATTGCTGTCAGTTTATAAGAAACCTGCAAGATTACAACAAGAGCTTAAGAGCAAAAATGATAAAGAACAGTTTAATAAAGTAATTATAATTAACTGGCTTATCGATTTCCAGCTAAAACATTAAAAACTAATAGAAATTACAATCTTTCAAATGAACATGCAGTTTTCTAAAACATTTTTGCAAAATAGAAAATTATAATGCTCTTGCAGTTTTAAGATAACATTCAAATAATATTATGGCAAGTTACTTAATGCTAGCAGTTTTGTAAACACTAAAAAAATTTAAATCTATTTTGTTGTTTAAAAAAACAGTTTATCCACAGTAAATAAGAATGAACACATGCAATGCATTTTGCATTCTTGACATAAATGAAGAAAAATGCATTAACAAACTTTTACCCGTCGAAATCAAAAACAGTTACAAAAAAAGATGTCTAAATAGAGATTATGATATTAAAAGTCTAGTTTTTTTATGGTGATTTGAAGATGAACAGTTATAGTTTCAAAAATTAATAAAATAGCTGAAATAAACTATGATCAAGCATAAACAGTTTGAAAGAATAATAAAAAAAATTTGAAAATGTTAAAAATCAGTTTTTAATAATTTCAAACGAAAAAAAACATGCATAACATTTTTAAGTATAAAATAGTATATGAAAAGAAGATTTTGCGAATAGCAGTTAAATTTGAAAACATGGAGTACAAGGAAATGGTCAGTTTTGTAATAAGGAATAAATTGTCACTATCATTTAAATCAGTTTCATCTAACTTTTTATTACAAAGCTACATAAAGAGTTTAATAAAAAAACAATGAAAATCATGATTACGCAGTGTCCAAAAAAAGGCTTTTAAAATTAACAGCTGGTAAATTATTATAGTTACAAAGACAAGTTTTCAAGTTTTCCTATTATTGCTGCCTCAACGATGTGCCCTCCGAAGATGCAGTTTTACATAAAAACCGAAAATAATCATCAGCATTTATTAGTTTTAAAATTTTCTTAAAGTTATCGTAAAGAACTTCTGCATTCATCTCAGTTTTTGTTTATCTCTTTTACACTGATCAGAAGCTTTCTAATGTTTTTTTTTGTAGCTTAAAAAAACATTAGATACGTTGAACACGCAGTGTTGAAAAATCTTTTTAACCCAAAAAGCATCGTATTGTTTTAAAAGACTTAAAAAAATAAGCACAAAAAATTAAAGAGAGGGAAAACAAAGAAAAAAAGCTGCTCTCTTTTTGCCGCCTCATTTAAAGAATAAATTTCTCTCCATCTTCTTCTTCTTTCTTTGGTGTCGAAGAGATTAGTGAAACAAATTTGCATAGCAGAGGAAGGAAGACGATTTCGGCAAAAAAATAAAACTCAACTGGTTACTTACTTTTTTTTCTTTCAAGCCTTTAATGCTCTCTCCTTGTTTGCTTGAATTTTTGTGCGCGGCAAAAAAGAGAAGGAAATAAAAAGCGATCAACACAATTTTTTGCTTGCATTCCTTTTTTTGTGTTCGAAAAAGATGAGTATTGTTCTAAACCCCAAAAAACCAAAGCAAAAAAATGAGACAAAAAAAAGTAAATGTTAAGTATCTACTTGACTTTTTCTTTTTCTTGATGAAAGGGTTTTGAGCTTTTAGGAACAATAGGAACGAAAGAAGCGCTTGCAAAAAAATGGTTTCAAAAAAAGAGATTGAAATGAAGGAAATGTTAAAAGAAGAAGTCAGAGAAAGCTTGTCAGTTTAATATTAACTTTCCAACAAACAGTTAATAAACTTATATAATTCAAAAGTGAAAAAACGCCAAAAGCAACTGACAGTTTAATTTTTATGTAAAATATTGAATGTTTCAGTTTTGATTATTTTCAACAGACAGTTTTCAAATAAAAATTACTAAAAAAGAATTTTGATTATTTAAAAATAATTTACAAAAAAAACATTTTTTCAGCTTTTTCTTTGCTGCAAGTTAGCTTAATGGAAGAATGTTACAGTTTTGATAATGCATATATTAGTCCATAAAAGAAGCAGTTTACGATATTAATAAAACTGAAAAACAATTTTTGTTCTGTAAAAATAGTGTTAAAAAAACAGTTTTTTTTTGTTTTTAATCGCTAGTTAGCCCAATTTTTATAAAGCCCAATGCTTAGCCAGTTTATTTTGAAAAGAGTTTATCCCACAAATTCACAGACTGTAAATCACAGTTAGCGTCAAAATTAAATGTTCTTAGCCCCAGGTTTTTACTTAATATCGTTTCAAAAAATCCAGAAAAACATAAAATTTTTAAAACAAAAAATATTTAAGCCATAATATACAGGAGTGGACAGTTTAAACTACAAATTCTCGTTTCAACACTCAGTCTAAAACTAAAATAGATTGGTTCATGCCATGGAAAACAGTACAATGCTGCAGTTATTTTATAGTTAATTTGTGACCAAAATCCCCCTTCATCTTTTAAATTTGTCAGTTTTTTACTACCACTGCACTGTGTCCAGCTCAATTCACCTAAAAAAATATCCCGAGCCTTGTTCTTATTCATCAGTTTTATCAACTATAAGTTATCCTAAAAATTAGAAATAAAATATTATGATTATTTTAAATCGTTTTTTTCTGGCGACACTCACTGTCAATTACCACCTAATAGTGAATTCAAAGTCACAGTTATTTTTATAAAATTTATAAGTTAGTTTATTTCCAAAAATGATTTTAAATTAATTCAAATATTATTATCACTAATAATAAACTGTTACACTATTTAACAGCTACATCTAGTTAAAAAAATCACCCCTTCAACATCTGCCCTCAAAATAACCTTCAATAAAAAAACTTCCATTGATTCCCAAAGAAAAATTATACTTTACCAATTTTTAAGAAAAAAAGAAGGAAAAGAAACAGAAACCTTCATTCATTTATTTTAGTTGTTCTTGTTAACCTCTGCGGGGGATTACTTTTTTTTCGGAAAGAAAAAACAAAGAAGAAATTAGCCATTTTTTTGTTTCTTTGAGCAGACTTCAAAGACTTTTTTTACGCAACAAAAATAAATCAAAATTTATCATTTTTTGGGAAACGAAAAATGTAAGAAAAAGGAAGGAAGAAAAAACGGAACGTGTAATTTTTGGGATTGAGAGATACAACGTTGAAACAGTTAATAACGATAAGAATCACAAAGAATCAGTTTTTTAAACACGTAATAAAAAATTTACAAGCAACTTGGCAAATGTTTAGCATCCAAATTTTCCTAAATTTAGTTATTCTGATAGTTTAAAAAACCGGCTGACTTACTATGCAGTTTAACTTTTTAGCGCGAAATAGATTTGCAGTTATGACTTTTATTATTAATGTCAGCTATACAGTACAGGGTGCTTCAAGAAATTCCCCGATCGTATGCCCAAGCTGTAATAAAAGAAATATGCAGTTTTTTAATTTTTAAAGTTGAAGACCACGTTTAACAGTTTATAAAATCTAAACTCGAAGTTTGAATAATCCAGTTTTTTTGTCTAATTTTCGGCATACTTTTATTTTTTACAACGTTAATAAAATTCTCAATAGGCTTTTAAAAATAACGTAAACAGTAATTCTGTTACATTGCGATGTTCTTGGCAGTTATATTTATATAAATTGAAAAAAAAGTTAATATTACTATATAAGTTAAGCAGCAAAAAAAAATTAAAGTGATATGTCTCCTGTTTTTGCAGTTAATAAAGCCTAAGCTCAAACACTGAAAATTAAAGAAAAAAGAGAATTGCGCAGTTAAAATCTTATCCTCACGAATTACAGTTTTTTCTTTATTAGAAATGTGGCCTGATCCTGTCAGTTAAGTAGAAAAAAGCTTACAAACATGCAGCAATGTTCTTAACTAATGTCTGCCATTGTAGTTACAAGTTTTTTAGGTAATGTAGTTAATAAATATTAAGCATAAACTTCGAAAAATGAAGAATAATATAATTGATGAAATTAAAAATGATATGTCAGTTTTCTCTGTAATAAAAACGTAGCTTGGAATGTGGCAGTTAAATTGATTGCAAAAAGAGCTTACAAAAATTCAGGCTTATTTTTCACCTTAAAAATAGCTAATTTTGCAGTTATAACCTTTCAAAATTTTGTGTTCAACAGTTGATAAAATTTTATATCAAAAATTATCGAATTAAAAAACAGCTTTTAGAGATCTGCTAGTGGAGAACAGTTAAAGTTAGGAAAATAAATAGTAAACTGTGCTATTCAGTTAAAAAATTGAAAGCTAAAAAGAGAGCAAAAAAATCTTAATTTAAATAAAAAAATTGTATGGGAATTCAGTTTTACCAGCATGTGCTGTATTAAATGATATCAGTTTTACTTTTTCCAAGCCCCCTAGAAATCACCAATTGAGCTCACAAATATTTTTTTTTATTAAAAATAACAAATCCAGACAAGTTTAATCGATTAGCTAATAATGTCAAAAAATATTGGAAGAAAAATATTTTTCTTTGTTTAAATAAAGATGCGGAAAAAAAGTGACCAAATGTGACAGATAAATATTTGACAAAGCTTTTACATTTTTTGCAATCAATCATCACCTTTTTCTCTCTCTCTCTCTCTATATTCGTTGTTATTCCATCCTGGAAAGGATTTTGGGGAGTTTGTAAAAAGAAAATAGATAGAAACAATAAAATATTGATGGTGAAAACAGCTAAGCAGTTTAAAGAAAATGTCCAAATTTGAGAGCAATTCACAGATCATGTGCTGGAAGACAGTTTTATAAAATATAGGCATGGCTATAAGCAGTTGAATAAAATTTTAACAACATAAACAGTTAAAAATCAAAAATTAAAAACGAATTTTTCAAGCTTCAGAACCTTTTTATATCAGTTTAAATTTCCTCTACCTTATTTCTGCAAACAAATCATCCCTAAACTCACAAATACTACTGTTCACAGTTATTTTATTCAAGAAGCAATTTATGCAAAAGAGACAGAAGTAAAGAAATACTGAAATCAGAAAATGATATGTATAAGCCAGTTTTAGAAAAAACATTCAAGCACTAAGATCTCAGCTAAGTGAGTAAAGAAATTACAACCAAATGTGCAGTTATACAAAGCATAGCTAAAAACGTTATGGAATTACTTTTTTTATAAAACAAGATTATCGTATAGAAATCAGTGTACTCCCGCTCCCACTTTTATCGCTTCCGCTCCGCTTCCGCTTCTTCAAAATGAATCGCTCCCGCTCCCGCTTCGCTTCTCCGCTTCTCGGAATCGCTTCCGCTTCCGAAGCGCTTCCGGGAGCGCTTCCATTTTAAACCGCTTCCGCTCCGCTTCTTGCTATTTTTTAAAGAAATCTGTTATTATAAAAATCAAAAATTAAATTTTATTAGGTAATTTTAGAGAAAAAGTAGAAAGACAACCAAGGGTATTCATTTCTAAGCCTTTTTATGAGAATAAACTTTTGAGGATAATGAAAAATTGCAAGATTTTATACTTTTTCAGCAACTTTGCCAAGGTCAAAAGAAGCGCTTCCATTTTCAATCGCTTCCGCTCCGCTTCCATTAGCTCATTTATCGCTTCCGCTCCGCTTCCGCTTCCATTACGAGAAGCGGAAGCGGGAGCGGAAGCGGAAGCGGGAGCGGAAGCGGGAGTACACTGATAGAAATTAAAAAAAGTATGTTTCAGTAGTCAAACCTTCACGTCAGTTTGAATCTCATCTGTAATATCTCTGCAAACGTATAAATCATCAAGGTTATCTATTTTAAAAAAAAACAGCTAATGAAGGAGAATTATCCAAAACATAGATATTAAAAAAGCTATAAAGAAAAAAGTTTGAAATTTAAATTTAAAGAAACAATTAAAACTTTATTAACAAACGGATTTGAAATCTGTCAGTTTAAATTTCGTATCATATTAAACTATCCCTCTCTAAAAACACACAAATTACAACACAGTTATGTATTCCAAAAAAAGCTAATTTTATGTCATGATTGAACCTTCTAATTATAAAAAAACAGTTATAGCATCGCTATTCCATTTCAAACTTCTTCTACCGTATTCCCCTTCAAATAATTCATCCCTAAAAACACACAAAACATCTCAGTTATTTATTCTAAAAACAGCTAATTTTACGACTTTCATCCATCTCCCTCCTCCTCTACCACCTGGCGTTCCAATGCATAAAATCTAAATAAAAAAACATATTTTTTGCGCAAATATAAAAATGCCTGCCAAGAAAAAACAGAAACTAAGAAAATGGAAGAAAAAAACTCGTAAAAGTTTCGTCTTCTTTTTGGGGGTCTCTCTCTGATGAATGTAACTAAAAATCTTTGTTGACAGATTAATGAAAATGAATACTACTGAAGAAAGATGCAGTTTTTTTTAAAATAGCATTCAACAATAAAAAAGCAGAAGAAGGATCACAACTACTCAATGAATGTTTTATTATTTTTTTGTTGAAGGCTAAAAATGGTGTAACCATAAATCAGTTGAAAGATAAAATATAGGTGTTCTTTTTTTTCTTCATTCGTTGCTTTTTTTGGGATAAAAATAAATTATTTGAGGAAAAAGAAACGAAAGAAGAAAAAGGATATAAGTGTTCGTTTAAATGTTGGACAAAAAGATGGCAGTTACAGTAAGATTGAACCGACAGCATGAAATGCAGTTTGAAATTAGTTTTAAAATTTATAACAAGTTTTTCAAAAAAAAATTAAGTTTTAGAATTTAAATCAAAAACATCACAATCTTCAGTTTAATCAAAAATTTTGCAATTATGGCATCACAGTTGTAATAAAAAAAATGAATGGCTGCAAGCTTGGTTGTACAGTGACTTTTATTTATCCTCACAAAGCGTATCACTGAGATTAACAAGAAAGAAAAAATTGTCGACAGTTTTTAAATTTAAAGTTATCCATGCATCTAGACATCATCGATAACCAAAACAAAAACGCTTTTCACATGCTCAAAGAGATAAAGGAGCCAGTTTAAACAAATTATTACTTTTTTGTAGTTCTTTAAGTTTGAAATTAAGCATTAAAAAATATCAAGAAGGTTTTAAAAGTAGAAGAACAAAAACTGTCAGTTAAACAAAAACCTAAAATTTTTTAAAAGAATCTCCAGTTATTAACTATCCGTAACGCTCACGCAATTTGTTTTTTGTAGTATTTCTTAGTGAAGTTCAAGCTATGCCCAAAACAAACTATTCAGGTTCCTGAAACAGTTTCTCTAACATCAAAAAAAACTTTAATGACAGATGAAGAAGCGATTTGATGACAAGCGATGAAAGATTATGAAATGTCAAAAAAGAGACAGATCGTTGAATAAAAAAAGGTGCCAATGACCAGACTTGTCGAAAAAAAAAGAAAAACTGAAACAGAAAAGAAAAAAGTGCAAAGGTGTGCCGACCACCAGATGTTGATTATCGCTCAATTTTTTAAGCAAAAAATAAAAGATGTTACAAAGTTTTTTTTCAAAAGCCAAAATTTTTTGATTAAATTATGTAAAAAACGTGTAACAGCTGGATAAAAAGCGGCAAAAAAATGAAATCTGCATATTACAGTTTCTAGATTTTACTAGACATAAAAAAGCACAGTAAAAAAGGAGAAAAATAATTTAATGGTGACACGATCCGGTCTTCCTGATGTGGCTAAAGCAGTTTTTTAAAATAAAACAAGGAAAGCTGTCAGTTCTTTCTAACCCTCGGGCGGCACAGATAAGAAAGAAAAAAAGATGTTACAAAGTTTTTTGAGAAAGGTCAAAAATTTTTGTTTTAAATTATGTAAAAATCTTGTGACAGCTGGATAAAAAGCGGCAAAAAAAGAGCAAATTAGAATATTGCAGAAATTTCTATAAAGCTTTATTTAAAGCAAGGTAAAGAAACACAGTTAAAAAATCAAAATATAATTTATTGATGGCACCTTCTGATTGACATAGCAAAATCAGTTTTTTCAAAAATAATTTTAGCAATGGTTTTAATGAACCACTGGCTTGCTCAGTTTTAAAATTTTTATTCAACCATAAAACTTAACACATGTTATTACTTTCAAAGTTATAAATGTAAGCGAATGTGTCAAAATAATAAAAAGCTAAACAGTATTCATAATAAATAAAATGTAGCCTTTAAACCCTACTTCACGTATGAAGTCAGTTTAAAGAAAAAAATAAATTAAAGCACATCAACCAATCACTCAGTTTACTCAAATACCCCAAAAACATATTGCAAATCTTATCAGAGATAAACAATATCAACTCTCGCAATATCCTCCATAAACTTAAAACAATAATCAACTCATTAACCTTGTACTTGACCGAATAAAAATAAATTTTAAAATATCTTTCATTTTTTATCTTTCAATAATTAATAATAATAATAATAATTTGGATTTCATTTTTCCTTGTTTTTCTCGTTTTGCAATTTATCCGAAAAAAGAAAAGAAGAAGAGCCGTTTTCGGACAATCAAGCCCCCCGTTTAGAGAGAAAAGGATTTTATTACATCAATCATTTTTCTGCCTTTTTTTCTTGTCGGTCATTTTTTTTGTTGTCTTTTTATTTGGGGAGATGCGAGAAAAACATTGCAAAAACAAGCGTTGTAAATTTTTGTTGCATGTTTAAACAGAAGTGCGCGTGTTACAACAATGTTGTAAACACACACAAACACATGAAGATACAGTTTTTTACAAAAATTATATTAGCAAAATATTTGTTTGTTTGTTTTATGCATCAAATAAATGAAAGGGATAAAAGATGGAAGATGAAATTGGATAACTGTACTTTAAGGGATATGCGCGCATGGATTTGTAAAAAGAAAAACGGAAAAGATCAAAGGCAGATTAGACTTTTAGTAAATTGAATCACCGTCGAAAATTCCTTGGCAGTTAAAAATACAAAACAAAATTTATTCAATTTAAAATGTGTGTGCTTTAAAAATGACGAAATAAACTCCAGCTTAAAAAAGTTATCAAAGATCAATGAGCCAAAGAAAAAGAACAGTTTTAAAAAAACAACAAAAAGAAAAAGCTGACAGTTTGAAAAAAAAGTTTAAACATACCTTTGCTGTTGATGGCAATAATTTGAATTTTGTAATGATAAATATTGTGGAAGCATTAGCGTATCGAATTTTTCATTCTAAAAATTGAAACAGTTTAAAACCCAATTATTATACAAAGTTCAGTTTTCATAAATTATAATATATCTTTTAAAGTTAACGACGACCACGTCAAGCAGTTTCACAAAAAAATATAAAATCGTAAAATAATTTTAACTATTTTTTATTAATCTTCAGTTTTAAAGAACTCTTGTAAATCAATGCTCACTACTAACTAATTAACAATAGCAAATTGTCAGGTACATACAGTTTTACAATGATAGAAACAAGAAAATGTATGTGACATTTTACACATATATAATAAATTGATTATGTTTTTAATAGTCCGTTTATAAACCACCATCACCAAAAAATGTCAATTATGTACTTTTCCCCAAAAACTAAAATAGAATAAAAAAAAGAAAACTTGATTTGAAATCAATAAAAAAAAGAGTCACTTTTCGAAATGACATTATCAGTTTTTATTAACACCTAATAAAATGGAATGGTGGCAGTTTAGTAATAAAATTATATAATGTTAAAAAAATTAAATAAAAATCCATTGAAAGACAGTGAAAATAAACTTTAAAAACTGGATTAAAGCAATATAAAATTTGTCAAAGATAAAAGTGACAAGAACTAAAGTATTGAAGGCAATTTAAATAAAAATGTACAAAAATCAGTTGAACTAAATGCAGACAGTTAATTTAATTTTCAGAAAACAATGAAGTTGTTTAAAACGGAAAATATGAAATAACTGTAAATACCTTTAAAAATCTAAAATATAAATAATTTACCTGTCAGTTTAGAAACCTAGTAAAAACTCAAAAAAGAATCAACAAGGCATTCATTCTACTCGATAAGCGATGTAGCAAAAATGTAAAAAGATCAACTAAAAGCAGAAAAAACTGCAGTTTAATCAAAATTTAATTTTTATAAAAAAAATAAAGAAAATTGAAACTGAAAATACCAAAAACCAGTTACTGGAAAATATCTTTTAAAAAATTTAATTTAAACAATTTACTTGTATATCTCAAGCTTGTCAGTTTAAAAACCTAATAAAACAAACCCACAAAATGGTAAAGGAGCCTCCGATTCATTTTCCTCGATAAACGACAAAAAATTAATTGTAACAAAAATGTAAAAAGATCATTGGGAAACAGACAGTTTAATCAAAATTTAATTTTTACAAAACACTTATGAAAACTGAAATGAAAAATAAAAAAACAGTTAAAGTAAAATGCCTTTGAAAAGCTTTAAATCAAAAATGTACCTCAAATTAGCCAATTTAAAAACTTACTAAAAAAACCTCAAAAAATGAAACAAAAATACTTCCATATCCATTCAACATCGATAAGAAACATTAAACTGCGTAAAGATGAAACTGACTGTAACAAAAATGTAAAACAATTAATAAAACTAAAGGCAGGAAAAGCTGACAGTTGAATCAAACTTAATTTTAACAAAACAATAAAGAACAGAATAATAATAAACACCCAAGAAAAGCTAAACTTTAACAACTTTTCTTGTCCATCTCAAGCTTGTCAGTTTAAAAAAATGTTAAAATACCCAAAGTATGAACTAAAAAAACTCTCATTCATTCTACCCGATAAGCGACAAAAAACATGATAGTTATTTATTTATTGTCTCGATCGATCATCATCGAAATAAAAAGAGACTAAAAAAAATTCGATTGCACAAAAAAAAGTGACAAAGTGATAAATGTTTCAAACAACACAAAAAGAAAGAATATAGGTGGGCTTCTTCATAATTCTCTTTTTTTTCCCTATCGCTCTCTCTCGTTCACAAATATTAAAGAGCAAAAAAAATTGTGAATAATAAATTATCACTTCTCTCCCCTTCCAAAAAAGAGATAGACAAGCAAGCAACTAAAAAAAGGTGAACGGAAATAAATTTGATTTAATACAAAAAAAGATCTCAAAAAGATAACGAAAAAAAACTATGTTTTTGAAAATTTTGCTTTTTTAAAAAAGACTTTTTTGCGTGCAAAATTGTAACAAAAATTTGTTTTTTAGATTTGGTTAAAAAGTGTGTGGGTTTTTCTTTTTCTTTTTGATGTTTTTTGTCAAGTTTTTTTTTTGCTTTTGATTGATTGATCTCGTCATAAAAAGTTGTTGCTGTTGTTATTATTGTTAGGCTTTTTAAAATCTTTTTGCAAAAATGAATATTATCAGACAGGTGGGTTTTACAGTCAAAGGTTTGAAGAAAACTGGCGATAGAATAGATCAAGAAAAATTTAAATAAAATAACGAAATATAAAATGCCTGCATAAAATAAAATTTTTTATGCATTTTATGTTAAAACTTAACAGAAAAAGAATATAAATTATCTTAGATTGAATTAAACTGCAGTAGGAATTGAAAGTAGGGCTATACAAAAGGAAATCGCTTTACAGCCCTATGAGATTAAAGAAACTAAAAAAAACGACAAATTTGTGTAGTCCTGATTAAAAGTGTTGTTATAAATTTTTGTGTTAAATTGCGAAAACAAAACTGTTTATTAAATATTGTTTTGTTTTACATGGTAAAAAAATTAACTGAAGGCTAAGAGCATAAATGCAATATTATTTATAACTGTGAATAGCCTATGTTTGTTGATAGCGTTTTTAAAAAATCTCTCAACAAAAATGTTGCAGAGTCAAAAGTTAAGAAAAGCGTGCTACAAAACTGCATTTGTTGAAATTTTTGTTAAGTACTTAACTGGCATAAACAAAACACATTCTAAAAAATCTTATGATGTTGTTGATTATGAAAAGCTGCAAATTAGTTATACAGAAGGCTACTTTTAAAGTCAAAATATGAAAAAAATTAAGAAAAAACTTAATTTTATTAAAACCGAAAATTGTTGTCTTCTAGCTCACTGAGCACGCCCAAAAATATAAATAACAAAACTGATTTTCGATAATACTTGATTAAGAAAGTTGAAATCATTGCAGAATTTATAGTTAATCTTAAAAACTGATAGCTTTATGTAAAACAGTGGTTTAGCTGCTAGAAAACAACATCTGACTTCAAAATAAACAAATGAAAAAACTTAAAAATAAAGCACAACGCTTTCATGCAAGTATCGATGTAAGCACTATAGTGCATACATGCACGGTATTAAAAAAGAACAGAAAATGTTTAACTGATTTTGTTGATCGCATTTTTTGAGTTAGCGTTTAACAAATGTCATTTACAATTTTTTTAACTGGCTTTTGCAAACAACATTGACATAAGTAGAAAACTGAATAAATATTTTACAACAAAAATTTGCATCAATTTCAAACATTTCTCATTCACAACAAAACTTTTCCATTCAACGCAAAAAAGCAAGATATTTTTTCTTCAACAATTTTTATCCAATTCAAATCAAAAAGAAGAAGACATAAAAAAGAAGCCAAAAAAGAATTGATTGAATGTTTATTATTTTTATATTTTGGTTTTTGTAATATTCGAAAAAAAAGAAAAGCTGTGTCGCCGTCTCAAAAAATCAAAGCTGCTGCTGCAACTGCGGCTGGTAGTGTAATACAAATCTTTGAATATTCTTTTTACGTCATCATCAAAAAAGAAGAAAAAAAATGAATCAAATGGTGCTATCTTCAACTTTAAATCTCAAAATTTTGTTATTATTTTTTATTTTTGCATTTTTAAATGTTTGTTGTGAATCATCTTCTGCCGTTGCTGCTTCTGCTGGAATTGGAAGTGAAAAAGAAGGAACCCTAGCAATATGTGATCCAGAATGCTCATATGGATATAATTGTATATATAAAAGTGGTAAAAAAACGGTTAGTTTATTTTTTGTTTTTTGGAGGGGTAAAACTGAATATAGGAACAAGGGATTTATATATAGAACAAACGAGGGTCCTCCATGTTAAAAGCATCTGCAGATTGGGTTATAAAATTAAATACCTTTCAAAGAGGCTTAAGATTGATGTCGTCCAATAATTTTATACATTTTAATTTTAAAACAAAAACTGCATCGTTTTTCTTTCCCTTAAAAATAGCTACAGTTAGAAAAAGAGCCCTAGCTTTATGTGATCTAGAATGCTCATATTAATATAATTGTTTATCGATGTAAAAGTAGTAAAAATCTGTTGTTTTCTTTTTCATTTTTTGGAAAGAAAAAACTGTTTGGATTCTTCATGTAAGATTATATAAGCTAGCCCTCCATGTCCGCGCCGCTTTACTTGCTATTAAATTATTAACTGTGACGGTTATTCTAAAGTTTTGCTTTCCAAAATGCTAATTTCTTTAGTAATTCAAAAACTGCATATTTTTCCAAAAAACTTGTCCTATTTTTTTCTTAAATTTTTTAGGGTTTTTTTTCAACAACTTTAATTAATAATGTTGCTTTAACAAAAAAAACTAAATATTCTAGTTATTGAGGGAAAGTAGGAGTAAACCTTTGAGCTATTTTTTTCTTGCTCGAAAATTACGGTAAGAAGAAACTATAATGAATTTTGATATTCAAAAACTGCCTTTTAATCCCTTTGATGTTTACATAATAACTGGCCCTTGAGTCCCAAAGAAAGACTGCTCGCTATCCTAAATTTTTATTGGGTATTTTTTTGCAACATTAGGTATTACTATTGTTAATCTTTCATAGGTTTTAACTGCAAAAGTGCTTGTTTGGGCTTTAATACAAAAACTGAATATTTTGCCAAAAACAGAGACAGATACCTAAATCTTTGGGCTATTTTTTTGAAAATTTGCTTTGGTAAAGTAAAAAACAATAATGCTTTTTTTTATAAATTCGAAAACTGTTTTACTTCTTTTGCATTTTAACACAAAAACTGGAGCTTGGGTTTCAAAAAAATGTTTTGCTTTTTTCTTAAGTTTATAGTGTGCAGTTTTAACAACTTTAATTATTATTAATGAGTGTTCCCAGGTTTTGACTTGAAAATTGCCAACTTGGGCTGTATTAGCAAAACTGAATATTATGTCCAAGGAGGGACAATGGCTTAAATTTTTGGGACATTATTTCTGTAATTTGCCTAGGTCTAAAAGTAAATAAGAAAAAACTGTAATGCTTGCTTTTCTTTATGAATTTAAAAACTGATTGAGCACCATCCTAAATACCTAGCACAAAAACTGGACCTTGGGTTGTAGTTTTATCTTAAATATTTTTATTTCGTATTTTCAACAGCTCTAATAATTATTATCATTGTTGATCATTCATAGATTTTAATTTAAAACTGACTTCTAAGGTTTTATTAAAATAAGAAAAGCTGTATACTTTTTCTAAAATTTGTTTTTGTTAAAAATTACATTATGAAAAAACTGTAAAGCTTTTTTTATTAATTTAAAAACTGGAATAGCACCCTTCTGAGTTTAATGGACCTTGGGTACCAAAAATAACTGTCTTAATTCTATTTTACAATTTTAGTGCGTATTTTCAACTACATTAATTATTATCATTGTTGTTGTCTCAATTATTGGTGTATGCGTGATAGCAGCTGGAATATTTTTTATTTGTATATGTTATTGTGCTGCATTCAATCAAACTCGACTTTCAAGATTTTTTATTAAACCTAAAACGCAATCTGAAGCTGAACGAGATAGAATTGTAAGTTATTTTTTAAAGGGTTGGTTTTAAAACTGTATTTCCATGGTTTTGCATTTTTAGAAGTACCTTGAAAAGATTAAGAAACGACCAGCAAATTCTTCTAATTATTTTGATGAAGTACGAAAAAAATCAAAATCTCGTCTAGAAGCAGAAGGTATTGTAATGGATGAAACAACAGCAAGTTATGGATCATCAGGAAATGAAAAAACTTTTCGAAATAAACAACCGCCAAAGACACCACCATCACCAATATTAGATGAAAAAAGAAAAAGTAAAGCAATACATGAAATATTTCCATCTGATGGAAATAATAAAGCTGTTGCTGCTGCTGTTAAATTGTCAACTATGGGAACTACTTCACCTGCAGCTTCACCAGCTACTTCAACAAAAGAAAAAACTACTGCTTCACCAAGTAATAAACGTGCTGTTAAATCACCGGGAAAAATTTAATATAGCTATTTTTTAAATTATCTGTTGTATAAATGTTTTTTGTAATTAAAAGTAAACAATAAAAATTGAATATCATGTAAATTGGCATTTTTTTAACAGTTGGGACATTTTCTTGTCTTTTTTTGTGTTATTACATTAGTTATCTTAAAACTGCTCCAGCAAAACAACTGATTCACTAAAACTGATCTTCATATTTTTAGCAAAAAAAAAATTCAAGTTTGCTAAGAAAAACTGACATCTATAAACACATTCTTGGTTATCTTCATTTAAAGCTGGATATTGATTTCTTCTTAATGTTTCATGAAACAAAACTAGCAACTCTCCTGCTAGAGTTTCACGGAAAGAATTTAACAAAATTCCTTAAAAAAACTGATAATACAGTCGAACCTCGTTATAATGCGGTCCAAGGGACCGCAAAAAAACCGCATTATAGAGAGGTTTGCATTATAACGAGGTCAATTTACATTAAATTCGCTTGAAGGGACCGCACAAAAACCGCATTATAGAGAGGTTTGCACTATAACGAGGCGCATTATAACGAGGTTCGACTGTACTACAGTTTCACTTTCTATTTATTTTAATTTTTCGCAACTTTTGCGGTTTATTACTGCCTAAAATCTTATTTATAAATTTTAAAACTATAGCTGCATTTAGCGTTTTATTACATTTAAAACATTTTAGAGTTTTATATTTTTTTAAACTGAACAATACAACGCGAAAAAGCTGCCAGCTTTTTTTTATCAAGGTTTTTAGCTTCGTTAGTACGTTGACAGTAAAACTAAACTTAGAAATTTTACATTTTTAGCAAAAAAACTGAAATTCTTTAGTCACCGAAAAAATGACAGTAAATTAATTTTGGTTAACAGTTTCTATAACTGTTTCCGGGGTTCTTTCATTACATTAAAAACTGACTATTCATGACAAAGGCAAACATTTTGTCTTTTTATCTTTATAATTTAAGGTAAATTTTAATGTTTATTAATGCCTAAAAACTACAGTAATCTTTTTTGTTAACTTTTTTTAATTTTGTTGTTACTATAATGATTCTTAAAAGTTTTTATTTTCTAAAACTGAAAGTAGAAAAAACTGCTCTGCGCATCATAATCTTATTACTTGTATTTTGTAATTTGGTTAATGATTTTAAAACTGAAAAACTGTCAATCACAAACTTTTATTTCGTTCTATGTAAAAACCAGAAAACTTTTTTACACTGTTAGAAAGTTTTCCAAATCAATTTAAATTATAACTGATATAGACGATTTCCTGTGGATAATCTAAGGTTCCATATAGCTAAATCTTTAGCAATTTAATGTTATATATATAAAAATTTGATAATAATAAAGAAATCTTCTGGCTGTCACATCTTATTTTTCTATAGAACTGTATCATTTGATTACTTGGCAGGAAAAGCGTAAACTATCTTTCCTTATTGAATATCATAATCAAAAGGTTTAATATAAAAAACTTATAACTGATTATACCTCATTCACGATGCACGAACAAAAAAAAGTATTTAAAAATTCATTTAAAGCTAATCTATTTTCTATGATAAAACTGAACACCATCTACTGGGAGCTAAAAAAACATGTTCTTCCTATCACTATTTTTTACAATGTTAGTCTAAAATATCTTTTTTTTCTTTCTTTTTGTCTTCGCTTACATCAAAATCCCATAAAATCTTTCATTCATTCTACTTTAATTACTGATTAAAACAAAAACTTAGCGACAGATTAAGTGAATTATTGCTACTGCTGCTATTTCAAAAAACAAATTGGATGAAAGATTTGCTTTTGCAATAAATAAAAGAAAAAAGGAAAGGAACTCTTCTCTTTTTTGTCATCAATTTTTTTGTTGGTTAAAAAAAAGTCACAAATAAGATTGAGACATTTTTTTAGCTGCTGAAGCAGAAGCATTTAAAAAGCAATTGGCATTTTTGACAAATGTCATCAATCTTCTTCAATCTAACTTTTTTTTATTTTTTTTAAAAAAGTTTTTTTAAACGTTGAAATGATCTGGAAATTTAAGAGATGTGTTGAGAGGGGGGTCTTGTTTTTTTTAAACGTTAACTGAATCCAGACAGAAGTTTGCTGAATCCAGACTGGAGGATCGTTAACTGAATCCAGACTGGAGGATCACTAGCCTGATTTAAAAATTATTTGAAAAATTATAAATTTCAAACTGAGTACTTTAGTGACAGAGTGATATAAAACTGAGGTGGTGGCCTTTTCTAAAACTCCCATCTTTAAATGTTTAACTATTTTTTTGCCGATTTCGAAGTTTTTTAAGTGATTTTGGCGAAATGTATGTTACAAGCTGATATGCTTTTTGAGCACTTTTTAATAGCGATTATGTTTAGCGAAAAAAAACTGTAACACCGGTACCATCACGTTTCTTCAAATATTTTATTAATAACTTTAAGGTTATGGCAAAAACTGTAATTATTATAATCAAAATCTAAAACTACTTAAACCTTTTTTTAAAGAGCCTTTTACAACGATTATTATAAAATGGTGAAACTGTTATATTATAGCTAAACGAAAAGTAATAATTTGAAAAAAAATAAAATTAATTTAAAAGGTAAAACTGTCCCAAGCATAATATGAAATAAAGCGTATTATCTGCTATAATCATATTTATATTTAACTATTTCGTTCTGTTTTGTTCTATGGGCTGTCTAGAAATTAAGTGATATTTCGTTGAGGAGTAAACTGAATTAACATGTCGCTTGGAAAAACGGCACGAAATCATAGCAAAAAAGATCACTAAGGGGGAGATTTTGCTGAATTTTAGATAATGAATAACTGATAAAAAAATGGCAAGGAAAAAAAGAAAGGTAAGCTGAATTCTGCTAGACATTTAACTGTCAAAAATCAAATTAGATTGTTTAACTTTGCTATAGAATTTTAAAATCTGAAGGTTATTATTAACTGATATCCACAGTTTGTTAATTCAAAAACATGCAAACTAGAAAAGAGTTAGTTAAAGTAAAACTGCAGTAATTTTAACGGTTATGTGACCAAAAAACTGTTAGTTAGCTGATATTATTATTTGCTTAAATATTTAACTGAGAATCAATAATTGATGATTCATCATTAGAAAGTAATTTTAAACTTAGTTTATACTTTTTTGAATAAAAATGTTTTTATAACGGTCACGATTTAAAATTCTTAGTTATCGAAACAATCTCTTTTGCTGGTTGTGTATTTTATAAAACTGTGTAACTGAAAGGAGAAAGACAAATTAAGAAGGCTGCTATATTAATAATTATTAAATTGACTTTGACTAACTTATATTTCAATATTTTTAAACGTTTGATTATTTCTAATTTAACTGTTTCTTCCCCACAACTTTTTGAATTTTAAACTGAGTATGATAGACAATTGAGAACTTACCTCATTACTATCACCGCTTTTATGCCGAGAATTATTGTTGTTATGATGTTGATGTTGATGATGACCTGATTTTCGTTTATTCTTTTTTCTTTCCCTTGTTAATGAACCACCACCACTGCTATTATTAATAGGATAAACGGGTACTGTATTTGATAGCAATGAATAATATGCTGAATCAGAATTACTTAAAGTATGATAAAGTCGTGAATAATTATTCTCTGAATGATATGATGCTGATGTTGTGGTTCGAGGATCCGAAGAATAATATGTTGTAGGTCGTTCAGCACAAAGAAGTGGTAACATTTTGTTGTTGTTGTACCTAAAAAGTTAAGTTTTGTTTTAAACTGAGCATCCATGATAAGTAAGTAGAATACACGTAATATCACGGTATGGAAGGGATAGGGATTAAATGGATGGAATTGTAAAGCTTCAAAAAAATTAAGAGACTGAATAAGAACTGTTAATGCCCTTTTTTGAATAAACGCTTTACGGTAAAAGATATCAAATTAACTGATTCAATATTAAAAAGTTTAAAAAATTAAAAAACTGGATATGGTATTTTAATGCCCATTTTATGGAATATAGTATTTTACAACTAGATAAAGCTGAATATCATTATATTTATTTTTTAGAAAAAAAAGTATATTTTAACTGAATGCTAGATATATTGGTGTTAGGGTCTGACTAAACTGATGAAAATTCAGTTTTAAAAAAATCTATAAAACTGTTTGATTCTGATTTTAAAAGTAGCTAAAGTTCAGGTAAATGGATACATGCTTACTTATTATTTTAAAGAAACTGAAAATCACGTTGATAATTTTTTTTATAAAGTTTAAAATTTCAATATATAACTTAAACTGAAATGTCTGTTTTTACAGAAATATATCGTCATTTTCATGCTAACGATAGTATACGATTTAACTGATGAAGAAGGGTTTTTTTAATTATTTAAAAGTGAAAAATTCAAAAGTTTAAAAAATTAAAAACTGTCCCAAAATTGGAAAAACTAATTTCAAATTTTGGGAGTATAAAGATAAACTGGTGGGGATAGATTATGAGAATCATTAAAAAATTAAAAACTAATATTGAACAATGTTACTGGCTTGTTACTAAAACGAGTTTTTGGT